>CM056197.1:42694824-43294824 GCA_029692085.1 Gymnothorax javanicus | reverse complement strand
TTGAGGTGGGAGCATTTCTGCTTTTAAGATTAAAATTGAATTTAAATCTCTTAGTTTTAAACGTATTAGTGTCTCGTCTATGTTGAAGGAAGTGGAGAGGCTCTGTGGCTCTGTCATTAACATACCGTCTGCATCGCAAATCCTAAGTAGCCGTTTACAGCCATAATCGGGTCGGCAGATTTAGAACTGGCAAAAACTGAATATTTAACGGAAGCAATTTACTGCGTGCTAGCAGACAAATTTTGGTTATGCTGACTAGACATTTATATTGTCTGGGCGAGACCGCTAACCGGACATTTTGGATCAAATCCGGGCAACTGGCAACCCTGTGCTGTGGCATTGTGCAGTTGCCAGGGCAGCTTATTGCTTCGTTCTTTTCCTGCTTCCCTTAACATTGGCTGGTTGTTCTCTCTGTGTATCACTGTTAAGCTTGTGTGAGTTTGATTGCAGAGCTGGCCCAATCCATCACCTGTCTCTCTCAGTCACAATCCAGACCATTTAAAATCAGAAACTTGGACAGGATATTACAGTGCCCATTCAAAAAAAAAAGTCTCAATTTGAATTTAAATAAGCAAATACTCAAGAGCCTATGATTAAATCATAATTGCAGTAATTAATGTTTCAGTTGGCGATAATTTTCTTAATCCTGACTGACTCAGTGTGTATCTTTTCATTTCTTTAACAACCATGTCAGAAGACATATCTCAGTCATTGAAAAGATGTTACTGTGTTTCAAGAGGGGCAAACTATTGGCTAGCATCAAGTAAAGAAAACAGCTAAGGAGATTGCTGAAATCACTGGAATTGGGTAATAAATTGACCAACAATCTATTGAAACCTGGAAGGATAGGGGTGAAATGATAACTTTGCGGAAGAAATGGGTTGGAGAAAAATCATGACTGATCCTGATCGGAGATCACTAAAATGCTCAGTGAACTCTCATCATAAACAAAAAATCAACAGTAGAACTTGTGGCTATGTTTCATTATGAAGGTAATAGCATTTCCACTTGCAAGATGTAATAAGAACTTGGAAGATCTGGGACTAAACAGCTGCGTGACCACAAGAAAGCCACTTGTTTGTGAGGCTAATTGAGAAAAAAAAACCAAGTTCAGTTTGTGAGGGGGCATAAAAATTGGACTGAGGGGCAATATAGAAAGGTCATATCGAGGGCTGACTGCAATAAACAGTTATGTCCAGATGTTTTACATTGGACATAACTGTTTATTGCAGTCAGCCCTCGATATGGTCTAATGATTCCAGATTTATCCTATTCCAGAGTGATGGGCATGTCAGGGTAAGAAAGGAAGTCCATGAAGTGATGCACCCATCATGTAGTGCCAACTGTACAAGCCTCTGGGGCAGTGTTCTGATCTGGGGTTACTTCAGTTGGTCAGGTCTCTGCTCAGCATTGTCCTGTAGCAGTAAAATGAATTCAGCAAACTACCTGAATATACCGATTGACCAGTAACCCATCAATGGACTTTTTAACCCCTGATGGCATAGATGTATTTCAGGATGATTATGCTGGGCTCAAACTGTAAAAGAGTGGCTCATTGAGCATGAGAAATCATTTTCACGCATGAACTGACCACCTCAGAAACCCTAACCAATTGAAAGTCTTTGGGATGTTCTGTAGAAGACTTAAAGGAGTGATTTGACTCACCCATCGGTAGTGCAATATCTCACCCAAAATGAATGCATGTCTGGTCAGAAATGTTATAACATCGTATAAGATTGCTGTGACAATACCATAGCAAATGTGCGCTGTGAAGGTGACCCAAAAAATATTATAGAGTACTTTTTTTTTTTTTTTTTGGACAGGCAGTATTTTATGTTTTGCTTTGCTTAACTGAGCATTAATTTTTAGTCTTTTCCTTTAAGAGAAGCTCCGAAAATGTAAAATAAAAATTATATTAAATTCAATGATTTTATTGTTTCTCTACTTCTTGTCTGGTTCAGTGCGTTGCTTCTTGTATGAGCTTGAATAATCCCTGTTGTAATGGAAACTTGGAACTGTGGCAAACCCTTTCCGTTGAAAGATGTAAACTATAACCCTAGTCTCCACGAATAAAGGTCCTCACTAAAAGTGGTCCAGGACCACCGGACTGCTCCAGACTTTATATAAACTCAGGCCAGGAAATGGGTGGTGCCGTCCTGCCGTTTTGTGCAAGGAGGACGTCTGTGCATGCTCTCAAGGGAATTGGCTACAGTGTCCAAATTGAATGAACATCACAAACAGCGAACCTGTCAAGACTGTTTCAGAGCACATTATCTGCATACTTGAGATTTGATGCAAGCAATAAAGCTGTTGCTGAGGTCGTCTTCTGTCTATGCGATAATTCATTCATACAAACCATTCTCTTCTGGTTTAGCGCAAGGTAACCAATTTATGCATGAAGAACAAATCAAAGTTAACCATTTTGTTCATGAAGAACAGATAAAAGTTAACCATTTTTTTCATGAAGAACAGAACAAAGTTAACCATTTTATTCATTAAGAACAGATCAACCCCAATAAAAAGCATAAATTTCAGTAAAAACAAATGGGGACTGACTCTGCCGCTGAAGTATTATTATCTTTGACACTATTTATGATCATCGGTGTTTATATGGAACAGTGAAGAATGTTCTCTTCCCTAACAAAAATTCCAAAAACATTTTTGAAATTCTACCTAGAAATGAGGGAGTAAGTTTCTCAATGATAACAGGCGATGGACTTTATTTTTTCAATTAACTGCTATCTGTAACTGTCATAATGTACAAATCAAAGGTTATCGAGGCCAAAAAAAGGACATTTTCTTAAGATAGTGATCCAGGTGGTTTAAGGATTGAGATTGCAATCTGTAGGGAGGTGGGAGAGGGGAGTCTGGGAGTGAGATAGCAGACTTCCATGCTTGCGAACCCCAGATTTACATGTTTTTACACTGGTGTAAATAAGGGTCCATGGAATGAAGACTCCTTGCAGTCTATTTACTCCCATTGTACATGGTTATCCCCAATAGATTTCATATGGATATTATCTAAAATGGATATAGTTGAAATACATTATCTATAAGTTTACTATGTTTTATAGTATATTTTACTGCTGTCTTTACCTTTTTGGTATCATTTTCGTTTTCACGGTTGCCATGGACCACATCTGTGCAAATGCCATGAAAAATGTCTTGTTTTACTGATTTGTACATATTTTTCAGTTGTTTTGGAATAGCTGCAGAGGCCTCTTGAATCCAGGCCTTTTGTATATTGTTTTGTTTTATGTGAGTGTGCATGTGTGTGTGATGGTGGAGTCTGTAAATGAGACTAGTTCCCGTAGGTTGTCCTTGAAAATAAATAAATAAATAAAAGGCCTTCTATTTTTTCCCCAGATATGAACCTGTCAGGCAAAAGGACAAGGGGAAAGGACCTTTGATCCTGACAGAAACACACACAGTTCCTCATTCTCAGCTTGCAAGAGTAACATTTAGAAAAGTCATAGGTGCAAAACAACTGTGATGTTTTCATCACCCCATGAAACCAGAAAGAAACTCTCTCACGTGCTGTACATGGCCAATACTTCCACCGACGGTATTACAAAATTCATTTTTCCTCTCTTTCTAAATTTAGACATTCCAGTTGTGCGCACACTGGACACGTATTCCATGCCAGGGGCTGCACAGTGCTGCATTGTGCAAGTGATGCGGTGACTTTAATGTAATGCGAGTCACGGATGTAAAACAAATTCCAATTTAAGAGTCGCTCTGCCAGCAAGCGTAAGGTGTGGTCGTTGCAACATTAAAGTCAGAGAGCGCTTAAGTAAACCAGTGTTAAACAGTGTGTTTCTATTGTATTTGTGCATATATAAGATAAAATCTGCCATCACTAACCAGTAACCAGACCAAGGACTGACTTAGATAAAGAGCACAAGTTCAGCTGGTCAGCGTTTCACCTGGTTACAGAAAATCAATGTTGGTTAAAATATTCAAAATACAGTGTGACTGTGAATTCAGCAGTGCAAATAAAGCTAGGTTATGTCCATGAATAGACCATGAAAATGACTATGCCGTAAATTAAGAAGAGGTGAGTGAATTCTGTTTGTTGGAGCAGAGGCAATTCTTTTCCATAAAATATGGGGCCTCACTTCTCTCATTGTGGTTCCAAAGGCATCATTGGGTCAGAACTGGACCTGTTTGACCCAACTCCCCCACCCCCCCAGTGCCCGTGCTTTTTCAAAGAGCCCATCCATGTTTGCCTCCCTGTTTGTTCTCACAACACTGTGACATCATCGGAACTCCCAAACCAAAGTCATGTTCCAGGGGCGGGAAGAGGATACAGGCATCAAAGGCCTGGTGTCTTCCGATTGTTTGAAGGCTAAAGCGTTTTTTTTTTTCATGTGTAATTAGACTTCAAAAACACTAAACATTGATCTCGCTCCCCAGCCGAACTGAACATCACTCTACGAACGGCCTGTGCTCACCCTTTGACTCCTGCTTAGATCAAGGACAATTTCTGTTATAGGCCAACACTCTAGTCCTGATTTAATGAATTAAACCAAAGTGGAAAAGTACCAAAACTCTAGGAGTCTCAAAGGCACAATTCTTCTGTATAAAATTGTCAAAGTCTCAGTTGCTAATTGCACAGAACTTAATCAGAACTTGTTAAATGCTAGACTAAATAATGGCTCTCTCACTGCAAACTGATAATGAATTTCACCGTGAGAAAATAAGTCACCGGGTGTCTGAATGTTTCGATAAATATGATTTTCTCGCATTTTTTCTTCCCAATAGTTTGTGCGCGTATGTGCCAAAGGATTCAGCATTACTTGTGAGAGGATAAGGATGTCCGAATTCATTATCAAAACATCGACTAGACACCTATCTGGTTGCAAGATATCGATTACAAACAATGGTGTATTTGTTATCATTATCACCAACGTAGCACCCCGACTCAACTGGAATTGTGATGTTTAATAGCAGAAAGATGTTGCATGCTTTAATCAACTTAAGACACACTTTCACCTCCACCTCCACACCCAGAGTGAATGAATCTTAAACAGTTAAAACAGACAATCATGGTGTTTCACTGAATTAATTGATATTTACAGAATTCGCCAGGCTGTATTACTCTTTTACATTACTTTACATGACAGTGCACCACATTACATGGTACTGTGTCTCACCGAATAGCAGAGCCAGAAAGTCTCCTAAGACCGGTGACTTTCCAGCTTCATTGTTCTAGAACGGTTGTAAGAGATCATTTAACATTGACCTTTTTACTTTGCTTTGTAGCAAGTGGATCTGAAGAATTACACACACTTCTAAGTTCTAAATATACTTTCAAGTCACGATGAAAAAGATTTTGTGAAGATCTCACCTCTGTTGGCAAGACCCTAAACATGAGTATCCCTTACATGTTCCCCCAAAACACAATGACTTTTGGGGATGGTGATTAGTTTCATGTTCAACCTGTTTGCATGGTGCATTGAGATTGTAATAGCAGTCTTTCATCCTTTTAAAAACCACACAGCAAGTGCAGCTTGCTCTTGATTCCTGGCTAAGCTGGCCTCAAACATATTCCACAAGACAAAGACCCATTGGCACTGATTCCCCTTTAGATTGCTGGCAGCCATTGTGGTTACAGTCCTCTCAGTTGGGAGATGATTAGACTTTCCACTAAAGCATGCTTATCTCCTAATTTAGGGTGTGCCACATAATTGATTCACATGGTCCACTAGAAAAAGAGCTACTGACAGATACACACAATCAGGAATTAAACACATTTTCACTCAGTAATGTTCAAGAAGCCTGTGTTAGTGTGCAGAAATGACATTCTAAATCTAACATCAACAACCCGGAAATGTGCAGTTAAGTTAATGGATTGTAGCAGAAAAAAAAGTGCCGCTAAATATAAGTATGTTCAGAGGGCACTGCTGGAATGCATTTAAAATAATCAATATTAGCTTCCTGGTATCAGAAAAAGCAACAACAACTGGGATTTGAAAACATCTCACACCCACACATTATTTATAAAAAGTCTAACTCTGCAAGCAATGCAACTGTTGAAAAGGGCATGATTGACCGTTGCTAATGAAAATCTCAATGGAGGCAATGCTCCTTTATGAGGAGGGTTAAGACAGCTTGAGGTGAACATTCTTCGACCAATAGCACACCTAGTATCAACACTGGGAGGGCAAATTCAGCACTATTTGTGTCTGGATATGCCTGAAGATTTTAATTTTAAAATAGGTCTGTGAATTATATTAAATATGTGCGGTCCAAGTTCCGTGGATTATTCAACTTCATGTTTGAAATAACAAAAGAATAATTACGTTGCAGATGAATGTGGAAATAAGAAAATGGAAGTCAATTTCAAATTTTTTGGTAGTAAGGTGAGGAGAGGCTGAAAAATTTGCTGCGATGGTTCTGTGGAGTATTTGGAGGAGTCGGATTTCAAGCGTCGGAGAGCCAGTTGAATGACTGAGTGACTAAAGCCGCCTTTGTTCAATTTGGAACCGAAAAACTGAGAGAGAGAGAGAGAGAGAGAGAGAGAGAGAGAGAGAGAGAGAGCGCATCTATTAGGAGAAGTACGCGCGCACGAGGGGAGTTAATTCGCAAGGAATTACAACCAATAAGCGAAATGGATAATTGGTAAGCCCATGTATTTTTGTTAAAGCAGTATAATGTCTTAGTGAGACTTTTTCGATTCGTTTACATCATATACTTTCACCTCCAGGCTCTCCAGGTGGCCTCCAGGCAACGTTATACACCTTGTACTCTGGACATGCCATCTTTCAATCGCGGCTCAGGTGATGGAAGGTATGTCAATGAGTTGTTCCAGGTTGTTTATTTCAATGTTCACGTGTGATGCGGGTTTGCTTCTGGAGCTTTAGTGAACCGATATTGTGCAAATCAAAGGAAATCGAAGTTTTCTCACGCATTTCAAACAACACGCCACGTCTGATGAAAACTTCGCGTCATTTGAAGTATTGCTATTTAATTAAGCACTGGAAGAATTCATTAACTCGCGCAAATATAAATATTATCACCCATAGTCTGTCTCTCATAATATTTGTCACCGCTGGGGATTTTCAGGTGAGGTGAGTTGCCTTGGTTAGTCTCGTCCCGTACATCGCCTTTGCTGACCCATGAGCATGAGGTAAAAAAAGAAAAGAAAACTCTTTGACCTCGCAGACTCGTCGCAAGACTTCTGACCCGTCAAGTGCACTTTTTTTGGGGTACAGAAGCGCGTTTTCCTTCTAAATCAATCACAATTTGTCGCTTAGACAATCAGATCCCAATGAACTCCCTCTTGATCAATCGCCCGAGTTGATTTTTATTGATGTCTGAACTATTGCTTGATGTCGATGTGGCAGAAAGATGCGGGTGACATTGACTTCCTCTGGTCCTGCTGGCAAATTCTACCCGCATTCTGTTAGCAAAAAAGTCACATTTTTACATTGGGGGAAAAAAAAAACTTTTTGACCCTTATCTCTGCCAAACCTTTTTTTAAAAAATTTTTTATTTATTTTTTTTTTTTTTTTTTTTTTAAATGTCAATATAGGCCTACTGTAGCTTATGTGTTCCACGCATGGTAATGACCCTAAAGGATGAAATTGTTTATTCTTCGCCACTTGTTATTTCATCGCTATAATACAGTGACATACAACCACTACAGACTATTTTCTTTGGATTCTAAGCTTCACTTGTGCCAATATTCATGGTCAGAACAAGAGCTGCTGTTAGGTTCAAATTAAGGTTGATGGGTTCTCTGATTGCTGAGGTTGAAGTGGCGATGGAATGGACATTATCCATGACTTCTGAAATAGCTGTGCATGATCCGAAAATATCTATTAACTCCAGGCTGCATGCCTTGTGACAAGATGCATAGGTACTATGATTACTGAGCTACCTGGTCATTATTATGCAATAATGGATGCTTAATTGAATGGCTTATGCTGTTGCAGCAGCAGTTTTATTGTACCAGGCAAATAGGATGATTGTGCCAAAAAGTCACACATTTAAGGGTACTGACAATGATCATGATGTGTTTCGCGGCTCTTATAAATGATATGTGGTGTATTTAGTGTTGATTTTCATTTTCTTTGCTTTTATGTGCATGAATTTATGTGCGTTTGTGTGCAGGGTAAACGGTATGTGCAATTTCAAGTAATTCAAATACACCTTTATTTGCGCATGCAAAATATATTTATGCATGCATTTATGTTCCCTGTGCTACTGTGTTGTGGTGAAATAGCTAAAACTCATGATTGATTGATTGATTGATTGATTGATTGATTGATTGATTGACTCATAGAAAGCCTGACTAGCGAATGGTCTGCTTTCCATTGTTCAGACTGGTCTGGTGTCCAGCTGTGTGGTTGGGGCACACAGCGGCTTTGGAGTCGTTGATTGGATAAATGCACCACCTCAGTGGGAATTGATGCGACAGTGTGGCTGTTTTGTTGCCTCTGTCCTGCTGTTTGAATAGCTGGCATAGGCCTGGGTGACATTAGTTTGGCGCGAGTTGGGTAGGATCAGGTCCGCTGCCAGAAGATTTGATTTCTTTTTCAAATCTGTGCTCTATATATATATATATATATATATATATATATATAAATTTTTTTTTTTTTTTTTTTTTAACTGCAGAATAGTTTTCTGTGGCAGCAACCTTTCAAGTAATCCTAAACTGTCTCAGTAAATGCCTATCTTTTTCATCCCTGAAACAGAAGATTAATTATTGTAAATGTATTAGCACTGGACTCTCTGTGTGAGCTGTACCCCAAGAGGCTATTTTATGAGTGTACACAGTACCAGTCAAAAGTTTAGACGCACCCACATTTTTCATCCAAGACATGTTAAATAAAGAAATAGGTACCATTTGTTTTTATTATTATTATTTTTTAAAAAGGATCTAATTCTTAAATCCATCACACTAACCAGCATTTTCTGTCATATTTACGGAGCATACATTTTTTTTTTTTTTTTTTTTACAAGAGCAGTTATATGGCTGTAATGAGTTTGCTGCTGAGCGGCCGTCTAAGTTCCCAAAGATGTGCTGCACTTGTGGTTTGCTTTTCATCGACTTTTTTTTTGCCCAATAAATTCCAAAACATCTTGTCTTAAATTTGGCTGTTGGAAAATGGAAAGAGCTTGTTTGTCTGCTTACTTTGCAAAATATGGCTTCTTTGAGAATTCTAAAATTTTGGACATTATTCAAATAGGTAAATTATTCTCTTTTACCTTCTGACTGTTTACCTCTCACCAGATTCCATTTGAGATTATATCGAGAAGTTAAGCCATTTAAATTTCTCTAAAATCAGAGTGCTGTGACATTAGCAAAGTGTGTCCAAACTTTTGACTGGTACTGTATATGTATATATATATATATATATATATATATATACAGTTGCAATCAAAATTATTCAACCTCCGTTCCAAATTAGGTTTACTGGCAAAATTTACAAACTTTCAGCTTTTTGCAATGAAAAAATCAAACAAGAACAATTTAAATGGCTCAACGCAACAAATATTAAAAGTGGCTTCTCCAAGTTCAACACAAAATGCCACTTTTAATGACTACTGCAGGCTCAAAATTATTCAACCCCTTCATGAAAAGCATCTTTAATACTTAGAGCACCCTTTTGCTGCTATGACCTGCTGGAGATGTGATGCATAGGCAGATGTCAGCTTTCAGCAGCATTCCCAAGGAATCTTAGCCCAGTCCTCATGGACAATGGCCTCCAGTTCACTAATATTCTGGGATTTGCATGCTGCAACTGTCTTCTTCAAATCCCACCAGAGATTTGTTATGGGTTCAAGTGAGGCAACTGATGGGCACTCTAGAATCTTCCCAGGCTTCTTCTGAAACCAAGCCTTGGTGGATGTTGAGGTATGCTTAGGATCATTGTCCTTTTGGAAGGTCCGATGATGCCCAAGCAACAGCTTCCCTACAGACGGCATGACATTTTCTCCTTGGACACCCTACTGTGCAAACTGAAACCTCAGTGCCTCCTGCCTCCAAGTCTTGCTGCGGGTCTCCTGCAGTCACTCGAGGGTTTTTGACCACCCGTCTCCTTAGGAATCTGGTGACAGCCATTGATAGCATCCTCTTTCTGCCACATCCTGGTACTGTAGCCACTCTTCCTTTAACTCTGAACTTGTGAACTATGCTTCCAACTGTATCTCTGCAAAAATTCAGTGCCTGTGCTACCTTTTTGTATCCTTCTCCTAGTTTCTGCCAGGCAATAATCTCCTCTATTAGCTTTTTGGACAATTCTTTTGACAGCCATATTTCTAATATGCAATCAAATATCACTGTCAACAAACCCCTAGCAAGTGCAAGTATTTGATGTGTTCTATCTCAAGCAAACCTGATGCAACTAATTAAGCTCTTGATTAGCTGCATTAGGTGTGCTTGAGACAACACCTGATTTGCGAATATGCTCTTAAGACGGATTCTATTCAGGGGGTTGAATAATTTTGAGACTGCAGTAGTCATTAAAAATGGAATTTTATGTTACATTTGGCAAAACCATTTGCAATATTAGTTGTGTTGAGCTATTTAAAATGTTCTTGTTTAATCTGTTCATCACAAACAGCTGAAAGTTTGGAAATTTTGATATTAAACCCAATTTGCAATGGGGGTTGAATAATTTTGATAGTGTAGCCCAGTACAGTAAATTCCTATCCGCATTTTTATAACACTTTGTCATGCTTTGTGGAAAGGTTCTGACTTCAATCCAGCAAATGCATGTGTAATAAATTTTACAGATATGACAGCGGACATATGTGAACAATTTTGGGAACTCTGATACACTTTCATGGATGTTAGCCTATGAGCGTCAGGCCTGAGAAGTGTGTGAAAGGCCTCTCTGGGTGAAATAACACTGGGTTCACTCATAGTACTTTGCTTGCTCCAATGATATAGCTGGGAAAAGTATGCTTTGTCTAAATTAACCTATATGGGAATATGAGGGTAATTGTGGGTCATGGGTGATGTGGGCCCGATGTGACGCTTATATCAGTCGCAGGCCGTTGACATCACGGATTGAACCTGTTAGAGCGGGAGCTTTGCCTGCTCATGCAATAAGTGTTTAATGGAAGCTGTCAGCAGAAAAATGCAGTGAAGCTGTACCAGTAAGCAGTCTTCTCATCATTGTGTGTTTGAGCAAATGCTTTGTCAGTACTGTTATCGCCAGCTGGCGCAGGTGCAAATAGATGTCAAGATATGCTGAGGCATAAGCCACTGCCCTGAGACAGTAAAAAAAGTATAATTGGCTGCAAATGTTTTATTTAGATCACAGGATTATGATCACGTACCCCTGGAGTCCTAGTTACAACTCGACCTGAGCTGTGTTCAAGATCACAAGTGCCCGCGTTAGCAAACACGCCTTTTCACCTTTTAACGTGATCTTGAACGACAGTGGGCAGCAAACTTAAAATTCCCAAACTAAACTGACACAAGAATGCTCTGATTGGCTCGCACTGAACATTCCTTTGGATCCAATTAGAATCGAGAATCCTGCTTTGTGTTGGAATTTTAATCATTCTCCACCAATTTAAAAGTGGAATCACTTCTATCCTTTAGCATCTTTTAGCAATAAATAAACAAAAAAATAAATAAAATTAGAGGATAAGAAATGTCTCTGAAAACAAAACTTCTTAGTATTTTGATTTATTTTCTACCAGGCTCATTGCAGATAGTGGAATGTGTGCCAAAGAACTTAAAGAGCTTACACTGTACCTGCCAGGCTTTTTGTGATCCTTGGATGACTTTTGATTAGTTTTGCTTGCGTATGAAATGCAAAAGTAGAAACCCAGATCTGTAATTGTCTCCCACCTGAATCGCTGAGGGCCAGAAATCAAACCCTCTTCTGGAGTCATTTTGTGTGAGTCTGTGAATGATATGCCATGAATGTACTGTACAATTTCTCATGTTGATTTAAAGATCCCATTTCATGCTGTTTTTTTTTTTTTTTTTTTTTTTTTTTAATGGGGGGAGTTTAGTTGTATTCTAGGATTTCCAAACGTGAGGCTTTTGAACTTTCCAGAAAAAAAAACACATACAAATCCATAATTTCTCAGCCTGTAATTCTCTTTTCTTTGGCGAACGAGTACGACAATCGAGCGCAACATGCAGAGGCCCTACAAGTGACAGAAAAACACTTGGAATTCAGTTTAAATATGAACAGAAACCAGAAATACTTACATACAGATTACAGACTTGAAATTTCTTAACTTGGAATGGATGTGTCTTCCAGTAATAACTTTTCTGAAAATCTGGTGTTGTACAGGACCTAATTAAAAAAGAAATTTGATATGAAATGAGCAGCTCACTCAAACCGATATGAATTAACTTTTGCATTGTTGTTGAGAAACGGGGAAAAGTAACTTTAGAGCTACGAGGAGGTCAAGATAGACTGTGTGAGGAAGCAGGGCACTCAGACAGAACTGGTAAGTATGAAATATGCTGATTAGATCTGTATTCAATATTAGGTGGGGTCTATTGAGGAAACTAGGGGGCTCCTCAAAGTCAAATTTCTCTGGGAGAGATACAGTGCAGGCCACTGTACAGGTGCACTCAACTGGGAAGGACTATTTTCCATAATATGGACCCTGTGAGAATATTTATCATGTACTGTATGAGTGATCTCTGGAGACGCGGTAGAGCAGCGATTAAGTAGGCTTGACTTGGGATCAAAGGGTCCTGAGTTCAAGTCCTTGCCACGGCCTTCGCGGTGTGCTCTTGGCCTCTAGGCTCGGAACAGTCTTAGTATTAGTTAATATGTGTGATCTGAGGTTATGTGTTTAAATGATGGCCACTCTAATCTATGCTCTGTTAGTTGATACTCGCACTGGATGGTTGTTGAGAGGGTCAGTAAGGTTGTGCACTGTTTTCCCTTCCTTTTCTTTGCACGGTGGGGCTGAATATTTACTGTCTGAGTGGCGGATAAGCACCAAACCACCCAACCGTTCTGAGGGCTGCCAGCGCGGTGTCTGGGAACCCTTGCAGTCGAGAAACTATGTGAGTGAGCAGAGAGCCAATGGAGACTATGAGCAGCCAAATGGGTCACAAATTTGAGCTTTGGAAATGTGATTGAAAAAGGAACTGGCCGAGCACATCATCTGCTTACAAGAAAAGAAAAGAGCTGATTAACAGAGCTGCTGTTATAGTACCTTTGGTTAAAACATACAGTATGTATGAGAATGCATTCATGTTTTGATTCAAAGTTAGATGGAGGTTGTTTGTGAGAGAACATGAATTGTCAAGATTATTTTTTTTTTTTTTGTATGTGAAAAAGAACCAGGTGCGCAGCAATATGATGTCATCAAAATGATGCTACATTGTAATACACTGTAGGCTTTTAGCAGCTGTGCTTTTCCCCAGCATATTACTCAACATGTCAAGTAATAACCACATACCTGCATGCGGCATATACTTAAACAATGCAGGTTAAGTACCCTTTGCAAGTGTACTACTGCAGTGGAACTGAATCCAGCGAGGCCTAATTTTCTAACACACTGCACTACAGCCCCTGGGTGCTAAACCTACGGAGCAGTTAGGTTATTTTTCAAAATATTCGATCTTGACTTCCATCTAATCGTCATCATTAAATCAACTCCCTCAGATGATATTATGGGCCCTGTTGGGCTTGTAGATCATCTATAAGAGCTAAACTAGTGCTGATAATTTCAGCCAAAGGCTAGTGCTGTGGGTGTGTTCTCATCTCCTGTGTAGATCAGAAAAATGGCTGCTAAATAGTTAAGTTATTTCCTCCTTAACTGAGCGGAATTTGATTGAATGCCTGTGAGTTCTTGTCGGGACATTAGGACCAAAAATAGCTCTGTCCTTGAGGCTCACTGTTGGCATCAGTGCTATTTTAATGGCACTTCCTCTAATTTACAGCAGTCTGTTCCAGGACTGAACAGTGGTGACGGAACAAAATGGAAATGACTAATTTCTAATAAAGAGTCTGTCCAGGGTCGTCATGAAAATAAGTGTGGTGATCAGAGCTGATTATGGAACGATTGTTTGCTTCACTGTGTAAATTAGTGGTTCCCAAATTTGGTCCTAGAGGCACTCCTCTGCGGCTGGTTTTTGTTCCAATCACAGTTAGAATTGTGGGATTTTAACAAGCTGTAAATTTCTCTTGATCTGGTGCATTTATGTTTAGAGTAATTATCTATCCTCTTTAACCACATTTTGACAGAAATATCCATTCAGACCCAGAAGAAAAAAAAAAACAATCCAAATCCATATTGTGATATCTTGGAAAAAGTTTCATAAAACAAGAGATAAAAGAAAAACAATCAAAGTAAACAATCAATTGGTTCCAAATGGATGAATCAGTAGAAACATGGCAGTGAAAACTAACAATTTATTTGGCAAGCAAATAAAAAAGTCAGACTTGCTTTGTGCCTTGGGTCATGTTTATGTGATTAAATTCAACAAATTATTTTGAAAGAACTCAAAACAAATGTGTTCAGCAACCTAATTTAGAGCTCACTGACTTCCTTGGTGTCTAATTTGATCTGTTTAAAACCTTTGATACCTGAAATTGCTTGCAATATAGAAAAATTAACACAAAAATGTTTGGGGTCTTTTGTTCTTCCTGACACGCATGGATATTTCTGTCAAAATTGGCTTGAAAGAGTAAATTACTGCATTAAACATAAAATGCACAGATCAAAGACAAATTAAAAGCTTGTGAAATCCTAAGATTGGTTGGAACAAAAACCAGCATACATGGGGGGGGGCTAGCACTGTGTTTGGGAACCACTGGTCTGACTGTATTTTACATATATTTGCATAATGCATGTTAATTGTTGCATTATGCATGCTGCTTGTTAGTACAGGAATATTCATTCCCAGTTGCTTTACTGCAATTTTTCCTTGAGGACTTATGTGGCGGCCATAACACGTAACCACTGTGCGGGGCCAAACTTGGCCATTGTCCCCTCTCTTCAGAGATTTATGCCTTTTTCCCCAGTATTTATTTTTTCAGCACAGTAGCGTTAGCTGCAGCAGCCGAAATGCTCTGAAATGGTGCGGCCTACATGGCCTTTTCCTCAATAATTTATGCGTGCAGTATATTCCATATTCCATGGTTGCGCATGGTTATTGATTTCATCACGCAGTAATATTGCTGGATTATTTTTGGGTAAAAACTATCTACCCCAATTTTTTTTTAAATCTCATATATTTCTTTGTAATGCCACTCCCCTTAGGCATTTCTATGCCTGGCTACCTGCCATTAGTTAATTAATCAATAATCCTCAGTCTCTTCGTGTTAATGGTTGTCACCTGTTTCTGTTTACTTAATTAGGATCCCTTTTATATTTAAAGTTTAGTTTCCCCACTCACAGGCAGGTAGCTACAGTCAGTTTCCTCTTATGGTTTTGTGCACTCCAGTTTTGTTATCCTGAAGTTTTGAATTTGTTTTGATATATGCACTTTTAGTTTGTATTATTTAATAAAATAAAATCCACGTCCCTGCACATGGGTCCTCATCCATGCCCTTGCCCTAGCGCCCTATTAACATCTCTGGGTGCCAGGGCGAGACATTCTGCTGCTCAATGCAAGAAAAAAAAAAAAAACAAAACAAAACAAAAATCCAATTTTGAGGGTTTGATTTTTTTTGAAAGCTTTGTCTAGATTTGGTATTATGTGCTCAATAATTTTAGAATATGTTTTAGTACTATATGATTTTACTCACAAATCGCATTTACAATCAACATGGAGGGCCACAAACCTGAACATCGCAGTTTTTCTTGTCTGCCTGTGTTTATGGCAGTCATGTTAGAATGTAGTTTTGTGCACTTATTTGTGCTGGAATTAATGCATCCAACAAAGTTTTAATTTCTTTTTTCAAAATAAAATTGCAGTGAACTAATAAAATAAATAAATAAATAAATAAAAAAAATTGCATTTTTCAGAAAATCCATGCAGATTTCCCTGGAGATCTATTACTCAAAGCCACATATTAAATAAAAAGGTCTCAGTGGGATATTTGAATGTTATAAGCCATGGAATTTTCCTCACAGCGATGAAACACATGTATACAAATAAACGGGTGGGCTTCTGCGGGCATGAATTTGCAAAGCAGGTCGTGACCTCCTGTTTGTTTCTCATAACATCTGTGGGGCAAAAAAGGAAAAAGGCTGGGACTCGGTCGTTCTCTCTATTTAAGAATACTTGGGCAGTAGAAACAAAAGAGTATGGCAGTTTGTGAGGTCAGCGTTTGAGATGCTGTTGTTCCCTAAAATGTTGCTTTTTTTTTTTTTTTTTTTTTTTTTTTTCTAGCCCGCCACCACCCCCCCTCTTTGGAGGACAACTTTATTATTTTGCCGGACTTAAATACAATGATATGTCACCTCTTGAGGGAGGGAATTAACAAAGGAAATACAGAAAAGAAAAAGAGAAAAGGAAAAAAAAACATAATAAAGCAACGAAAGGAAAAAAAAACCAAGAAAAAAAGTACGTAACCACACACCAACAACTCTCAAAGCTGTCAATCCTCCTGTAGACCCCCCAAACCTCCTAAAGCCTCATCATTCCAATGCATGATTGGAATTATATTTTACATGCAATGATGTCTCCATAAGAAGAAAAAAGAACAGATCACACAAACTTATTCACGCAGATAAGATTCATTCATATGGTGAGTAATGCCCATCCCTCACCTGTACTTATTTTCTGCCACACCCTTAAAAAAAAAAAAAAAAAAAAAAAAAAAAAGTGTTCTGCTTCTTACTTATCCATCGGCAGACGTCTGACCTCTGACCCCTGGCGGTGGCTCTCCCGTGCTGATTTCCAGGGCGTTTGAGACGTCAGGTCAGATAAGGTTATGCCCCTTTCAGTGCATTAAAATTATTCTCTCATATTACATGCGTGTAAGATGAGGTTGGAATCAATTTCATATTTAATATCAGAGAGGGTCTGTCCGGATTTTGCAATGCATTGGTATTTTAAGTTTATTGAGAGATTTACCAAACACGCTTCAGCAATAACCCATTAACATTCTTACCCATTCATCATATAAATATATATATATATATATATTTTTTTTTTTTTTTTTTTTTTTTTTTTCTAAAGTAAACTTTATCTCCCATTTGAGGCATATTAGAAATCTTTAGGAGGCTAAATTTTTACCATGCTACACCAAGAAGACTTTTTGGTCCAGTTTCACACACACAGATAAGTCTTAATCCAAGTCTAAATTAAATTTTTAATGATGATTCTCCTCATAAAACTCAAATTAATCCAGGACTAAACTTAATCCATTTCTGTGAAACCGGCCCGTAGTCTTTAGTCAAGCATTGGGAAAAATTACGATTGCTCATCCAGACTGTTTGTACAACCTTTTTTTTTCATGGAGTTTCATTGCTCTTGATTTTCTGCTGAAAACCAGGGCACCAATTTAAAAGGTAGGTTGCCTTAAGTCACTCAGTCATGACTTTTTGACACTGGCAGCTCTTGTTTGTTGAGTTGGACAAGTTCATTAAAATTTACCTGTACATTATTGTATCACAAATGATTTCTTGTGAGCACTCTACAGGTCTTATTTCTTTATACATTAATTTCATATTCGGCATGGACCTTATGTGTGGTGAGGGCATAAAGCTTATCAGATCTGGGAGTAATTGCTTTAGGGCATCTGGATACACAAACGACTGTCTAGTTTATACTTGGAGTTTTAAGTACATAAGAATATTCTGCGGTTATCGTGGAAAATGAATGTGGCAGTGTTGAATAATACAGAAAATGAATTTTATAATCTCTAAAATTAAACAATGGCATTGATATTAGATCATTCTGTCTTCAGCCTTCATCAGGATTGAATAATGTAATAATACAGTAATTAGGTTCATTCACTCTGTTTATTGCGATGCTTTGTCCTTCGTGTCACAGATTGTAAAATAGTAAGTTTCTATTGTTCCTTACACAATATTTTTGCTCTTATTTGAAGGCCGAGTGTGAATGAAGAGGCAGTGAAAGCAATGATAATGTAATGCGATAACCCTGTATGGTGGCATCCAGGTATTACCTTTTTTTACTGAATTTACATGAATACATGGCTCTCTCTAGAGCTTGAAGCTGTTTCTTTGGCCTGCTGTTTCAATGTGATAAAAACAGCAATGAGAGACATTCTCTGTGGTTAAAATAGCCTGTGCCAGTCTGGATGGGGTTGGCAGAGATATAACAGTCTCAAGTGTTGGGGCCAGTCTAGGGTGGGAACAGAGTCCACTGATGGAATGTAGCTTTGTCATTACAAGGAGGTCACATTACCACGCCATCCCCAGAAATGAGCCGAAAATCGAGGCTTGGGGACGTGTTTGGCATGGACAAGGTTTTACCTTTTAATAAACGCAGCAGGGCTGGCCAATGAGTTGGCTGCAAATCTGTCGGTTTTCTGTATTGCCATAATTTGGCATACCATATTCGCAGAGTAAGTTGCAATCTGGCCAAATCTCTAGCTGTTGAAGGAGGTGCGTTTTGTTAAGTTTGGAGTGAAAACCTTCAGAAATGCACTGCTCCAGTGATCGGGATGGGCTGCCCTAGAGTACAGTCGTAGTTTACGTTTGAATCCAGCACCAAATTCCAACAACAAATACTGGTCCCTCACTGTTGAGCACCTCAGTGCAGTGCACTCTTTATGATGGCATGTTCTAGAATTCTGCTGCAGGAAGTGGTTGGTTTGTATTCAGAGATGAACAGAGGAACTCTGCCTGTGAAACTCGGTTCTGAATGAGAGTAAGGTTGGCTCAGATCATGCAGCTTTTCGGTTGTTGACCAGAAGTATTGATGACAATTCATATCGATACGAATACAAATACTACTGGCAATGCTACAGCCACAACAACAACAACTACTACTACAACTATTTTTTGAAAACTAGTAATACTTTTTGGATTTTAATTTGTTCTTGGAAAAAATAATATGATTTTGCTTGAAGTATTCATGATTTTAGCAGTGGACTACTTGTGTACCTTATTATCTGGTGTAAAATTGCTAAGAGGCTATTGGATGTAGGCCCTGATAGAAACTTGTACGCCACAGGAAGCTCTGGCAGTGTTAGACCACTTCTCAAACCACTCACCAGCTGTACAAGCCTTGCTTATTGCTCTACTCTAGACTCCTCAACCCAGCCCTTACAGATATGTCCAAGGGACAGATTTCACAGGTCAATCCAGCTGCTGGCCTCCTGAGCTAATCTTGATTCAGAGGTGCTGTCTACAACATAAACATTGTCGGTTTGGTGATTCATTACCTCTGCCAACAAAGTTAAGTACAGGTTGTGTATTTACCCATGTTTGTTTGTTTGTTTGTTTGTTTGTTTGTTTGTTTGTCCCGACGATATCTCTCAAAATTTTCAAACAGTTTTAATCATATTTCGTGGAACTATGGGCCATGGGCTAACCAACCAATGATTACATTTTGGGATGGATTTGAAAACAAATATAGCCACCGTGGCCGTATTTGTTCAGTTTTTAATGAAAAATGCACTAGTGGAGGTATGTGCTCTCTGACTGCTTTTTAATTTTAAAAAAATATCATTTCTGGGAGATTCGCAAGTCATCATGAAACTATGATACTTTCACGTTAAATGCTCAGAATTTTTGGCAAATAGTGTATCATTTCCCCAGTATGCCGCTTCATTCTGCTCCTGTGGACCAGGAAATCAGAGTTGAGGGCTGTACAGCCAGTTTTGGGCTGACAGTTTATTTTAAAACAAAAACCTCAGTTCCAATCTGACCACGGTATGTGCTGGGTTTAAGCCTGCTCTACGAGTCCCGTCACAGCACAGATCCTCACTCAGCTTCACTGTAATCAAAGTTCAAATTGTGTAAAGGAGGAAAATTGCACTCAACACTAAAAAACTTAACAGTTTGCTGAACATGTAAGATACTTAAATTCCTTAAATTCGGCTCTCAGTATTGAGGCCCATGACTTTAACTCGAGCTTGAGTGGCTGAGAGACAATTTCATTGAAAGCTCACTCGACCTACATGAGGTGTGAGGTGGTTTCTTCAACAAACTGCCGATAAATTTTTTAGAAATGCCCTGAGTCCCTTTAATCTTCCAAATATTTGTTAACTTAACCTCAAACTCATGGGCATTTACCCAGGTTATGTTTGCTTGGCTGAAGTCTGAATTAGTTTTTTTTCTGTGGATAGTAAAAAAAAAAACTTCCCATCTTTTCATATTGTTTTATATGCATCTATTTGCTTATTTGTTTTCTTTGCTGTGAAGGCTTTTGAATGATACAGTTCCAAGTTCCTAAAATGTCAGCAGTCACTTGGGCAGTTTCTTTGGCAGTTTCATCTAACAGCAGAAGGTCTCAAGCATTCTCTCTAAAGAAGTCAAGTTTGAAAAGCAAACTGCCATCACATCCTGCCATTTGAGCCCCGTCGCTGTTTACTCAGCAAATAAAGCAGCGAGCTTTGAAGTCTGCAGCTGACCAAACGTCATCGAGACCCAATCCACAGGGCCTGGTGCACAGATTTACGCTCATTACGGACCAGCCGCCGTCTCGCTCGAAAAAGTGCATTGCTAGAAATGGAACTTTCCGATATTCTCCTCCCTGACTGTGTTTATCGAAAGAGGACAAGGATGCTCAGCACGCAGGTCACCAAAAGTATGTGAAGCCAGGCAGATTTTTCCACTGCGAGCCTACAGCTGTTGCTTCTCCCAGTGTGTCGACCCAGCTGATGCAGGTGCTTCATTGAGCAGCAGTATAGTTAGAATGGTTTGGGGAATAGGCTTGTGACTCATGGAATAGAGATTTGATTTGCACAAGTCCTTAAAAAGGAGTGAAGTCCTTAAAGGGGCGCTCCATGCTGCATGCTAACCTTGTAATGACAATGAATAAAAGTCAATGGACCAATGCTAAAACGGCTCATTAGCATCTTGTCCACTGACTTCTATTCATTGTCAACTCAAGGCCAGCATGCAGCCTAGAGTGTCCTTTTAGCCTGAATTCCCTCAGTATGAATCCAGCTTTATTTATAAATGGATCTAATGTAAAGAGTCGCTCTGAAAAGACATTTGTGACTAAGTGAAACCCAGCTGAGGAGCTTCTATAAAGTCAGCGGGGACAGACAGCTCTGCATTGAATGAAAAATTACCCTTTTAGACTTAAAAAAGAAAACGAAAATAGATTAACAATTTGGCCTTGAGACATTGAATTATACTAACTTATATTATTACATTTCTTAAACCTTTTTTGTGGGTGACATCAAGTTTTTTAACTAAAATATAAATTTTTGTGTAAATTTTGTTACATATAGAAACAAAGATACTTTTCAGAACTTTAAACTTGATGTTTTACTTAAAATGGGACTTTTTTTTTTAAATGACAAAACTCATTACTGCACTAATAACTTAATGCCAGTATCTGTTTATACAGTGGGTATAATGCAGATCTGATGCACAGAACCACATTCTCTACATATCAGTGCCTAACCCAGATGCGTCACTTGGGAGTTCCCTTGAAAATGCTATTCTTGACCCTTTCCACGTCATAGGAAACGAAGCGTTCCATATTAGGTCACTGAAAAATGCTTTTCCCTCATTAAAAAGGCTATTGCACTGCACCCGTGAGGTTTGCATGCATAAACAGCACTAAATTCACACAGGGAAAGCACAGCTATTTATGTAATAAGTACACAATTGTGTCCCAATTCTTGCCCTTTGTTGCAGGACAGAAATACTTCCCCGAATTCCACTACTGATTACAGTGACATATCTTAGTCCTTACTGAGCTCTTGCATGTCTCGCGCTTTTTCCAATACTGCATATGGGATTTGTTCTGCGTATTTGTTTAGAGTCAGCAGTCCCACATACAGCCACCTTGATATTTTAATGCTGCTGATTGCCTGAGAAACCGAAATAGAGTCTCTTGAGCTTTTTTATTACAAAAATGAGATGAAAAAATCAGTTTTCAAGAGAAAAGTATTTGCATAAATTGGTAACTTATTAGTTAACCATTCTTTTCTAATTGGCAAGCCTTGTAATTTGCCAAAATGTCAGCATCTTTACCTGCACTAACCAACAAATCTTGGTGGAGGTAATGTATTCACTCACGTCTGTTTGTCCAGACAATATCTGTCAAATTTCTCAATCAATTTAAATGATATTTTGTGAAAGTAAGAGCCAGGGCCCAGGAATAATCCATTAGATTTTGGCTCCACTCTCTGCCACAAACAGTGAATTACAGCTGCCAGAAGAGGAACAGGATGAATACACCAGGCCATTGGAGTGAGAGATGCTTCAATAGGTGGTTCTCCTTGCCTGGAACCTACAACACTGAGCCACACAGTTCTGCTCCTGCGATCAGCTGCACATGACGGAGAGTGGAAAGCGGTGTATGTGTCCAGTCGAGTATGATGCCGCATGGTCCTCTGTTCTGCTGAGGGCCTGTTTTGTTTTGGGGGTGGGGGGATGGGGGAAAGCAGGAGGGCATAATGGGGGGTTTGGGGTTGGGGGTTGGGGTGGTGTGGAGGGTGTCCCTACTGACGACAGTCTTCTGCAGGAGCGGAATTGGCTCCTTTGCATCCCGAGGCCTACACATCACAAAGACCTATTGATCCCTTCGCTTTAATGGGTTTCAATGCACAACTCTGTTCTGAGGGGAAAGGCCTATGGACTGCGGCTCTGGTTTATTTTGTTCATGAAAAGGATAAAAGTTTTGTGCGCAGCAGAGAGAGTTACTGAACTCCAGCCCAGAATAACCCACACAGGATGAAATTTGTGAAGGAATGTGGGAAGAACTAGTTGTTTGCGTGGTGATGATACACTACACTACAAGCGTATCCTTGCAAATGGGTTGGCCTTCAAGCTATGAAGACACAATTATGTGAAAGGGGAATGCTCGCTCTTTAATAGAATCCCAGAGTTTATAACTGAAGTTGTCTTTACAATCTGTTATCAGTTCTCTTGTTGTTTGGAGAGTTGCAGAATGTGAAATACATTGTAGAAGCGCTGTGCTACTGCAGAGAGCATAACTTTTATCATTAGACCGGGGAGCCTGTTTTAAACATTTAAGCACCTCATTTGTAAGCAACGAAAGAGCACAATGGAGTTTGCACGTGAGAAGTATACCTGTGCTGTGGCCAGAGAAGTTAAAGAGGCAATGGTCATACTTCTGACATAATTAATTACAAGGCAACCTTATCCAGGTGGAGCTGTAGAGGATGCAAAAATTAAATTTTGAGAGGACCGTTGTAGTTAGTCATTTGTTCTTCAGATGGGCACTTTAGCATCACAAAAAGGGCCACAAAATTAAAGAATTTTCAGCTTTATTAAGATGGGCTGTTTCATTTCATCATTCATAGTTAAGCCTTCGACGGTTTTATTTCAGACAACAGCCCTGTGGCCTGAAAACTCACATTGGCTGTAACTTTAAAGAAACATAAATCTGTGCACATTTGGCTGGAGTAGTTTGACTACTTTTGTGACTGATGATTTTCTTCTCAAGCCCCTGTAAAGTCAGTGAGTCAGTGATGTCACAGGCATTTATTATTCATTTTATTACAGTCTGTGAGTAAGGCTTTGTACTTGATTACCCAGGGAACATTTCCTGTGGATGCAACGTAGGTTAAAAATAACTGTCCTTAAGTATCAACAATTTCTCCTGGAGCTGACTGATAATGTTGATTTTGGCTGAGAGTCCTTTGGCAAGTGAGATGCCCAGTTTCTAACTGTACTGGGGATGTTAAACTCCATTCCTGGTGCCTCCTGGTGCCTCCGCATTGCCTCCTGGTTTTTGGTGTGTATTGCTTAATTATATTCCCAAAACTGAATTTGGGGGATATTATGGATTCACGTTGGATGCCACCATTGAAGACTGTTTGTTATCACAATTACTAGTAAGATTTTTATGGGAGTCACTTGAAACGTATTGTGTTCATTTGTAGTGCATAGAAGACAGAAACTATTGTTTTGTGAGACCCTATGACCTTAATCCACCAGGTTCTCACCCAAGTGTCCTACCACCAGATCAAACTTTGCATTTCTAAGTGAGATAACAAACCATTCTGTTGGGAATCATGTCATGCTTGTTATGATCCTTTCTGGTGCACAGAGAAGGGTTATTACTAATGTTTGTCACCCTATGACTTTTGCTGTGGCGCCACCACCAAGCCAAACTTTTATTTTTAAAAATTGAGTTTAAAAACTCAAATGGCTTCAATAAGAATCATGTCAAATCTTATTTCGGCTCCCCTGCTGCATAGAGAAGGAAGGCTCTTGCGGTGATAGATTGTGGTGGCTCTGTAATGTTTCCTGTAGCACCACCAGCCGGTTGAATTTAACATATTCAAGTGCTATAACTCACATAGTTTTAATGGGAATCCTGTCACATTTGATGTCAACATTCCTGGTGAATAGAGGATCAGTTTTACTGTAGCAACATCATTAAGAAAGGCTACATTTCCAAATGAAATGCATCGAATCTGCTCTAAGTGCAATCAAATCAACTTTGCCGCAAACATCTTGGTGTATAAAAGAACAATCGTATTGTTATGGCAGCACTTTGACCAGCCCTACAGCACCACCCTTTGGCCAAACATAGCTTTTGAAAAATACGATATGTCAAACAGTTAATATGGGAAACGTCAAAAATGCTGTGAACATTCCTGGAGCCAATCATTATCCCCCTGTTGATTTTCTGTACCCTATACCCTTTCCTGTAGCGAGCGCCACCTTGAGCCAAACCATAAATTTTGCCCATGGGGATAATGTGATAGTTTTGATGATGTACCCTGTTGTCTGGTTTCAGTCACTGATTGGCTAAAAAGGTCCTCATTTTTTTTCTCTAGGCATGAATATCCAGCTGATTGAAAGGAGACTATAGAAGTATGCAGACACTGAGGCCCTCCTGGACTGGAGTTCGACACTATGCTCTAACTCAGAACTCATTTCCTAAATGAACCCTAGCATTGTGATGATATTGTTGAGAATGATCAGAGAGGCCTTATCTGACCTTACTGCCCCTCCCCCACCCATAAGCCCCTTGAGAAATCAGCTGTTATCGATCACATTAACACTCAATTAAGATCACTCTCCGGACCTAAAACAGGCACGAAGATGGCCGCCAGTGCATGCACGGCAACTTTGACCCTCAGGCAGCTCAGTGGAAGCTGGTGGGAAAGCAGCATACAAACCTGACAGCTCAAATGTTCTCTGACCGGCTGTATATGTGGCCCCTGGGGTTGGGGGCCCTTAACTTTATGAGGCCATTATCACTCTGACCTCACAAAGCACATGGGGCCCAGTCAAACAGGTCCCTCGTGAGAGGTCATCCAGAACAAATGTTTGCTGAAAGGACATTAAAGCAAGCTGTATTAAACACATCCGGGTCACGCAAAGTCACTATAAACATCCAGATTACACAAAGTCACTATACACATCCGGGTCACCCAGAGTCTTTGGGGTGTGTTTACTTTACTATAGAAGTGCCTTAATGGGGGTTTCCTTTGCAAGTCATTAACAAGATATTTAGGGCTAAACTCATTCTCCACTTCAAGTTCAAAACATTTAAATGTTAATTTTTTTCTGCAGGAAATTAGTTCAATAAATTTCCAAAGGGACTGTTGTGCACTAATTACTCTTTTCAATTTATCTTGGCTAGTCAGTGGTTGAGGCTACCTGTACCAGCTGCAGCCAAGATTTAGGAAAAAGTATGATGAAGATGAAGATTATGATCAACTGCATACACTTTGTGATTTAAACAAAGCAACATACTGTACATAATCAACAATGAGTAACAGAACTCCAACCATTGCACTGGCTAATAGAATACAGCCTACCTTATTACTGGAAAAAAAACTCTCCCAACAGTATGGTGACACACCAAGTTACATTATACAACCCAAGCAATTATGAGACTGTAAAAAAGAAAGCAATTTGGAAGCATACCTGATGTTCCTTAGTTTGCTCAGCTTCTGTGAGATCTGCTCTTGTGTCAGGTTGTCCCTCCTGCTGAGTAATCTGTCAGATTAATCTCCAGCCTGACGTCACCCTTTTCAATGTCGGTACAGATTCACGTCTATTATCCAATGCATACAGAAATAGCTCACAGATCGTGAGGTGATTTAGAAGCCGAGTGACAGAGGTCAGAGAAAATGGCAAAAGGTTTAAAATTTCCTGCTCGGAGCATGCCCCCCACTGTAAAACGTTGCACCCTCCCGAAAATATGTTTGAGTGAAAGGGGTCAGAGCAAAGAACGCAACCGTCGGACAGGAGCTGCTCTGAGAAGATTAATGGAAACTCGAGACCTGTAACGTGTGGCTACTGGAGGCTGAACAGGACAGGAGAATAATCTGTCTCCGTGTGATTACTGTCATCTTACATGTGCATCTTCATATGCATCTTCATGTCTGGCATATCTAAGTGTGTGTGCCGATTTATTAATGCACTTTATTTAAAAATTAGTTTGTTATGGACTCTGTTTATTCATGTGGACCGACACGAGTGAAGTTTTCCTTAAGTTTGTGCATGGATATCGGACCACGTAATGTACTGCATGGTGAAAAAGTCTGCTGGAAACTGAGTGTGAATGCACATGTATTATAGTGCTTTATAGGCACCTTTTGTGACAACATTTTGAAAAATGAATTTGCTTGTTTTCCATATGACAGTCTAAAGGGCCCATTAATAAGAAACCCCGCCCATTTTATATGGCTGGTATTCATCTTTTCTGTACATATGCAGTAAAAGAAGCATGAATCTGCTTTTTCATCTAAGTCAGGGCTGTCAAAGTAGTCCATAAAAGGGCTTAGGAGCAGCAGGTTTTTATTCTAACCAAGAAGAAACACACCTGATGCAACAAATCAACTGTGCAGGTTGAGATCAGTTGATTAAATTAGTTGTACACGGTGTGCTTCTGCTCGGCTGGACTAAAAAACTGTCGCCCCTTGGCCCTTTTACAGTCTAGTTTGACATCCCTGATCTACCCCAATGCTTAACAGAGAACCTACAGGTCACCTGGAAATTTAAGTTTCCATCTTCTGGGGAAATGGAAGGGATTAATCTATCTTATATCACCAATCAGTTTTGATGAAGGTTCACTCCATGGGAACAGTGAAACACTTGGAAATCTCGATTTCATATGAATTGGCCCTTTATGTGCATGTATGTATGATTGTCCAGTGGACTGTCAGGTGGAGCCCCTTCTGCTGGAAAGTGTGTGGATGTACAGCACATGTATATATTATGACTTAAGTGCATGCAGGTGTGCCTGATTGTCTTTTGTTCCGTTGGGTGAAGACGTGAGCACAGGAAAATGAGAGTGAATGCATAGTAGTTTCCATTATAGTGTCGTAGTTCAGTGCATGAAAGCATGCCTGCCTCTGAATACATTATGGGGTGAGCGTGGATGCGCATGGGAGCAGATTACGGGCCTGGCGGACTCTTGCCACCTGGGGCTACAGTACGTGCAAATACACTCATGCCTCAGTGGGCCCATTAACTTTGCTTGCTCTTGACTTGTCCACCTAATCACTTTCCCTGTGGGTTCATTTATATGGGCCATGGCTTTAGCTTTGACTCTGCTGAGTCTGCATTCTTAAGTTTGAAAAGTCAATTTGAACATCTGAGGATGTCTGATGGGAAAATAGTGACCTATAAGAACTTATTTTCACTCCAATATAAAACTGTGGCACTCTTCTCATCTCACCTCTTTGCCCACACTAAAGTGTGCCTGACTGATTCATTTTAACCCCACCTCCAGCCTGAACATTATACCTGTAGCCCCTGCAGCTTTCTCACTGCTGAATGAATGTGGTACTTGTTTGGCAATTTTTTTTTCCAAACATGCTCTAAGCTAGTTTAAGTCTCATGTTTGTGAGGGGAAATGTGTGTTGGGCTGTAAAGGATTATATAGGGCTCCTGCTGATTATTTGGTTATTTCAATGCAGTAGATTTTATTATTTGGAATAACAGGAAAAAAAAAAACAGTCCTATTACTCAAATAGGAGGCATATTTTTTTTAATGAAGGCTCCAATTAATGACCCTCAAGTTGCCAGCCTCAGTCAGGGGTGTAATTCATGGGAACGGGGTTAATTTATGTTCCCAAAATCACAAAAGTGCTAATAGAACCCAATAACATTGGCCGAACATGGTCCCAATAGCATTAGCATAACAACATTTATTTATGCATCTCGACCCGACCCTTCTCCAATTTTCTTGCCAAACCTGCATCCTCATGCTCAGTACTGTGGAGCAGTTTTGCTTGCTTTGCGGAAACATCCTAAAAAGTTTGGAATTTCGTCCTGTGAGGTGAAGGTGGGGTTGGGATAGGGTGGTGCTCCCTCCCCTGCTGGCTAATATATTGCTGTAGCATTTTCCAAGCGTCCAACAACTAAATCAAGTTGTCAAAAGGGCGTAATCATTGAGGCTCTGCCCTGGAGTGCTAAAAATGCTGCCACATAGCGAAGGTTTTTTTTTTTGCTGTCTAATTATGCTGGGCAATATTATATATGGTCATACTATATAAACTATGTCCAAGCACCATGTTTAAACCCAAATCATCATTACCATATTTTAAAGATGCAGTCATTTGTGGTTAATATTCTGACAATGGTAAAAAGGATTATGACCTTAAAGGTAAAAATAAGACAATAAAAAGCAATGAAAGTGTTCTCATTTCACAGTTTACTGAGCAGTGCGCAGCGTCAGTTTAAAACTGAAATTCATTTTGTTTCAATTAAACTTGACTTGCACATATAAAGTGAGTCTCTTTAAAATACTTGAGGTTTCACGCCAGAGGCCAGACATGCTAAAATGCAAAGAATGTCCCTTAGTGTCTGTTGTGATGCACAAACTGGCAAAAACAATTCAGTATAATTTCTGCTATGATCCAGACAAGGAACCTGACAAAGATTCAGAGAACAATCCAATGAGGGTATTTATTGATAGGAATTGATGGCTGGACAAGGGGCGAGGCCCAGAGCAGGATGAATACAGTCCGACTTGGGTGGTATAGAGTGGTGAGAGTAATGGGCGTGTCTGTGCCCAGCCAGTGGTGTCCCAGGGCAGAAGCCTGTTAACCTGTCTTTCCAGTCTGTTCAGACAGAAGGTCCAAAGGGTTTAACAGGATGAAGTCTTGAGGTGTTCCTAAAAAACTGGTCAATGGAACAGATTGGAAAGACAAGCTAACAGGAACACAATCCCAATCCTGGAGACCGATAATAAGGCTCGAGAGTTTTAAATAAAGTTCTTTTAAAAAAAGTTCTGAAGAGTAGTTGCGTATTTCACTACCATAAAGGTGATGAGAATTTCTGAAGACAATTCTAAAGTAGAAGACATAAACTGACTGGTTGCTTAAAGGCATATAGCTTGACAATACAACATCGTTACAAGACAGAAATTAAGCTTGTATACACCACGGGAACACAAGGGAGCAGGGAATACAAATGAATCACACCTGGATAAGGGGAGGCATGCAAAGTGGCAAATCAATTAAGCAGACAAAACTTCTAGAAGACATGCAGGATTCTGGACAGGGGAAGAACACAATTAAGGAGAGGTGAGGGTTGGGACAATTTCAGTTGCAATATTTGTCACCATAAAAATGTGGAAACATCATTGAAAACAATTCAAAGTGGGTTAGCTTGTCAGGAGAACAGTACCGGTGATTAATGGCTACTGTAGGGCAGAACTGTGCAGATTTACAAAAACCAACCTTTGGTCAGTGAAAAATTGGGGAGAAATGTTTAAGCTGGTCTTGCAGTGGCTAGAAAAAAAAAACAAAAAAACATTTTTTTCTCTAACTGTTAATTCTGAAGGAAACAAATTAATTCAAAGGTCCTCTTAAAGTGGTGCACTTTAGTGGACATTCGTGTAGTGCAGTCAGCTGTGATGCTCTGGATTACATCCTGTGGTGTGTTGCAGGTAATAATTCTGAAAATGACGAGACCATGGGGAATTAACCAAGATGGACAAGGTTTATTAAAAACATTGTATCTCCCTCAAAAATGTTTTATTAGGTACATATAGTTTCTGCTGTCAGATGGCATTACCCTTCATCTATGTTTTCCATTCTATTGCCTGTTAGATTATTGGTTGTCCAGCCATATGTGGGAGATTTTCTAAATTCCATATAAGCACCTCATAAGTGCAATATAATTTACTGACAGTTCTTTGGTAAACTGAATAACAATCTTGTAAGATTTTTCCATTCAGGAAGCGCTGCCAAGCTGGTGGCAATTCCCCAGCATCTCTCCTTTTTATCCACAGCCAGATCCTTTGAAATCTGATCAAAGGGTTTTGCAGTGTAATATGCATTTAATGTGGTTAATTGCTTAACTGTGGTTAATCCCTCCCCTTTTTACTAATTGTTACCCACGATGGGGCCTCTCTCTGCATTGCCCGTCACTGTAATCCCCCGTGCTCCTCCTTTGTGGGGTTATGGACATCGATCAGAAGTGACAGGTCCGCAGTGTTTACGGACCTTTGAGGGTCACTGAAACCAGCTCAGAACAAGAGGCCCCAAGTGTCAGAATCTGGTCTTCCACTGCCCTCTGTCTGACCCAAAAATACTGGAGTTCAGTGTGAATCCTAATATTGTTCTCTTGAAAAAAAACATTTAATTTACCTCGTATTTGCCACTGAACTTGTGTTTATGTGTTTATGTTTGGAAGAGCACAGACAAAATTTATAGCTATGTGAATTTAGAACATGCAAAAGATTACTATGAACAACAGGATTAGGTTCAGCTGAGTCCAATGCACACAACCCGCTGTAAACTGTTCGCAGACATTTAGAGCTGGATCCTGTTAAATGGCATTGGAGGAAATCCATTGAAGGTAAAGGCATTTGGGTTTTTATGTATGTCATGCTCTCCAAAAAGGTTTCAGTCTGAATTATAACATTTTACTGCGTACAGTAATGCATTACTCTTACCAGTAGAGGGAGATAGAGAATGCCATACCTGAGTGCTGTTTATATTTGAGATGGAGTTAGTGCAACGGTGGTAGTCCAGGCGTAATTAATTAAATTACTGCATTCCTTAGTGCTCAGAGCTGAATTTTACTCTGCCACCAGGTGGTACAAGTCAAATGAGTTGCTGTTGAGCACATGACATTGCTGGACCTGATCAGGTCTCTCAATTCTATCCATAACTTCATAATTTCATCTTGGTCTGGACAATTTTTATTTGAAATTGACAGTGAGTTATGCAAGTTACATCGTGCATCGCACATACAATGATTTCGTATTTGATCATGAGTCCAGGTAGGCAAATCTGATCACGTGAAAAGAAAGTCCATTTAAGTTACCCAAACATCTGGATTGGATTCATTGTGTTTTGTTCCAAACATCACCAATTTTACACTCATTTAATCCCGGGAATCAATTCAAGATGACAAGCTAATTTAAGGGAAAAAGGTAACTTGTATCTAATCTGGAAGCAGAGGTCAGATCACTCCAGGATACATTTGGTTGTTTGTTGACGAGCCTTTGCCTGCGATGGATTGGCAGACTGCCCACGGGGCGTTCCTGCCTCTCGCCCTGTCTCCTGGGCTCGACTTCAGCCCCCATGTGACTCTGTTCAGGAATACCTGAGTTAAATGATGGGTGGATGAATGGGTGATTAACATTTTTTTAAAGTAAAGAACACTTACTACTTTTGACCAGATTCAGGGCACTGTCAGTGTTTTCTCAAACAACTGTAATTGTAATTGTTATTGACCCATAGAATTCTGTTGCATGTGTCAGCAGTAAACAGTGGCTCAGTTCTGTTATATGACAGTTACTTTACAGTTAGTGTATTTTTTCATTAGATTTTACAGTTGTTGTCACAACCCTCGTGTGAATCCCTGTTGCATCTCTTGGATTGTAAAGTCGCATTTGCACTGAAATCCAGGTCATATGTGCGTAAGTAAAACGTCTTCGTTTTTGTCATATGCGCCCAGTATGTTAGTGGCAATTAAAATCTCTCTGAAAACTTTATTTCCATTAGTTAATTTGAACAAGCTTCCAATCCTTATCAGTTCAAGTCAGTTTAATTCAATCCTGTGCTTCAGCCTCGGTTTTCAAGAACAAGCTTCCAATCCTAACCGGTGTCCAGGACTGGGATGCATTCTCGTTAACCCTTGCAAGTCTTAATCTAGTTTGTCATTACTGTACTGCTGCCAATAAATTACCTGTTGTATTGCAAGTTTGTCTCTGTACTTGATTCCTGGTCTGGACCATAATAGTTGCTGTACTTCAGATGTTTGTGTCTTGTGTGGTTAGATGTCCTTTAGATTTTTGTAAGGACTGTGCTCTGCACACTGATGATGTGTATGGAGGACAGGAAGTTGAGAACTGGACTCAGGTGCAAGGATGGACTTGGTTGTATTTAATATGCGCAGCAGGGAGGCACATAGGAAGTAATACAAAACAAATAGGAAACCAGGTTCCTTAATAATGCTATTAGTAATACGAACAATGGGCTTTAACTACAGTAACAATGCATTACTAAAATAGGAAAAGGATATAGGAAACAGCGTCAGTTTAAAACTGAAAACTGATAAAGTTAAAGGGCATCTAAAGTCGATTCTCAGACGGGACGTTGAACGTCCAATGTTTACAAACAAATCACTTGCTTTTGTTGACATCTTGCATTGCCACATGACCAATTTCATTCATATAAACCAATGTTTTGTGTACATGCGTAGATAATCCTTCTATTTCGGTTTGTTTGCACAGGTGCCGCTCGCTGATTGGCTGATAAAAACAATGGGAATCGACTTTAGATGCCCTTTAAAGTCCTGATGTCAACAAAAAACAGCACTAGGTTAGAGAGTTAGAATATATACATGTGATACACGGAGAATAAGTTCATACAAGACTAGAAATACAACACTGGCATGTAGATTACGAGACTTTGCAAAGACTAAGTGCGGAGCTTGGTCTTAAATAGCCCAACACTACCACACAGTGGAAATGAACAGCAGCTGCATACAATGATTGCGGGGCTGAGAATGCGGTCCAGGTCTTAATAGACCGGTGAGTTTAACAGCTGGAGGTGTGGTCTTACAATATTAGTGTATTTTTATCATTAGATTTTACTGTTAGTTTAATTTTTCATTAGATTTATTTCTTTGCGTTCTGGGCTTGCGTTGTGTTTTACCTCGTTTGCTTTTCCGTGCAATTAATTTCTACCAATTCCAGATGGTCATGTGATAAAAGAGATCTGATTCATCAGAATGGCTCAAATATTCAATCATCTGTTACAGGTGAGATGTGTGGGCATTAAATGATATGTGGCCCTAAAATTGTGGCTGTAATAATGCTTTGTTATTGATTCCCTTTTTAGAGCACCTGTATTCAGTATGTAAGCTAATTCAGCAGTTGGGCTAGTGCAGCATTGGAATTTTTTCCAATTGTGTACCCTGCTGTTTCCCAAGTTCCCTCTTAAAATGAAAAGCAAAGGCTGGTGGTAATCATGTGTAACCTCTTCTGGCCTTACTGTAAAATGTATACGAGGTCAAATAGCAACTGCCTGCACCCAAATCTGTGTAATTATTAAATAAGGGCCAGAGATGGGCTTGTAAAATTATTCCGGGTTCAAACTCAGAGCTATGCTTACCGTGCGCAACCCTGAAAGGGGCCAGTTGCTTACAGATTTTAACCAATTACTGTGAGATAAAGACAGCTGTGGCCTCCTCCCTGATAATTGTATCAGAGCCTTGGAGATTAAAGAGGAGGGCCTCGGTCTCCCACGTTAAACACCATTACCGGCTAAGCGTTGTCCACCTCCAAATCGCACTAAATCCCTCATCTGCCCCCTAAGCCTCTTCCCCGGTGAGTGCACATGGCTGCCTTCTATGTCAGCACCCTGGCCTCACAGCGCTCTGCGATGCTGTGGAATGTTTTTTTCTTAGTGTTCCGGAACTTTGTCACTGTCGGTTACCAGTATTGATTGTGACATCGGCATTGTCAGGGTGTTCACTCTAATCGCACATATGCGACCTCACACCTTACAAGAGTTAAAAATCCAGCTCAAAGACCCAGGGGTTCTTGCTAGGTCCCAACTAATCTCTTGATCTTGATTTGACAGGCTAAAATGTGGCACGAATGTCTCACCAAGGCGGGTCACCAGGCTATCACAGGAACATTACCCACAATCCATCTGTACTCAAAATTAATCACTCCTAATGCTGAGTGAAGCACAGAGAGGTTGTGGGTACCGTTTCTGAAGTCTCGCTGCGACCTAGCCGAGGGGTTGATCCCTGCTTGCTTCCTGGGGTAAGGGCAAATGCTTGGAGAGCAAGGGTCGCTCAGGCAGTTAATTTTATTGGACAACCCTGAAATCTTTTGGGGTTAATACTGACAGACTCCATGGAATCTATTTGGGGACGCATGCGTACCAACAACATGGCTGCAAACACATGTGCGGGCGCAGGCGCTGGTGAAGTTGAATTCACTCGAAATCCCTTTGTAGACAGTCGAGTTTGGAATACCGGTGCAAAGATGCATATCTGTCATGAAGCAGTTCCCTCGGCAAGCACTTATGTCACACATGCTTGGTTTCTGTGCTGCATACACACCGGCATAGTACATTCCTGAGGGCCATTTTAAGGGTTTTCTACAGCACATTGGAGGCACCATGTGTGCATAAATCAGCTTTCTGAGAGTAAGTTACTTGCTCACTAATAAGAGTATGCAAGTGAACGCTTTCACTCGGTCTTTTCTGAACTGAGTAATTGGGAACATGCAAATCCCAGTTCCAATGAAGATGTTGGGATGTTGTGTAAAACGTGAATAAAAACAGAATACAACGATTTGCAAATCCTTTTCTTCCTATATTCAACTGTGTACACTACAAAGACAGGATATTTGATGTTCAAACTGATAAACTTAACCTTCATCCTACCGGCCAATTTTACGTACACAAACAACCAGGTAGGGTCTGTATGGACCCCAGGAGGGAATACCTTGAAATCAATGCAGTAACAACAAATTCAATGCAGCAAACACACATAACTTTATTGAAGAACAAAATCCATTACTGCTGAATATCAATAATGTATTATAAATGCAATAACATTGCAATAATATTGCAATAACTAGCATACACTTAGCAAATTATAGCACCACAAAAGAAATTTTGGCATTATATACATGATTTTTGCAGCTCACGCAGCTGTAAAGCATTCTGGATTACAACTTCTGTTTTTTCTTACAGAATTTAATACAAAAAAGTAATTGTAAAATAATTTTCATTGTTTGTGTTCAGAATCTGCCTTAAGGCCTCTGCTGCTGTGTATCTAGCTTGTATTTGTCTGTTAGCCATTATGAATCTGAAACAACCAAAAAGAAGTTAACTTTCAGTGTGCTATTCAATTATAAAATAAAAGACACATAAGTTTTACTCTGGGGTCCAGTTGGACCCCAGTAACAAATTAATTATACTTTCACAATGCAAAAAGCTGATCTTCTGGTGCTTTAGTGTTTTAATTAAGACATAAATTCTGACAAATTCATAAAACGGTGAGGCAGTATGTCACATATTTTTACAATGGCAAACAAATATATAGGTGTGGGGTCCAGATGGACCCCACTTGGTAGGATGAAGGTTAATTGTTTTTTGTTTTTTTGTTTTTGTTATTATTATTATTATTTTTTTTTTTTTTAAAGCTGGGACAGGGGCATGTTTACCACTGTGTTACATCACCATTCCTTTTAACAACACTCCCCTAATCTGGTAAAACCTAGTAACTCACTTTTTGGTGGAAATTGAGTTAGACCCATTTTTGCAGTTACTAGGTTACTAAGCACCAAATAAAGTACCTACAGTCATCATTGAGAATACCCATTCTCTTTTTTTTTTTTTTTTTTTTTTTACAGCGAGTTTATCCTGAAGGACTTAAGTTATTTTCAGTTTTCTCAGTTTCATGAAAAAGTGAGTTACTAGGTTTTACCAGATTGGGGGACAACACTCAATAAGCATTTTGGAACTGAGGACACTAATTGTCAAAGCTCTGTAGGTGGCATTTTTTCCCATTCTTGCTTGATGTACGATTTCAGTTGCTCAACAGTTTGCGCTCTCCATTTTCATATTTTTGAATTCAAAATGCCCTACACATTTTCAATAGGGGACAGGTCTGGACTGCAGGCAGGCCAGTCTATTACCCACACTCTTTTACTAAGAAGCCACGCTGTTGCAACACGTGCAGAATGTGGCTTGGCATTGTCTTGCTGAAATAAGCAGGGACGTCCCTGAAAAAGACGTTGCTTGGATGGCAGCATATATTGCTCCAAAACCTGTATGTACCTTTCAGCATTAATGGTGCCTTCACAGATGTGCAAGTTACCCATTCCATGGGTACTAACACATCCCCATACCATCACAGATGCTGGCTTAATTTTGCGCTGCTTACAATCTGGGTGGTCCTTTTCCTCTTTAGCCAGGAGGACACGACGTCCATGATTTCCAAAAGCAATTTGAATTGTGGACTCGTCAGACCACAGCACACTTTTCCTCTATGCGTTGGTCCATCTCAAATGAGCTCGGGCCTAGAGAAGCCGCGGCGTTTCTGGGTGTTGTTGATATATGGCTTTCGCTTTGCATGGTAGAGTTTTAACTTGCACATGTAGATGTAGCGATGACCTGTGCTAACTGACAATGGTTTTCCGAAGTTTTCCTGAGCCCACATGGTGATATCCTTTACAGAATGATGTCGGTTTTTAATGCAGTGCCGTCTGGGGGTCCAACGGTCACGGTCATTCAATGTTGGTTTTCGCCCTTGCCACTTACGTGTAGAGATTCCTCCGGATTCTCTGAATCTTTTGATGACATTATGGACTGTAAATGATGAAATCCCTAAATTCCTTGCAATCGCACGATGAGAAACGTTGCTCTTAAACTGTTGGACTATTTGCTGTCGCAGTTGCTCACAAAGTGGTGAACCTCGCCCCATCCTTGCTTGTGAACGACTGAGCCTTTCGGGGATGCTCCTTTTATACCTAATCATGACACTCACCTGTTTCCAATTAACCTGTTCATTTGTGGAATGTTCCAAACAGGTGTTTTTTGAACATTCCTCAACTTTCCCGGTCTTTTGTTGCCCTTGTCCCAGCTTTTTTGGAATGTGTTGCAGGCATAAAATTCAAAAAGATTGAATATTTCCAAAAAAAACAATAACGTTTATTAGTTTGAACATTAAATATCTTATCTTTGTAGTGTACTCAATTGAATATAGGTTGAAAAGGATTTGCAAATAATTGTATTCTGTTTTTATTCACGTTTTACACAATGTCCCAACTTTATTGGAAGTGGGGCTTGTAGATTACTCTGTTAAAATCAAAAAATTCAGTCCATCTTAATCTGTATATTAGACTTGATGTCTAATTTCTATGATTCTGTTACTGCCAATAACATTTACTCATTTCAAGATTTGCAAATTTAGTGATAGAATTTCACTTGTCAAACACACATTAACTTAAAATTAAAGATATTTTAGGGAGAAAAAAATAGACCATAACTTGTTAAGATGGCTTTCTTTACAGTGCAGCCATATTTACTCAGTAATTGATGTTGGTGTGTTTTTCTGCTTTGAGTGCATCACACGCTCTGAGAAAGAGAAGTTCTCACAGTTTTGCGGTTTGAGCTCAGGCACCATAGTGGCCGTCAGTGACCCTCTTCTTCCTCTTCTCTGACCTTAGCTGCGGTGGGATGCGCTTGGTGATTTCACCACTGAGCTGCGTCTTGTTTATACTGCACCTTTCACCTTTAAACTGGAGAGCTGCAGGGCTGACTTTGGCCACCAAAAGTGTCGCTTCAACCTGGGTTTTGCACTAGGGCCAGTTTTGTGGATTCTTGGCTCACATTAGGAGTCTGAGAGCCAGCAAGCCCTGTTTTTAAAAGCTTTAAATGCATAGTTTGCTGAACTATGCAGAAAGCATATCAGTGATATACTATAGCTATGATGCTGTGATAACTTTGGGCGGTGTTTACTTTTGCAAACCTCATGCTCCCTTACCTGTATTTGTTTGTCTAAAACGTCCTCAGGATATTTCTGGGACTGCGGTATTATTCTTTTTGTGGAAGGATTTATTTTTTTTATAAAGCCTGGCATTTCTAATGCCTATGGACAGGGATCAGGTTTCAGTGGACTGTGTGTATGTTACCATCTACTGTTGCTGCTGTAGTGATTAAGGTTAAGAGGCAAAAAAGAGTCCTGGTGAAGCAACAAGCTGACAGATCTTACTCAATGACAGATCTTGGATTTTCTTCGCTAGCAGATCAGCAAGGCTAACATAACATTACAGAAATAGTATATATGATTTTTCACATGAAGTCAGCCATCTTGGCTTTTATTGGCTCCCCTTGGTCTGTGGGCGGTTTTTTTGAGACCTAAAGCGTCTCTCCCATGTCTGAGAGTGGGGTCGCCGTCAGAGACGATGATCACATGCCTGTAATTCACATGTAATTCACATGTGTAATTTGCTTGCTCACAATAACAGTGTTGTACCCACACAGATTTTTATCGTGTGAGACCAAAGCAATATGCCAACTATAATGGCTCCTAATCGCTTTGATGTTGTGGTTGTCTGTGCCTTTGTGCCTACTCAAGTCATTTTATAGTACATGTCAGCACTTAACACAGATTTCAAAATTTGACAAATCTGGTCTTTTTGAATCTGGTCTTTTTACTCAGGTAATTCAAAAGTTTATTAGTGATGTTAATAGCAGAACCTTTTAAAAATTAAGAGGTTATCCTTGACATTTGAAACTTAAGTGTATTATTCGTTTTTTACCATTTTTGAAGATTTTTGGAATTTTTATGTTCGTTTGAAATGGAGATGTTAGTTTACCTGGTTCTCAAAGACAAAAATAAATAGTTGGCTATTCATTTCCTGGTGCCTATACAGACTATTTTATTGTTAAATGACTGAGATACCCAAGTTGTGCTAATTTTCTGGGGTTGTGGCGCTATGTGTTTTACAGGGATATGCCTTTATTTTTGAGACATGAGCTGCGATCTCAATCACTGATAAGGGCTGGCAGTGAGAACATTTTTCTATAACTGGAAGTTGCTTGCTCAGTGCATAAATCCTTGTTTGGCGCATTGATGCAGAACGGCTCTCTCGTACTCAAGCTGTGTGTGATTTCCGTCATAAAAGCCTGCGGGGGCTTGAAGTGTAGTATTTGGAGGTGGGGGTAAGTGTAGTGTAATGGTGGGAAACCAAAAACTAAATGGCACGTTTTCTTAACAAACCAATCCGGATGGAACCCCCGTTGAAGTCGAGCAGGACTTTATTTGGCTGTTAAATACCGAAGCCTGTGCAGGGTTGGAGGTCTGGGCTGTGTGTGTGTGTGGGGGGGGGGGTTGCAGTAGTTAATCACAGGGCAGGGGGGTCGGACGGTGGGGGGGGTGGGGGGCTGTGGGGGCGAGGGGCTCCCCTGTTACAGGGGTGACACCCCGCCAAGCAGAAGGGAGGCCAGCAGTCTGCTCCGCTGCGGCGGTATTGAAAGAGATCACTGGTGAAGATGAGAGTCGTGCAGCCGTGTCTGCTCCTGCTCCTTCTGCTGTGCAGCAGCCCTGCGTTCGGACAGTGGTGGTGGTCCTTCTGGGGCCGGTCCAGGGCCAAGACGACCACCCTGCCGCCCGAGACCACCACCGCGGTAATCTCCATGACAGAAGACGCGGCCACGACCGAGGTGCTGGGTGGGGAGGACAGTACGGGATGGATCTGGTCACTGGATGCGTCCAGCGCCTCGGATGCCTCTGTCGCCCCGACCCGTGGTGTGCCAGGTCCTGCTCTGGATATAGCAGACAGGAGCGATGCTAGAAAGAGACCCCTCAAACTGTGGAAGAATGGTGAGTTATCTGGGTGGTGCGTAAATCCTAAGGACGGTGTTTAAGAGCACAAACTCAGTCCACAGCTGCAGAGGTGCTTTACTATCTATTTGAGGGGCTAACATCAGCACTGACTCTGAATCTAGTGTTGATTTTGCTATTGCTCAGGCCAGTGGTGTGTGCAGTCTCATTGCATTGACCTCAGTAGTTGTAGTGCGATCAGATTGAATTATTCGTGAGTGCATGAAAATTCTGCCAAATTATTTTGTCTCTGAATTAACTTTTTGAAACTCACAGTTATATTGGGTGCGTGGAGTGCAGCTGAATCTTGATTTTCTGTGTGTTTTGTTGTAATATGGAAATGTCATCTCCTTTGACGGTTAAGTGGTTAAAAAATGGATTTAATGTGGTCAGTGAGATCTGGCCTCAGACGAATCTTCAGCAGCTGTGGTCTGTGGGACGTCGCTGTGCAGGGAGGATCTCCTCCTGGCCAGCAAAGTCCATCTCAGTGCCTCTGGCTTTGGGCATCTCAGCAGCTGAAGTTTAAATGGACTGATTGAGCCTTTAACCCTTTCAGCGCCATGGGCAACTAAGATATCAAAATCAGACGCTGTTGAAAACCTATCATGTGGCAACTTGTCTGCGGGAGCTCTTTTAAACAAGTTGCCACATGACAGGTTTTCAACAGCTCCGGATAACTACATTTTTAATTCCTTGAAAATGTATTCAGCGCTCAAAGGGTTAATGAAGTGGAGAAGATCTACAGGTGCCTACTACCCTCTGCTCTGCCTCCACTGAGAACCTCCATCACATGATACTGGAATAACCGGCTTAGCAGAGGAAATATCCTGGAAAGCGAGCGGCGATGAGGGGGGAGGACGGAAGGTTCTGCAGGGATGGATTGTTTTGGGGACCCCCTGCTGATGAAAAGGGGTTGATTGGGCTCTGAGCTCTGGCTCTTAATTGCTTTGGCGTGCGGTTCAGGTCGACGCCCAGCGGGAAGCGCATGATGACAAACGAGGCTTCAGCGGAGGAATTTGCGTGGGGAGCAGAGAGTGTTTCTCAGGTGCCGCTACATTAATCTCTGGGGGTTCTCTGCAGATTGATATGACCCAACTGCTTATTTCTGTGCGCAGCTATGCGTTCTGGGGGAGGTGCAGGGTGGAATGCGTTCTGTAACTGCTGTAAATCTGCTCCCAGAGAGCACAAAATGTTCTCATAATGTTCCTGGAATGTTTTGTCGGTTTTATAACATTGGCATTGCATTGCAGCAACATTGCAAGAATTTTCTCTGATAGTGGAGTAGTTGGGATAAGGGAATTGCACCTCACCGATGGGAAATAAGTGCAATGCTGGGTAATTACTAGAAAAAGCGAAAGTACTGCCCAATGATCTGTCAGGCCCGGTTTACATGACTTGAGATGTCGCATATGAATGCAATAAAAAATCCGGTGTCATCAACCGCATGCATACTATAAATATTTATGTGGAACGGCATATTTCACTTGTACAATATTTGTGTTTATACTGCAATAGTTTCTCTGTGGCATTTGCTCGTACATAATGAGTGGATGTGTTTGGAGGCTGCACTAATCCAAAAATAATGTACTTGTAGTGAGATTTGATTTGTTTATTTTTGGCTGAGGAATGTCATTGCTTGAATACCATCTGTGTGCTGGTGCCATTGCTTACATATTATAACGCTATGTTTTATTTAAATATTAAGATCTTAAATATGTAATGGGAAGTAGATTCAGGCTTGCTCATTTCTGTGTCAAAGCCCATATGAATTATGTTTCAGTATGTCAATGGCAAGAAAAAACTTTCGCGCACCGGTGGGCAGACAGGTGCATAGAAGTAAGGCCAACTGTGGAATAAAGTAAAGAAAAAACTCCAGCACACGGTCTTCTCACTTGCAATTAATTTATTAGTCGATGTTTCGGTCAACAGACCTTCCTCAAGACAGCAAGTATGTCAATGGCAAAATATACTGTGAGAGTGTATTTTGCAAGTTGAGTTGGACCCATTTTAAGAGGCATTTTAAAGTTGAAGTTTCCAAGTCCGTCAACTTAAATTATCGCTGACATTGTTTAATCCGTTAATTTGGTCCTAAATTCATGCACAGTGGAAATTTTAAGACTATTCAGTCAGATAATGTTCACAGACTGAATGTATGAAGCATTATGACCAGTCAAAAGTGTTTTTGTATGAATCAGCCCCGTATGCAAACACGTATTTTACTCTTTTGAATGAACGTTTGGATGTATCAGAGGTTGTCATGGAAATCGCCGTGGTTTCCTGTATTTTTTGCGTAATTGCACGGAGGCCCGTGTTGTGCTTTTTGATCCCTCGAATGCTCATTTCCGTGTTGTGTTTGACTCCGGGGATTCTGATCTAGGCTCAGGGTTTCTATGGTACTCTTGTTCCCCCTGGAGTTATTGGTGGGGGGCTGTCTCCCTCTTTATTTGTTTGGGGATCTCGGGGCATAGTTGCTTACGGCAGGGAAACTGGTACAGTGGCCCCAGGGAAACAGGAAGGCAGTGATGCCAACTGGGGGCCAATGGGACTGGGGGCCTTAGTAATTTACTTGGAGAGGATCGGTCCCGCTGGTTTTTAGGAATGGCTATGAACTCTCATATTGCCCTGTAGCTTTGCAGAAGATTGAGATGTTGTCTCATGCAGAATTCTATATCAGGGCTCACTGCAGTTTCAACAGACTGACTAAAAGTACAGCCTGATCAACATAGTTTACGGTGAACTCATACAAGGAAGCACTTGAACCAGTATGTTGGAGTATTATATTATTGCGGGTCATTTATAAAAGGAATCTTAAACATTGCAATGCGCAAGGGTTTTATCTTGACTTGTTTCATTTTAACTGGAATAGAATAGAGCTGATCCCTGATGTGGAGGCAGCTTGGACATTCTTCTGTGGTGCTTTAATGCAAATTGTAAATAAATACACACCAATTAGGAAATATAGAATAAAAGGGCGTGATAACCCCTGTTTTTCCTCTGAGCTTGCTGATGCTATTCACAAGTGTAACTTGGCCCAGGCTAAGGCAAGGAAGATAGGTTATTCTTCTAATTGGCTTGTTTTTGGACAACTAAGAAACCAATGCTCCTCTATTATCTAGAAAGCCAAATCAGAATATTATTTGTCCATAATTGCCGAAAATCTAAATGACCCTTGGAGATTTTGGAAAACCATAAAATCTCTCTGTGTGAGCAGAAAGCCACAAGCTGTAGATACCTGTGTTATCAAGGATTCTGTTGCCATTCATGACAAAATACAGGCAATGAATTGTTTTAATGAGCTGTTTTTATTTTCTGGCTCTTTGTTTGACTCTGCTTGTTTTGCATCCGTGGAACCTTGTTCTGATATTCCAGCGTTTAATTTTGTACCTTTATCTGTGCTGGAGGTTCACGAAGCTTTAAAATCTTGAGATCCTAGAAAACCCTCAGGACCTGATAGCATGGATTCTTATTTTTTCTAAATTGGCAACCGATTTTGAAGCGGACCCTCTCGTATATATATATTTTTTTTTTACCTTACAGTGGAGAATAAGGAAATCCCTAAAATATGGAAAACTGCTTTTGTGATCCTTTTATTTAAAGCTGGTGACCCAACAGTTTTAAATAACTATAGGCCAATATTTTATTTATCAGTTCTTGCTAGAATTCTTGAAACTCTCATGAGTGATCAACTTAAGGAATTTTTATATACCAATGACATTTTGTCATCATATCAATCAGGCTTTAGAAAGAGACATAGCACAATCACAATTACACTGAAGGTGGTAAATAATATTTCTGTTGCACTTGACAAGAAGCAATGTTGTGCATCTATTGATCATTGATGCATCATTGATTTATCCAAAGCTTTCGACACTGTCAATCATTATGTTTTAAAACTTCGACTTTTTCCACTATGGATTATCAGAACAAGCAGTTGGCTGGTTCTCAGACTACCTTAGTGATCGGTCTCAGTGTATTAGATATGATGGTCTTTGTTCTGATATTGTATCTATCCACAAGGGTGTACAACAGGGCTCTGTATTGGGCCCAGTGTGATTCACTATAAATATAAATAATCTGGCTCAAAATGTGTCAAATGCCAATTTTCATTTTTATGCTGATGACATTGTTATATACTGCTGTGCATCAACACTTGTACAAGCTATTGAAAACTTGCTAGACAAAACTAATGTTGTTTACCAACTCTAAGAATAAGCCACAAAATACCCCCATGGTGGTCACTCTTGATGGAAGTGAAATGGTGATAGTTCATTCAAATAAATGCCTGGGCATTTTGATTGATGTTTTTCTCACTTTTAAGCCACATGTGCAGTACTTGGTAAAAAAGTTGAAGCTGAAACTAGGTTTTTATTTTCAAAATAAGTTATGTTTCTCTTTTAACGCGAGAAAGCGTCATGTGGCAACCACTTTTTTTTTTTTTTTTTTACCTGTGTTGGACTATGTTGATATTTTATATATGCATACCAATGCTCAGTGTCTTCATATGTTTGACATAGCTTACAATGCTTCATTGAAGTTCATCACCAATTGAGGATGCTAGTGCTGAAAGGGGGTCAAGTGCCATCAGTGACATTTTGAGAAAATGAGCAAAAACACTTTTTTCACCTATGTGGGGAAACTGCTCAATGCATGGTCATTTTCATGGCCATGCTGCTAGCTCAATGAGACTTACAGGGAAGATGCAGAGAGACATCTAGTGTTAAAAAATGGCACTAACTCAAATTTCATCAAAATGGCACTTGACCTCCTTTTAGCACTAGCATCCTCAATTGTAAAGCCCTGACTCTCCACAGTGGGTTATACCGTAGGCTTTTACATTGGTACACTTTTATATACAAGCCATTCTGGGTCTGGTCCCATATTACCAATGTGAATTAATCACGCAGAAAAGTGTCGGACAGTACTTCTTGCGTTCTCAGGATTTCTTAATGCTGTCTGTCCCTAATGTTCGAACTGAAATTGGAAAAAGGGCCTTTGTTTGTTCTGCACCCTCAGCATGGAATACATTGCAGAATGACTTGAAACTCAATGAACTAATCTCGCTGAATGCTTTTAAGTCTAGAATGAAAGAACTAGCGGCAGTTTCTTTGAGATGTCAATGTTTCTAAATTTACCTTTTGTACTCTTTTTTCATTCTGTGTTTTTTATGTTTTCCTTTTAATTTATATCGCTGCCTGTCTTGGCCAGGTCTCCCTTGAAAAAGAGATTTTTCGTCTCATTGGGACCTTCCTGGTTAAATAAAGGTTGATAATTTAATAAATAAATAAATTATAGGGTAAACTGCCTGAGATTGCTTACTGGAAAACCAAATCTTACCAAGCATTTTATCGTATTTAGGCTTAAACACATATTTCTATCACATTTTTCTCTGAGAAAAGTAAATTCTGCCACTGATTTGTGGTAATTTGGCCTCATTTCTAGATTGGTCAGTGAAGTAAAATAATTTCACTTACGCCGTGGACAAATCTAGAAGTGAGTCAAAATGATCTCACACTGAGTGGTAGAATTTCTTTTTATGGGAGAAAGAGGTGGTATAAATACTGGTTTAAGTCTAAATACAAGATTAAAATGCTGGGTAAGATTTTGTTATATCCAATGCAATGCCAGTGAGGTCTCATTTACCACTTGTAAAATACTATGCTATCATCTTTCTGATGTGCCAGTCATCACTCTATCTCCATCGAGACTTTATCCTGCGTTTGAATTCAAAGCTGACCATTGAAATCTCTCAAGATATCATCTCAGTGGCCTCACAGGTGGTCTTGATGTTAAACTTTGTTTGACAGCAGCCAATTTGGGGATGTCCGTATCACTAAGGGTTTGCCCTGTGATTTTGCTTCTGCTCCTGAAAGCTGATGGGTAACACATGCTTTGGGAGTGTGCTGCTGACTTCAATGTCCAGTAATAAGAGCTGTCTGTATCAGACACGCATTGCTTCTCATGCTCACTGCACACAAGACTGGAGGCGTGAGAATTTTTAAATTCGGATGCCTGACAAAGATTAAATTCAGAGGGTTATTTCAGCCAAACTTGTAGCATTTGTAGAGTTGATTCTTGGATATTTATCGCCTGAAATGAGAATGGATTTGAGTGGACTGATTTCTAATCAGCTGTGGGAGTGATGAGATGTTTGCTGAGGCGATCATGCCCCAGGGGAGAGGAGGAAAGGTTTTTGGCATTTTCAGACCAATGAACTGCCAAATGCCTTTCACGAATGTGAGGAATTTTTGCATTAGCAATTTCGGTGACATGGTTTGTGATTGGAGCAAATTAACTACACCAACCTATCACACGCTCCCTCAGCCTTTTTGCGCTAACAAATCAGTTAAATGGTCTGGTGAAACACATCAAAAATATCGCTCAAATTATAAAAACTTGCTGAAAGGATGGTTGTCGACCTAAGTGACCACACTGAGCATTGATTCAGCCAGCCAGCCAGCCAGCTTTAAGCACTTGTGATTGTGAAGGCTTATCTATGTCTCTGACATGCACTTGCGTGACCTCGGTCCTCCGATGACCCATGAGAATTCAGCAGAGTGACCGGTTTCGTTCCGCTTCTCAGTTATTCAGCAGTTTTCTGGAGTTTACCCATCCCTCCACTTCTACTGTGCCACAATATGGCAAGCCAGAGATATCCAGTCTAGTCTTAACCCTATGAGGGGAAGGTTTATTCATTTTCTGTCAAAAGAATGGCACGGTGGTGCAGTGAGTATCTCTGTTGGCTCACAGCAAGGAGATGGTGGGTTTAAGTCCAGCCTGGGTCCTTTCTGTGTGGAGTTTACTTGTTCTCCCCATGTTTGCATGGGTTTCCTCCAGTTTTCTCACACAGTAATGGATTGGTGAGCTGTTCAGGGGGTGTTCCTGCCTTTCGTCTATAGTCAGCTGGGATAGGCTCCAGCACCCCTGCGACCCTGATGTAGAAGAAGTGGTTTAGATCAGTGGTTCCCTATCTCGGTCCTGGGGCATCCCTGTGTATGCTGGTTTTCATTCCAACCACAATTGCATTGCAGAGTTTTAATAAGCTGTTGATTTGTCCTAATTAGGTGCATCTCATGTGTCAAGCAGTTATTTACCGTCTAAAGCCACATTTTGACAGAAAAACCCATGATTATCATAAAGAATAAAAGACTCTTGAACATATAAACCAAAAATGTAAGAATTCCAGGCACTCAGAGAATAATTGGATCAAAAAGAAGGAAAAAATATTTTCTCTTATATACCGTCTACTCTTGAACATAGTGTGCCTATTTTACCATATTGCAAGCAAACTCAGGGGACAATATTTTCAAACAGATCAAAATAGACTGAGAAAATCAGTCAGCTCCAAATTAGGTCACTGAAGACAGGTGTTTCGCATTCTTTCTAAATAATTTGCTTGAACTTAATGACATTTACATGACACAAAACAGGCTTGACTCATTTGCTTGCTTAATAAGTTGTTTGTTTTCATAACCATGAGTCCACAGTTTCACTAATTAGGAACTACTGATTATTCACTTTGATGGGTTCAATTTTTTTTCCTTCTTGTTATGCAGTTGTTTCTACTATATCACAATATGGAAATAGATTTCTTTTCTCTTCATGGTATGTATAGATATTCATTAAAATGTGGCTTTATGGGATAAATAACTGCGCTAAACATAAATGCACCTGGTTATGACAAACTGGCAGCTTGTTAAAATCCAGTGATTGCGATTGTGGTTGGAACAAAAACCAGCACACACAGGGGTGCCCCAGGACTGAGATTGGGTACCACTGGTTTAGTTAATGAATGCAGAGTAAGTGTCTTTTTTTCTCACATTTCTACGACCCTGCTTCCAAAAATGTTGGGACGGTGCGTAAAATGTAAACATAAACCGAATGCAATGATTTGCAAATTAGGTAAACTCTGTATTCGCATATCAGGTGTTGAAACTGAGAAATGTATTGTTTTTTGAAAAATATAAACTCAATTTGAATCAGATGCCAGCAACATATTTCAAAAAAGTTGGAACAGGGGCCTGTTTACCACTGTCTCATATTACCTTCGCTTTTAACAACACACTGTGAGAGTTTGGAAACTGAGGAGATCAACTGCAGTTATTTGGAATGCAAAATGTTTTCCCATTTTTGCCTAATGTAGGATTTCATCTGCTCAACACTTCACAACCCCTTTTGTCATCTTTTTAGTTTCATAAATGCAAAAGTAAAAAAGAAAGGCTTTCGCACACCTCTTTTTTGGGGCAGGTGCGTAGGAGAAAGCCCAAAAAGGGTCGCAGATCAGAAAAGTAGAAAAAACTCCCGCCCACTGTCCATTCTGCATGCAATTATTTATTCACATCATTTCGGTCAACAGACCTTCGTTGACCAAAACGTTGTGAATAAATAATTGCATGCGGAATGAACAGTGTGCGGGAGTTTTTTCTACTTTTCTAGTTTCATAAATGCACCAAATATTTTAAGTAGGTGACAGATCTGGACTGCAAGCAGGCCAGTTTAGCACCGAGACTCTTTTACTATGAAGCTATGTTGTTGTAATACAGGTAGGATATGGTATTTGGCATTGTCTTACTTAAATGAGCCAGGTCATCCCTGAAAAAGATGTCTGGAAGGCAGTATAAATTGCTCCAAAGCTTGTACATATCATTCAGCATTAAAGTTCTTCTCACAGATGTTCAATTTTCCCCATGTCATGTGCTTAAATTCTCCCCCACTATATTATGGATGCCGGCTTTTGAACTGTGCGATGGTCCCTGTCCTCTTCATCCTGGAGGGCGCGGCATTCATGATTTTCAAAAAAGAATTTCAAATTTTGATTGATCAGACCACAGGACAGTTTCCACTTCATCTCAGCTGATTTTAAATGAGCTCAGGCCTAGAGAAGGTGGCAGCGTTTCTGGATCTTATATATACAGTGCCATGAAAAAGTATTTGCCCCCTTCCTGATTTTTTTTTTTTTTTTTTGCATATTCATCACACTTGAATGTTTCAGATCATCAAACAAATTTCAATATTAGACAAAGATAACCCGAGTAAATACAAAATGCAGTTTTTAAATGATGATTTCATTTATTAAGGGAAAAAGCTATCCAAACCTACCTGGCCCTATGTGAAAAAGTAATTGCACCCGACTTGTTAAATCATGAATTTACTGTGATTAACCACATTTTTTTACTTCAATTTCACTAGCCACACCCAGGCCTGATTACTGCCAGACCTTTTGAATCAAGAAATCACTTAAATAGAACCTGTCTGACAAAGTGAAGTAGGCTAAAAGATCTCAAAAAGCAACATATCATACCGCAAAAAACAAAATTAAGGTTTTGGAGTGGCCTAGTCAAAGTCCGGACTTAAATCCGATTGAGATGCTGTGACATGACCTTAAACAGGCCGTTCATGCTCGAAAGTCCTCCAATGTGGCTGAATTAAAACAATTCTGTAAAGAAGAGTGGGCCAAAAATTCCTGCACAGCAATGTGAAAAACTCATTGCTAGTTATCACGGCCGTTCAAACGCTTGATTGCAGTTGTCGCCGAGGGTGGCACAACCAGTTATTAGGTTTAGCGGACAATTACTTTTTCACATAGGGCCAGGTAGGTTTGGATAGCTTTTTCCCTCAATAAATGAAATCATCATTTAAAAACTACATTTTATATTTACTTGGGTTATCTTTGTCTAATATTAAAATTTGTTTGATGATCTAAAACATTTAGGTGTGACAAGTATGCAAAAAAATAAGAAAACAGGAAGGGAGCAAATACTTTTTCACAGCCCTGTACATGGTTGCGTCTTTACTTGGCAGAGTTTTAACTTGCATTTGTGGATGCAGCGACAAACTGTTTTCACTGACAGTGGTTTTCAGAAGTGTTCCTGAGCCCACATAGTGATTTCCACAAGTGAGTCTTGGCTGTTTTTATGTAGTGCCACCTGAGGACCTTAAGATCTTTCACAGAGTGGTGAAGCTCTCGCCATCTTTACTTCTGATGCCTCTCTGGGATGCTCTCTTTATACCCAGTCATATTACTGACCAGCACCCAATTAACCAACTTTGCTGTGCGATGTTCCATCAGTTGTGTTTTTTAGCATCATGCAGTTTTTGCAGTCTTTTATTGCCCCCGTCCCGACTTTTTTGAAATGTGTTGCTGGCATGAAATTCAAAATGAGCTGATATTTTTCAAAAAACAGTTAAATTTTTGTTTCAACATTGGATATGTTGTCTTTGTACAATTTTCAAGCAAAAATGTTGGGTTTAAATGATATGCAAATCATTGCATCCTCTTTTTATTCATATTTTACTTTTTCACTCATATAAAATTTTTTGGAGAGGGGGTTGTAAACCGCACATGCTCGAGAACTCTGTTGTTTTGAATAACCACACTGTGAAAATACAGTTGTGCATTTTGTCATTTCAATATGATTTAAGCTGTTCATTCAATAAAATTCAAGTGAAGTGAGCTTCAAATATTCAGGTTTGTGGAGAAATTAAGTACTTTAATTTGAATAGACAACATTAAGTATGTTGCTATCGCAAAAGGCACAACTTTTTTTCACAGTGCATTTCTGCTGTCGTGAATCAAATACTCAGTTAGAAATGTTGCCATCGCATACTTTAGATCTTGTGATCATGTTACACAGTTAATGGGCATAGTGATGCCGGTGCTCCTGCAGTTTGGCGTCTCGTATCTAGGAAAGCTGAACTGCATCAATCAAGACAGCAATTAGCAGGATGTCTGCAGCCAAAGAGAAGTGTCGGTCAGCAGACATTGAGAGCTCTGTAGTGAACCTTGGTTGAGTCACCCCGTTACAACACAAATTGGGCATGCTACATACATTTACTACACTCAAAAAAAAAAGAAAACAGACAGGACTGAGATGATTTGAAGTGATTCTGACAAAAGCAAGGCAGGTGAACAGAAGGTGAAAGACCTTGTGATTTTCATTAAGGAAAAGTCTGACCCCGTGAAACATGTGTGCGCATGCTGATCACAGCAGGAAGGATTTAACGGCATTTACTGACTTAAACTCACACCTCCTGTAGTGACGGATGCTCCAGAGAACCTGCTGTTTACAGTTTGCTGCTGTTCTGTTCAGACTGTCGGTTGGGTCGCGGGTGGGACGACTGTCAGACGAGGATTCTGGGTTTGGAGGGAGTTGGGAGGGAGTAACGAGGGCTGGAATGCGTGGATGAGCCGGGGGGGGGGGGTGCGCTCTCGATGGTTCAAAGAGGACGCAACAACCGCATTATAATGACATTCTTCCACTTCAGCAGATTGATAAATTACAGGATGTATCAGAGCTGGTCTGGAGCTGAGGCTCGTTGAGGCGGACTGGGATAAGGAGCGGTAAGGGGAGGTTAGCAGGGTGGCTACACAGGCGGTGGGAAGTCGGCAAAGACTGGGGATAGAGAGCTGTGTGGTGAGCTGCGTGCTAAATGTGTAATGGGCATAATGCACTGTTTATGGGGGAGATGAGCTGTATGTGTGTGGGAGTGGAGATTATCACTTTGTCAGGGAGATCAGCTGTGTAGTTGGGGTGATAAACTGTATCCGAGAGAGATAATCCTGAGTGGGATGAGATTAGGGATAATGAACTCCACGGAGATTAGCTGTAAGGGAGATGAGATGTATGGATGGGAGGTGAACTGTGTGTGAAGGAGGTGAGTTGTAGGTAAGAGGGATAAGTTGTTTGAGGTATTTAAATTCCATTGGAGATTTTGGCATGAGAGAGATGAGCTGTAGACATGAAAGATGAGTTATTTGTGAAGGTAAGCTGTTTGTGAAGGAGATGATTTATATTTAATTGAAATATTTTGTGCGTTGGGCAGTTGGTTATATTTAAGGAGATGAGTGAAAAAGATGAGATTTGTGTGATGGTGATTAGTTGTTGGGGAGATTAATTGTATTTGAGGGAGATGAGTTGCACTTGATTGAAATAAGTAGTGTCTCAGCCAGATGAGTTGTATTTCAGGGAGATGAGTTGTATGTGAGAGAGATGTGTTGTTTATGTGGGACTTTAGATGTGAATAAGAGAGATCAGTTGTTTATGAGAGATGAGCTGTATTTAAGAGAGATGAATTGTTTTTGAGGAAGATTAGTTATATTTGAGAGAGATCAGTTGTTTGTGAGAAAGGTGAGTTGTATTTGAGGGAGATCAGTTGTTTGTGATAAAGGTGAGCTGTATTTGAGAGCGATCAGTTGTTTGTGAGGAAGCTGAGCTGTATTTGAGAGAGATCAGTTGTTTGTGATGAAGGTGAGCTAAATTTGAGAGAGATCAGTTGTTTGTGATAAAGGTGAGCTGTATTTGAGAGCGATCAGTTGTTTGTGAGGAAGCTGAGCTGTATTTAAGAGAGATCAGTTGTTTGTGATGAAGGTGAGCTAAATTTGAGAGAGATCAGTTGTTTGTGAGGAAGGTGAGCTGTGTTTGAGAGAGATCAGTTGTTTGTGATGAAGGTGAGCTGTATTTGAGAGAGATTAGTTGTTTGTGATGAAGGTGAGCTGTCTTTGACAGAGATCAGTTGTTTGTGATGAAGGTGAGTTGTATTTGAGAGAGATCAGTTGTTTGTGAGGAAGGTGAGTTGTATTTGAGAGAGATCAGTTGTTTTTGATGAAGGTGAGCTATATTTGAGAGAGATCAGTTGTTTGTGAGCAATATGAGCTGCATTGGAGAGAGATTGTTGTTTGTGATGAAGGTGAGTTGTATTTGAGGGAGATCAGTTGTTTGTGAGATATGAGCTGTATTTGAGAGCAATAAGTTATTTGTGATGAAGATGAGCTGTATTTGAGAGAGATCAGTTGAGGCCCTCCATGCCAGAACCAGTTATGTCACTTTTTCACGTTTTGAGAAAAATGAAGTTTAGCATTTTAACTCAGAACTTTTTAGTTACCAATCTTTAGGAAAAATGATTGTTTACACATATTCCTAGGACTGGTAATTATTTTAATCAGCAGTGAAAATGGTGGTAGGGTCACTGACCTCCTTGTAATTTGACACCAAAAAGTGACATAACTGGTTCTTGCATGGAGGGCTTCAGTTGTTTGTGAGGAAGGTGAGTAATATTTGAGAGAGATCAGTTGTTTGTGAGAGATGAACTGTATTTGAGAGAGATCAGTTGTTTGTGAGGAAGGTGAGTTGTATTTGAGGGAGATCATTTGTTTGTGAGAGATGAGCTGTATTTGAAAGCAATAAGTTGTTTGTGATGAAGTTGAGCTATATTTGAGAGAGATCAGTTGTTTGTGAGGAAGGTGAGTTGTATTTGAGAGAGATCAATTGTTTGTGATGAAAATTTGAGAGAGATCAGTTGTTTGTGAGCAATATGAATTGTACTGGGGAGAGATCAGTTGTTTGTGATGAAGGTGAGCTGTGTTTGAGAGAGATCAGTTGTTTGAGGGAGATGAGCTGTATTTGAGAGAGATCAGTTGTTTGTGAGAGATGAACTGTATTTGAGAGAGATCAGTTGTTTGTGAGGAAGGTGAGCTGTATTTGAGAGAGATCAGTTGTTTGTGAGAGATGAGCTGTATTTGTGAGAGATCAGTTGTTTGTTAGAGATGAGCTGTCTTTGAGAGAGATCAGTTGTTTGTGAGAGATGAACTGTATTTGAGAGAGATCAGTTTGTTTGTATTTGAGAGAGATCAGTTGAAGGTGATGCTGTATTTGTATTTGAGAGAGATCAGTTGTTTGTGAGGAAGATGAGTTGTATTTGAGAGAGATCAGTTGTTTGTGAGGAAGGTGAGCTGTATTTGAGAGAGATCAGTTGTATGTGAGAGTGATATGGGTTGTGTGGGAGGAAGCTCACTTTTGGGAGATGAATTAGCCGAAGGGTAATGGTTTACTTTTGAGGGAGGCAGGCTGCTTATTTGTGCAGGAAGCTTATCGTCTTTAGTGCTTCAACTTTAACATCAACATTACCTTTGCGGGTGATTCGTGTGCAAGACTGGTGGAGACTGATCATTGTATCGCGCATTATGCCCATTTACAATACCAACAGCAAAAACTGCATTTAGCTTCTCTGTTCTACTTATGCCAAGGGGGAGATGGTTTTTATGGTGTTAAATAGGGAAGGTTCAGGAGCAGCATCACATCTCGAACACCCCCTTCAGGTCGCCCCTCTTTGAAAACCTTCCCACCTGTATTACCTCTTCCATTATGATCTCGTTTACGTCACACCCCTCCACCCCTGTCTGTCTGTGCCTCTGTCCACCTGCTTCTCTGCAACACTGACTGAGGGGATTCACTGAGGCTGGGAGCTGCAGCAAATCCTTCCAAAGTCTTTCCCAAACCACCGACCTGTCACATGTTCCATCGTACTTTTCACCCATTGATAATTTATTGCATTTGATTGTAAACACTGGCTGAATAAACATCATTGTTTGCATTGAATTGAAGGTTTTGACGGAGTGGTTCTTGGCTGTTGAGTTAAATAAACACTATGTGATGTGTAAATTACATGAGATACGCGAGCTGAAGAGATGGTCTCTCTATCAGGCAGAGGACGATGGGCTTCCTCCACTTGAGTTTGATGATGCAATCCATTCAGCGTTGGCAATCTACAGTTCCATGTTGATATTGCCAGTTTCTGATCTAAACGTGTCCCATTACACCCGTGTCCCATGGACGCCCACCACACTCTCCTGTTTGTTTTGCGAGTCTCTGGGCTTCACAGTCAACTGCTGAGGAGTTTTATCACTATCACATCGCCAGTAATGTTGATTAGGTTTTACAGAATCGTCCTTTTTAAGGTTTTATCTGTCCACCAGGAGCAGTGTTTCAGTTTCTGATTTCTGAATAAAGGGGAGGAATGACCGAGGATTGCTAATTAAGACCTCTATGAAAAACAAATTATTTAAAAGACATTACAGATGACCAGTATGATGCAGTTGCAGCGCGTTTCACAACACAAAAATTTAGAAATTTGTCGAAATGGTAAATCTGCTCACTGTTTGCTGTGTGTGCAGCCACATTGCTGTGACGTCTAGTGTGTTTATGTCAGCAAACTAGGGCTCACTGGATATTGCCTGAGTTTCTGAGTTGGAGCTCTGAGTTAAAGGTTTTCCATGCCAGAAGTGGTTCCACTGAGTTACAAGTACAGTGGATTGCAGCATAATTCATCCCATAGTTTGATCCTCTCTGCAATCAGGAAGTGTTCTTCTTACTGATTTATTAAGATAAGATATTCTTTATTGAACCCCGTGGAGAACACGCAAACTCCACACAGAAAGGCCCCAGGCCGGATTCAAACCCGCAACCTTCTTGCTGTGAGGCGGTAGAGTTAACCACTGTGCCACCATGCAGCCCATTAGTCTTTCTTTTGTGGGGTGAGGTTCACAAAGGTTATCTGTGAAGTGTGAATATAATTTGATTTGTTTTTTTTTTTTTAATGAATTACCTGGTACACATCAGTATTATATGCATGTATTGCATTGAGGTGATTGTGGAATCATGTACAGTGAGCTCCATAATTCACTGGACTATGGTCCTGTTTGCCGAGACGTGCATTTTACAGGCTGAGGAGGAGACAGAAAGCAAGAATTCTCCAAAACAAGCAGTAACTGAAGATGGTTGTTGTGTAGGCCTGCAGAGCTTTAGCTAGAGCTTTACCCAGTGTCTGGTGATGTCTGTGCTTCATGAACTTCAAGCAGTTATTGCAGGCTATGGATATGTGTCCGAGTGAAACAATCACTTTACGTCACAATTCACTTTTCATACGGCTATATCTAGAGAGTGGTGCATTCTACTGTCATTCTGATGGCATATTCAGAGAGCACTTGGCCAGAATCGCCCATATTGCCAAATTTCAGGTCTGTATATTTATTTATAATAAAGTTACATACCTATAAAAACACTCCCTAACAGAAAAAGGGTATTGCGGTTACCAAAAAGAGAGACGACACCCTATTTTAAAAGTGCCATAGCTCAAAAACTGTTGGTTTCTTGGGCCTATAAAGATGTTTTTTTTTTTTTTTTTTTTTTTTTTTTTTGTAAAACGTCAATTAATTTTTAGTGATTTTTTTACAGAAAAATATAAGAGGCTCTCTGGTATAAATTTATGGTTTTTGGGTGATTTGCTGTGGAATGACCCTCATGCGACCAAATAAAACAACTACTTCACTCTGCATTATGTTAAACAACACAGTATTATTTGATGCACTGAAAAGTGGGGCATGTCAAAACAGTTCATCCAATATCAGTGAAAACACCTGGAAATTAAAGCCACCGGTCTTCGCTTCGACCTCATTGTCATCATATTGCTTCAAACTCAAAGTGCTAGAGGACAGATCTCAAAATAAATGGTACATCACAGTCCATTGGAATACTGAATGCTGTTGTTCCTCTCTTTCAGAGCGGGGCTCCAGGGGCCACCTGGACCTGACGGGGCTAATCGGGGTCCCTCTCCCTCCCTCCGTCTCCTTCATCACCGGATACGAGGGATTCCCGGCCTACAGCCTCGGCCCTGATGCCAACATCGGCCGGCTGACCCGCACCTTCGCGCCCGACCCCTTCTTCCGTGACTTCGCCATCATGGTCACGGTCAAGCCCACGGTCCGCGGGGCGGGTGCTGTTCGCCATCACCGACGCCTTCCAGAAGGTGGTGTACCTGGGCCTGACCCTCAGCGCAGTGGAGGACGGGACGCAGAAGATCTCTCTGCTCTACACTGAGCCGGAGTCCGAGCAGGAGGCGGCATCCTTTAAGGTGGCGAGTTTAGCGGGCGGTGGAGCCGCTTTACGCTAACGCTGCAGGACGATGAGGTGCGGCTCTACATGGACTGCGAGGAGTACCACAGCGTGGTCCTGCACAGGAGCGCCCGCCCGCTCAACTTTGAGCCAGGCTCCGGCGTCTTCGTGGGAAATGCAGGAGCCACAGGTCTGGAGAAGTTTGAGGTGAGCGCTGAGGGCGGTAGCATGCTGTAATATACTGTTTATACAGAGGTTCTATTCTGGGAGGGTTAGCTCCTGAAAACAGATATGCACTAATGGGGATATAATTTCTAATTGAGATTCTTGAGTGTTGCCTACATTTTCAACTAACTGAGATACAATGCAGCCCTACAGTGGAAGACTGCACTATCTGTATATGTTAACCATTGCAGATACTGCAGTCTTCCATTGTAGGGCAGCATAGTGTTCTCAAAATTTAAGATATACTGTTTGTGCTTCTCTAAAAACAAAAATCTCAGCCTACGGCCATTAACTGTATAATTGATCAGGGGCTGCCTGTGTTACTGAGCTGTTGCTGGTATGACACTGAAGTTTATCCCTCGAGGCAAGTTTTTACTGTGTAGCCAACATTATGAATGGTAACTGAAATAATAATAATAATAATACATTTTAAAAATTGTAAGAAGAGCGTAGCAATTAATCTCTTAGTTGAGATGGCAGAGAGGTGCACTGCAAATTTGATTGTGTGCATTGGAGTGAGATATGATGGTTTTAGGATGCTACCCCGCCATATAGAAGTTAGTGTCAGGACCACTGAGTCTGAGGTTGCGCTGTTAGCCTTTAGCAAGAGAAATTACATGGGACAGTATATTTAAGTGATTGTGACTAGCATAAGCTAATAACTCTAGCCCACCAAACCTTAATAGAAAGTACCTGCCTGATTAAAAATTCCCTGAACAGGTCGTTTCTGTATTCTTTTAAGCTGTAATGACCAAATCCCTGGTATTCAGAAGAAATTATGCAAAGACAAAATCAGTAATGTTTTATCCCAGTAACTTTATTGTTTTTAAGAACAATAGCTATTTTGAATGGTGATGCCTGCAGCACATTCCAACGAAGTTTACCTCTGGCTAACATCACATCTCCTTTAAATAAGACTCAGTAATCGTTTTGGAACCAAGAACACTGATTGTTGGAGTTTCAAAAGAAATTGAACACGAGCTGCTACATGCGTTTCTGTTTGCAAAGTCATGAAACTAGAGCTCTTTGTCCCAATTCCTCTGTAATCAAGGTTGTATTTTCTGAGTTAGCTCTGAGGATCCCTGCTCATTTGTCGGCCTCAGCTCTGTGTTTACCTGCTCGGTTTCTCTGAAAATTCTCATTTTTGTTTCATTAAAGAAGATTCTTCTGTCTTAGTCAGCATAATGAACTCAGCTTTGCCCTGAGCACCATGTATTCAAGCATAAATTCACACAGCTCAGGGAGATTTACAATATAAACTCAGGAAATCAGCTTCTAAAGCAGTGCTCTGTGTTGTCTCACTCAAGTTTGGCACAGATAAAGATGGCATTCTGTCCTGAGCCGGTTCTGTTAGCTCTCATAAGGAACAGCTCATGTTTAGATTCGTTTGGTCTTCACTCTCAATGCGAATACCAAAACACAGTTGAGCGTCGTACTTTCAGTAAACAAAATGGAAGGCCTGTGATCACCACTGTGACCTTTGCCCTGTTCTGCCCATTGCCTCAATTTTTGTTGCATCTCTCATCCACATACGCTGAGCTCCTATATGACATAGTCTGGGGCTTGCATCACCCTGTGTAATCTTCATGTCGAACAGGGTTAATAGAGAAGAGCAAGGAATTAGACCTGAGGAAAGCGAAACCTGCATTCTTTGTCCATCAAACTTCACCATCTTCCATGCTCACATACTGAGGGTGGATTTTTTTTTTTTTTTTTTTTTTATTTCACAGTGTTGACGTAGCAGGGAGACTAGCATGACAAACTCAAAGGAGAGCTAGTTTTTCATTCAGCTAGTAAATCTTCACATCATTGAGAATACTTAATTTCAGTGAACATTCCATTTTCAGCAAATAAAACTGTAAGAGCTGTGAGCACCGTTGCTCACCCTGACCTTTCACTCGTGACCTTTGCCCTGGTCTGACTGCTCTTTTGATCTCTGTAGCATCCCTCTCACACGTGTGCTAAACTCCTCTGCGTTAAGGCAGGGCCTGCGACTGCACAGCTATCAGCGTAAATAAACTATGCATCGCATGCGTATTTTACCCAAGGACAGGATGTTCAGTCTCTGTGTGACAGCTGTGCCGCTAATTTAATTTACCACAAACATAATTTCTTCAATCATTTTGTAATTAGATGAAACAGTGAGTGATTTATCTCAATTGTTCTTTTCTTGCACACCTGCTTGAGAGTATTGCCTGTGGTTTAAGTTTAGCGCATCTTAGCCAGTAATCTAACAGAATTTAGAAGTATGAGAGATGGTCACAATTTAAAGGTCACGGAGAAAAATTACGTACATTATTCATAGCAGAGAGTGATGCTAATGCTACCACAGTTCCATTAATGAATATATATTATAGGCAATGTATACAGCCTTCTAATGAAAAGGGCAACAAAGGGAGTGCATTAAAATTGGATTTGAAAATGAATAGATAACACTGCAAAAAGTGTCTGTCTTAACAAGTCATTTTGTCTAAATATAAGACCTAACTTCCTAGTTTTTCTCTCTCAAGTAGAAAATATGACCTTATTTTAAGTAACCATGAGCTTGACAAGTGAAATTTTCTTATCCCATTGGCAAATATTTGTCTTACTGAGAAAAAGCTCGTAGAAATAAGTAAAGACCACAAAGGAAAAACGATCAGAGTCCGAATTTTGCATTTATTGTGTACTTTATATATTATTGTAATATTTATAATAATATATAATAATGTTATATATTATTATAATTTTTTTTGCATATTTTTTTCAGTGCTTCGTTTCTAAGATCGTTTTGAATTTTTAATTCATCATTTCTCCACAACATGAAAATGTGACTGATCATTTTTCCATTGTGGTCTTCAAGTGTTTTAAGTCTTAATACAAGATTAAAGTACTTGGTGAGGTGGACTTATTTTTCTGTTTTTGATGTGCAAAACCAGAATAAAAACGGCCAATTTTGGTCGATGCTGAGCACTGCAGCTAACCAAATGTTTAATCTCATAGGGTCATGTGAGCTGCCTTAGATAAACATGAAATTTAAATGATGTTACATTTCCACACTGAGGCAATCCCATTCATACTCCCATAAGAAGAAGGGAAACCCTTGTCTTCCGTCATTCGTAACGCCATCCTCGCAGGCTGGACGCGGAGGGCACCGTTCCCTAAACTCCATTTCGATGAGTGAAAGACTCCCTTAATGCATTCCGTAATCCACCGCGGGCCATATATCTTTTCGTTGTTTCGCACTGTGCTCACTTGTGGGGACGGCTGCATCTGGAAAAGGTTAGTGTGTAGCGCTCTCGGGAGGACGAAGCCAGTCTCGTGCCCTGTGTTCTGTTGAATTAGCTTGTGATTGAGTGTCACTGAGCTAAAGCCATTGAAACGCAGGTCCGTATGAATCTGCTCACTGATCAGTTCAACTCTGTTACGCTGCGGAAGGTGTCCAATGGGAAATTGCTATCTATGGTGCCATAATTCAGAAAACGAACTTCAACACGGTGTTTCCTATCATGCCAATCTCAACAACCCGCAAAGCCACAAGATTTCTTCTCATACTTTAGTTGAGATGTCCTCCCCTCTTGATTTGAGACATTGATAATTACTGCATACTCTTTATCACATTCTTACATTCAGGAGCAGTAGATGAGCTCTAGTACCTGTGCAAACTCAAGCCTGGTGATGACGGATGCAGAAATGTGTTTGTTGGTGTTGTTCGGTCTCCTTGTACACATACACTGGAGAAAAGAGAGTCTGTTTGTTACTCCTTCAATCGTTTTGTTTGCATTTAAAAAAAAAAAGCCCAGTCATGCTGGTCCTTTGCATTATGCAAATATATTTGTGAGTTATTGATGATACCAAAGCAGTTCTGCTTTGTACCTTAGTCTGACTGTCTAATGTGACCCTCTCTCTCTCTCTCTCTCTCTCCCCCCCCTCTCCCACACACACACACACACACACACACACACACTCGCAGGGATCCATTCAGCAGTTGGTGATCAAACCGGACCCCAGAGCAGCAGAAGAACAGTGTGAAGAGGATGACCCCTATGTGAGTGCGCAGACAGAGTTCGCTAGGATGTGTTTATATTGTGATGTCTGTCCTCAGAAGTCCACTGATCTCTCATGGAGATGCAGCCCCCTCTTGTGGTTGGAATGGAGTGCTGCAATTATGGTTTAAATGAGCTGTTCTTTCAGCATGTACGCGAATAGTCTTTTCAGATGACCGCGCTTCCGACTATCAACTGACTATTAAATGAACATTGTTTGTTTTTAAAGAAATGCATTGTGTGTGCACATGCAGTGTATGTGTGTGTGAATACGTTTGTAGTGCATATGTGTATGAGAATCTAGAGTGTATGTGCATGTGCTTATGTTTGTGTGTGTGTGAGAGAGAGCGAGTGCGCGGTGTGTGTGTGTGTGTGTGTGTGTGTGTGAGAGACTGTGTAGTATGTGTGTGCGCACATGTATCCCTATCTCTTTTGGGGACCAAATGTCCCTACAAGACAAACGGTGGAATTGCTGATTTCTTCACCCTTTTTTGGGACATTTTCTGGTCCACAAGTGAACTGCGCTATTTTAAGGTTAGGGATGGTTACTGTTAAGGTTAGGGTAAGGATTGGGGTTAGGCATGTAGTGTTTGTGGTTAAGGTCTGGGCAAGGGGTTCAGGAATGAATGTTCGTTTATGTGATGTCCCCACAAACGCGTGTGTGTGTGTGTGTGTGTGTGTGTGTGTGGATATGTGAGGATGTGTCCTTGTACTTGTAAAAAAAATTCTGAACAACGGAGTGGGGACATTATTGGGCAGTGAGGACATTTTGCCTGTCCTCACAACTACAAAGGCAGATCATGACTTACTGGTTAAGGTTTGGGTTAAGCATAGAATTAGAAATAGGTTAAGGTTAGAATAACAGTTTAGGTTAGAGACACACAAAGAATGAATAGATAGAAGTTCAAGGGTATGTGCATGTGCATATATATATATGTGTGTGTGTGTGTGTGTGTGCATGTGTGTGCATGCGTGTGATGCGTGTGTGTGTTTATTGAGCATACCTGTGTGTGCTTGTCTGAGTTAGAGTTGTATGCTTGTTCCAGGCCTCTGGGGATGCGAGTGGGGATGACATTCCTGATGACCGGGAGACCATGGATGAGGTGAAGAAGAGAGTTCTGGAAACAGTCCCGTCACGGGTGAGTCCCCCTGCAGGGACTGAACCACTCTTTACATGAGACGGGGGTGTGCTGGTGTGGCTTTATATTTCAGCTATGATATACTCATCTGACTCTGCTAACCAGCAGCTAAACAATATCTGTACGTCAGAGGTACTGGAGAACCATAGTGTCTGATGTTTTTGGTGCATTTCCAGATAAAGGATTAATTGCAGTCACTGACTGCCTAAAGCAGGGATCTTCAAATCTGGAGCTTGAATCCAAATTCAGTCCAGGTTTTCTTTTATCCCAGGTAAGTAAATGAACATTTTGTGCCCCTGATTGGCCAGACTGCCATTACACCTGACTCCCAGGTAAAGGGAGAGTGGAAAGTCCACACACATAACAAAACATAACATGAGAGGCGAGAACAGGCCGTTCAGCCCAACTAGGCTCGCCAGTTTCTTTTAACTATTGTGAATATATCACTTCAGATACTCAATGTCTCAATGGTATCTAGCTTTAAGTCAAGCCTGCTCTTGAAAATTGCCAGGGTTTCTGCCTCAACAATATGGTCAGGCAAGCTGTTCCACATCGAAATTACTCTTTGGGTGAAAAAATATTTCCTAATATCAGTGCTAAATATACCCTTGGTCAACTTCCATTTATGACCTCGAGTTCTACTAACAGAACTTGGCCGAAGGAATCCTACATAATTCACTTTGTTAATCCTTTTAACATATTTAAAGACCTCAATCAGATCACCCCTAAGTCTCCTTTTCCTAAGACTAAAGAGATTAAGGATCTTCAGCCTGTTCTCATAGCTTTCATCTTTTATACCCGGATTCAGCTTAGTTGCTCTTCTCTGAACTTTTTCTAGATCCTCTATATCTTTCTTAAAGTATAGACCCCAGAACTGTACACAATACTCCAGATGTGGTCTGACAAATGTGTTGTACAAGAGAAGTATCACCTCCTTGGATTTGTACTCAATACTTTTGGCAATGTATCCCAGCATCCGATTGGCTTTTTTAACTGCTACGGCACAATGACTAGAACCTGTGAGGGTTTGGTCAACAATCACTCCTAGATCTTTTTCATGTGGAGCACATTCCAGTTTTAAACCTCCCATGAAGTAATCCTGTCTAATGTTTTTATTACCTACATGTACAACTTTACATTTTGCTAAATTAAATTTCATTTGCCACATTTCTGCCCAACTCTGGATTCTATCCAAATCCGCCTGAATCACTAGACTAGAGTCTAAACTATTTGCCAAACCTCCCAATTTAGGATCATCTGCAAATTTAACTAATTTGCTCTCGATATTTCTATCAAGGTCATTAATGTAGATGAGGAACAGCAGGGGTCCCAACACTGATCCCTGAGGGACGCCACTCCCCACCATACCTAGCTGAGATGAGATTCCACTGACCACCACTCTTTGTGTTCTGTCCTGTAACCAGTTTTGAATCCACTCCAGAATACCTCCTGTAACTCCAGTGGAGCTCATTTCAAAAATTAGTCTCTTATGCGGTACTTTATCAAATGCTTTCTGAAAATCCAAGTATATGATGTCATAAGCCCTGCTCTGATCATAAGTCTTGGTGGCCTCTTCAAAAAATTCCAAGAGGTTTGTCAGGCATGACCTTCCCTTACGGAAACCATGTTGGCTATCCCCCAAAATATTATTACGTTCAAGGAATAATTCCAGCTCGTCTTTTATGATAGATTCCAGTATTTTGCATGCAATGCAAGTTAAACTGACTGGCCTGTAATTTCCTGGCTCAGTACGGTCCCCTTTCTTATATATTGGTATTATATTGCCCTGCTTCCAATCATTAGGTATTTCTCCAGTTTCTAAAGACCGTCTGAAGATAGCGGAGAGTGGTTTAAAGATGATCTCACTAACTTCCCTGAGCACTCTAGGATATAAGCCATCAGGACCCGCCGCCTTATCTGCCTTTAGTTTATGCAACTTGTCTAATACTTCATTATCCCTAACCTCAATTTCCGCAAAATAATCTTGAGCGTTGAACATGCCCTCTGGCCGAAAAAAAACCCGCTCTGAGGTAAAATTCTCAACAAAAAAACTGTTTAAGGTATCCGCAATATCCTTGTTATCATATAGCAGCGATCCATATTTATTCTTTATGCACTTAACCTTCTCTTTGACTTTCCTGTTTCTGCTAAATTACTGAAAGAAGCGCTTAGGATTAGTTTTTGCCCCTTCTGCAATTTGCCTTTCATACAGTCTTCTAGCATTCCTCAGCTCTTTTTCGACCACAGCTCGCATTTTACAGCATTCAGCCTTAGTATTCTCATTGTTATCCTTTATGTACGTCTTATAGAGATTCCTCTTATTCCTCAGACTCCTACGAATAGCTGTGGTCATCCATGGAGGATTTTGCTTTTTCAGCTTACTTTTGGACACCTTTGGAATGAATTTACATTGTGAATCAAGTAAACCCCCCTTAAATCTTTCCCACATCTCATTTACAGACTCACAGTCCAGAAGTGTCTCCCATTTTATTTCGCTTAGATGTGAGCGCATACCGTCAAAGTTTGCTCGCCTAAAATTAAAAATTTTGGTTTTCGAAGACACCTTTTTAAATTCGCATGAAATGTCAAAATTAACAGTAGAGTGATCACTAGTCCTAAGTGGCTCCAGTACCTCAACATTGCTAAGTCTATCAGAGTCATTACAAAGCACCAAATCTAAAATTGCTTTCTCTCTTGTAGGTTTATTAATATACTGCACCAAAAAAATTGTCATTTATAACATCCAGAAATTCTTCCTCCACTTTATCCTGTCCTTTCACCATTTTCCAATCGATACCAGGATAATTGAAGTCTCCCATAATAATAACACCTTGGACTCAAAGTGTTACTTGGCTCCAGATTGAAAGGACACCTCAGAAGTTTGTGCACACTGAGTTTGACACCCCAGCTGTAGCTGTTGAAAGAGGTGCATTTTGTCTGAGTCACATCGTAAGCCTGCGTAATAGATACCCAGAATCAGGGTTGAACATCCCTGGATGAGACCATCACACTCACAGATTGACATACACTCCTGCTCTTTCCATTTCAGTCCTCAAGGTCTGAGACCTACCAGTGCTCCACTCTCCCTTTACCTGGGAATCAGATGTCATGACAGTCTAGCCAATTGGCAGTGCTCATTGTTTAGTGACTTACCGAGGAGGAAAGAAAACCTGAGACGGATTTGGATTCAGGGGCCAGATTTGCGGATCCCTGATCTACACTGTCCCTCCCTCCCCCTGCAGCTGGAGGACACCCAGACCATGCCAGTGAGAGCTCCGCCCACAGAGTCACCCTACACTGAGGAAACGGATGAGTTCTCCGGTCACATGACTACCACTAAAGAGCCTTCTTCGGCCCCGCCCATACGGATGACGGAGCATATTGGTACGTACTGTTCTGTATTCAAAGTAATAGAGCATAAAACATTTTTACAGGTATGCTAAGGTACAAGGTCATTTTTAAAGGATATTTTAAGCGTTTTTTTGAAATAAGGATGGCCCATTTTTGGCATATTTGAAATAATTTAATGAACTGTACAGCAAGAGTACAATTTGAGAACTAATTTTCTTATTGCTATGCTAGGATGTTATACCACAAGCTTCTCATGATCTTAGTTTGCCTTTTGAAAGTGTACTTTATGCACACTACACATCAAAAAACTTTAATGTAAAAATGTGAGAACTGAAAACGTGTTCAATTTTTATTGCACTATATGAAGTAAATTGATAATTCTTTATGCCCAGGCTCATGTTTATGTTATTATTTTTAAGATTATTTGACCTGCAATTAAGGTCATTGTTATTAAGGCCATTAGATCCGTGGGTTCCTCAAAAAAAATTCATTCTCCTGTCAAATTGAAAAATGAGCTTGTTCTGTCCAAGGTCCACAGTATTAGCACTGAATTATTTACCCACTAGAGGGCGGCAAAACACCTTTAGAAGGAGCTACTCGCGTTGCAATAATTAAGCCAGAGGGGAAAAACGTTAATTTCTTTATCATCACAAAATACACGGATGGACTTTAAAAACTTATAACCAGAATTGTAGCCAAACTCGGATTCAAATTTGTTACCATTTATTGACTTTACCCATAACAACAATTTCAACAAAATGTCAGACAACATCAACAAAAAAAGAAAGACAAAAGAATCAACAATGACAATTTTAACAACAAAATCAACAACAAAGATCAACTCCAATCTCAGTATCGAGTGTGACCGCCATGTGCCTGCAACAAAGCCATCACTCATCTTGGCATGGACAGCACCATTCTGTTGTGCTGTTGCTGGGGAATGGCCTGCCATTCCTGGAGAAGGGCTTCTTGGAGCTCTGCCCTCGTCCTGGGCGCTGGAGTGCGTTGCCGAACCCTCCGATCCAACTGGTCCCACACATGCTCGATGCAGTTAATGTCAGGGCTGAAAGGTGGCCATTCCATGACTCGCACACCAATGTGGGCCAGGAGCTGCTGGGTCACACGTGCTGAGTGAGGTCTTGCGTTGTCTTGCATGAACGTGACCTCAGGGTTGTCTGTGATGTAAGGCACCTTGTCTGATGACAAGGTCACAGTAGTGGGCTGCATAAAGATTTCCATTGATTATGACCAGGTCGGACCTCCAGCCGCACCGAATGGCACCCCAGTCCATCACCGAACCTCCTCCAAAGCGATCTGTCTCAGCAATGCAGGGGGCCGCATATCTCTTACCACGTCATCTGTAGACCCTCTAACTTCTATCATGTCGGTACAGACAAAATCTGGGCTCATCACTGAAGACAACATTCCTCCAGAATCGGTTGGTGACTCATCTCTGACCATATTCTTCAGCCCAGCGAAGCCTGGTAGCTCTTCGCCGTGCATCAAGCTGCATTTCAACAGATGCCCTGTGGGCTCTGATCCCTCGCTCTGCAAGTCGGCGACTCACTGTTCTTCTGCTGATCCTTGGTCTGTGGATTCCTAGGGTCTCCTGAGCCATCCTGGTGCAGGTTTGAAACCAATCTCTCAGGTGGACGAGGCGGATCTGATTGTCCTGGGCTGGGGTCGTGACCCTAGGCTGACCAGGTCGGGGTCGATCATTGGTGCTTCCAGTCTCCTGGTAACGAGCCACAAGGTTAGAGATTGTGGGTTGGCTTACCCCAAAACGCTGGACGATGCGATTTTGGGATGTTCCAGCCATCCACAGCCCAATGGCTTGATCACGTTGGGGTCTAGAAAGGCGAGGCATGGCGCATGTGGTGTCTTTGAACAAATGCTCTCGGGTTCTAGCCTTAATAACCTCAAGGATTGTTTAAAGGCATTTGACAGCATTGCAATTGTGATCAGTGAAGCCGGACGAGGTTACATCACTAATTCCTCAAATCCTGCTCCACAGACTCAAACAAGGTCATGACCTCACATACTGTTGTGTCTCCTTACTCAAAGACAACTGCATATCAATTATGTAATCATCTAATTAAAGTTCCCCTAACCCAACTATACTATTTCTGTCTAGTCAGACTTATAAGTTTTTAAAGTCCATCAGTATATATTCTACGCATCATTAAGTTTTAAAACCCCCAATAATTCTTTATAGTATTAGGTTAAAATTGGTTTCTGTCTTTATTTAATTTATATCTGCTTTTTATTATTATTTATTCATTTTCTGGTACATTCAGAGGAATCCTGGAGCCACTGGTTATCCAAATAAAATTCACAATTTATGTGTACTAAAAGTGCAATATATACACACTACAGAAGGTTTACTAGCTTTTTTTTAAAATAAAGACCATAATAAAAGAGAATCTGAGACGGTAATGGATTGAAGTAAATAAATGTTTGAATTTTTCTTCCCTCCAGGGCTGAGACGAGGACAGGAGTTACCGGAGGGTGTAAGAACCGGGAGTGTGAGTTACTCTGCGTCCTCTGGAAGAGATAGACCTGATGAATATGCATCTAAATGAATGATAAATGCATTGTGTGGGTGTATGTATGTGTGTGTGTGTGTGTGTGTGTGTTTGTGTGGGTTTGTGTACATATGCTGTGTGTGTATGCGTTGGCGTGTGTACATGCATCTGTGTATGTGTATGTATGAATGTATGGGTGTCTGTACATATGCGTGTGTGTGTATGTGTGTGTGCATGTGCACATGTGTTTGTGTGTGTCTCTGCTCCAGACTCTCTCTGGTTTCGGGGTGAAAGGAGAAAGGGGGGACCCCGGCCCTCCTGGTCCTCCTGGCCCTCGCGGGCCCCCTGGTTCCTCAGCTGATGGAGGCTTCAGCAGGGGTCAGCCGGGGCCCATGGGCCCTCAGGGGCCTCCAGGCCCTAAAGGGGCCCCAGGAAGCCCAGGAAGAGATAGCCAGGCTGTGAGTGTCATTTTCTTCAATGGTCTTTACATTGTTATTTGCGCAAGCAACAGTGGCATTTCTTCCCAAAAAAAAAAAACACAATCACTTTGTGAAAACACAGTCAGAAAATAATTGCATTAAACTATGATGTTTTGGAAGCTAAATGCATATCTATGATTTTAAGCCTGAACTGCTTCTGATTGTTAAAAACTCAGCACATATGTGCAGCACTATGCACAGAGTAAGAAGAAGAAAGTCCATTCCAAGCTGAGTGACTCATCAGGCCGGTGCTTAACTCCAGTTTCTCTAGCATGAAGCAACTAAAACTATTGTTACTCCCCCTGGATAGCATGCTAGAGCATCTCAAGTTACCTCACCAGCTCTTAGTCAGGTTTCCCTGACAATTTGTCAGTGCCCAATTATATACCTCGGTGGAGTGAGATGTTTTCACCCAAGAACACGCCGCAAAAGCCATGGCAAGGACTAGAACTCAGGACCTTTTGGTCCTGAGTCAAGCACGCTTAACCACTGCGCCACCACATCTCCCAGCAACAAAGTACTGCATATATTGTATATTGTTCAATCATATCCCCTTGTTTTGTGCGATGATATCCTCTCAGAACCTTTACAAAACCCCTCAATACTGCAAACAGCGGCCATGTTCTGTTATCTCCGTGCATCTGACAGTGCATTTAGATTCATGGAGCTGGATTTCTTGACTCATGAATTCATAATTTACGTATACAGCTCAGTTCCTCACTCGCTTTATGAAGCAGTTTTTTGTTATTTTCTTTTCAATGTTTTAGAACGCTATGGCTTTCAGTTCCCAGAGTTAATTGTTGCATTAGCATTGGAATGTTATGCCAAGATCATCTAATCACATTATAAAGTGCCATGAATAACTGTAATTTTGCTACAAAGTACGTTGTACACTGTAGGGCAGATATGAAAAAAAAAAAACGTCTTTGATTTTCTTAATTTGGACAGTAAAAGTACATAATCTCTTCCGGCTGCTTATGTTTTTCTGTGGGAAATTAATCAATAAGATGATATGTAATTATAATTTCTCACTAGTGGCACATCGCTACCGCCGCTGATATTTTGGCAACCAATTATTGCGGTGAAACATCTAGCCTGATTTGCAGTACTTGGAGGAAAGATCGTTGCCTCGATGTGACACATCTGCTATTAAGAAAATTCTCTCTACTCTAAATAGTGTGTCCTTACACAGCCCAAAGCCTCTAGTATCTAAATACCCCTAATCTTGCATCCTTACTCACATACTGTATTTTTCCATTTTCAAGCCCCAAGAGGCTGTTTAAAAACACTCAGAGCTGCCACAAGTTCACCATTTCGTACTTAGCTGAAAACTGAAAGGTATATAATTGCGTTGCACTGTGCACTTCCTCCATCCTCTAAAAGTTTTGTTGTATTCTGTCAAACTGTTTCTGTTTTTATTCTTTTAGGGAGAAAAAGGAGTCCGTGGTGATCCAGTAAGTGCTGTTCATTATTGCTGCATTGCCGCATGCTAGCATAAGGGCAGTGGGATGTGTGCCCTGACATTTGATTCAGCAGGAGTGTACCTGCACTGGGGTGGAGACTGTTGCTATGAAACAAGCATATACCTTTGCAGTCTATGCGGTTTGTATTTGTTGAGCTCATTGAAGAGTAGTTGGGGGGTGCAATGTTTAAAAATTCATAAGCATAGTTAGAGCCCTCCATTGCTCTCTGACAATTGTTATGTCAATGCAAGAATGTTCCATTTATGCGGCAGTATTTACAATAATGGGGGTATTGTTGAAGGTATGGCATTGTTGTTCACTCGTGGGGTTGCTCTCCTCACTAATAAGAACAACACTTCATACAATATGTACTGTGAACCCTGACAAGTGTGGTGAACTCAAATCTTTTGTGGAAGCCAGTTACCTCAAAAAAAATTTTTTTCTAATGCCAACTTAATGATCTTGTGTTCACAGCAGTTAAAACCCTGAAAAATAACTTTACTTTCTTTTCTTAAGTTCCTTCCACACAATACTATTAACTACACAATTCTTTTGAGGTAATCAGTTTCCACAAAGCATTTGAGTTCACCACACTATCAGGGTTCACAGTGTACTATATATTACAGTACTTAACGCTATATATGATATATATGTCACTAGCTGTTAGCACTATGATAGTGTGTCTACTCCGGGAGAGTTGATTTGGCATTGTGCAGTTTGCTGTACAGAGAACGTAGGAGCAGTCAGCATGTGTGTAGCTTCTTCGATTGCATTGTCTGCATCCTTGCTCAGGCTGATCTGAGAACAGTCTGATCCCTCTCCCTCCCACACAGGGACAGAGGGGACAGCCGGGATTCCCTGGCCTGAGGGGCGAATCGGGAGCTAAAGGAGAGAAGGTGGGGTGGCTAGGAATGCCGTACGGATGTGGGGGGTTGAGACAAAGCCAAGGGCCCAAACTGATAAAGGCCCTCAGTCTAGACATTGTGCTGTCGTTATGCAGGGGTGCGCAGGGCTGGGGTGCTTGTCCCCGATATGAGATATTTTCACTGGGACCCAAATACCTTTCAGCTCACTTTTATGACATCACCATGCAGAATGGCCAAATAGCTGAACTTATTTTGCTGTTATCTAGCGCAAGAAGAGGGTGGTTAAATCTGCCGTAAGTGGTTTTATTTTTTTGTTTTGTTTTTGTTTTTAAAAAAGTGTTAAATAGCTCCACATTCCGACAGAGATCACTTATTTAGAGTATCTGGTCGATAACACAGGTCTCTCAGTCACTGTGTTCTGCAATAAAGCAGCATATAAAATTCTGGAGTCGCCAACTACCTCTATCCATTCAGGTGAGAGAATGCCATAAAGACGCGTTTCTATCTGCTTTTGAACGCGCAGAGCTGAATCTGCATTGTTAGTGCACCATCTTCCGGAAAGAAATCACTAGAAGAAAAAAAGTTGCCGATAAACTTTTTGTGCTGAAAGATTGCATCACATCCATGGCTAACGGCCGACAGTAGGCATGCATTCTCTGTGACTGGTGTGATGTTAAGAAAGTAGAAGAAAAATCAGTGTTGTTGGCAATAGCACAACAGATGAAGCTTCCGATCCCAGCGCTACGGGAGACTGTGTACACAATTAAACAGCCAAAGCGCCAAAGAACGGTAGAGCAACAAATAAAATTAAGGAGACAAATCGCGAGATGGCCAAGAGCTGTAATTATGTCGGTGCTGCTTTCAATGGGGACTTTTATTGTAACTGAGTAGCAACTTTCCTCTGCCTTTGTTGGAAACCGATGCGTGTTCCCGTGCCTGGCTTGGGGATGGGGATGGGGACTTCTTACATAGGCTTCAGACAAGAAGCAACGAAAACGACCAAATCAGTTACAGCAGCTTTAAAGTTTGCCAGAGTGAGAGCCTGCTTTTCAGCTTATTTCAACGTCCAATGTATTCTAAGATGAGTTCAATCATGAAATTTAAACTGAAGACAGAACAGCTATTAAACTTTTCCATTGTTCTGATCTACGTTGTCTCTTTGCAAAGCAGCGCTACGTCTCATCAAAACAGCTTGATCTTTCACCAGCCTTTTAAGTGGAAACCGCTTATTTAACCTGAGTCGGAAACTAAAGAGTTCAGATGCGTGAATCGCTTCGTTGCATTTCGATCTTCTGCTCTCCAGACAGTGAGTCACAGAAGGAAGAAAGGCTTAGCGGACCCCATTAGGATGTGATACTTCCAATCAATGCACTTCCTTGTTTGCAAATCAGTTACTTATTCTGCTCAATCAAAAAGACTCTTTTTCACAACAAGGCACTATAATTGGTATAGATGAGTGAGTCACACTTAATACCTGAGAGGACGAAGTCACACAGTTAAATCAGGAAGAATACAGTCGAGAAGAACCGCGGCAGGAAGTTGGCTGTCCTTGTCTGCTCTCTATCTGTCAATGCCATTCGCCAAAGGCATATATTTCTGTCACAGACTTCATTCAACTCATTTTACCTTTGCAAAGAAAATAGAAATTACCTCTGGAACTGATTGTGACATGCCGCGTTGTCAACTTGTTCATTATTCCAAAGTTTTCTTAGTGTGTGTATGGCTTTAAAGTATGCCATATACCTTGTCAAAACAGCATAACCCTTATTTAAAAAAAAAAAAACTCTCAGAATGATATATTTGTTCATTGTCCTGTCATTTTTATCTGAGTTTCAAAAGCAGAAGCTTTTCTCGGAATCACTGATATTAGACATTTCGATCGTTCGCTGGGTGAACAGAGCAGTGGGGGAGAGAGGGAATGTAAACAGTCGATACTCGCTCTGGAGTTGATGAATCCGTAAGGTTTGACAGCCTGTACTGTAGTTTTGGCCTGAACCCCCTGCTGGACTGTGATTGGAGCTGCAGTCAGTCAGATATAATGGGGAGGAGGCCAGGAGACTGAACAGCTGTAATGGTTTGGTGTGTTTCTTTTCTCCCAGTGAATTAACCCTCAGGTTCCTTTGTGTGTAATCAATACTTCCACACGCTACTCACCAAAACCATCCCAGTCTGCAGTCACAGTGGATGTAGCCCCACTCACCAAGTCCGCAATGCGTCGGCATTAGATTCCATCCACCAAGTGCCCAAGCCTGTGGTAGATTTCTGAATAAATATTAACTCCTGACACAGGATTATTAGAAATTTGATGGATCGCCTCACGTAACACAGATTAGGAAAATAATCTCCTGATTATGATCCCCTAATCCTTACCCTGACCCTAACTCTGTCGACCAAGGTTCTTTTGGTGGATAGAATCTATACTCTTCCTCCGCAATGCTTATAGCAAAGGAAAGAAGATGAGGGTGAGCCTCAGTAACATAATGATGTATAGTGCCCCCAAGTGGCTTGGAATGGTAAGTATTAGAGGGGAGTTGCTTGTGGGGCATGTAGTGGTCAGGTTGATGATGTTACCCTCTCCTCCTGTAGGGTGACCGTGGGGTGGGGATGCCTGGCCCTCCTGGGCCCCCTGGACCTCCGGGGCCCTCTAGCACAGCCAGGTTTGCGGTATGTAACACCACTATGCATTACACGCACAGCACTTACATTCATGCATGTTACACGGTCACCCACACACAAACTCGCACCATACACACGCACCGCAGTAACATGTACACTCACTCATATATTCACACGCCACGCTGACACACATGGAGACAATGCACACGGTTAGGGCTTCATCATTTATCATAAAATGGCTTTACAGAGATCAGGGCCTGAGCTGGAATTTCTTTAAACCTCTTCAACCTGGGATTTTTAGTGACGTGCCGTCAGAGGTATAAAAGCCCTTCAGTAACCTAGCCTTATAATGCATTTTAACTCCAAACTTACTTCTCCTAAATCAGAGAGAGAACGCACACCAGTGTTGGTTGGGCTGTCGCACACTTGCAGCCACGATGCGGCCATAATTAATTTAATAAATGACAAACGGTCTCAACATAAGTCTTCAGGGTATTGAATCATCCCTCAATGTTCTGAAAAAGACATAAATGGAATCACTGGTAATTTTATGAATTAATTATTATTGCATCGTGACCACAAGTGTGCCGCTGCCCTTCTTAACATCTAATTAGCAACCCAACATTAATTTGCTCATTTACAAGTCTAATCAGTAGAATGACTGTGTAATTTGTTACAGCTTAAATTATTGCTCACTGCATCTCAAACTCATCAGACATTTTCCTGTCCTGATTAACGATGACATGAAATGTTAATGTCTTTTGAAGATTCTGAATTTCTGTAGCTCATAAAACAGTACATAAAGGCTTATAAGGGACACCGTTTTGCGCCAATGTTTGATACGCTTGAGAAGATGTCCAACTTTTAAATATATTCCGTTTAACACTGAAAAGATTTTGAACATGTTAAAATGAAGTACACTGCTGAAAAAATGCATCAATGGGAAATGGCGATAGGAGAGCAAGTTTTGGACTGATACACTATTTATATTATTGCTATCCTTATAATATAAAGTGTATTACAATTAACGATGTCAATGTAGCTTACTGGTGATCTCTCTGATATTTCACAATTAATAATTTCTTAATATGTTCATATCTTGGTTTTTATATTGAGTGAATAAATTGAATGATTATTAATCCAGCAATCCTATATGAGAGCAGGTTGAGAGCAATCATGTTTTAACCCCTTTGTGCAGATATTGACACTGACATCGGTAAATTCTGAAATTTAATTCTGAAGTAATTCTGTAATGGGATTTCCAAATGTCCTGCTGCACTGGAATAATTTTCCACAGTCTCTGTGACACAGTTACTGAGTTATAAAGCCTAAATAAGCTCATGCACAACAGGAAAAATTGGCATTATTTGTATTCTGTGCAAAGGGGTTAAAATGTGTTCATCTTCGTGCATGTTGAGAGAGAGTATGCTGGCATTGTCTGTTTGCCGCTTTTCCTTCCAAGTCACAAAGTTAACAATAGTGTTCAATAGTATTCAAGTATATTGTTGTTTTTGCTATTATTGCTACGGACTGTTTTCCAAGAGTGTACCAGCAAAGCATCTGGACACTTTTCACAGATTCTACTGACTTTGGTTGCTCTCTGCCTATATGGTGCCATTTTCCTCCAGCACTGGTAAACAGCAGGCCAACCTTTCGCTATCAGCGCAACACCACCCAGAGACTCCCATCACTGTCCACCACTGCCGTCATGAAGTATAAACTGGGACAGCCTGTCTGCTGTTCCTGGTTCAGTTAGGCCTCACTGCCCGGCCCTGGGACCCACTGCTTTCACAGCTAGCTGTTAGCCATTCGCCCTTCGGGCAATCAAGCAGCTAGTAGCGAATGTTAACTGGTAGCTTTGCTAATGACGAGACGGCCACAGTCCTACCTGCTTCGCCTGGACTCTTTGCAGTCCCAGTTCCTTCAGTATACATCATGGTCTGCTTCTCCTGGTCCCAACTCCTCCTGTCATCTTGCTGATAAACTTTTTGTGCCGAAAGATTGCTTTACATCCATGGCTAATGGCTGACAGTAGGCTTGCATTCTCTGTGACTGGTATGATGTTGAATTATTCCGTCACCCAACTGATGAAATTTAACTATTGTGCTAATCCAATGTGCATCTCAGTCATCAAACAACTTGGACTCCTTTGTTGACCCCGTTAGATTCACAGAAGCTCCCGTCGAAAGTTTGTTTACTCCTGGTCTGGTCACTTCATCCCCATCTCTCTGGTCAGCCGCACGCACCGTCACTTCTCTTCCACGTCATCAGAGCACTATAACTCTGCGTATGAGTTGCCATTGAAACACTGCAGCAATGCTACTCACTGAGCGGGACAGAAAACGTGGAGTGGACTTGGGTCTGCTTCAGCTGATCCATAGACTCACTGCTTCATCAGATATCAAACTGACCCGCTTAATGCACAATCTCTCACAAACAAATCCCGTCTCATGCATGACCACATCCTGGACAAGTGTTTGGACCTAATGCGCCTCACAGAAACCTAGCACTGGCCAGATGTTTTTTCTGTTCTAAATGAGACCTGTTCTCCTGGCTATCTTTATTTCTGGAAAGCCCGCAGCACAGGCCGCCGTGGTTTGTCTGTCATTCGCTGCTGTAATTTAGATGTGTCCCCCCTTCCCCTCCCTGAATTGTGCTCTTCTGAATGCCTGGCATTTCAATATAAGCCCCCTTTTCCTATGACAACAGTTCTCATCTTCAGGCCAGCTAAACCATAGCCAAATTTCATTTCATAGATTTACAACCTTCTCTCAACATTCCGTACCACATCTACTAATGTAATAATACTTGGAGATATGAAAATCCAGGTCAATACCCCCTCTTGCCGTTTTGCTGCTGAATTACTTCAACTATTTGACTATTTTAATTTCAGACATGTTGATATCCCCAATCACATTAGGGGGCGCACTCTTGATATGGTCATCACTGTCTCTGGCCCTTTCAGGAATCTGCTAGTTTAAAATCTGGGTGTGTCTGACCCCAAGGCCATCTGTATGGATTTGCCATTTATGTCCCCTCGCATTAAGCCAAAGCACCAAATCTGCTTTAGAAATTTGAAAAACATCAAGCCAGACACCATGACAATAGACCTCTAGCATCTTTTCTCTGCAAACTTTTCTCCTGCCAACAAATGTTTAGGATTTCTACGATAAAACCCTGAGCAGCACTCTGGATCTTTACGCACCTGTCAAAATCAGAACAGTCCGCTTCTCCTGCTCGGCACCTTGGCTCACCAGCAAGCAGCGGAAAATTAGAGCAGCTGGGCACGCTCTCGAGCGATGTTAGAAAGCATCAGAACTCACTGTTCACAAACTAGCCTAACGGGAACACTGAAAGGCCTACTCAAAGTACCTCAGAGAGGCACCATCACAGTCTTACTCAAACATCATTAAAAAGAGTCCTGGCAATTCCAAGCAGCTGTTCTCTACTATTAACTATCTCCTCAAACCACAAACTTCCTCTCTCACGGAAAATACAGGAGAGCAGTGCAATAATTTCGTCACCTTTTTTAGAACCAAAATTGACACCATACGCTCTGTCCTGTCTGGCTCTTACTCTCTGTCTGTCCTGAATGTTGACCCACAGTTTGGGATTTCTTTACCCGTCTGTTGCCTCCCTAATGTCTCACAGCAAGAGGTTGAGGACACCATCAGGTGTATGAAACCTTCCACTTGTGCCCTCAACCCCTTTCCCACAGCCGTGTTGAAAGCAAATATCTCTGCCATTAGTCCTCAGATCACTATAGTGATAAACCATTCCCTTTGGGGTGGATATGTTCCATGTGCTCTGAAAACAGCCATAATTTGTCCACCTCTCTAAAAGCCCACCCTTGACCCAGATGTCCTTGCCAACTACAGGCCCATTTCAAACCTTCCATTTCTCTCTAAGCTACAGAAAATAGTTCCTGCACACTTACAGGACCACCTCTGATTCAACAACATTTTTGAAAAATTTCAGTTTTGTTTTCTTCTCTGATCAGGGTAATAAATGACCTGCTGATAGCACTTGATGCTGGCTCACCCTCTGTCCTTACCCTCCTTGACCTGTCTGCAGCATTTTAAAATGTCGGTCACGGCTTACTCCTCAACCGACAACATCACACCATCGGACTCACTGACACTGCCCTAAAATGGTTTCACTCTTACCTCATTGTATGTCTTCATGGGAGGTGCAAGTTTCCAGACACACAGTGTCATCTGCGGAGTCCCTCAAGATTCGGTCCTTGGCCCCACTCTTTTCATGTTTTACATGCTCCCTCTTAGCCAAGTCATCAGTCACCATGGAATCTCATGAAATTGGTACGCTGATGTCACACAACTATACATGAAAGCGGGCACACGCCCCTTTTCAGCTTTGTCATCACTATCCACACTCACCACCTGCCTGGAGGAGATAAAAGCATGGATGAAGCCCAACTTCCTCCAGGTAAACAGCTCCAGAACGGAAGCAGTTTTTGTTTGCACACCGCACATAAACGGCATAACATTTTCTAACCTGGACATTCATCTTTTCTCATCAGTCACCAAACTTGGTGTAAGATTTGACCCTCAACTAACCTTTGAGGCTCATATTTAACACCTTTGCAAGAGCTCCTCTCGTCATCTCTGAAACATTGGCAAACTCTGGCCAACACTCTCCTTATCTGACACTGAGAAGCTTGTCCATGCCTTTGTCCATCCAGACTGGACTACTGCAATGCACCTTTCATTGGGATCCTCAGCAAGAGCCTCCAGAGACTCCAGTGTGTACAGAACAGTACTACTCAGATCCTGATGAGAGTGTGAAAGAATGAACACATCACACCCATTCTCCATTCACTTTACTGGCTCCTCGTCTCCATCAGGGTTGAGTACAAGGTCTCTCTCCTCACTCGCCAGTGTAGCCATGGCAATGCCCCTCCCTACCTGAAATGATTGACCACCCCACAAACTTCAGCACGATCCCTCCACTCTACGTACACTACCAGTCAAAAGTTTTTGCACGCCCCAATATTTTCTGTAATTGTTACAATTTTTTATATTTTGTTTTTGTGTAATAATCTCATATTGGTTGTATAACAGAAAGGTAGAAAAACTGAAGCCCAATGTAAAAATCATGTATTTAACAAAACAAATTAAGAGAAACCAGGATCAGTCATTTTGTAGATATTTAAGCAGATCAGTAACGATGGTCTAATCTAGTGCTTCACTGCAAAAAATGAAAAGTAAGTCCACCTTGCAAAGCAGTTTAATCTTGTATTAAGACTTAAAACACTTATTTCTATTACTTTTTTTCTCAATAAGACAAAAATTTGCCAATGAAATGAGATAATTTTGACTCATTTCTAGATTTGCCAATGGAATAAGAAAATTTCACTCGTCAAGCTCATGGTAACTTAAAATAAGTTAATATTTTCTACTTTAGAGAAAAAAACTAGGGAGTTTTGTCTTATATTAAGACTAAATGACTTGTCAAGACAGACATTTTTTGCAGTGTTCTCAAACCTCTCCTGGAGTACCATCTGTCCTGCATGCTTTAGATCTCTCTCTGCTCCAGCACGGATGATTCAAATGATCTACTCATTATCAAGCAGCTTCAGGGGGTTGATAGCGAGCCAAGCATTTCAATCACCTGTGCTGGATTCCTAGTAGATTTTTCTTGTAAAAGTATTATTTGTAATAAACAAGTATCGGGTTCCAGTGATTTCTTTGTTGTAAACATACATGTAAGATAAAGACTGGACAAGATCTTAGGGTGTGCAAAAACTTTTGACTGGTAGTGTACTCCGACCGTCTTCATCCCCCCAGGACTAAGTTCCACACCATCAGGACTCGAGCCTTCTGTTCTGCTGCCCCTCGTCTGGAAAATGTCCTCCCTGGCCATCTGAGGACACTGCAGACTGTTGAGAGTTTTAAAAAAGGACTTAAAACATTCCTCTCCAGGAGAAACTATGACATTTAAGTAACCTCTTGCCAGTTGCTCTACTTGCTTTTAAGCTCATATATTTATGGTTTATGCTCATATTTTTCGATGCTAATGCTTTCTCCTTGTAGCACTTTGAGAAGCTGTTTCAAATGTAAAGTGAATCACAAATAAACTGTTTATTCATTATTATAAAAGGTGAGATCCCTATCACGGTCTTATATGGTGTTTGTTCGATAAGTGCAGCTCGCGTCCAGTGCTGGGTATACTCGAGTTGAAGAGGTTAACTACCCATTTGCCTGCAAATGATGGCTGGCTTGCGTGTTCTGCATCTGTTTGGAGTGCTAGTTGTGCCCATCCTCAGAAATTAATGCTACGCGTACACAAGATGCGAGACATGAGCGGATGGGGCAGTGTACGGCAGTATGGGAATGGGACAAGGTTAGGGGTTTACATGCAAACTTTGAAGGTCATACGGTCTGGACTGTCAGTTCTCTGCTGTGCCTTCTGGTGGAATTCTCCAGAAGAAAGCAAAGTATTTAGGTAAGAATGTGAACTATTTAATTCATGAAGCAGTCAGTTGTTTGTGCAGAGGTGCGGTTAAAGAGCAAGTTTAACTCCGGCCTTAGAAGAAAACCTTGAGCAGAATCTGACTCACTGGGGATTCAATGCCCACCTGCCACTGGTTGACAACAGTTTATTGAAAAAGGCTGATTGTGTAATGAATGTAAAATAACCAGGAGACAAAAGTGCGTGAACGTCAATCTGAATGTTTAATTGAAGAGCTTAGTGATAAAAGTTATACTTTGCCGGAAGAGGATGAATGTTCATTGCAGGAAACTCTTATTAACCTCTCCCATTTACAGGGAGGCGCAGATGCGTATGGTTCAGGGTTTGAGGACTTCGACAGTGATGCAGAGCTGGCCCGGGTGAGTGAAGCTTTCATTTTGTTTTTACAGTTGCTACAAGTCATGGTTAGGCTCGGTACTCATACAGATGAATGCGCTAAGGATAGAGGTGTCAAATGTCGTGAATTAGTGTATTCAGTTGTCATATAGCCTCTCAACACCCCAGCTGGTCCAAACACACGGTTTAGTGGAGGAAATATACTAATACAAAATAATGATTGGACTGTTTAATATGAAACGGATTTTCTCTGCTCACAAAGGGTCCTCCGGGTCCTCCGGGCCCCCCAGGTCAGCCTGGTCCCCCTGGCCCTCAAGGGCCCCGAGGGGTTCCAGTCCCGGGACCCCCGGGCCCTCCTGGCCCCCCAGGCAAGGACGGGCTGGAAGGATTCATTGGTAGGCCTGGTATTCCGGTGAGTGACCCTTTACCCCTGTCAGTGGTCTATAGCATAACATTCACTCCTGTATTATATTCAGTATCAATCTGCATGAGTTAGAAATAAGGAATGTGGGAAGTATACCCGTAAAATGCATCTAACTGGGTATGAGCGGGCATGCCAGAGGGTATTATGTGCCGCATGAAAGGACTTTCCTTGTGGTCCCAACACCCAGAAGTCCTATGTTTTAATATCTTTTGAAGGCCCAAGTTAGACTTGGCTCTGGGAATAGCCTTAACTCCCTCTAATGTGGCACCCCTGAGTTTGACTGTACTGAGAATTCTTCCTTTTCAACATTGCTGGCAGGAAGAATACATCAGTGTCTAGTTATATGAAGTCCACATAAACACTATTTCATTAAATTTACAGTGCAGTACACTGGTGGGAGTTGTAATTTGGTAGTCTGAAAGAAACTTTGAAAAAAGAAAAAAAATAAACTTTTACAAATGCCTTTTTGATCATGAAGTTAATGGTAAAGCACGCTGAGCATTAAAGGTTGCAGCTAGTAAAAGGTGAAGAAGTTGAGGCTACAAGACTTCAGCATAGTCGAGAAAACTCAGCCCTGCTGTTTGAAACCCATCATGCCTGAATCCTCTTATGTGCTATCATGCATTTAACTGGCCGATTCAAGCAATATATCTGCTGGGTTCATTCAATTTGGTTTTGTTTTGGAATTGTTTGGGTTTAATAGTATCTTTGAAACCCGCAAGACAGTTGGGCTCTGGGCCTTGAGTTCGAAAAGTAGAACAAGCTGAGATATGTGTTGAGTACCTTGGGAAACATCCCAAGATATAAACTATCCATGGACTTAGAAACAGTTTAATTTTGTGTGGACATTATCCACTGAAAACCCATTTTAGTCCTGCTCTGAAACTGCCTCCAAGATGTTCTCTGAATGTTCTCTATAATGAGGTGTGGGTTAGGTGCTGTGTTTGATTTGCCTGACCTGGACTTTATTTCAGGTGTTTGTGGAGTGGTTTAGTGGTTCTGGTTCTGGTTCTGGGTTCTCTTCGGGAGAGGTACTGCCCTGGTTCATTTGGTTCTGTGAACCTGAGGGCTTGAAAGGCAACAATTTCCATCCAACCCTCAAAGGCCACCATGTTTCTGTTTAACTGCTGGTATTACATGCTCAGAGCTTTGAGAACATTTAACATAGCATGCTTGTGTGTGTTTTTTTGGGTGTTTGTGTGGGTGTGTAGGCGCGCGCGTATGTGTGTGTGTGGATAGTTGTGCTTGTTTTCAGACGCGCGCATATCTACTTGCGCATGCATGGCACGTCCCGGTTGAATGATGCAAAATGGAGGTCAGCCGAGCTGCCATTTTGAAACCGGCCATAGCTGAGTCCCAGAAGCACCTGCACACTATTCTCACTTTGATGTACTGAGCCAGGCCAGCTGTTTGAAGTTCTCCTGATTACTTGGATGCACTTACACCTGTTTGTGCGCAAGAGGAAGCTTTTCAAAGGGTCAGAGCAGTTTGAAAAGTCCCATTTCAGCACTTTGAAGTGCAATGAGCTCAATAATGTTTCTCTTTTAACTGTGGAAATTCAGGTTTCTCAGTGAACTGAATAAGGCTCTGTGTGGAGCTCTGCACTTCCCTGGTCAGTGAAAGGGTCTATGACTTATGGGTTTCAACAGGGGTCGGTGATTGTTTTCCCCCACCTTCCACCTACCTGGTCTTTAAGAGCCCTTTTTAAGACTTTGGTGGGGGTCCTCTCCTGTTTGCCTTCCCTCCTGGGTGGAGGTCCCCTGATCAGAACAGGTCAAAACTTGGGTGACCATTTCAAAAGTAAATAAATGTAAGATAACTAATTAAAAGGGATTGGGGCAGGGGTCAAAATTTGAGTGTTCATGATTATGATTGAAAAATATGCTAATGTTTCGCTAATATAAGAGGCGGCCGCACATCAGAAGTATTCTGTGCGAGTGAAAGAATAACACAATACTAAAAAGCAGTACCTGTACGAAGCTGCTAAAGTTGAAAAGATGTTTTCTCCTCTCTGGCTTTCCTTGGCAATGACCTTCTTGGTAAAAACATTGTCTTGCTCACTTTAATAATTACAGTGTATTACCTTGGAGCAGTAGCAGCAGTGATTCTGGTATTACTGTCCTCCATAACAACAGCGCCAATGGCCCAATTTAATTGAAATGTCTGTTTACTGAGATTTTAAACCTCCTCTCACATCTCTATCTCACCAAAACCGAGGTTGTCTCTGGGTCAGAGAAGGAGTTTGTGTAACTTTCTACCACCTGAAGGATTATAGCGGTTTTTTGTTTCCTAGTGACCGTCTGCGGGTCAATGATTATTTAGCCAGATGTCCTCTGGCTAATGTACGTTAGCAAATGACTTGGTCACATTTCATAATTACCTCAGCGCCTGGGCTTCAGTTTGACCTTGACCTGCGATTGAGATCGTAGAAGCTTTTCCACCTGTTTTGAAATACAGTGCCAGGCTATCCACTGCTGGTTGCTTGTACCTTACAGAGGCAAACTCAGGCTATAGTATATTACAGTATCAGTGCTACACCTGGCTATCTGCTTCTGGAAGTTTCTTGGACAACACGGAGCCTGACTCAAGCTGTGTGCTTCTTCAGAAACATGGCTCACCCAAGTTGGAGGAAATCTGCCTTTTGGGAAAAAAGACCATGGGAAGCTGATGCTAACTGTGTTTGCCCACTATCCTCTGAATATTAAGCTGCTGAGAGCTGATTGTTTTTAAATAATGAACAAAACAATGGTACAGATGTGCTTTGCTTGCATGCAGTTATGATTTTGTTCATTTCTGAATGTTAAATGATTGTCGGCACGGTGGGGAAAATGTGATGAACGCTAAGCAGTTACACACCAATGAACTGTTTAGTGTTTCCGGTACAAGGGGAAAGAAAGCATTTGAAGACCACAAAGGAAAAATGATCAGAGTCCAAATTTAGCATTTTTGGATATTTTATATATTATATATTACTACATATGTATAATAATATATAATAATATAATATATTATTATTACATTTTATGTATTTTATATTTTTTTAATATTTTTTCAGTGCTGTGTTTCTAAGATCGTTTTGAATTTTTAATTCATCATTTCTCCACAACGTGAAAATGTGACTGATCATTTTTCCATTGTGGTCTTCATTTCTGTTCACTGCCTGGTCTTAAGTTGTACTGACAGGCCGTAGGTATGTGTTGCTTTCTGCAGCTCTTATTCTGTGGTATATTGACACAAGTGCCTTTTATCACTCCTGGACTGCTTTGCCCAGCAGATCTAGCCGGTCAGTGTTCTGCTGATTACTGTCAATAAAATCTAATTAAAGAAGAATGCATTGATCAATATATATCAGAAGATCTTTCACACAAGCCAGGATAGCTCACTCTTAGTCTTACCCACAAGCAATACTATTACCTATTTTGATTTGATGATTTTCAGTGAGCTGGCTTCACACACTGTATAAATGTGCATACATGCATATTCTAAATTATGATTTTAAAATTTTCTCGTATGGATACAGTTGAAGTGTGCTGGGTGGGGAGTAATACAGTAACACGGTAACATAGTAAAGAGTGACGCAGTGTTTCGATTACAGGGCTCTGATGGCCGGGATGGTTATCCAGGACAGAAAGGAGCAAAGGGAGATCAGGTAGTGTTGCTGCTAGTTCTGCATGAATGAGATGCATGAAATACTGTATGCTGCTATTTTATGTACTACGACTTGCATCACGCTGGACAACTGTGTTTTCTGTGCGCAGTTGCATGTGTATGCGCTTGTGCATTCGTGAGTGCATATTGTATTTATGTGCAAGTTTGTGTGTGTGTGTGTATGTTTGTGCGTGTGGTGCAATTAAGGGCAATTACTCTTATTGCTTGTCTGAAAATACTTTTTTTGTTTAATTTCTCTTTTACAGGGAGATATAGGGATAGCTGGGCCTCCTGGACCGAAGGTAAAATTGTCTGCAAACCAGGATTTTGTGCATGACAAGCAGGCTGAGCTTCAACAAACTTGAGCCAGCAACTATCAATAAAAGTATAAATTTGGCTCCAAAGTGAAACCTCAAATGTTGGCATTAATCTGTGCACTGATTTACTGCGGTCATCCATTCCTTTCTTCTTCACGACAGTGCATCTCTCCTTCCTTCACAGGGTGATTTCGGAGCCCCTGGGGTGGCGGGGCCCCCAGGTCCCATGGGGCCCCCGGGGCAGAGAGGGGCTGTGGGCCCCCAGGGGCCACCGGGACCACCTGGCCCCCCAGGAAAGGGGGGTAGTGCTGAGGTACTTTTGTCTTGTCTATTAGGAAAAATTAGTCAAGTAAATTTGACAATGAGATAGAGTGTTATTGAAAATGCTAGGGTATGTGGTTTATTTTGAAAAACTTAATTATATTTCAGTGGATAATCAAATGAGGCACACATGAAATACCCTCGACTGTTTTCAGCTTGGAATTTTTCATATGCAATTTCTCAAGCTTTTTCTTCAGCCAGTCCAGTGCTTTCCTGAGGGGGAAGGAAAGCCCACCATTAGCCTGTTCATTAGCCTTATACTAATTTGCTGCTTTGTGTTTGTTGCTGTAGGATATGGAAGGTTCAGGAAGGAAGGCCACTGTGGGGGCTCCAGGGCCCAGCGGGCCCCAGGTTAGTATGATCTTGATGAGTGAGAATGCACCGTGTGTTTCTGGCTGAATTGTAGTGTAGTGGTAATCTTAGTTTTACGTGAAACCGGATCTCTTCAACCTTTGCTCTGGACTGTCAATCTTTTTTTTTTTTTTTTTTTTTTTTAATTTGGCATCTCCAATCCCACCTGAATCTGGAATGCCCAATTGGTGAACTATGTACAAGGCTTGCTCGTATGCGACCCCTTGCTGCCAATTCAGGAGAGTGAAGACAGTTCACGGCTCTCCTCCCAAGCACGTGCCTGTCAGCTTGCTGCTTCTTATACACTCATTGGTTGAATCTTCGCAAGTTCAGAACGAGGGCAGAGGATACCCGAACATGAACAGGCTTAGAATCTTCCTGACGAGCGCCCATCTGGCCAACAGGAGGCGCTTGAGCAACGAACAAGGCAACTATTATTTTTCCCTTCCCGGCAGTCCCTTCCCAATTTGCAATCCTGTAGCGCAATAGCTAATAGTGCGCTTCTCTGAAAAAGCTGCCGACTGCTGCAGGCTGGTACGAGACGGGGATCAAACTCGCGACGTGATAGTCACTTCTGCTTCGCAACGCGATGCTTTACTGAGTGAGCTATCCGGCAGCTCTGGACTGTCAATCTTGCCAGAATGCCAGGAAAGCGTCATTTCCACCAAACGGATCGGATCAGTTGGTAACACTTTACAATAAGGGTACACTAATTAACATTAGTTCATTAACTATCAGCTAACTAGCAGGTAACGGATGCATTAGATGAATAAGCAGAATAAGCATTATGCAACAATAATTGACCATTTATTAATTTCTTTGTTTCCCTGATTGTGAAGTTGAAAACATCCCCTAAGTGTCCCTTATGTAGCACTTTAAACTGGTACACCACTTAATAATGTAATAATGTATAAATTAATACCTTAGTTGATGCCAGAAGCGGTCCGTCGGCAGTAACGAAGGCCTTCAGAAACCTCACCTTTCAATACATCATTACCTAAACCTCTCACAGTTTACTTTTCCCAACTAGCAACAGTTGCTCAGACTAATTGCTTGAATGACAGTCAAATTTATTTTTGATAGCATTGTAATACATCGCACCACAAAATTATTTATATTATTTATATTATTTCCACAAAAAAATAGCGACTTAAAATATTAATATGTCTTTATAAATTCTGCGCTCACATAGCTCGTGAAATGGCTCAGATTTGCGTAAATTGGTTTGCGAGGCTCATTAAGCAATACGCCACAAGAACCCCTTCTATATTCTGAATGTAGTGACAGCTAAAGGGAGTTGTTAGGCACGATGCAGAGCTCAGTGACAATTGTAAGGATGGCGAAAATAAATCCTGCAAAGTCAGCAAAAGTTTTAGATTTTATGCATTTATATTGCCATCCTTCCCATGCCATATCAATTCTATAAATATAGGCAATAGGCATTCATTTTTTCATTATCATTTCTTATTAGAGGTCATGTATTGGTCTTGATTGTTCAGTTGATAAATTGTTTGATTGTTAATCAGGCGAACTTGAACGAGGACAGCTTGAGGGCAATCAAGCGGTAAAGGGTGCGGTTGCTGAAGGCCCTCAGAACTCCTGACGGCACGCCAATGATTGATGTGAACATCATTTGTAAATGATTACCAGATGCATTAGTTAAATCTTAATCAGCTGTTTGTTAATGCTTGTTCCTGCAGTAACTAATGTTAATTATTGTACCCTTATTGTAAAGTGTTACCAATCCCTTATTGTAAAGTGTTACCAATCAGTTTGTTACACATTAGAACAGTTATTATTGTGTTTCCATTGCCAAAAGTTGTGAATGGCACCTTGTTTATGTTTATGTTTTCCATTGCAGGGGCCCCCAGGCATTCCTGGCCCCGTGGGCCCTAAGGTAGGTAAATTTCATGTATTCTTCCCCCACCCACCCATGGTATTGTGGGATTTTGAGTCCTTTTTTTGTTTTGATCAAAGCTGACTGTCTGTAATGAGAGCTGTGTTTCCCTCCAGGGAGAGCCAGGGGCAGATGGGATTCCTGGTGTATCTGTAAAGGTTAGTTGATCAGAAATAATTGCACATAAGAGGAATAATGTATGATGCGTATTAAATATGAATTAATTCGTTTTAACTATTGGTTTGTCCATTTGACTTCTCTTAAGTAGTAGCTTTGAATAGGAGCATCTGCCATCTGTTATTGATGTTAGTTAATTAGGGCCCATTGTAAATACTGTAACGTAATGTAATTTCATGTAGTATAATGCAGTTGTAATTGAATGGAAAAGATTGCGGTATAATATGAAGTATTTCAATAGGATAGAGTGCCATGTAATAGAATGTGAGGAATACAATGTAATGGGGTGTAATGGAATGTTTATTTTATTTTATTTTATTTTAATGGTTATTTAACAGGGACGATACATACAACATTGCCACAGAAAATGGGAAAATGTGATGCGTATAAGACGTCTAGCTTCAGCTAATTTGCAGTCATTGTCCCTGTCCAGGCTTTAGAATAAAATAAAATATACTGAATACAATAAAAAAAAATGCAATGATACAAATACAGTGAAAAATACAATGAATACAATGGATAAGTACCATGAATAAATAAACACAGTTGCAGTTGTAAATTAAATTACACGAGTTAAATTTAACATTAAACATTGGTAATGTGCTGTTGTATTGACAATGACTTGTGAGAAATTAATGTTCACATTTCTGCTGCTGCGTGAGCCAATGTTTAACTTTCACACTAAACCCCTTCAGTTCGGTTTGGGATTTAATTTCTGATGGTAAGGAATTCCATAGGTGTGTACCTTGCACTGAGAGGGATGATTGGCCAAACGTTGTCCTGCACCTTCAAATTTTACAGTTTTGCTTGGTTATGCTCCTTGTCATTGTCCTACAGTTCTCTGTCTTTTTTGAAGATCTGAGACATCACTTGTGGGGCCAGTCCATTTACAAACTTAAAAACAACTTTCAGAATAGAGAATTTTATAAAATTGGAAAAAGTCAACAAATTGTATTTCTCAATGATTTTGCAGTGGTGCCATTTTTGTGGCTTCTGGTCTAAAATTTTCAAAGCTTGTTCGAAAGTGAGAATAGAGGTCTAGAAGCTGAGTCAGTGGCCTGGCCCCAGGCAGTGATGGAATGTAATTTAATGTACTGTAATGAAGGGTACTGCAGTGTAAGATAAGGCAGCATATTGTGTTGTAATGTAGTTGTAATTGAATTGAAATGGAACCAGTATAATATAATGTATTTCAATGGGATAGAGTGTCATGTAATGTAATGGAATGTGAGGAATGCAGTGTGATGTTATGTAAGGTAATGTAGTGTACTGTAATGGAGTGTACTGCAGTGTAATGGAAGGTGGCGTAATGTGTTGTAATGCAGTGTAATGTGTTGGAAGGTAATGTAATGTACTGCAATGGAGGGCACTGCTGTGTAATGGAATGTGGTGTAATGCGTTGTAATGCAGTGTAATGTTATGTTCAGGGTGAGCGCGGTGACAGGGGGCCTCCTGGACAGGATGGACTCGCAGGACAACCCGGACTGAAGGTGATTCCCGAACACAAAACAATTTGCCCAATCCCTATGCCTTATCCTGATACTATGTGTGCTGCTGCAGATTCAAATGTGTCGAGGTAAACATTATAATTACTGAAATAACTCCATCACTTTATTTTGCATACAATCACAGAAAAAAGGACTCGGTTTGTCTCAATCAATGAACCATTATGGAGCACTGTCCAATAGGTGGGAGGTGTGAATCTCAGAGAAGGAACCATTTTACCTGACAAACTCTTAGACTAGATAGGGCTCCTCTAAAGAATTAGTTAGTTAGATGATGAAGTTGCAATATTTTGACTCTGAATCACTGAACTGAATCCTGGTTTTGACTCAGATCTGCAGATGATTATGCAAGCAGTTCAGATCCTCCCGTGTGCTGTACTCCTGAACTGTCCCGGAGGTTTGCACTGAATTTTTTTGGGTTTTTTTTGCTCTTTTCCTGATGTAGGGAGTAAAAGGGGACTTGGGTAGTGCTGGACCAAAGGTATGTAAAGCATGTAAAGCTCTACTCTTTTCTGACGTGTCCTAATGTTTCTGTCACCTAGCCCCTTTTCCCTCCCTTTTGTTCGGTGTCCGCTGTACAAAAGGAGACTCAGGACCGACCCATCTAATGCCTGTGTTACACACCGGGGGGGAGGCACGCTGTTTTCCAGTAACCCGTCCGTCAGTCCGTCTGTCCCTCTGTCACACACATACCCTCGCCACAGAGGGTAGCTGAACTGATTAGGTTGCAGAGGGCATCAGGTCAAAGCTCGAGGTCATATAAGGTCAGCTGTATGCAGGGACCGAAGATCACCTTTAAGGGCATATGAGGCTATGGCAGGCGGAGGCATAGCAATCAGTGCTTTGTGTTGGGCTGTGCCTTGTTATCACAGCTCCCTCTCAGGCTTCATGTGCTGTTGTTTAGCCCTGCAGTGGTCCTGGTCTCAGGGTATGTTTTCTGAAACAGGGCGAGAGGGGTCAGGATGGACGCAGTATCACAGGGCCGCCGGGTCCCCGTGGTCCCCCAGGGCCAAGTGTTAACCTGCAGGATGTAAGTATCAATTAATATGGATACCCCTTAAGAGATGCGTTAAATCACTCTGTGGTGTGTGCAAAAGTAAGTGAGGAATGAATGCTACCTGTGGTGTGAAGGAAGCTTACCGGGGATGAGTCATGAGCGATTAGTTTGGATGAGTGGGGATGAGTGAGTAGTGAGGGATGAGTAAGTAAGGGTGGGTTGAGTTAGTATGAGTGGGGATAAGTTAGTTATGAGGGATGAGTAAGAATGGTTGGGGATGAATAAGTATAAGTGGGGATGAGTGAGTTGAGAGAGATGAGTAAGTATGAGTGGAGATGAATGACTAGTGAGGGATGAATAAGAATGAGCGGAGATGAGTAAGTTTGAATGAGATGGATAGATATTTATTCAGAAACACAGGTCATCAGTGTAGGGAAATAATTCACAAAATACAGTCTTGTGCAAAGTAATTGTATAAAGCAGGCTGGAGTGGGAAAAACCGAACAACAAAGGTTTTCAGGCTTTTTATTACTTTAATAGCATCTACATTCAGCACTCAGGACGAGATGTGTCCTCCACAGTTCTTGATAAGCTGCTCTACCCATTTTGGCATGGAGCTGACCAGTTTTTTGCAGGTTTCCTTGATTTCTTCGTCATGATGCCACACCTGGACAACTGCGTCAATGACTTTGGTATTTGTGGTGCAGTCCTTTTGCTGCAGCCTTGACTTGATGATGGACTAGAGATTCTCAATGGGATTGAGGTCAGGTGAATTACCAGGCCAGTCCAACACAGTGTTGATGATGCAAATCACATTAGTTGCATCATACAAGTCAATAAATTAATGAAGCATGGCTAAAAGGTACTATGCAGTGATCTTTGAGGTGGTTATGTAAAACGTCCATCACTTGGCACAGCTATTTGCACTCCATTCAGCTCATTGAATTGACAAGCACCTTTATCTTATTCGCTTACCAGCCCTATGGGCCGATAAGCTATTGTCGTGGTGTGGCGTCCGTCGTCCGGAACATTTTTTATCTTTTTTTTGGCCTGATGAATTTTCCCGTAAATTTGCCATAACGCACTACTAGACCATATCTCCAGATGTTTTTTTTTTTTTTTTTTCGGATTTTTGATTGAATCATTTTTGTCCGTTTTATGGGCCCTTGAAATTTTGGCGCCAATGTTAAAGATAGGACTGATAAATTTTAAAAAGTCATTTCTGAAAAACTTTGATAATTTTTTTTTTTCTAAATCAGGCAATCAACTTACCTTGGTACCGTCAATGTACAGTGCAAGCGCCATTTTGATTGAATTAATGGAAGTGGGTCTAGGGGGGGCGCTGTACTTTATGAATATGCAAGATGGCCTGTGGAGGCCAAATGGTTGCAGATAGAGATTAAGTTTGTATTCTCGACATTAGGAAGTCATATATTACCCATATTTTGGCAAAATTAAGTGTGACCATAGATGACTTTGAAAGGTCAAACTCGAGGTTAGGGAAAATATTAACCATGTTAAAAGATAGGACTTGAAATTTCAAAAAATTATTTCTCAAAAACTGGTTGATAAATTTTTTTCTAAATCTGGCAATCAACTCACCTTGATACACTTTATGTGCAGTGCAAGTGTCATTTTGATTGGATCGACAGAAGTGGGTCTAGTGGGGGCGCTGTACTTTAACATTGGGTCTTATGGAGAATGGGCAAAATTGCCTGTGGAAGCTGAATGGTTGCAGGCAGAGATTAGGTTTGTATTATCAACATATAGGAAGTCATATATGACCTATATTTTGGATGTGTTAAAGTTGACCTCAGATGACTTTGAAAGGTCAAACTTGTGGTCAAGCAAAATGTTACAATTTTCAAAGGCTTCTAGGCTTGAAAAGATTGAGGATTGGGAACATATGTGCATTGAACACTTGTAGGAAGTCATGTATGAACTTTGATTTGGTGGCCTTGAACTTGGCCTTTGGTGATCTTCGAAGGTCAAACTTCACATGGTGAAATTTCAGTGACCTCTATCACCAAAACTACAGTGAGTCAAAAAAAACTATACACTTTTTAAATGTCCAATTATTATATTCTGTAGCAATGTATACAACATCTTTTTACATGTACGTTTCCAGAAGCTCTTTCTGCTTCAGTCTGCACCTCGTTAGATTAAACCCATGACTGCTGTGGAACAAATTCAGGAGTTCAGTGAAATTTCACTTGTGCCAACTGATGAGGCTCTGATACAAAGCAAACAAAACAGAATTCCCTCTGTGAAGTTTCAGGTCAACATAAAACATTTATGGCACGTTTGGAAACTAACGCCAAAATCTCCGCAGCATATTTGTAACATTCCGTGTCTTATGCTATTCAGTGACCAAGAAGGCTCTTTGCCTGGGGGTAAACTGTGGATGCACCATGCTTGGCAGTGCCAGGTCATTGTGACCAATTCACAGGCAAGATTCATATGCCTGTTTTTAAGTTCAAATGACTAAGCAACCCATTATGACATGCATGGTCAATTTCATATCCAGCCCTGGTCAGTTGGCACAAGTCAGATTTCACTTGAGTCCCTTAATTGTCCTCTGTGCAGTCATGCCTGAAACCTAATGAGGTGTAACTGGTACTAATATCAGCAGAAAGATCTGAGGCTAAAGTACAAAATACATGTTGTATACATCTATATTGCTACACCATCACAAAATGACCCATTAAAAAGTGCATAGTTTTTTATTACTCACTCTGTATTACAGATAGAGCGTAGCTTTGTATTGTGGGCATATGGGAAGTCATGTATGAAGTTTCGTTTGGTGACATTGAACTTGACCTTCAGTGACCTGGTGACATTGAACTTGACCTTCAGTGACCTTCAATGGTCAAACTTCACAGTGAAATTTCAATGACTTATATCAGCAAAACCATTACAAATAAAGTGTAGGTTTATATTGGAGACGTATTGGAAGTCATATATGAACTTTCATTTGGTGGCCTTGAACTTGACCTTCGGTGACCTTCGAAGGTCAAACTTCACATAGTAAAATTTCAATGACTTCTGTCACCAAAACTATTACAGATAGAGGTTAGGTTTGTATTGTGGGTATATAGGAAGTCATGTATGAAGTTTCATTGGGTGACCTTGAACTTGACCTTCAGTGACCTTCAACAGCCAAACTATACAGTGAAATTTCAATGACTTATATCAGCAAAATCATTACAGATAGAGTGTAGGTTTGTATTGGAGACATATAGGAAGCCATATATGAACTTTCATTTGGTGACCTTCATATTGACCTTCGAAGGTTAAACTTGACCTAGTGAAAATTCAATGACTTCTATCTTTAAAAAGGTCACAGATGGAGTTTTTGTTACTGACATCTCGGAAGTCACATATGAACTTTCATTTGGTGACATTCAACTTGACTGTCAGTGACCAGAGGGTCAAACTTGACAGTGAAAGTACAATGACTTGTATCACCAAAATGGTCACAGATTGAGCCAGGGTTTGTATAGAGAAATTTAGAAAGTCATATATGAAGTCCATTTGCTGACCTCAACTTGACCTTGTGTGACCTTTAAAGTTCACAATTGACATATGGAATTTTCAATGACTTGTATCACCAAAACTGCTTCAGAGCTTAGGATTGTGTTTGTATTACAGGAGGTCTCATAAATGTGTGTGAACTTCTATTTAATGACCTTGACATTGATTTTCATTGATTCAAATGTCAAACTTCACATGAAATTTTCATAACTTGTATCATCACTATAAGACTGCTTGCCGGTAAGCTACAGGACCCTTGGTCCTATTTTTAATTTGCACAAGACTGCCCATTTATAGCGTGCGTTTCTGGGATATCACAGGAGAATAATTCTGTGGCCTTGAATAGCTGAGGCAGCGATTCCCTCCAGAATTCAGTCCGGCTACGAAGTGAACTATTGTACACAGACAATAAGGAAAATAAGAAAACAGTGAGTAATTACTGTATATGAAGATATTGCCACAGAAGTTTGAGTGAGGATGAGCGAATAGTGAGAGATGAGCAAGTATGAGTGAGGTTGCGTCAGTTTGAGTTGGGATGTGTAGGATTTTTAATTCCTGTAGATTTGATATCATTCCCCTTAGTCTGGGTTTGTTTGGAAACTGACAAGTAAAGAAATATTCGTTGGCTTTGAATTCCTTTCATGGTGAAAAACAATGACTGTAAATTATGCAGAAAACCAGGTATTGAGCAAAAAGCCGGGTAGCTGCTCCTCTGTCCGGGTGAGATGTTTTCTCTCTGATTAAGAGCAGCAGGGCCCCTTTGCAGCATTACAGAGACGCTGACTGTGATGAACACGTCTCCCCTGCAGCTCCTCCTCAATCTTAATGACACAGAAGAGCTCTTCAACCTGACAGGCCTCACGGGGCCGCCGGGACCTATGGTGAGTAAACGCCCACAGTACGCTGACCAGCACAAAACTGACGGAGTGCACCCAGGGGCATAGGCAGTGCACGCCGAGTTTGAAATAACACGCTTCTGCTGGGACTGCGGGAACATGAGCGCCGGTCGGCTTGCCCTTGTCGACTATCGATGTCTGGGGCGTGAGTGTGGAAACCAACCGTGGGTTACGACTGCATTGCAGGATTCCTTATATACCGTGCGTGCCTTCACTTAGAGTTTCTCTATTCATTATTCTTCCTGCAGCGAACACACTGCTATGCCCCAGCTGGAGAGTAAATTTCATAACTAGCTTGTTTTCGATTTCAAGAGTGAAGAGTGTTTTTTGGAGCTGTTGGTAGCTTTTTTTGAACAGGCTCTCCCTTGTGATCATCCCTGTTCTATAGAGCAAGGGAGGGCCTCTGCAGTGATAATTACCCTTAATCTGCTGTTAATCATTTAGCACCATTAATGATAATAGCTGCTTAAACAAGGTTAATCTCGTGTAATCAAATTACGCTGGGGAATTACTGCTGAGTGTGGGTTAATGGACCTTATGTCATCTCTCTCTCTCTCATAATTTCAGAAAGGTCAATGAAAAGCCCCAAACATCTGACACAATTATACTCAAATGGCTCAGCTGTTTTCAAAAGAGGCTGCTAGCTAGATATGACAGTCTTCTTTATGATTTGAATATATTGACAACCATAATCTGGAGTGTATTTCATGAAGCAGGAGTAGCGATTTAGCTGGATAACTCTGCTGAGTGGAATATTATACAATTATTGACTTCAGTTGAGGTGAATCCAATGATTTATCCATCTTGAACAAGTGATATTCACCGAGGCGCATCACTTGTCCAAGGTGGATAAATCATTGGATTCACCAATAACTGAAGTCAATAACTGTTTTATTTTATGACCCAACTTGAAAATATAACGAAGCGAAGGGCGACACCTCTAAAGTAAAGCTCCTCACAGGGAGGAAGTGACATGAAATACGGACACTGTCAGGAGCTCCTGCAGGGAAGCCTAATCTATTTTTAGTTCAAGGTCGTTGGTTTGCTATATTCACCTCTCGCGCACTTTCGTGCAGTGAATATCACTGTTTACAGTGACCGGCGGAGCTTGCGTCGACCAATCAGGAGAGAGCGAATCCTTCCATAATGTAATAAAAGCCGGAACAACTATTTTACAGCAGTTCATGGCCCAGATTTGGGCAGGCTACTGCTTTTTCCCCCTCAGTGCTTTGGTCCACCTAACTCCGCAATCCTGCTTTGTGAGTCAGGGACCAGATAATGGTTAAATCACTGGTAATATCAGGTGCTTGTTTTTGGACATTAAGGTATGATCACCTCAATTAGAGTGCAGTACTACAGAGGAAGCTAATGTTGACTTGCTTTAGACAGGAATTGCTAGCTGTGTGCTAAAGCATGTCAGCGGTTGCATGTCTCACATGTCAGGTGCTGTTTTGCATGCTTATATGCACTTCCTGTTCACTGAAACTGATCCAAGATTTGTTTAGTTTGATGTCGGGCCTGCGTAATGAATCAAGAAATCTGAGTTAGTTGGATAGCTGCACTGTTTAAAGCCCAGAGCAGCTCTTTTTACATGATTCTGTGTTTCAACTGACTGCGATCCTGGGTTTTCATTATTGCAGTTCTCTAGCTGAGTCTCTCCTTGTCAGATCGCAGGTGTTAAATATTGCTGATCCTGGATCATTGCCTGAGGGGCAGGGTTTGCCTCTTTCACATATCTGCCTGCCTGCCTGCCTGCCTGCCTGGTCTACTTGCTTGTGTTTCTTTTGCATGTTACAGGGACCTGAAGGTTTGCCTGGGGTTGCAGGATTCCCTGTAAGCATGACTCCATTGCTCTATCTGAAATGTAATTGCTTGTGAGTGTGTTTACAGATTTGCATTTGTACATGAGTGGGTGTGCGTGCATATGTGTGTGTTCGCGTGTGCGTATGTGCAGGCGTATGTTTGTGTGCATGTGAGACTTACTCATAAATATTGTTACTTTTTCTGCAAATGCTTTCACTCAAAGTTGCTTTCTGTTTTTTTTTTTGGAAAATCGGCCTCTGCACTCCAGGACGTCTCTAACGAGCCCCACAATTATTTTGATGCGAGAGAAATTGCTTGGACTCGCTCATTTATCTCTCGCAGCAAAATTCAAATTTCATTTTCTCTGCAGCTCCCATATAAATTAAGTGGAATGGATTTTCAGTAATGCACTGTATTTTAAAAACAATCTGTTTGTCAGCTGTTTGTATTTCAGCTTGACTGGAAAAATACAGTTTTCTAATAAGTCTACCTTTTACAATATTCAGAGTCTGAATCGCACCTTGGAATTGATGAAACATTTGGAGCCAGAAATGAACGATGGAAATAAGTTTATGATAATGTTGGCCCACCATTGTCAAATCTGATAGGAGCATCAGTTGACTGCTGAGATTGATTTTTGATGAAATCTTAACTTTTTTTAAGTTAACGTTTGTATTTGCTGATCAAAGTTGACAGTTGTTCACAGTGAATTTTATGATTACATTCTCAGTGGGAAGGTAATCTATATATATAGTTACATAAAATTTTACTAATTTTTGTGGGTTTAATCATTTATTTCTCTCGGAAAAGGTAGTTATCAGTACCCTCCAAGAGAGAATATGGTCCTGCACTGTGCCTTTATCTCTGAGCGTGAGTTGCAGGTGGACAGCCCCTCGCTTGCAGCTTTCGTTACTTCCTCTTCCTGTCATCTCAGGAAGTTAGAGAAAACAGTTTCATCCATCTTAATGTCTGCTTATTCATTCAGTCATTTTTCATAACTTGGCAAACTGTTGTGCCCAAAATCTAGGCCTGTGTACTGTTGTTCTTTGTCCAGCTTTAATTTAGAAATGATTCACATTTATCTGTTGTTCTGCTGCCTGGGAACTAAATAGGGTAGGTTTTCTTAAACCAAATTTTGTGCAGATATACTGTGTGTCTTTTGATTGGCCACTGCTCCATATGGCATGACTCAACTAGACTAGTATTTTTGAGTCAATAAAGAATAAGTCACAAAATGACTGCTTAGGGAGAGCGTGGCTTTGGCTCTGATCCCTGAGGTAAAGACTGGTGATGTGGATCACTGGTTGTGTTCTGGCTATCCAAGGCACCCCTCAGTTTTTAATGGGTATACCCAAAAATCAGAGGCTAACCTCTAACCTGTGATCTGGGTCTCTCCTCCCCCCCCTCCCCCCGGCACCACACCCAGACTACAGTCTCACACCTGAATGACATTCCCCACATTCAGATTTCTCCACGACACCAATGATTGTACCTCAACTTCATCACTGGCGCAAGTCCAGACAATTCTTGATATTTTAATTTACAAGACATAAATGAACATTGAAATATTTGCAGCATGGTCTGGGTGAATGCTCAATTCTGAATGGCTGCAGGAGGTTTTCATTTGTTCCTGATGAATAAATAATAACTGAGTGGTTCTAGTGAAATTGTCTGTGCACCAGTCTAAATTAATGCATTACCAGGGAAACAGAGTTAGGGGTTTAAAAAAACATTTATTTTGATTGCAAAACACATAAAATATGAATGAATGATCTTTTTTATTTTTTTTTTTTCTCGGGCAAGTGACCATGGTATAACCGGGATAATGACTTTGAGGTGACGGTTATTAGGACTTAGCCATCCTTCATGACACATAGGATGATTCTGGCGTCCAGATCATGCCATAACTCTTGATAATGGACACCTCACTGGGCATTAACCCTTATTTAATGATGAAAACTGGCCATTTATCCATTTTGACTGGCTATGCATTCAGAGACTGTACAGTACTGTAGATGTACTGGCTCTGGTATTATGCGCAGGAAGACAGACTGTATTACTAGAGTGACTGTTTACCCTTTGCTTAGGGCCCAAGGGGACCCAAAGGAAGCGTTGGGGTGCCTGGTGGCCGGGGCCCTCCAGGGCTGAAGGTGAGGATCAGAAGTGCTGGAATTACACAGGAGAAAGAGTTAAAGGGGAGGTGGGGTTTGAGTGCAGATGGAGTTAGAGAGGAGATGAGTGAGAGGGAAAATATAGTTAGAGAAAAGATGGAGTTAAAGAGGAGATTGAGTTGGAGATGGGGTTAGAGGTGGAGATGGGGTTAAAGAGAAGATATGCCATGGCCAGCTGGTGTCAGGGCAGTGTTTGAATTGATAGTCCAACTCTGGAACTTCATCAACTACTGTTGTCTACTGTATCTGTTAGCTTTTGGTGCTTTAACATGGATGTTTTAATGGCATGTGTGTATGTATGTGTGTGTGTGTGCGTGTGTGTGTGTGTGTGTGTGTGTGTGTGTGTGTGTGTGTGTGTGTGTGTGTGTGTGTGTGTGTGTGTGTGTGTGTGTGTGTGTGTGTGTGTGTGTGTGTGTGTGTGTGTGTGTGTGTGTGTGTGTGTGTGTGTGTGTGTGTGTGTGTGTGTGTGTATGTGTATGTGTGTGTGTGTGTGTGTGTGTGTGTGTATGTGTGTGTGTGTGTGTGTGTGTGTGTGTGTGGGTGTGTGTGTGTGTTTGTGTGTGTGTGTGTGTGTGTGTGGTCACTGCCTCTACAGGGAGAGAAGGGTGACTCTGGTGTTACCATTGCTGCAGATGGCTCCATAATCACTGGGCTTAGAGGTCCAGTTGGGCCCCGGGGATTCAAGGTAACAGTTGATTTCACTTCCTGGATTAACCCTTTAGTGACGGGGAGCTTTACGCCCACGAGTGCCAAGTATATTGAATGCATTCTGGGTCACGAGCTCGTCAGATGGGAAATGCATAGATATGGGCGACAGCTTCGGTCAGCAGGCCAGGGACCACACATATGCGGAGTGCAGTTATCCCCTGTCGCGCACCAGTGAGTGCAAAAATAATTTTCTCCAGCGCGTACTTAGCGACCAGCGCTGCGGCCCGCATATATGCGGCTCCCGGCATGTGGCCTAGTAGGTCAGGCCAGCACATATGCATTTCCTGTAACTAAGGGGTTGGTACTTGTTTATGCCCATAGTTATTTTAAGATCAGTCCACAGTTGAATGAATATCTTTTATGACCATCGGTATATTAAGTTGTCAACGTCTTAGTGTTTACATTGTATGTTTTCTTGTTATTGTCATGTTGTCTGTAACACTTTATGCTGCCATTTTGGCCAGGTCTCCCTTGAAAAAGAGATCATTGATCTCAATGGGATTTCCTGGTAAAATATGGGTTAAATTAAAAATAAAAAATTAAACAATGTTCATTTTGCAGTTGACCAGTTTGCTCATTTCCTGTTTTTGTATTGTGTAGGGTGACCGTGGGATCCCAGGACCTGCAGGGCTCATGGTAATATTGTGTTGCATTGTATTGTGTCTACAAGCCAGGTCTATAAAAGGCAGGATTTTCGACTCTGTTCCCAATTATTCACTTCTGCTAGTCAGCTTACGTGTGGCTTGTTTTTTTCCTGCTGTTGTTTTTACAATGAAACCACTTCAATCTGAGGGATGGCTGAATTTCAGTTAGCTAGAGGCTCATTGCTAACAAAGATGTACAAACATGTTCACATATGCACAAACACACGCGCACACACACACACACACACACAGAGTTGAATGCACATATATAGTGGAATGGTTGACATTATTTTTGCGTCCAAATTTAATTGCTTCTCAGGGACCGATTGGACCACGTGGACCCAAAGGAGAATATGGGTTTCCTGGTCGCCCGGTAAGACATTTCCTGACTTGCTCATTTTTTTCTGTGGCAGGCTGAAATATGAGTATTTTTCACTATGATGCATATGTTTCTGTTCTCATGATGTTTGTCCATATTTCCACATTCTTGCTTTATTAAGCATTATTACACGCGAGGGTGTGCTTGACCGTCATTATTGTCACAACAGCAATGCGGCCAGGAACGAGGCGCTTGCGCCGAGTTCCGTGAGCATCACTGAAGTGACAATAATGACAGTCAAGCACACTCTCGAGTGTAATAATGCGATTATACAACTATTACCAAAAAAATAAAATGTATAATCAAAATGTATTCATACTGTGGGCATTTCGCTCTCAAAATATGAAAGTTTGTTGCTAGTATTCTCCCCGTTTCAGTGGAAATACATGAGATCTGACATTAACTAGTCCTTGTCAGCCAGCCAACTTGGGCTTATGTTTTCTAGACATCGTGATTTCCCGAAACTGAATAAATACCGCACATAGCAACATAAAACTGCTTTGCTAGCTCAATCGTGTTGTAACTAGAATATCCGCTGGAAAAAATAATTTTTTCATGGACTGATAGTTATACTTCTGCTGACATCTCAGTAATTTTTAAGCTAACTGGTGCGTGACAACGACTCGCAAGCGCAGCTGATCTTTATCTACAACGAACTTATATTAACGATTATATTTAAATATAGGCAACGGCTTTCCAGCGTTGGCGCCAGAACAAACATCTATATTTTGATAAACTTACCAGCAGATGTTTCATTTCAGCTGGGGGTTTGTCACTCCAATTTAACATTAGCTCCGATTAATGTGGCTAAGCAGCAAAAGTAAAAAAAAAAAGTAACCAGTAACATTAAGGCTGAACAGAGTTACATAATTTAAACCACTCCTTTCGGGGGCTTTAGCTAATCACCTTTTCAGGCCATTATCAATTTACCTCTGAAATGAAGACAACAGTTTTCACAGATGTATTGATTTATTAAATGTTCATTTCAATGTACAAATGCAATAAATTGACAGATTAATTAAATCAATGGCCTAGGCAACTAGGATAGGCGGAGTAATATTTTCAGTGATGAGGTATTTTTCATTTGAGCACAGGCTACCCGTGCTGTCTTGCTCATTTGAGAACATTCTAAACGTATGATTGACCAATCAGATTGATCGGTCGGATCTACATGTTGTATAATGGTATCTATTTTGTTCTTGTTTTTAATCTATTTCTAACTTATTCATTTTTACTTTTCTGATTTGTTTTAGTCGAAGGTGACCCTGAGTGTCCAGAAAAGGTGCTAGTCAAATAGAGAGCATTATTCTCATATTATTATTTCTGACCATCTTGGGGCTCAGAACTCAGGCTCAGACGGAAGATGAGTTTCACAGTCTTCATTGAAATAAAACAAAGGTCACAAAGTCTGGTTTGTTCAGATCGCGGTACAGAATCAAGAAGCACAATCAGTGTTGTTACACAGGCAGGTGAAAAATCAGGCGAACAGAATGCTGTACCAGGGAGCAGCTAGGATCATTAACGGAGCACAGTCAGAAAGTCATAACCAGATATCTTTAATATGGTGAGGGCAAAGCAATACTTGAAAACCAAAAGACAAAGAGAAATCTAAACTGGGAAATCATGAGGAATCAAAAAGGCTCATAAGTAACATAAAAAATACATAGAGACAAACTCATAACTAAACAAAGATAAATTAGGAACTTATAAAGCAAATGAATCACGGGGAAAAACTCAAAACAGATGCATGGAAAATGGGGAAGCATGGCTAGGGGCGTGGTTACAAACAAGGGAATGAACAAGGTGATAAACACACCGAGTGGAGAGGTGAAGCAGGGAACAAAAATGAAAACAAAGACACGTGGAAGCTGACAGCTAAATAAAATAATAGTGATAACAATGGGAAATAATTACAGAAAAATCAAAATAAACACAAAAATAAAATAAACAGATTACAGGACACTGACAATTTCACCAACTCACTTGTCTACAGCCGGATGCAATGAGGTTCTCAGAAGAGAGGAATGTGGTGTTTGTGGTTGATGCTTATTTACTTTATATGTCATGATATGTTAGGGTATAGAACAGTGAAATAATCTCTAGAACACAGAGAGCAGACATTCATCAAAGGTGCGACTCTCATGCGCTGGGTCCTCCATGGTTCCTCCCTGAATAATGGTGCGGTTTTTCCCACTTTAGGGTCGTCCAGGAATGAATGGCAAGAAGGGAGAAAAGGGTGATTCTGCAGGTCTACCAGTGAGTTTAACCAGCCTGCAGCACTATTGCTGGAAGTGACAGAAAGTGGACTCATTGATTTATGGGCTTTAAATTGTTATCAATTTAATTCAGCTCAACAGCCCAGCATTCTGTTGATGTTGGTTTTATAGTAGTTATATATTACAAATATTATGTGGCCCTCAAATATTACCCTTAGTAGATTTGTGACAAACAAATTATTAAAAAATGAGAAGTAACATAATTAGATGAAAAAGCTATCCTTGTTCTTCATTTGTGTACTAATATAAGCCTTGAAATGCATATTCATTATTATTTAGAGCAAAGTGAGCAGTGACTTATGAGTGATTTACTTCTGTTCTGATATAGGGCCGGCCTGGTCCTCCAGGGCCACCTGGACCCCCTGGACCTCCTGCACTACCGAATGGCCTCAATGGGGTAGGTGTGAATGACGACAATTTCCCCCCAATACACATAAACACACACAAAGACTCATTTAAACAAGCACAAAATATACTCAGGTCCCCTACCACAAGATGGCTGATATCTGGCCTGGAAACAAAACACCGTGGAGGGACAGACAGAAGTATGAAAGGGCCCATCTGCACAATAAGATGTATCCATAGGCTAAAAACAATTTTGTTGAGAAATGTTGAGCAATTGTGGAGATTCTGGCCTGAAAAAGAATAGGATGGCTGATATCTGGCTGGGAAACAAAACATGGTCGAGGGACGGACAGACAGATGGGAGGATGGACAGAAGTAAGAAATGGCACATCTACACAATATCATGTATCCATATATTAACTTTCACAGGGAAATATTCAACAGTTTAGGAGTTCTGGCCTGGAAAAGAGGCAGGATGGACGGACAAACACGTGGAAGGAGAACATTCATTATACTCAATCCTGTACTCCACTTTGTGGTGGAGAATGATAAACACAACACACACACACACACACACACACACGCACACACATATACATGCACGCTCGCGCGCTCACACACACACTCACGTGGCGTACACGCAATGCCCAATTAGAGTTCTCACCCTACGGTCCTGACAGCTCTGTTTCTGGAAGTTTGTGTTTCTCTCTCAGTACGTCTCTGTTCACTGAGGATCTCTCCTTCTAAATTTTTAAAGATTGTATTTCCAGTTCCTCCCAGGCCATACAGAAAAAATCCAGTAAGTGAAAATGGCAGCTCTTGATTGGCTGGTGCTTTGAGCGTGTGCTATATCTGACTACTCTTTTTAATGTCGCCCCTGACAGACTCTAAGCTGTCTGATACATGCAATTTTCCTGTGGTCTGCAACGCTATGAAAAGCTTGCACATGGTGCTGTACAATTTAATCTCAGTTACTCGGGTGCTAAGGAATGGTAAATCCATTTTGTAAATCAAGGCTGTCAAAAGTGAATGAAACATTAATGAAGTTAAATAAAAATTGCATGACGATTGACTATTCACAGAATTCAGTATCTGTACCAGCAAAATTACCAGTTCTTGCCAAGGTTGGTGTCACTTGTTTTTTTTTTTTTTTTTCCAGTTTGCTTGATTAACCAGATTTTAAATGTAATTTGTACATTGAAAGATCCTCATACTATATTACACCTATCTTTCAACCCAAACACTGCATTTAATTTTCCAAGTCGACAGATTGCAAGTACATTTGTACATTTGACTCCAATCTTGGTCCTCAGAAATAAATACCAGCCATTCCTACACCATGTGCATTTAGAAGTTACCCATGGAGATTATTTTGTATGGCCAAACAAAGTGTAAACCCTGCTTAAAGCTGATGTTCAGTAAATGCTAGGTCTAAAATATGTTTTTTAATGGCCTTAACTAAAAGCTGGGCTTTGCTGTTGTGCCTCAGCTAGCATGCAGCATGAGGTATGGCTAATTCAGGTTAAAGGTCAATTGGTCTGCGTCCTGGTGAAGGCTAATTTCAAGAATCCAAGTTGGCCCTCTGAAGACGTATTTTAATGTGTTGTTTGTAAGACTGGGTTTTCACTCCTGGGTGGGTCTTAGCATTGAAAATATTTACCTCAGTGCTGTTAAAATGAAACGCCAAATCTATGTACCAGTACCTGGCATCTGCTTTGCTATGAGGAATAAGTGAATATGCTTGAGGCTAATTATTACCTCTCTTTTTCATTTCTTCCCCATTTCTTACTTCTCTCTTTGGGTTTTTCTTAGTGTTTTAAGAGGGCCAACTTGAACTTTAATTAACTTTAATTGCCTTGTTACTTACTTTTTTTGGAAAGATATAACACTTAACATGCCGATGTGCATATGTTTTCTATTTGTATGTGTATGTCTACGTCTTATGGTATTTTAACCTTCATCCTACCGGCCAATTTTACGTACACAAACTACCAGGCGTGGTCCGTATGGACCCCAGGAGGGAATACCTTGAAATCAATGCAGTAAGAACAAATTCAATGCAGCAAACACACATAACTTTATTGAAGAACAAAGTCCACTACTGCTGAATATCAATGATGTATTATAAATGCAATAACATTGCAATAATATTGCAATAACTAGCATACACTTAGCAAATTATAGCACCACAAAAGAAATTTTGGCATTATATACATGATTTTAGCAGCTCACGCAGCTGTAAAGCATTCTGGATTACAACGTCTGTCTTTTTTTACAGAATTTAAAACAAAAAAATAATTGTAAAATAATTTTCATTGTTTGTGTTCAGAATCTGCCTTAAGGCCTCTTCTGCTGTGTACCTAGCTTGTCTTTGTCTGTTGGCCATTATGAATCTGAAACAACCAAAAAGAAGTTAACTTTCAGTGTGCTATTCAGTTATAAAATAAAAGACAGATAAGTTTTACTTTGTGGTCCGGTTGGACCCCAGTAACAAATTAATTATACTTTCACAATGCAAAAAGCTGATCTTCTGGTGCTTTAATGTTTTAATTAAGACATAAATTCTGACAAATTCATAAAACATATTTTTAAAATGGCAAACAAATATATAGGTGCAGGGCCCAGATAGACCCCACTTGGTAGGATGAAGGTTAATTTTATCACTCCGGTTGCATATTATCTTTGAATGCACTTCAGTGACCAATGACTAATTATTGCATTCAGATTGAAGGTCTGTTTGAAGGTTTCCTGGTGGACAGCAGATTTCTCAACTTTCCGATGAACAAATAATTTCTGTGTAGCTGCTTTTCAAACTATCAAAATATCTGCTCTTGTTACAGAAAGTAAGATATTCTGGATGGCAGGTCTTTTAAGCGGTTGACCCTTTTATTCACAAATATTGGGTTCTTTTTTGTGATGGGTCTGTTGACGTTTTAATTTGTCTCATTCAGGTCCACGCTAACAAAGGATCGATTCATGGTCAGTACGCATTGTTCATTTATGAGTTTAAACTGGAGATATATCTATTTTTTCTGACTTTACCAGTCACACAGATTTGCTGCGCTGCAATAATTCTGCTGTTTCCCTCCATTTTGCAGGAAGTCAGAGAGGATATTTGGATGTTAAGGGATCTAAAGGAGAAAAGGGAGATAGGGGGTTGCCCGGGAAACCAGGTTCAACAGGTAGTGTTATCTGATGGAGCAGCAACTGTTTTACAACACCTCACTCGCTGTTTCACCTTTACTTCGCAACATACAGTGCCTGACAAAAGTCTTGTCGCATAAGGACATAGTAACTAAAAATAGCATATAACTTTATTTCTAACCAATCAATTGTTACAATAAATGGTCCATTTTAATGTCAAGGGCTTTCACATTAATAATTTGGTGCAAAATGAAACTGTCAAAAAGTGTTCTGATGTTCACAGCTTGGCTATGCCCATAACATCTGTTTTTGCTAGGACAAAAGTCTTGTCGTCTCTTCAGATGATGCAACAAATCGCAGATTAGAGTTTAACCTATGACAAATACTGTAATTAACACATTCCCAGATGTGTATAGAAATAACCCCAGCACACCAGACTTTCATATGAGGTGCGACTAGACCTCTGACAACATACCAAAGATTCAACCACAGACCAAAGTGCTGATCATCAAGAGCCTGAAGACTGAGTCTGCTGCTGAGGTGGCAGACATCTTTAATGTATCCAAATGTCAAGTGGAGGGGATGAGAAAAAGATTTGAAGAAACTGGACGCGTTCATGGCAAGCGCAGGTCAGACAGACCCCGGTATGACAACTGTTTGAAAGGACCGTTTTTTGCTTCAACTGTACAAGGCTAGCCCTTCTTCAACTACAGCGAAGCTACATGAGGAATTGTCACCAAAAATCCCGGTATCTACAAGAAGAGTTTGTCAAATTCTCTCTCAAAGTGGTTTTCATAGCCAAATTAGTACACAGAAGTCTGCATTAAACAGAAAAACAAAAAACCTGCATTGCATTTGCCAAGGCCCACAGCTCGCCAGAGAGAATTGATACTGGAAAAGTGGCTGAAAGTTTATTTTTCTGGTGAATCATCCATTGAACTGCATGCCAGTCGCCGTACAAGACCTGTTGGAACCCTCATGGACCCAAGATTCTCCCAGAAAACAATCATGTTTGGTGGAGGAAAAATCATGATTTGTTGTTACATCCAGCATGGGGGTGTGAGAAAGGTCTGCAGAGTGGATGGCAACATCAACAGCCTGAAATATCAAGAAGTTCTTGCTGCCCTACTTATACTGCTGCTCCTTCTCATTCTTCTGCCTCCATGTCACAGTTCCTGAAAGCGAAGAAGGTGAAGGTACTCCAGGATTGGCCAACCCAGTCACCTGACATGAACATTATTGAGCATTTCAGGGGTAAGATGAAGGAGGAGGCTTGGAAGATGAAACCATAGAATCTTGATGAACTCTGGGAGTCCTGCAAGACTGCTTTCTATGCCATTCCAGATGATTTCATCATCAAGTTATCTCAGTCATTGCCGAGACGTATGGATGCAGTCCTCCAAGCTCATGGGAGTCATACGTAATATTAATTCTTTTTTTCCAAGGCACCATGGCTTTATGTTCTGATATTATAGTGGCATATTTGTATATTCAAAATAAAGTGTATGTATAATCTCCACATTTTTTTTTTTCAATGCGACAAGACTTTTGTCCAAGCAAAATCTGACCTTTCTGTACAAATTAAATTATAAAACTCAATCAATGACACAAAACTCTATTTTGGTATATTTCACATAATCTAGAGGGCTTTGCCTTTCATATAAGCCATTTTTGATTCCAATTGATCAACTACAAGTCAGGTTATTATTTGTTGTTCCTACAACTTGGATAAGTGACAAGACTTTTGTCAGGCACTGAATAGGGAACCTTTATTCACGGGTAATCTTGATGCAAGCTCTATTTAAATCTTATGCACGCCCTACAAATTCTCAATTCTGTAACTCTGAGCACTTCCCCTGCCACCCAAAGGGGGGGACTATTGATTTTGGCCGTGTCTGTCCCTGTGTCAGTCTGGATTTGTTTCCAAAGTACGTTTCGGACGCTGTTGACACTGGCCTTTCAAGATTGCTTGTATCGTTTGGCCTTATCCTCTAGTAGTGCCTCTTGAATGTTTTGTTGACCTTTGACCGTTCGTGCGCGCGTGCATACGCTCCATAGCATTGAGCTTTTGCAGCTTTCGACCGGCTTGTTATTATATTGTCTTAATTGTGACAGCATTGTTTAATGATGTGTCTTGACACTTTATTTCTATACATTCCAGTGCGCACGCACAACGTAGCTCTTTTATTCTGATTAGTTTATTGCAAAATGAGTGAAATGTGTTTGTCTCATTCACAGCTCTTGCGTTTCCTGAGGGATTTCTGGTGAGTATGGCTGGTGATGGTTGCGCTCAGTACACAGTGCCAAAGAAATTCATTCATTTGGACCGAAGTTAATTTTTTTTTTCTAAGTCGAGCTTTCAAAATGACTGGTTGCCACCTATCAGTGCTGCGGCTCTTTTATCTCCCTATCCCTGATCCCAATTTCTTTCTGTCACTCTCACCGATCTCCCTCATAAATCTCCTGCTATCTCTCTCTTCAGGGCGATAAGGGGACCAAGGGCTTTAAAGGAGAGAAAGGGGACATGGGAGAGCCGGGCCCCCTCGGACCCCCTGGGCCTCCCGGAAGATCGGGCCTGGTGGTGAGTGCACTGTATTCCCCATCCAGTCCCCACCCTCACCCCCAGCACTGTCTGTCAATGAGCCACTGCAGCTTAAACTAATTACCGAAAAGCTGCCCCTCAAATGAGCTTGTGTCACAGTGCGTATAGTGCCGTATGTGAGCATGCGAAACGCTCTCATCCTGTTTACCCCAAAAAGGAAGGCCCTTTGGTAACGGCCATCTCTTCATGTGGTGTTCAGTGACTGGAGCATGTTTGGTTTGGTTTTGGTTCAGTTGAGATCGATTGTACTGCTCTATCGTTCCCCCGCAAAAAAATGTTTTGATGGGTCTACGGCATATGTGAGCAATCTGGATATTTTTGACGAAAAGCTCCGCAGAGCTTTATTCGGGGATAAATGAGACTGTTTTCTTGAGAACAAAAGTTGGAGAACAATAAGTCATTCATGCTATTTGAAGTTTGCTCTGCGGAGTGTCATTCTAAACTGTAGCCTTGTAGTGCTCCGAGTGTGTTTGTAAACTAAGGCAGAACGCATTCACTGACAGGATGAGATCAGTTCATTCTGCTACTAGCCTCTTGACATGAAAATTTGGACGTGCTGTCTTTAAGCAACACAGAGGCTGAACTTTAAATAAGGCCTAAATAAACACATCGATTTTAAGTTATATCAGATGTGCTCTGGATCTGAATCTAGGATCAAGGGCGCTTCATCTCCAAACACGGTTTGAAGGTTCTATTCTTCATCTCCTGAGACCTGATATGTTTTGTTCCACAGGTATTCTATAGAGCCCAGTCATTTCTTTTTATCGTCACCTCTGGCATTTGGAGTGTCCCTTTAAGTTCTCAGCGCTGTTTCTCCTTCAAATGCACGCTGCTTATACATCACTCTGGATAAGAGCATCTGCTAAATGATGATAATTTAACGTAATGTAATATGACTGAGTCTGCCTTGCTTTAGGGGCCCAAGGGGGAGACAGTTATTGGCCCCGAGGGCCAGCGTGGAAGTCCTGGCCTGCCTGGACCACCTGGGTATGGAAAGCCAGGACCACGGGGCCCCCCAGGACCGCCCGGCCCTCCGGGGCCACCCTCTCTGAATGGTGCTGGTGAGAAGAACAGTTTGCTCTCACAGACGATACTTCCATCAGGTTCTCTTTTCTCTCGCTGCATATATCAAACCCTTCAGGTCTGAGATTGCGAATATGTGATTACAATGTTTATAACTGAACATGCTACTGCTGATGTATCGAAAACATTGACTTTGAGTTCAAGAACATTGAATTAGTTCTATATTACTGACATAGAACTTTGGGGGGTGGAAGCATTCAAAATAGTATACTGTTCATAGGGCTGAGCACAAGGGGGATTTTAGTATTGTTGATAGTCTTCATAAAGTCAAATAATTAATGCAGGATAAGAGGAAGTGAGCATTAATTAAGCAATATCACACGAGAGGGAGTGATGTTGTTGCTGAAAGATATCACAGCCGTGATGATATTCAGCAACAACATCATGACCTCAAGTGTGATATTGCTTTTCTACAACAGTTCTACAAATGCCACTTATTAGTTGACGGCAATAAGCGACAACAGATTATGATTTCTTTGTTAATTTAATCAGTTATATGGCTTCGCCAGCGCAAGTGGTTCCACAAATGGATCGGGACTTGGCTGTTGCTAACAATGTAGCGCTAAGATTGTGATTGGCAGTTAGTGCAATTAAGTTATTAAAACACCTGTGAGCGGAGTGATTTTGCTTATATAAGTCACAATGATGTTGTATACTATCATTAGCACTCATGGAATGTCTCTCATCCAATCAAATTACTTGGTCGGAACTAAGTGTTGTATAATGTCCCATAGCGCAGACCGGCTTGATTTGTAAGTTCACAGAAGGTGCTGAAGTATTTGTGCCTCAGGACTGTCACTCACACTGCTGTTTTGATGTCTGCTGAGCTCTACTACATTTCTCTATTCCTGTCATTTCAGGTGTGGCCCTTCCGGGGCCACCCGGCCCTCCTGGACTTCCTGGGGCCCCTGGACATGGAAACCCAGTAAGTGAGGGCCACACTCAGCAAGCACAGGGGTCATATGGGTGCTGGAATTCCTTGAAAATGCTTGAATTTAATTTTGCAGTTTTCATGATTTGAACAGTTTAGATTTGTAAAGAAAAAAAAAGGCTTGAAACTTTTCGAAATTGTAATGTTAATTGAATTACTTTCATTATAAAGCGCTTTCGACTGAGTTGGTTGCTTAATATATTATTTAAGACGGCTGTAAGGTGGTAGAAAAGCTTGAAAATGTATCTGAAAAATCCTTGAAAATTATTTGAATTTGACTTTGTTAAATGTTTTGGAACTCTGACCATGCAAACTAGTTTTTTGAGTCTTCTGAAAATGTGAATACATCAGCGTTCAATGATTTTAATTTCTTATATCCTCCTTTTATTTATCTTTGACCTTCTTCAGACAAGGCTGGTGTAATTATACCTTCATTTCTGTCCAATCTTTTGAGATGTGTAACTCAAGAGAATTTTAAGCATCCCATGAACCATTTAGCTACATCATCACACGACTGAAGAAAGTATTAGATGTTTGACATTTGTCCTTTCTTACTATGGAGCCAGCGGAAGTCTCCTCGCAGGCTTTTGTTGAAACATAAACATCAAACCTCGTATGATGCCTTCACTTTTGCCATGAGGCACGTCTCAGAATTGTCATGTGGCTGGCCGTGATGATGTGTGGATTTTGCTTGGACCTGCGTGTCTGTCCCTGCCCCAGGTGATCACGTTCCAAAGCCTGGACACCCTGCTGAGGGAGACGCACCGTGCCGCAGAGGGGACCATGGCCTACGTCTCTGAGAAGGCCCAGCTCTACATCCGGGTTCGAGACGGCTGGAGGCAGGTCCAGGTGTGCTAATGACCCCTCACCTGTATGTGAAAGTGTGTGTGTGTGTCTTTGTTCATGAGAGCATTTGTGCATTTGTGCATTGTTGTGTTTATTGTTTATGTGTGTATCTTGGGGGGGGGGCTTGTATAACTGTACTTGTGAGAGCCAACTTTTTGGAAAACCACAAGTGCTCTGAGGACATTTGAGGTTGTGAGGGCATTTTGGGCGGTCCTCACAGAGTAATATGGATGATTATGGCTAATTGGTGAAAGTTAGGGCCATAGTTCCAGTTAGAGCTTGGATAAGGTTAGAGTTGGGCATAATTTGGTTGCAGTTAGAGTTAGGGAAAGGCTGTACAGAATGTCTTCACAAATATTGTTATAAAAACATCTGTGTATGAATGTGAGTTCATGTGTGTGTTCTTGTATATGTGTGTGTGGGGGTTGGTCTATGTGTGAGTCTGTATTTGTGTGTGTGTGTGGGGGGTGGGTTGTGGATCTGTGTATGTGTGCATACGTCCGTGTGTGTGTGTGTGTGTGTGTGTGTGTGTGTGTGTGGGGGGGATACACACCTTTTACTATGAGTGGGAGGTGGGGTTACATTCATATTCATGTGGATTTTCACTGGAGCTCTAGTTTGAAGATGCTCGTATCACGATAACTGAGATAACTGGCCTCAGTTTGACTTGCCATGCAAATGAGATGCAGAATCACTGCTGAATGCTGTTCCAACACCCCGACAGCAGGCATAAATATTTTACTTTGAGCAAAGAGAAAAATAATAAACAAAAATGAACTAGCTGACGCAGCCTTCAGAAACAAATTGGTGAGAGGCAGCAACATTCCACCAGCTGTATGAATGGATAGGCAGTATCCTCACCTTTCAGTGCATTATTACTCCCAGAGCCTGTTCCAATTTTCTTTGCCTGATCAATAATCAAACTTTATTTAGAAATAATCAAGGCATTCAGGTATTTGTTATGTTTCACCTAAAGGACTCCAAGCCCATGATTTAGTTGCATCAGGTGTGCTTGAGGTGGAACACAACAAATACCTGGATCTGCCTGGTGTGCCCCGAGCAGAGATTTGAGCACTGTGCTTGTGTACTTGAGAATACTTGAAGCGTTAGAGAAGTGAATGTGATTGTGCTGTATGTCAAGCATACTGCAGTATAATGTTACCAAACTTGAGCGCACTTACAGACTGAGGCCTCTCTGCTCGCTGTCGCCTGCAGCTAGGAGAGGTGATCTCAATCCCGGCGGATAGCCCCTCCTCGCCTTCATCTTCACTGTCTCTTAGCAGGCTGCCGGAACGTGCCAGTTTTAGATCAGACAAGCAGGTACGGACGCGGGTGTGGGCGTGGTGAAGGGGTCTGGCCTTGGGTACGTCATGGGTGCGATTATGGGCTTCGATTTGGATGTGGTTATGGCTGTGACTCAGTGCATGGCTACAGGAGGGGCTATGGGTGTGAGCTGGGGTGTGACTGCTGGAGATGCTATTGTTGTGATTCCGGGCATAGATACAACAGGAGCTACTGGTGTAGCTGTTGATATGTCTATGGGCTGGAATATGAGTACTGGAGTACTGGTATAGCTTTCAATCCTCTGTATGTCCTGTACATATAGCTGAATTGACAATAAAGCAGACTTACGTATTTACTTACTTACTTATGAGGGGCTTGACAATGGGTGGGGCTGTGGGTGCAATCTGGGTTTGGCTATGGGAGGGGGCTATACCTGTGATTAAGGGCGTGGCTATTGGAGAAGCGATGGGCGTGATCAGGGGGTGTGGTTACAGGGTATGCTGTGGGTGTGGATATGGGTGGGACTAAGGGAATTACTATAAGCCTGATTGGCAGTGATTTTTTGATGATTGACGCAATTATGGGCATGGCTATGGATGAGCTTAAGATTATCGTTATGGGTGATCCCGCAGGTTTGGAGAAAAAGTGAATTCGGCCCTGGCCTCAAGATTCATGCCTGTGACACTAAAGCTGCTTTCACACCGGATGCAAAACAAATTTTTCGCACGACAGATTACATTCAAAGTCAATGCAAAGACGCGAATACACGCGAAACGCGCACGTATTCGCGTCTTTGCATTGACTTTGAATGTAATCTGTCGCGTGAAAAATTCGTTTTGCATCCAGTATGAAAGTGGCTTAAGTGATGCTATAGATGTGCAGAAAGAAACTAGTTCAGCCCAGAAGCCAGGATTCCTGCCTGTGACTCCCTGTCAGATTGTCTTTCCATTTCTGACACCTTTCCATACCCCTTTAACACGACAATTTCATCTGCTACAGGTTGTGCAGAGCTTTCTACCGGAGCACAGTGCTCTGCCACAGGCAGTGAACACCAACCCAGCGGTAAGAATCAGTGTGTGATCTCTCCAACTGCTGCTGTGCTTTTTGCTTTATTGTGACAGAATCTATCGGTGTCATGAAATGCAGCAATTCAGCATTATTTAACAATATAACAGCATAATGGAATATAAGAAGCATATTTCACCTTCTTAATATTTTAGTGAAAGGTAATTTGATAATGTAATATCTAGCCACATCTGAGCCGAGTGTGAGCCCAAGACGGATTTTACCGGGTGGAGTCCTCTACCTTAACCCTTAGAGCGCTATACTGAGCGTTGCCCAGTGATGTAAGATGTCAAAATCAGATGCTATTGAAAACCTATCATGTGGCAACTTGTTTAAAAGAGCTCCCACAGTGGAGCTCTTTTAAACAAGTTGCCGCATGATAGGTTTTCAACAGCTCAGGATAATTACATTTTTAATCCCTTGAAAATTTATTCAGCACTCTAAGGCAGGGCTATTCAACATTATCCAGAAAGGGCCGGTGTGGGTGCAGGCTTTCATTCCAACCAAACACTTACACACCTGATTCTTCTAATCGACCCCAAGAGTCTTTGCTAAAGAGCTTGATAAGTAGTATCAGGTGTGTAAGTGCTTAGTTGGAGTGAAAGCCTGCACCCACACCGGCCCTTTCTGGGTAATGTTGAATAGCCCTGCTCTAAGGGTTAATACTAAACTGCTCCTCTGGTTTTCATCTGTTAATGGACTATATAGCAAGGCTTCGGCAGGGCATGTCAGCAGGGCAAACCCAGAGCACAGTACCACTGTTATCACATCTTGCCTTTCTTATTTTTAGCCCCCTGTAATAGATGGAGACCTGTGGAAAACAAGAACATTTTACAACAGTAATGTGAAGTGATATTACTGCTTCCACCTCCAGAAAATTTCGTTTCCTGGCGTATTCCAGAGAAAGTGTTTTTTTGTGTGTGTGTGTGTGTGTGTGTGTGTGTGTGTGCTTGTGTAGTCCCACTATTAGGCCCGTACAGCTGTGTAAGTACGCACAGTATAGCATGGTAGTTTTTAAGTATGTTTGTGCTATTAGTAATGTACAGGAACCATTGTGTGACTGTCTGACCCCGCCCTGCTCCCAAGCTCCGCCTCGCCGCCTTGAATGCCCCTTTCTCCGGCGGCATGCGCGGCATCCGAGGAGCCGACGACCTGTGCTACCAGCAGGCCCGCGCCATCGGCATGACGACCACCTTCAGGGCCTTCCTGTCCTCTCACCTCCAAGACCTGGTGACCATCGTGAAGAGGAGCGACCGCTCCAACATGCCAGTGTTAAACCTAAAGGTGGGCCTACGATAGCACTGTTCTACAGGCAGTGATACATTTACTGGGAGAACAAGTACAGAACAGGATTCATCTCAAGATTATCATTGTATTATATTGGCTATATTAGATTATAATATGTGATGTAATAATTATTTTATTAAATATATACTTGTAATATGTAATCCTGTTCCACATCTCTCTATCCTGTTCCACACTCATCCCTCATGTTCCACACCAATCCCTCTTTTTCCGCACTCATCTGTCCTGTTCCAGACCAATCCCTCCTCTTCTTATATCTCCTTTTCACCCGTAACACTGTCATCCATCCTGTTCTGCATCTATCCCTCCTGTTCCACTCTTATTCCTCCTGCTCCACATTAATCCTCCTGTTCCACACTCATCCATCCTGTTCCACACTTATTCCTTCGGTTTTACACTCATTCCTCCTGTTCCACACTCATCCCTCCTGCTCCACGCTCATCTCTCCTGTTCCACACTTATTCCTTCGGTTCCACACTCATTCCTTCTGTTCCACACTTATTCCTTCGATTTCACACTCATCCCTCCTGCTCCACGCTCATCCCTTCTGTTCCACACTTATTCCTTTGGTTCCACACTCATTCCTCCTGTTCCACACTCATCCCTCCTGTTCCACACTTGGCCCTCTTTTTCCACACTCATCCCTTCTATTCCACGCTCATTGCTCTTGTTCGACACTCATCCCTCCTGTTCCTCTCTGTGCAGGGTGACATGCTGTTCAGCAGCTGGACCTCCATCTTTGAGGGGAATGGGAGCGTGTTCGATCCCGAGGTTCCCATCTACTCCTTCGACGGGCGGAACGTGATGACTGACCCTGCCTGGTGAGCGGGTGGGGCTAGAGCAAGGCAGCTCCGCCCCTCAAAATACAGAGGCCCTAATGTCTGACGTGTCTCTGTGAATTACCTTTAATTTGTTCAACTGAAAGCTTGAGTCGGCTAAGAAAAATGTAAAGTATTGCAACAGCCCAATAAATATTTGTAATTTTTGTTGCTAAACGTAAAAAAGAAAAACATTTTCTGATGACAGATTGGACCAATTTTCTGCAATGACATGACATCGAAATACTCAAGATGCCCAAATTTGGAAACATTTTATCTTAAGGCTGGTATAAATGGGCAGGGTTGTGAAGGAAAGAACAGGGCATTAAAAGTGATGCTTAAAATTAAATGTCACATAAACAGCACCGTCTTTAATATGAAAAAGAGTAATAAATGAAACAATGGGACAGAATTGGTGACAGTGACGATCATAGTCAGCCTTAGTGTAAAAATAGAATCGAGTCCCTGTCATCCTAAAATCAGGAAGTATCTTCTTCCGGATCACTCTACAGCGTGGCCTCGAAAAATTTCAGAAGACATCAAATCATAATCATTGTCATCCTCACTGCTGCAATGTTTTTGTGTCTGCCAGTAGGCTGAAGAAAATGATACCAGAGCACCGAAAAAGTAGTTTTAAAAGAGAGTGTTATGTCTTTTTTGTATGGTCGGTCCTATCAGTTTTCTCAAGTTGGCACTCTTTTCCATCACTGAGCAGAAGAGTTTGTTCCCTCATACAAACTGTGAATAGGAAATTAAAAGATGCAGCAGTTCTATCAGTTGAACCAAAATGAAAAGGGACATTGGGAGATTGAATTCAGTTTTTGTTCGTAGCACAGAGAGGTTGGTACTTTTACATCATTTCAAGGCCAATGTACTTACATGTGCTTGTATATTTTACTAAGCATTTCTGCCACCCACTGGCAATGTTCTCTGTAAACTGTGAAACAGAACATTGGCTAACAGTTGTTACTGTCTGTCTCTCTTGTATCAGTACATCAAACAAATGTCCTAGTCTTTATTATACTGTGGTGTATGCATGTGTGTACCTTTGTGTGCATGTGCGTGGGTATTGGGATTGGTGTATATGTGTATACGTTCGTGCGTGTTCCTGCATATTTGTCTCTTTCTCATCGTGCGCTTATGCCTCTGTATGAGTGTATGTGTCTGTACATATGTTTTTCCTTGTGTGTGTGTGTGTCTGTGTGTTTGAACGTGTGTGATTCTGTTTGGATGTGTTTACCGGTGTGTGTGTGTGTGTGTGTGTGTGTGGGGGGGGGTTGTTCTTGTAGGTGCTACAAAGTGAGAATCAAAAAATGTTTTTTGCCTTTATTAAGGTTAGGGGTGAGGTTAGAATTAGTTAATAGGGTAAGAGTCTGGGTTAAGATTAGAATTAGGGATAGGTTAGGGCCCTGGTCCGCAAATCACGGTCCTCGAGGTCCGAGCACTGCTGGTTTTCTACCCTCCCTTCATCTGGGATTCGAGTGTACAGACAGTCTGGCCAATCAGGGGCACTAAGTGCTCATTTACTTACCTGGGATAATAGAAAACCTGGACTGAATTTGGATTCGAGGTCCAGATTTTAGGATCCCTGGGTTAGGGTAAGGGTAAGGGTTTGGGTTAAGAGAATTAGGGATAGGTTAGGGTAAGGGTAAGGGTTTGGGTTAAGATTAGAATTAGGGATAGGTTAAGGTTAGGGTAAGGGTTTGGGTAAGGCATTCGTTGCTTATTGCTAAGATTCGGGGAAGGCTGTAGGGACAGAAAGAATGGATGGAAGTCAATATAACATCCTCACAAAGACGTAAGTTCATGGATGCGCACATGCGCTGTGTGTGCGTGTGCGTGTGTGCGAGCGCGCGTGTGTGTGTGCATTTCTGTGTTTATATATACCTGTTTGCGTTTTTTTTTTTTTCCTCTGTGTGAATGGACGTATCTTTATCTATATTTGTCTGTTCCTCTATGCATGTCTTTACGTCCGTGTTTTGTGTGTGTGTGTGTGTGTGTGTGTGTGTGTGCATATGTGTGTATAATACCTGCACGTGTGTTTGCACCTCCAGGCCTCAGAAGCTGCTGTGGCATGGCTCCAGCCCTGCAGGGATCCGCATGACCTCCAGTTACTGTGAGGCGTGGCGGGCGGGAGATATGGCAGTAACGGGCCAGGCTTCGCTGCTCCAAAGCGGCCGCCTCCTGGGCCAGCACCCCCGCAGCTGCTCCAACCGATTCATCGTGCTCTGCATCGAGAACGGCTACGTGCCCGTCCCGAGGAGGAGGAGCTAACCCATCCCGGCCCCACCCCCACCCTAAACCCATCCCCCCGGGCCCGCCTCCATCCTCACACCCCGCCCCTGGAACAACTTGGCTGCACATTTTCAGTGTGGAGTCCTTATCTTTTCTCTTTCTGTTTTATTTTTTATATATTTTCTACATTTCTACGGGTGTAAATACTGTATGTATAAATTGCTTCGCGTGCTCATTGACCAAAGCATACTGTCCACTTGACCAGAATAATACCAAAGAACCCGTACCTCAGCGTGAGACATTGTAAGAATCTCAGCCAATGGGAGATTCCGTTCTTGAAGATTAGACTGGCCAGTGAAGCTGCTGTCCAATCAGGTGCCAGTGCCTCTGATCCATCACGGCAAGATTTTCCTCTCTTTCATAATCTTAGACTGAGAAGCTAAAATGTCGGCTTTATTCTTGTCCAGACGTGCTTACGTCTTTTTTTTTCCCTGCAACAAAAAATCTCGCCAATTTTATTTCATCTTGTATTTAGACTTTAAAAATTATCTTTATCACATTTTTCTCAGAAAACAGAAAGTTCTGAACCTTGATGTGTGAAAAGGTAGGAGAAATATATGTTTTAACTCTGAATACAAGATCAAAATGCTTAGAAAGTTTTTTTTTTTGTTTTTTTTTGCAGTGTTGCGCCACTCATCGAGTCAATTAATTATTACAGAGTTAGGGAAAACTATCACAGCTGAGAATAAACAGATCTGCATATTTTTTCAAACAAGGTTGAACTGTTTGCTGATGAGTGATTTGGATGCACCACCACTAATTACTACTGTCCATTCAGAACCCATGAAGGCTTATTGTTAGATAAGTGTTTTTGTTTTTTTAAGTGAATGTTTTTCTATAATTTCAGTTTTTGTGTTTATTTATACAGACAGCACATAAATAATCAAAATAAATCTAGACACTTACTGTAGGTTAAATATGTAATTAAATTAAGTTTTTCAGAGAGACTTGTCTCTGAAATAGCATTTTCGTACGACATCTCTTTCTGATTGATTTAAATGAATGGACTTGCAGGTTTTCATAGTTGGTGCCACATTTTGATTGAACTGTAAAATTTATGACTGTAAATGTGTTTTTGTAATGAAATTCAGATGAAAGTGTTTGACACATGGTCATTTTTACAAAGCAAATGATACTCATATTCATCACCATGAAAGCGTATTTAAATGTATATTACAGAACTACTATGTGTGTTTACACAATGCCTGGTGCTCATTGAATAAACATTTTTGTAAATACTTTGCTGCTGCGCTTTCTTTTTCAACACTTTTCTCCCTGTTTTTATGCATCACCAAATTGGAATAAATACTGTTAACAGAAAGGCCTCAGTTTTCTCCTGCCCATAAACCCTCAAGATTGTTGTGCCTTTATTGTCTCATAGTATGTGTATTATTTTACTTCAAGAGATGGATTTATTTATTTATAACCTTTATTGCAGGGAAGTCCCACTGAGACCGGGGTCTCTTTTGCAAACAAACTGATTATAATGGGAATTTAGAGACAAACAATACAGTTAAAAATTCACAAAATTCACATACAGCAAGTGCAGATAAAAGGAAAAACATTTTTTCTAAATAGTATAAAAATAGTAATTAAATAAATTAAAACATGTAAGGTCATAGGGCAGGGTATAATGATGTGTATGACCTACATTAAAACTAAAGGCAAGGACAAATGGCCTCTTTTAATATCATATCCAAAGCTAATTTTTTGTAGGCCTCGAATGGGATAAGGCAATGTAGCTTCAGAGTATCCTGACAATTACTCCACAAACGAGGTGAAAATGCACTAAAACTGGTACCGCCTAGATTTGGTCTAGTCCTGGGAGCCTCGAACGTAATCCACTCATCTGATATGCTGACTTGTGATTTTAATGGACAAAAGGATCTAGAGTCTGTTATCTAGCTCTAGAGTCAGTTATTATGATTTGCGGGGGTTTTGAGACTTCAGCACTGGGCTGTAGACTGAGAATGTACACCCTAGGTGGGCGTGGGGGGGCAAGGGTTTTTGGGGAAAATTGCAATTTCAGAAGGTGGGGGGGATACAAAAATAAACTCGGGAATCCAATTCAATTATCTGAACAAATTCTCATAAATCATGATGTGGTCACCCTTGGTCTTGGGTATTCATTTTTATCTTAAGAATGGCTAATTTGGTGCGGGTTTTCTTTTGTATATTTTGAAGGTCATACATCTGTTTTGTGTTCAGTAGTTTTCTTATTGGCTGAGTGGTGTGCATTATTCCTGCAGCTGAGTTATCGCAGCACACAGAGTATGCCTGTCAAAGGTCCAATTAATATCAAAACATCACAGTAAGGTATCCAGATGCAGTTATGTTTGGTGTACCACCCCAAATCAGAAAAATCTGGGATGGCATGTCAAACAAAAATTTTAACTGAATGCAGTGATTTGTAAATTATGTCTGACCAGTATTTCATTGAAAGCAATACAACTGTGCATCATTTGATGTTTCACAACATTAATTTTATTGATTTTTCAAAATAAACACTTCCATTTTGATTCTTGCAACATAAAAACCCAATTCTGAAATAGTTGGAGACGAAGTGTAAATTGTGAATAAAATCAAAATGCAATGACTTTCAGGTTACATGGGCCAATATGTTATTTACAATAGAACATAGATAACATTTCAAATGTTGAAACTGGGACATTTTACATTTTTATCCACAAAATGAGCTTATTTCATATTTTCTGGCTGCAACAGGGTCTCAAAAAAGTTGGGACACAGGCAAAAAAGCAATTAATATATTAGAAAATCAGCTGAAAGAATATTTAGCAAGTAATTAAGTTAACTGGCATCAGGTGTTTAACATGATTGGCTATAAAAGGGATGTCCTAGAGAGGCTGAGTCTCTCAGAAGTAAAGATGGCCAGAGGCTCTCCAACCTGTGAAGGCTTGCGTAAAAAAATTGTGGAATACTTGAAAAACAATGTTCCTCAACCTCAAATTGCAAAGGCTTTGAAGGTCTCATCATCGACAGTGTATAACATCATCAAAAGATTCAGAGAGACTGGAAAAATCTCCGTTCATTAGGGACAAGTCCGAAGACCTTTACTGGATGCCCGTGATCTTCGGGCCCTCAGACGTCACTGCATCACTCACTGGCATGATTCTATCATTGACATTACTAAATGGGCCCAGGAATACTTCAAGAAACCACTTTCTGTAAACACAGTCCACCGTGCCATCCACAGATGCCACCTAAAACTCTATCATGCAAAAAGGAAGCCATTGTTAAGCATGATTCAGAAGCGCCGCTGTGTTCTGTGGGCCAAGGCTCATTTAAAATGGACTGTAGCAAAGTGGCAAAGTGTCCTGTGGACGAGTCCAAATTCGACATTCTTGTTGGAAATCATGGGCGTTGTGTCCTCTGGGCTAAAGAGAAGAAAGACCACCCCTCCTGTTATCAGCATTCAGTTCAAAAGCCAGCATCTCTGATGGTATGGGGATGCATTAGTGCATATGGTGTGGGACACGTGCATGTTTTAAAAAGCACCATGAATGCTGAAAAGTACATAAAGGTTTTAGAGCAACATATGCTCCCCTCCAGATGACATCCATTCCAGGGAAGGCCTTGTGTATTTCAGCAGGACAATGCAAAACCACATACTGCAGCTATTACAACAGCATGGCTTCGTAGTAGAAGAGTCCGTGTGCTGAACTGGCCTGCCTGCAGTCCTGATCTTTCAGTGATTGAGAAAATTTGGCGCATAATTAAACAAAAAGTCCGTCAAAGGAGACCCAAAACTCTCCAGCAGCTGGAAGCCTGTATTAAACAAGAGTGGGATCAAATTCCAATGGCTAAACTCAAGAAACTTGTCTCCTCAATGCCCAGATGCTTCCACTCTGTGTTAAAAAGAAGAAGGGATGCTACACCATGGTAAACAGGCCCCTGTCCCAACTTTTTTGAGACCTGCAGCCATCAAATTTGAAATGAGCTCATTTTGTGGACAAAATTGTAAAATTTCTCAGTTTCAACATTTGCTATGTTATCTCTGTTCTATTGTGAATAAACTACTGGCTGGTGTAATTTGAAAGTCATTGGCCCTCATTTATCAAACGTGCGTACACCAAAAAAATGGGTGTATGCCAAATCTCCCGCAAAGATCGGCATTTATCAATCTGAACGTGAGCGAACGGACCGCAAAAATCTCATGCCAGGTCTGACCAAGCGTAGGCAGATTTGAAACCAGCGAACAACATGCAGGAACGAGTGCAGCTGTCAAATGAGAAATAGGCTAAATAGATAAATAAATAAAACACCTGTGCTGAGAAATTAATTAAACTTATATTTTGAGACAACCAACTTGTCAGGCCAGACGGCTGACAATTACAATCAATTTGATTAAGCGCAATGCGTGGCTTGGCAGATATGCAGTGTGGTATGTCAGATGCTCATCCAGTCAGATATATACTGAAAAACAAAAGAAACGCAAGTTAATTAAAGGCAGACTGGAAAATAAGTTTGCGCGTAATTATTTTAGAAAATCTAATTTAGCACGTGCACATTTACACTCGTTTCATCAAACTTTTCTTTATTTTGCGGTCACTTTGACTGAGTAACCATAAGAGTTCATTGACTAACTAGCTAACTTGCGTTTCTTTTATTGCTCAGTATGTATAGGCCTACGTACACTTTGACCATGATCATATTTTGACAATGGCAGATCTTCTATTGTTAGAGGAATAATCTGTCCGACGTGAGAGGAACTTTTGGCACAGTGAAAATCTCCGCCGGGAAAGTGACGAGTGGCTGCTCGTTTTGTGTGGCACCCAATAAAATGTCATGGAGTAAAACTAATAAAAGTACAATGAAGAGTGATCCCTGCAGACTGTATTTGAACAATTACCCTCATGCAGCTCCGATCGGGGCGTTGAGGACTCATCCGTGTCCCCACCACCTCGTATTCCCACGATGGAGGGGGAGCCCTGCTGTCACGCGCTCCTCGAACGGTGACAGCTGGAGGTTCGAGTCTGGTTGGCCTCCACCGGTCCGTGCGCTGCTGAGCCTGAGCGCCGCAACCCGTTTTTTGGTGGCGATCTTAAAATCGGACCACTTTTTTTTTTACCGACATGTAAGCATTTGGATTGTCAATTATGTAGGCTATATGACATGAAATATCATGGATCTATAAATTGAATTTATTTAGGCCGATGTTATTCGCACTTATACGTGTGGCCACTGCTGAATTTTTTTCTTGGCCACACTTATAAGTGCGCCAGTTGATGTCCAGTGGCGCTCATAGAAAGTATCGCTTAAAATTAGTTTGGCCAAGAAAAAATGTTTAGCTTTGGACGCACTTAAAATAAGTGTGAGCAATGGAGAAATGTGCATCTTGGCCACACTTATAAGTGCGTCTAACGCGAATTTCGATCAATTTTTGTGCTTGGACGCACTTAAATAAGTGCGAATAGTCGCTTTGATTTAATAATGAATTAAATCAAACGTCTGCTGCACTCCGGTTTTCCACCCCAACAGTGTTTACCGTAGCAGCAATAGTTTTCCAAACTGCAGCCTTCTGGGCTCCCTTTATGCCACTCTTAAGGCTTCCAAATAAAATAATTTTGTTTTTCTCCACCTCGGACGTGATAATTTATATTTCCTCTTCAGTGAAGTTCTTTCTTCTTTGCTTTCTTTTGAGAGTCCATGTCGTAAAGTGGGCAGGACTATGCCACCCGGAGCATGAATTTATAGGGGCGTGTCATGTAAATTACAATGGTTTCAGCCGCCAGATTTATCAACGCTACGCCAGTTCTCCATCGACATCAGCGACGTACACACTTTTAGTAAATCAGACGTGACACCTGGCAAACGTTGATATTTACACCAGAATCTACACCAGATCCTATGCAAGTTTGATAAATGAGGGCCATTGTGTTTTGATTTTATTCACAATTTACACTTTGTCCCAACTATTTTGGAATTGGGGTTGTATTAAAAAAAAAAAAAGTTTGGACAGTACAGTATTTACCACTTTGAAAGGTTGCCATTTCTTTTCACAGCACGTGATGGACATTCAGGAAATGAATACACCAAGGCCCTCATTTATCAAATTTTGTCCCATTCTTTCTGAAGAGAAGTCTCGATGTGTGCAACAGTACCGGGACTTTGTTGTTGCATTTTGCATTTCAAAATGTGTCACATGCTCTCTACTGGGGACAAACCGGTACTGCAGGCAGGCCAGTTTAGCACCCATACCCACTTCTTACACAGCCAAGACATGCAGATGCAGTTTCACGTTGTCTTGCTGAAATATGCATGGGTGTCCCAGGAAAAGATGTCTCATTGAAGGGAGCATATGTTGCTCCAAAATATCAGTGCGCTTTTCGGCACTGATGGTTCCATCATGGAAGTGCAAGTTACCCTTGCCAAAGGCACTGACACAACCCCATACCATGGCAGAGCATGACTTCAGGACTTGTTGGTTCTTTCATTTTGGTCCAGAACACATGGCTTCCATTATTATACAAAAAAAGATCTAAAATATTGATTGGTCTGATTACAATACACATTTACATTCTCATCACAGAAGCCTCTGAGCCCTGAGAAGTTGACAATGCGTCTGGACACTTTGACACATAAGGCTTCATTTTTGCACAGTGAAGTGTTAACTGGTGTTTATGGACGTAACTATGTTTTGTAGCACTTCACAATCTTGTGCCAATGCGGTTATATCACTTGTAGATTAAAAAAAAAAAAACTTTTTGCAATGCGGAGTGAGTGATCAGAGACCGCAGGTATTCAGCGTAGGCTTGTGCCCTTTCCCTTGACACAAAGAAATTCCTCCAGATTCCTTTAATCTTTTATGTTATGCAGTGCAAATGGTAAAATACATATAAATTCCTTCCCATCTTTCTTTTGTGTAACATTTGGTTTTAAACCTTTCAATTATTTTTTTTTTTTTGCACTTCAGTGGACAAAACAACAATCCTTGGCCTATCTTTGTTCTGGAACAAACGGGCCTTTCCTGGATGCTGCTTTTTCTTTTTTTCTTTCTTTCTTTTTTTTTTTTTTTACCAAATCATAATTACAGTCATCTGCTGAGATCAGGTGTTTCAAAACACATCATTATTTTTTTCCCTCATTACTTGTTCTACAAACCCCAGTTCCAATGAAGTTGGGACATTGCGTAAAACGTGAATAAAAACAGAAGACAATGATTAGCAAAACCTATTCGACCTGTATTCAATTGAGTACACTACAAAGACAAGATATTTAATGTTCAAACTGGTAAACTTATTGTTTTTTTGGAAATATTAACTCATTTTGAATTTGATGCCTACAACATGTTACAAAAAAGCTGGGACAGGGGCAATAAAAGACCGGGAAAGTTGAGGAATGCTCAAAAAACACCTGTTTGGAACATTCCACAGGTGAACAGGTTAATTGGAAACAGGTGAGTGTCATGATTAGGTATAAGAGGAGCATCCCCGAAAGGCTCAGTCGTCCACAAGCAAGGATGGGGCGAGGATCACCACTTTGTGAAGAACTGCGTGAGCAAATAGTCCAACAGTTTAAGAACAATGTTTCTCAATGTGTAATTGTAAAAAAACTTAGGGATTTCATCATCTACAGTCCATAATATCATCAAAATATTCAGAGAATCCAGAGAAATCTCTACACGTAAGTGGCAAGGCCGAAAACCAACATTGAATGCCCGTGACTGTCGGTCCCTCAGGCGGCACTGCATTAAAAACCGACATCATTCTGTAAAGGATATTACCATGTGGGCTCAGGAACAGTTCAGAAAACCATTGTCAGTTAACACAGTTAGTCGCTACATCTACAAGTGCGAGTTAAAACTCAATCATGCAAAGCGAAAGCCATATATCATCAACAGCTAGAAACGCTGCTAGCTTCTCTGGGCCCGAGCTCATCTGAGATGGACTTACGTGAAATGGAAAAGTGTGCTGTGGTCTGACGAGTCCACATTTCAAATTGTTTTTGGAAATCATGAACGTCGTGTCCTCAAGGCTAAAGAGGAAAAGGACCATCCAGGTTGTTATCAGTGCTAAGTTCAAAAGCCAGCATCTGTGATGGTATGGGGATGTGTTGGTGCCCATGGCATGAGTAACTTGCACATCTGTGAAGGCACCATTAATGCTGAAAGGTACATCCAGGTTTTAGCAACGTCTTTTTCAGGGACATTTTTCAGGGACATCCCTGCTTATCTCAGCTAGACAATGCCAAGCCACATTCTGCAAGTGTTATAACTGTGTGGCTTCGTAGTAAAAGAGTGCGGGTAATAGACTGGCCTGCCTGTAGTCCAGACCTGTCTCCAATTGAAAATGTGTGGCACATTTCAAAGCACAAAATACGACAACGGAGACCCCGGACTGTTGAGCAACTGAAGTCGTACATCAAGCAAGAATGGGAGAGAATTCCACCTACAAAGCTTCTACAATTAGGCCTCATTAACATTGTCAGTGTAATGTGACCCAGTTCCGATTTTTTGCTCTTATGTGGCACAGATCGGATATGCTCGTTGACAGTGTAAACAGGAAAAAGACGCATGCATTCGGATATTTTGAGATCGGATATAGGCCTCATTCATATGTGGAGATAAATCAGATATGTATCGGGTATGTGCCGATGCGACCGCCGTGTAAACAGGCTGATCGGATTTTCTTACACATTGTGTCTCTAACGTATCAAATCTGCGACCATTTAGCTTATTTTGTCGCATAAACAGTGAACGCACCGTAAATGAACGAGGTTTTATATTTGAGAAGCTGGCGGACTGAACATGGAGGCTGTCTCGCACCCAGACATTCCTATGAACGCCAGAAGAGGCAATAATTGCAGCATATGCACAAGATGCAATTGTGGCCCTTTTTCTTCTTCTCTGCCTAAAAATCCTGGCAATGTTGGGCGAAGTTTTCATGCACCGCAACATTATCATCAAACATATCGTCGGCCTGCTGATAAAACCTTGTATCTTCAAAACGATAAACTTTACAGGAAAATAAAAAATAAATATAAAATAATAAAATAATATAAATATAAGTTCAAATATAAATAAAATAAAAAATGTTTAATTTTGCATGTAAGAATAGTGGACATACGAGTTTTTGTTTCTTATCAATTTGGAGATACGAGTTTTTTCAGCAGGCCGACGATATGTCAGCATCATCAATTTTTTTGGCTCAGCAGTTAGCGCTTGGTGCAGAAGTAGGCGTGGCCTAAAGTTTAGTAAAAACTAAAAGTAGGCATGCGCGATGTTTCAGATGTTGTAGGCAAGTGTAATCGTATGAATCAGATATGGGTCACTTGATAAAATACGAGTAACCACACGGTAAAAAAAAATCGGATTCAGGCAGCAAATCAGATCTGGGCATCAAGAATTACAGTGTAAATACGGCCTTAGTGTCCTCGGTTCCCAAACGCTTACTGAGGGTTGTTAAAAGGAAAGGTGATGTAACACAATGGTAAACATGCCCCTGTCCCAGCTTTTTTGGAGTGTGTTGCAGGCATTAAATTCAAAATGAGTGAATGTTTCCAAAAAAACAATAAAGTTTACCAGTTTGAACATTAAATATCTTGTCTTTGTAGTGAAATCAATTGAATATAGGTGGAAAAGATTTGCAAATCATTGTATTCTGTTTTTACTCATGTTTTACACAACATCCCAACTTCAGTGGAATTGGGGTTTGTAACTTGCCCCCATACAAACTTTCTTCAGAATGTGTTGCAGGCCTGAATAGCAGGAATTAATGCATTTTTGTAAATTAAATGAAATTGACCTAACAAAACATTAGACATCATCCCTTCATACTGCCTGCAATGAAATACAAGTCAAAGTGTCACAACCCTCGTGTGAATGCCTCTCTTATCTCTTCCTATTCAGCAGCTTGCGTGTCTGCTAGAGGTATGTCTCCTTTGATTGGTTTACGTCTCGTGTTTATTCTCTTCCCCAGCTGTGTCTTGTTTTATGGTTACTTTCAAATGGTCCAGTGGCGTGTATTCAAACTCCCTGCTTTGTGTTGCAAGTTGCTGGATTGTAATTTGCCATTTTTGCCAAGAACCAGACAGTATTCTTGGTAGAAACGTATCATCTTTATTAAGAGTAATGGACACTTTATTGACAGCAGTTCCTGGAAGCTTTCCTCTCAACTCAGTTAACATAAGCCAGCTCTCAAGCCTAATCAAGGTCTCAGGATTGGGACTGCGTTCTTGTTAACCCTTCCAAGTTTGTTCCTCTGTCCAGTTTGTTAAGAACAAACTCCCAATTCTCCTATGGTCATCAGGATTGGAACAAAGTTCCCCTCAAGCTACTCCATCCTCTTGTAGGAGAGTTTGGCTCCAGCAAAATGTGCTCTCCACCAGGCTGCATCCCGGAAGCCACTGGCCGGCGATTGACAGCTCAGCTTTGCATACAACAACTGTACTGAACAGTGCCATCCTTATCTGGAGTTCCATCCCTACCTCTTGCTTGTTCTGCCCCCAAATTACCATACAAGCTGTCAATAAACTACCTATTAAATTGTACTCTGTCTCTGCACTTCATTCCTGGTCTGGAAAATAACACAAAGTGACCTCTAGGGAGGTCAACTTTATTGAAGAAATTGAATACAGTGCCCCTTTAATACCCAATAATGACAGTTGGAAATGGGAACACTGTTGTTGCACACTGTCAGATAGTGGTTCCCTGACATCAACCAGGTATTTCCAAGACAACCCTAAGGAGGTGAGCTAGCACTCTTTTGCCTAACCTTCTCCTGCATACCTGTGCGGACACTGATTGGCCAGATCCTAGGAAATGCAGCAGAGCCACACCTTAAAAACTCCTAGTTCATGTCAGGGAACCATTACCTGACAGTACATGATAGCTGTATTCCCCTTTCCCACTATCATAGTCAGACATTACGTCACAGTTGGGATATTAGCTGTATGTTAATTTTAAATCACTTTAAGGGTGTCAAAGCAGTAAAGACTGCTTAAAAACGGACAATGAGCTTAAAAATAGTCCGTGCCGAGGCTGAATGTAACAATGAATAATTACGTCTACCAAGAGTTGGGAAAATGCACTCATTCATTGTCGGACCTCAAAAAATGCTATTAGCAACTAGAGATTCAGAAAGCCTATGGAACGCGGGAACATTCTTGATTTTTTGGTGTAAATTACAAGCTTTCCTGATGCGGAATGAGGTCTCTGTTAGGCGTTGTTTTCCGGTCTTCATTGGCGGGAATTGAATACAGTGCCCCTTTAATACCGGACAGTGACAGTGGGAAATGGGAGCACTGTTGTCGTAAACTGTCAGATAATGGTTCCTTGACATCAACCAGGTATTTCCAAGTCACCCTTAAGGAGGCGAGCTAGCACTCTTTTGCCTAACCTTCTACTGCATACCTATGCGGACACTGAAGGGCTAGGTCCTAAGATATGCAGCGGAGTCACATCTTGAAAATACCTAGATCATGTCAGTTAACCATTATCTGACAGTCTAATGACAGGTGTACTCCCTTTTCCCACTGTGACAAGCGGATATCAAAGTTACGCTGTATTCGATTTCCATCAAAGAAGGTCGGAAAACAATACCTAATATAAACCTCATTCCATATCATAACTACTCATAACATAAACCAAAACATCAATGAAGTTCCCTTCCTCCATACACTTTTGGAAATTTTGAAAGCGGTACTAAACTCCCTAAATCACGAAGGCAAATTGCTGGAAACAAGATTACTTGGTCTTCGAGAGTCTTGTTTCAGGCAATCCAAAAAAGATTGATCCATAGCTCCCAGTTTTGCTGTTAGGTTCCACTGCCTATGTTGATGGTGCTAAGGCCCAGTTTAGAAAGGAATGCAGTAACCTTTTAACCTACTTCATAAAATTTTTGTGTCATATTTCCTTCACCCCAGTAGAAAACTTTCTTGTTTTTTTTTTGCCCATCACCCCCACCAGGGAGGTCAACTTTATTGAAGAAATTGAATACAGTGCCCCTTTAATACCCGACAGTAACAGTGGGAAATGGGAACACTGTTGTTGTACACTGTCAGATATTGGTTCCCTGACATCAACCAGGTATTTCCAAGACAACCTTAAGGAGGTGAGCTAGGATTCTTTTGCCTAACCTTCTACTGCATACCTGTGCGGACACTGATTGGCCAGATCCTAGGTAATGCAGCAGAGCCACACCTTAAAATCACCTAGTTCATGTCAGGGAACCATTACCTGACAGTACATGATAGCTGTATTCCCTTTTCCCACTATCACAGTCAGACATTACATCACAGTTGGGATATTAGCAGTACGTTTATTTTAAATCACTTTTAGGGCGTCAAAGCAGTAAAGACTGCTTTAAAACAGACAATGAGCTTAAAAATAGTCCGTGCCTAGGCTGAATGTGACAACAAATAATTATGTCTACCATGAGTTTGGAAAATGTACTCATACATTGTCGGACCAGAAAAAATACTATTAGCTCCTAGAGATTCAGAAAGCCTATGGAAATGGTGAACATTTTTGATTTTTTGGTGTAGGTTACAAGCTTTCCTGACACGGAATGAGGTCTCTGTTAGGCGTTGTTTTCCAGCCTTCATTGGCGGGAATTGAATACGGTGCCCCTTTAATACCCGACAGCAACAGTGGGAAATGGGAGCTCTGTTGTCGTAAACTGTCAGATAATGGTTCCTTGACATCAACCAGGTATTTCCAAGACGCCCTTAAGGAGGTGAGCTAGCAGTCTTTTGCCTAACCTTCTACTGCATACCTATGCGGACACTGAAGGGCTAGGTCCTAAGATATGCAGCGGAGTCACATCTTGAAAATACCTAGATCATGTCAGTTAACCATTATCTGACAGTCTAATGGCAGGTGTATCCCCTTTTCCCACTGTGACAATCGGATATCAAAGTGGTGCTATATTTGATTTCCATCAAAGAAGATAGGAAAACAACACCTCATATAAACCTCATTCCATATCATAACTACTCATAACATAAACCAAAACATCAATGAAGTTCCCTTCCTCCATAAACTTTTGGAAATTTTGAAAGCGGTACTAAACTCCCTAAATCACAAAGGCAAATTGCTGGAAATAAGATTAGTCCGTCTGCAAGAGTCTTGTTTCAGGCAATCCAAAAAAGATTGATCCATAGTGCCCAGTTTTGCTGTTAGGTTCCACTGTCTATGTTGATGGTGCTCAGGCCCAGTTTAGAAAGGAATGCAGTACCCTTTTAACCTACTTCATTTCATTTTTCAATCATATTTCCTACCCCCTAGTAGAAGAAATTCTCTGTTTTTTTTTTTTTTTTTTTGCCTGAAACAGGCAACTTTATAGAAGAAATTGAATTCAGTGCCCCAGTAATCAAGTTCCATGAAGGAAGAACAGAAAACAATGCTGACTACAAACCTCATTCCAAATCATTACAGCTCATAACCACTCAATGAAGTTCCCTACCTCCATCAGCTTCAGCAATTTTTGAACGGGCAGGAACATAGAGGGTCAGGCTCGACATAGTACAGAAGAAACTGGTCTGAGGTCAGAAGCTGGAGTGCCAAGCTAAAGGGATCTGGGCACAAAGGGCAGGCCCACGCTCACGGTCTTGAACAAAGATGATGCTGGAAGAAGAACAACTTACCAGGACTGCACAGCCCAGGATTCTGTCTGCAAAGGAACAACACCAAACAATTGTCTTGCAAAGGGAAAATGCCAACCAGGAACTTAAATACACAATGACAACAATTAACTAAGTGGAAATGGGTGTGCAATGAGACAAAAATGTGTGATTCTTACAGTTCAGGGACATCTGTCGCCAACTCTAAGAAAGGTTTCATTATGTTAACAAATTTAGCAAATTTCACAAACTTCAGGGTTTGTGCAAGCTTCTTACCGTCCCGATTTCATCAACTTTGGTGCAAGGTGTTCCGGATGAATGACTGCAGGAGCCAGGTGTTCTGCAAGGAAAGAAAAACCCCTCAGTTTTGAAGACACCCATCTAAACTCATGCGACATCACCATAGATGGCCACTGCTGCTTTATTTTATTCATACAAATCTCAGCTCCCTTCTCCTCTTTGGGGAGAAGAAATACAGCGTGAACAAGTCTTTCATAGTTCACTAAAAGTCTGCCATGAAAGGAAAGTCTTTCACTGCATTTAGAATACCTACAAAAATAACAGAATCAGCACACTTAGAGGATATCCATCCAGCTTTTTTACTTCATTGCAAATAAACTAGTCGCAGATACACAGGGGTGCAAAAATTTGGGCACCCCTGGTTTAAATGTCTGTTACAATTAATCTCCAAGTGATCGAAAGCAAACCTGAACACTAAATGCTACGAAGTTAAACATGACACCTTTCTGCAAATTTAATGCTAGGTTCCCACTATCACGATTCGCGGCACGATTGTAATCGTGGTCTTAATCGTGGAGTAATTGTGGTGATCCTATCAGATCTTTTCAGATCTTGAGGTCAGTCGTGGCAATCGTGTTGATCGTAGAAAAGTTTTGGACGGTTCAAAAATTTCCTACGATCAACACGATTAATTGTCAATCGTGATCATCGCATCACCTCGTATCCAAACCTGAAATTTTTAGCTGCTTTCACACTGGACGCGAAACAAATTTTTCGCACTACAGATTACATTCAAAGTCAATGCAAAGACGCGAATACACGCGAAACGCATGCACTTGAAAGTCTATTTGTAAACCTTCAAATACGCTTGTAAGTCATTGCTGCATTTGCAAGTGACTAGACACCCCCTCCTTAAATTGGCAATTACTCCATGAAAAATTGGAGTTGGAACATAAGATTTGGGATTTGACCAGTGGCGGCTGGTGAACTGGTAACAGGGGAGGCTCAAATCCATCCCTTAAAAATGATGATTGGCCATGACCCATTTTCAATCATTCATTTAAATTGACATTTCAAATACTCCGAAAACTCAACATTATCTGGTGTGGTCAGTTTTCATTAATAATGCATACCTGTCAACTCTCACGCATTTGGCGTAAGTTTTCGTGACATATTTACGTTCTCCTGCTGTAGTCAGCAATTGTTCAATCAAAGCATATGTAAGAGATTCTCGCGCGGAATTGAAATCCTTGTCCATGGAGGTTTATCAGTTTCACCTGCGTTATGACTCCAAACTTCTCATGCTTTTTTACTCAGGGGTTGGAAGCTATGCATGTGTTTCATGATTGTATAAATAGTTTAAATGAAATACGATCATTGGAAGAAATGGAATTGCATAAAGACTTTTCAAATGATTTTATTTCATTTAAACAATTTAAACGATAATGAAACACATGCATTGCTTCCAACCCCTGAGTAGAAAAAAGTGTGAAGTCGAATGAAAACTGGCCATAAACCACCATTCACTGAGACTTCAGTTTGAGAGTTCTTGAGTTACTGAAATGGCAATTTAAATGAATGATTGAAAACAGGTATGCGTTATTAATGGCCAATCATCATTTTCATTATTTAAATGAATCACTTCATGGCCAAAATTTTTCATTACTTCGCACTTCGAAAAAGCGAGGAGATCTTGTAATACAGTTCAGCGTCTGTCTGTCCATCGGTCTATCCATCTGAAACAGTAATTCCTCCTAGGCCGTTACACCAATCAACCTGAAACTTTGGTGAGTGTAAGGTAGTGACCCAGAGGGGTGCGCAACACATTTAGAATTTAAATTCATTTCCTCTTCTGGCCACCAGGGGCATTTTTGTGAAAATTGAAAAAGGGCCATAAGTTCCTTATGCATTGAGCTAGGACGCTCAAATTTTTATGGGAGGTGCATGGGATGACCCTTCATCAAATATCCGACGGGTTTTTGATTTGACCTCATTTTGACTGTTTTCTAGGTCAAATGGCATCAGGTGTGCCAATCGTTGAAAAGGATGGCACGTTTTATTATTACCCAACGTAGAAGGCTGCAAATTGGTATGGATATGTATCTGGTGATAGCAACCTGCATGCCAAAAATTGCTGTCTTGTGATTCATATTTTGGCCACCAGGGGCCTTTTTGTGAAAAAAGAAAAATGGCCATATCTACCTTATGCATTGAGCTAGGACGCTCAAATTTTTATGGGAGGTGCATGGGATGACCCTTCATCACCTTTCGGACGGGTTTTTGATTTGATCTAATTTTGACCGTTTTCTAGGTCAAATGGCATCAGGTGTGCCAATCGCTGTACCATACATCCTTTCCTTTCATAATACTCTTATTTCAAAATGAAGAGTAATTTATGCCCTCAACAGACACTCCAAAAGTACTCTATCCAACTAACCAACTATATCACATTGCTATAACTCTGATCAGTATCAGTGCTTTGTCACTGCAACAAGCAGATTATCATTTGTACAGCAGAATGCCAGTTAAGTGAATTGCCCTCTGACACATTACTACTACTCCCATAACATTCATTGCGGAGCGCGGAGATTTGCGATGGCACGCCATCGACATACATCTAGTTAGGGGATGGGTTTGAGCCTCCCCTGTTGCCAGTTCATGACCTCCCACTGGATTTGACCATTTGAAATGATGGCAAACACACATGATTTTTCCATTTCAAATGGACAAATCTCAAATCTTAAGTTCCAATTCCAATTTTTCATGGAGTAATTGCCAATTTAAGGAGAGTCTGTCTAGTCACTCGCAAATGGAGCAATGACTTATAAACATTTTTTAAGGGATACAAATACACTTTCCAGTGCTCCTAAATTAAAGGAAATGGGTGCACAGAGGTAAATTACCTGGAATGTATGAATCTGCCATCAGATTTGGCATATCTCATTTCATTTTCCTGTAATAAGCTGTTGAAAATGATTATTTTTACAGAAACAAAATTTTTATTTGATTTTCAGTTGATCCCCTTGACTGAAGTATGCATAATCAGGGGTTCATATTGCAGCCTCATCCTCAGCAGCTACAGCACACTGGCCCCTTAAACCCAATCCAATCTCCTGTCTCTAGTTTAGGAGTAACTTGCATCTGAAAATGCTTATGAAAAAAAAATGCCCAAAAATGCCTAGATTCAAGGCATGATTTGGTCATGTGGACACGCCAGAAAAAATCTGAGAAAATTCGTGGAGCAGCTTTTATATTAGGGCAGTAAACAGTAGAAAATTCATTTTGTGTTTCCAACTTGTTCTAGAGAAATTCTGGCATATGTTTTTTACCATGCTGTGTGTGGCGTATATCAAGGTCATTCCAAGTCAATTCACACACCCTTTCCAGTGACATCTCTCTGACAATCACATTACCAACACCCAACCCCTAACCTTAACTCAAGCCCCAAACTTAACCTTAACCCAAATTGTAATCTTGATTAAATCCGAAAAAGTCAGTTTGATGGATGAAAGTTATTAACCACCATTTAAATCTCACGTGAAAATAAACCGATATTTTTCAGTTGTTTGTACATCAACAAGCAGCATTGTTCGGGAAAAATCCTGCATTTGGAAGACTCCTTGCCATAATCTAACATTAAGCAATCGGGTTCGGATCTGTCGGAGGCATAGACTATATAAAAAGATGGACGCAGCACCTGGGTCTGAAAAGTGAAGCCCATTCGGAAATCTCTGAAAATTGCATTCTATTTAATCACCAGCAGATGGCGACGTCAGGGCTTGCAGAAAGAAGTTCAATGCTATAGATGTCTATACTTTCCCACCTGATTGATTATTTCAATAATGATTTTCCACATTATTTTATGGTATCTATCACAAGTGTCAAGTCTCCTTTGATATATCATGATGTTCATTTGTATATTATGGTTCCAAATAAACTAGAATAAAGGATAAAGCCAGATATGCTCTATGGGGCGTGGCTATCCTCTGGTCCTTGTCAGATACAGTCAGATCTACACGTAGATCCACCCCTCGCTTCTCTCTGGATCTTCAATTCACACTCTCGACCAATAGAAATCACATGCGGTTTCAAAATGACAAAATGGCGCTGTTCAAATTGCCAAAATCAAGGCTTCTTAAATGCTATGCTGAAACCAATGGGTGACGTCACTGTTGCTTCGTCCATCTTTTTTTACTCAGTTTATAGTCGGAGGCTTACGGTTGCTTTCAAAATGAAATGGGTTACATAGTTACTGCAATGTTACAAATGTGCTCCGTGTTTGTAATTCTACCCAATGATGGTGTTTACTTAAAATGTTAACAGTGCAAAAGAAGTGGATGAGTTTGTGTTTAGAGCGGTAAGTTTTTGAATAAAACACATTTTTAACAGTACTCCTCTATGTGAGACAGTTTTTAGTTTTGTGCTACTGAATTTTTTTGCTTGCTAGTACCTGTGCTACCACTTAAAAAAGTAAGCATACAGCCCTTTATAATTTTTATATGATTGGATGTGAAAAATAAAAGTTACTTTTGGGCCATTTAGAATTTTTCAATTGACCCTTTCAGTTTAAGGGTGTGAAAAAGCTAGATTTAGAGTGTGCATGCTCTTTGCAGACTATGTGGGGCAAAAGATGCACAAATTGCATTGAAAAGGAGGGGAATTATAAGTTCTTTTGCTTTCCCCATGGTAGAAGGCAGCTTACAGCATGGATTTGGATTGTTAAAAGGAATAAATTTTGTTCTGGAACATTCTAGGGTATGCAGCGTACATTTTGTGTCCGGATGGCGAGAAGAGAATTCTGTATTCAACCTACGCCAATATCAATTGATGTTTGGGATATGTATAAAGGATATGGTAAACACATCAAGCGTATGTCCAGTCAAGGAAATAGAGAGTTTAGTTTCAAGTTCCGCTGTTCCCGTAAGTAGCATATCGTCCCATGAATAACAAAAGGTCGCAAGTGACATTGCTGATGAAACCTGTTTTTCTGCACCAGGAAGTACTACAGCCGCTGTAGTACTACGTGGTGCAGAAAAACAGGTTTCATCAGGAATGTCACTTGCAACCTTTTGTTATTCATGGGACAATATTGTAACAGCGGCTGCCATGTTACTGATGATACACCGGGTTGCTAGGGCAGGCGCAGCATATGCATTTGCGATATTAAATATTAATATTCAATTCTAAACCCCCTTCTCACTGATAAAACCCCCTAAAATATATTGGCACCCCCTTTAAAAGTCGTTCTGGCAAATAAAAAGCCGGAAAAAAGTGGAGGTTGGATACGACAATATAGTCCCCCTGACAAGATAGTTAGACTAAGCCTCATTAGTTTTCTCCTACAAACTGAAAGCATTTCCACCTTCAGGGCAACGTAGACTTGAAAGACTATATTGGCGAGATGCTGTCAAGGTAAGTCCTCAACGTTATTTTCAGCTCAAATGAACATCCAAAACCAAATGTGTAGCGTTCACTCAAACAGTAATGATATGGCCTTGTATTTTACATGTGTCCTTGCGCACTTATCCATGTTGAGAGGAGATTAGGATCATGCGTGGTCGGCCATTTTGACCTTTCAAGGTCACTTGAAGGTCAAGGCCACAGTGGTACTAGATTCCCCATATATGACTTCCTATTAGTGTTCAATAGTAACTATGGGTCTACCTTGCATCATTTGGCTGCTAGAGCACTCGGAAAAGTGGTGATGCTGAGTTTGACCTTTCAAGGTCCCTGAAGGTCATAACATTTGGTGGTAAAAGCATCTCCATACTCAACTTCCAATAAGTGATTAATAGTAACTACATGCCCATCTCCAACCAGTTTCAAGTTATAAGCACTGGAAAGTCTGCCCTATCTCCCAGTGTTAACGAAATCTTCAAACTAATCCAGAATCCAGGATTTGATATGGGATCTTCACCAAAAACTAACCATTTCTTCCCTTCCACCTAAGGATTGTCCCTACCAAATTTGAAGACAATCCGTGCAGAACTGTGGCCTGTAGAGTGCAATCAGACACACAAATAAATAAATAAATGCGACAACCACATACCGGGATGAATAATTCTTTGTCAACTAGTATGCCAACTTAAATAATTTAATATCAACCAGTACCTTAACTATATTTCTCTGATCAGATCACTCTTTCCTTTTAGCTTGTGTCGGTGTGAACTCTTTTCGTTTGTCGGGAAACGCAGACGGAGTGAAGTCAACATCACTTGGATCAACGAAGTCGGGCCAGTCGCTGACAAGATGACTACTGCAGACTCTAGTGTGAACATTCCGGACAAAGTTCTTCCGATTTATTGCTCGAATCCACACCTGTCGTTGTCTCTTGCCAAGGGGAACACGAAAAACCCTTATGCTCCCGTCTTTTCGATACCGGTTTGTGCACCCAACCATGCAGCAAGTAGCCACTAGATTTCTTTTTGCCCCACATCAGCTGTACCGCGCATGCGCGTGCGGACTTCCGGCCTTAAACCAAACTCGTCTGTGAGACCATTGCATTATTTGGATTAATTCATACATAGCCTTTTTTAAATAAAGTTACATACAGTATCTCACAAAAGTGAGTACACCCCTCACATTTTGACAATTAACCCAATAATGACCATAGTGGAAATTTTGAATTTCCTTTACAGCACTGAAAGTAATAGCTGAGCATAGCACAAATCAGTTGGAATTTTTCAAATTGGTCAAAGTATGTGGCTACAGCACCCATTTTCCTTAAAGTACTATTTTTAGCAGTTGGTCTAATTTGATAGCGGTTTTTTTTTTCCAATTTTCATGAAAACAGTTCTAGATGAACAGGTTAGGAATGTCGGATCATCACAAAACTACACACACACTTTGCACCCGCTCCTATGGTGCATTTTCTGAAGAAACAAAAACCATATGTTACTTCCTCTTGGCTGAGTATTACACCTTCTCAGCCCTGACACACATTTTCCATTGTATTCCTATGGGAGTTTCAATAGGAGTAAAAATGCATTATCAAAAGGGAGTTAAACTCTTTATCTGACTTCCCCTCCTTTCACTATTGCCCCCCCCACACACACACACACACACACACTCCTGCCCCCCCCAACAAACACCCCCCCCCACACACACACACACACACACACCCTTGCCCCCCCCCCCACACACACACACACACCCCTGCCCCCCCAAACACCCCCCACACACACACACACACACACACTCACTCTTCAGAGAGTATTAAAGGATCAATCAATTCTACTTTATTAACACCTGAAGACTCATTACAAAATCTAAGTTGTATGCAACAGCACCTTAAAATTACTAATGTAGAATGTAGTTTATACATATATGTATAACAGCATCTCAAAATAGGCCTACATATTTAAAAGTTTTTTTTTTCAGTCTCAGGTCTCACCAATGCATCAACTTGTTGGCTGTCCTCCGCTTGTGCATTGCCAGTACTTGAACTTGCCTGTGCCACTTGAGATGTCTCATCATGCTGGTCACTTTCACTGATCCTTTCTTTTTTCCCCTCTTCATACAGGTTTGCATCAGCCACAATACCTACATAGTTGACGTCCTGACAGTTTCTCAATGCTTACACCTATCTCCTCATCTCCGCTGTCCTCTGCACTTTCACCAGTGTTGTCATCTGGTGGTGCCAGAAAAATGTCTGCCCTCTCAATGCTGGGTGACGTCACCATTCCCACCGCCACCATCAGCGAAAATCTTTTAGGAACAGGCATTCTTCACACACAGTGGCTCACCATCCTCTTTGCAATCTGCCAGCAATAATGACTGAAGCCTACAGCAACAGATTCATTAACTGATAAACTAAAATGCACCTGCAGCAGCATTTTCAGACAAAACATTTTCAGAGAGAGAGAGAGAGAGAGAGGTCATTAGATCACTTGAATGCATTTGTTTGTAAATCTCAGTGAAATGCATTGAAATCAATGGGCATGGAGACATCTCTCCCATCATGCCACCCTCCAAAATGGCAAATCAAACCTTTTCCCAGTTGATTCTTACTTGTCTGTGGGTGGAACAAAAATGCCTTAAATCTTTTGACCACATCATTACCGGAACTTATATTTCCAAGGCATTTTATAGGAAATTTGAAAAAATCCGCCATCATATTTGACCAACAACTAAAAAAGGACCTTAACTTAAAGGGCTGTATCTCAGGATCTGTACAGAGTTGTATCAAATGCTTGGTATCGTTGGATTCAGGAGAAGTTGTGCTATAAGTACATTCTTAACACTTTAGTGTACATCTGATACATAACCTGTCAAATGACTGTTGAACTTATTTTTTGTGTTATTTTGAGTTTTTTCCAAAAATCAAAGTTTGACCCCTAAATATGATATGATGAATATGTTCTATCACAATTTTGAAATCGGTAATGTGTAGCCACTTACCCCAAGATGCCACACACCAAAAAGCAAGTTCCTACCTCATTCAGAACTCAAACTGTGGGGTTTTTCCTAAAGGTACTATTTTTAGGTGTAGGTCATTAATGGGTTAAAAGGTGTATAATTGTCTTTATATGTTTGATGTCAGACAAATGTCACACTATCAGCTCAAATTAATCTCTTTTTTTGAGTGGGGTAAATAGGAATCATCCAGTCCGTCCGTTCATCTGTCTGTCCACGTGCTTTGTAAGCGCAACTCCTCCAAAACGGCTTGATGGATTTTGATGAAACTTTGCAGTTTTAGTTCACCAACTGAGGATGTGCATGAAGGAAGATAAACCCGGTCCAGTATTGTTGCAAGTGCTAATGAGTTAGTACCGTTAGCCTTACTGTTTTACTGTGTACTCAGTGCTAATGAGTTAATACTGTTAGCCTTACTGTTTTACTGTGTACTCAGTGCTAAATATGTATATGTCCTTACCACTTTATTCTAGCCAACCACTGCTAGAAGATTTTGATTCTGTCCATTACTGAGTGTATGGTTGCAGTCAGAAAAAAAACCAGTAATTTCAGACATAATTCAGCCTTTGAGGCCACAATGTAGCCTATGTCTTAATGTAAAAAATAAGAAACCTTAAATGGTCAACTTATGAAAATTGACTTCTTTTCTTTTCTTTTCTTTTCTTTTTTACATTTCTTTGTGTGATACATTCTCGTAAGAGTAAGAGGTGACCAAGGAGTGGAAAATGTGGACATAGCACGATGTATGCTCACTATTAGGGGATGTGGAAGGGGAAATTTCCTGTCAGGAAAGAGCATCCATAATCTAAAGTATTTATTTTTTTGTAATATTCAGTAGAATTAATCATGTATGATTTTGCTGTCCATGGAGTCATACTTTGTGAAAATTTGAGTATGCTGCACAAACTTTAGAGTAATTTGATGTTTTCTTTTAACAGAATAGAGCATTTGTGGCCAGATGTTTGGATGACTGTTTCAAACATGCACTACAAGACTCTACACAGCGTTGAGGATGAAGGTGTTCTGGATCCTTCTGATAGCATCCACCTATTCTGTGCCCAGCATGTATTTCCTCCACGTCTGCAGAGGGATCTCAATGTCTTCAGGGTGGGTTGGGATAGTCACCCTCTACACTCCGAGCAAAATCAGTCCCCTCAACAACTGTGGACACTGGGGCTCCTCCAGAATGCCACTGATGCTCTTGACCTAGCAGAGGTACTAATTGTTTTTTAGCGAACATTTTTGCTAGTGTTCCTATACCAGAATAACAAAGCTCACACCATTAATTAGAACAATTTTAAGACAAGCGCTGTGCTTTACAACGCTGTAAAGGAAGCCCTCACAATGCATAGCATGAAAAAATTTGGAAGGACAACTATTTTTTACTGCATATTACACTTGTGATTAAAATTTGGGGTAGGAAAATGTGATATAATTTTTTTTTGTATTATTTTGTCATTTATAAAAATTCTTGAGACTGTTTTCCAATCACCAGAATCAAATGATGAGAACAGTAAATTTTATTTTAATCAAATTGCAGAGAACCTACAGATGCTTACTAATATCAAGGTGATGCATAAAGCTATTAAAATGCAGCATACGCAGAGCATGTACGGTAACTACATTGAACATGCAATATGTAAAAATTTTTATCTTTGAATAGCCTCCTTTAATAGGTGAAGCAGTCAAAAGCTAAACAAGGATTGCATTTTTTTGGCCAAATTGAAAAAAATTGAGGAACTAATAAATTGAACATTGTATCAGCATAGTATCAGTTCTGTTCACCTGTTGATCTACTTAAAATCTGCTTGCCTTATTAGTGGTACTTTATATCCTCTAATTTCTGTATAACAAATTTTTAATTTTGAAATCTTCGTTTATTAAATGTAGGAAATTCAGGATGCAGATCTGGATTTCAACAACGCCAGTCAGCCAGATGAGACTAGTTCTGGAGGGATACTTCCACCCATTGAATGTCCCCTCCATGAGCAGGATTTGGCAGGCCTTAGGGCCACTATTGATGTCACAAGACCATCTGAGTCCTATGGTCGAGATATTTATTTGACTGTATTCAATTATGTACAAGATACCCTAGATGAAGACATGGGGCCCTAATTTCTTGGCGCAGCGCAGGGTAATTTTGTCCCGTGCGCTGCCACTTTGGCAATTTGGTAGACGGACGTGCGCCGAGATGGGTGTGGCGGCATAGTAGGGGGAGGTGTCACATATTCATCGTGACGCAGTGACAATTTTGTGGCAAAAGGCTCCGCCGAAAGTGCGCACAGAGCTCGCCAGCTCCAACCTGGTTTACTTTCTGTGCAGTGGTAATTTGGCTGACTGGCGCACAGTGCGCACACGTCACCGAAACCTCACAGGCAGGTATCCAGAATTTCAGGCACATTTCAATGCAATAAATAATTACAGCAACCACTATTTAATGTAACTATCTGAATCAGGACATAAATTGAGCCCCTAAGAGCCATACTGGGCCAACCCATGTTGGGGAACTTTTGAGAAAATGGGACTCAAAGTTGCCAGCCTCCTGTGTCATCTAGAGTATCTGGGAACTAGAAACACTGCTTATGTTAAAAACTCAAGATATGTAGACTTACGTGATGCTCTTCTTATGCAGGCTTTGGATGCCCTTCTGTTTCATTTAAAGTGAAAGGTACCTCCTTCTGAAGCGGAACCATCATCTTCTGATTCATTTGGGTCAAACTCTGGGTCTCCGTTATCTTCCACTTCACCATCATCATCAATCATAGCAAGCAGTTCCTCATCAGTGAGATACCCAGCCGCCATGTTTACATTGAATTATGGAAAAGTTGTGGGATGGTCCACTATGGATAAGGCAGTGCAGTGCATATATACAGTGGCAGAGAGGACGTTTGCTTGTATGAACAATCCATGTGTTCAATTGGGTTGGCTCATTTAGGAAATGTAGATCTCAGTTTTCTGCACATGCTGACTACCTCAACTCAATTTTGCCAAAAGTGCGGGATGGCCCGGTATGGTTCTTAGGGGCTCAATTATAGTATCTATATCAATTGTCCTGATGTCAGATCAAAGGCGGTTGGCACGGGTAATGGAAACTCCACCTGGCTTAATCAACGCAGCTGAATCTGTGATGCAAACTAACGACTTCACATCTTTCTCAGCCAACCACAAACTGCCTCGGCATCAGGCAGTGCGTATATATCCGGCTTCTCTCATCTAAAAAAATGCAAAAGAAAAGAGAAAAAGAGAGACGCTTGGCAATGTGTCCTTTACGCACAGGTGCTTCTGATTTCATCTGCGTCACGCATGGTATTTGTTTATATTGTGATCTGTGCACACTACTTATCTTTATTACACGGGGTTTAAATATAGGTTACTAAATATGAGTGTCTTTATTAGTGGGAAAATATGTTTGCCTTACCCGTAAAGCCAACCTCAATCCCACCAAAGCCTTCAACACTGACGGCTGAGAGGGTGGAGGACGCAATGTCCTCCGCCGAGCTCATGGCCACGCTGGTGGAGGGGCTGCCTCCCGTGGCCATTTACCCTTTTCCACCAAAAAGAACCTGGTGGTAGTGCCGTGCTGGTGCTAGTGCCAGTGCTTAGTTGGTTCAACCAACGAACCTCCTAAGAACCTGTTTGCTTTTCCATCGCCGAGGAGCCAAATCAGAGCCACGCGATCACGTCACTGTAATTTAAGACCAACAGATCAGGAGAAAATAAACTTCATTCAAGACCTGCGTCTCTCTCAGCAGCACTCACGTAACAGCTGGCAATACAGAAATACAGTATGTACTGCGGGAAACCACGAATAAAAATTTATAACAAAAACAATGCTTGCGTTCTATGCTCAGTAAAGCCGCTTGCGCACTGGACGCGAAACAAATTTTTCGCAAGACTGATTACATTCATTGTCAATGCAAAGTCTTTGCATTCACTTTGAATGTAATCTGTCGTGCGAAAAATTTGTTTCGCCTCCAGTGTGCAAGCGGCTTAATACTATTATTGTCACTTAGGTTTTATCGTTTTTAGTGGGGGAAAGAAATACAGCCTGATTGCTATGATCCCATACTGTGTTAAGATCACATATTGAAAATAAAGGTGTGGGCGTCCTGGTGGCTCAGCGGTCTAAGCGTGCGCACCATAAAGGCTGTGTCCCTCCCGCGGTGACCCGGGTTCGATTCCAGCTCGGGTCATTTGCCGCATGTCTTCCCCCATTCTTCTCCCCAACTTTCCTGTCACTCTCCAGTGTATATCTATCAAAATAAAGGGAAATAATCTTAAGAAAGTAAATGTGTGACATATCTTGCAGTGAATTGTCCATGCATGTTAATCCCAAAATTTTAAGCAGCAACAGGGTGTAATGAAAGGAACACGCGATCCATCGTTTCTCTTCCCAATGATGCAGGCAGAAGAAATAAATGAGCAACCGTCATATTTCATTCCAACTTCATAAGTTTGAATGATCTGATGTAGTTTCGTTTTGAAATTCCATTCAAGTTCGCTAATGGTAATAATTCGCGAATGCCCTAGCTAGCCAGCTAACTCATATTCGTATTGCTTAATATAGACGTAAGAGGTGCAGAAAACATGCCTAAAGCAGCAAAGTAAAATGCAACATTAACGCATCATGCAGATATAGGACAGAGGCTTCTTTATTCCAACATGTTAAAGGTGAGGAGAGGAGCTCATTTGATTAGTGAAGATTTGACTCGGCTGTGTTAAACGCACTCACGCCTTCTCTCCTCCCTCTTTGCCACTTGCGCCGGCAGGAGGGACAGAGGCGGGACAGAGGAGTACTTGCGCCGGGCACGAAATTGCAAAACACGCCTGGATACACCCCGTTGGTGCGGCGCTCCCCCCATTCGCCGCGCCTGCGCCTGGTCAACAAATTTAGAGGCCATGGTGTTATACTGATTAAACCATTGCGACACAAAGTTTACAATGAATGGATTTTAAATGTTTATTTATTGTGACTGACTACAGTGAAATGAATAAATGTCATCCAGTCTGGTTGAAAGATCTATTCTCATACCATAACATTAGTTAACTTGTCTTTTAAATCTACAACAGTACTGACACTAAACTCAACAATGTTTTTATGATGGCTTCCTATTTCATAATATGGCAAGATCTTGGAATTCAGTATTACAAAGTAATGTATTTCATCAGAACAAAGTTGTAAAACATTAGCTGTTGGCAGTAAACATTTGTAAACATAAAAGTAAACAAGTGAAAAAGCGAGCACAGCTCACCAATACCCTGACCCTTGCGCACTGAAGAGATTATGGTATATTTTCATATTAACGGGCTCTGCACCTCTGCATGAAGTATAGAATGCAGGACTGAAATTTGAAAACAATCTGATAAGCAGTTTGAGAAATCGGTTCGACAACTTTTGCTGTGGTCAATGTTCTAAGTTCAAAATATGGAAAACAAAAGTAATTTTTGAAAAAAATCATCACATTTTTGTGAAACTTGGTACTGCACCTCTCAATGAAGTGTAGAATGCATGACTGCAATTAAAAAACAATCTGATGAGCAGTTTTTGACAAATCGGTTGGAAAAACTGGTGCAGACGGACGGAAGGACAGATATGGCATATTATACCCCTGAGCCATAAGGGGCGGGGGTATATAGGATATACCAAAGAATTCCTTCCATCCACACCAGTTTGTCAGAGAGAATGTTCTTCAGACAGAAGCATGAGTTAAGAGGTGGGGCAGGACTCTCCAAAAATCATAACGGGGTAGTCGGTTCAAGTCAAACATTATTTGTGGCATCATTTGTGATCAAAGCTTTCAAAAAATAGACTAAAATGTGTCTGAGTTCATTTATACTGAATAAATGTGCTGCTCAAAAGGATGTTTAAAAGATGGCTTCACAACTTTCACTGAAATTCTGTTGGACTGAATGTTACAAGTGAAGGTTACATGACAACTCACTCTTCTAATGCTTTGCCTCGCTCAACCATTCTCACTGGTAATGCAACATTGTCTGTTTTATCACAAAGTAAATAAATCATGTTCCATTTCTTTTATTCATGTTTATGTGGCATTTAAAACAAAATCTCCTTGTATTTTAACAAAAGACTGTACAAAATAAAAGTATTGCAGCCCTGGCCAACTTTCAGTTCTTCGAAATTAAGTTTAAGTGAAAGATAATGCAAAAAGATTGACTAGCATATGCAGCAGGTCCATCTGCTGGCTATAGGATCATGAGCAGGTCTGAAGATCTCTTCTGATTCCATGCATGGGACATGTAAACGCACACATCTATCTGATCACTTTATGAAGTGTTCGTATAAACAGTCTGTTCAGAACAATCAATCAGAAACATTTCATTCCAAATAATAAAAAAATTGAGCATACAAACTTGGCTAGTCACACACCTCTGGGAGTAAGAAGCAGCTCCAGATGTCCATCGTAATTTGCCACTTGCCGAGTAAGGTAGAGCACAACCTCTCCAACTCAAAAAAAAAAAAAAAAAAAAAACGGTGAAAATCTTGCCCACCTCCCTTTGGGGTCTCAGGCAAAAATTATGAAATAAAAGAACAAAGACAAACTGAGAGACAAATTTTTAGCTCGCTGCTCAGATGCTTTTCAGTTAAGTTCTCTTTCTGTAACAATAGCCCTCTCCATAAGCCCCTCTCTCGGTCAGTGGAGAGGACATCTTAAAGCACCTGGGCTGTAAAGTCAACACCCTGAATAGGTGGTGTCACCATTATCTGAGGTGAGAGAGGTTTCTTATTTTTCACCTTCAAAAGTAAACAAGACTAGGTGCAACCTAGTATATGGCTGGGCCGCCAAGTGCTGTATGAGGCAAAGCTCATGCAGTTATATGAAGTGCAAGTTTATTAATGAGCAGGAGCTGATGAATTATTTATAAAGTGAGTGGGGAGGTAGGGAGAGTGTGAGATTAGGTGGGATCCATGACATTAAAGGAGCTTACATTAGATTTTATTCAACAATTTCAATTTTATTTTTGGCAAATAGCATTGTCATAAACATCTTTTGAAGAAATTAGAAAAATGAAAAGAGCAACACCCATAAGAAAATTACGTGAGTAAAAGTCTTAAAGTAGCTCAAATTAAATGTACTTAAGTACCAAAAGTATTTTGTGAAGAAATATACTTAAGTATCAAAAGTGGAGTACAAGTACAAAGTATTTTTCATAGTACGCATAGAAAGAAGCAAAGCAACCACTCTTTGTTCTCTCCTTGTGTTCTTTAATCAATTTTCAGGTGAATGAAAAATACAGTATTCAAAAAACAAACAGCCAGTCTCTCCTTTATATACTTCTTTTTCTTCTTCTTTGAGTTTACTGGCGGTTTAAAAACCACTATAATTGACTATAATTAATAGTAGAATTACATAGTATCAATACCATGTCAAATTTTTGCTTCAGAAAACTGATTTTTCTTAACTACTAATTGGGATACCATTGGCTCTCTGTAGCTGAAGTGGTTGCTGCAGAGGACAATGATTATTTCTGTAGCAAGAGATAATTTTTTTTTTGAACTGCTGGACAGATACTATGGGCAAGTATATTAAGCAGTTTGCACATCAGGCTTAGCTGAGGAGTTTTATTTAGGCAACTCCTGCAAAACAGGGATTGGAGTGAACTCGCCCATATTCTAAACTGTGTTCGAGCACGGCTTGCTCGTGAATACTGAATAACTTGGAGTCCCCTTATACTGAGAGTAGCGACACAGGGGGCGTATTTGAATCCCCAACACGAGTCAACACGAGTGCGAAGTGCGGGGTTTTTGTTCCGGACTAGGAAGTGCTAGTTCGGGTGTTCTCGGTCAGCGGCAAAATGGCGGCTGTGAAGGATGTCCGTCTCCAACTCAGGCTAGCCCATGGGGCAGCGTATTATGCAGAATAAAATTGAATTGAATTGAATTGAATTATTGCGATACCGACAGTTTTTACAAAATTTCAGCAAGATCAACCCTAGTAACCGGGCCTGAAAGTCACTTCATGCTTCTATACATAGTTAATTGCCACTGAAACTACTCATTCTCATAAATAGAGGGCTATTAACAAGATTAATCGGTGAAATTGATGAAAATTTCACATACATATCTCCTGCATCCACCATCTTTGTTCTTGACGACACTTGTCGCACTCTCCAAAAAGTGGGGTGTGGCAAGAACGCGTTCTCGTGTTGGTTCTCAGCTGTTCGGAACGTCGTTCTCGTGTCGAGTCAACCCAAGTGTCGCCAAGAACAGGGATTCGAATTCGCCCAGGGGGTACCAAAAAAAGTTGGTCACATGACACGTGGATCCATTTTGTATCCGTCAGGTTGATCAATTTATACAACTTCCTAAGGAATTCTACTCAAGGATTTTTTTATATTTCACTGGATATACAATTGGAAAATGGCTGCCCATTCATTTCAATGGAAATTGCTCAATGGCGCAGCACACTGACATGGGGGCCTTATTTCCGGAGCCATGCGGACATGCGCTGTGTGACTTTTGCTCACACATGCGTAGTGTGGGGCTCATGAACACGTTAGTATCCGAGGTGTCCATGACAACGGCCCGCGCTGTGGAACTCCTACCCAGGGTGCGTGTTCACGATCACTTTTCTCAGCAGACTGCAGAACCTCGCGTAGGAAACCCCTGGTGTAACTATGAGCGGAAAGGAAAAAACCATGGCCGCCGGTAAAGGCTTAATCATAGTTTGAAATACAATTTTAAAACCCAAATGCAATATCAAATGTTTAAAAGGATTGTTATTTAGCAGGGAAGTAATACTATTGATTTCAACGCAAAAATGTCGGCAAGATAGTTGTCTTGCTGTTGTGTAATATGACATTGCTCTGGCTCGTGTCCTCTTTAGTTCAACGATGAGTAACTACATTTATTGAGACGATTCTTGCTTGTTTGCGTGCAAACTCCATTATCTTCTCCAGATTCAAGACGATAAACCGAAATACAACGCACTGCACGTGCCTTTTAAACCGATGTGTTTTAAAGTCAAGAGCCTCAAACTTTTGCCAATTCTGGCAAGCTAATTTACTTTTAGCTAACGTAACTTAGCTTCACGCTAGACTCATAACCATTCCGTGGAGTACAGTAAAATGTGGGTCTACCTTGAAATGTTACGCACATTGTACATTAGATGTTTTGATTTCATATACTCTGACGTTTCCACCTACCCAAAACTTTGATCTAATAAAGGCTGTACCACAAATGTGTGTGTGTGTGTGTGTGTGTGTGTGTGTGTGTGTGTGTGCGTGTGCGTGTGTGTATTCAGTGCTTTCATGGAAGTTTGGATCATGCTCAAAAAATAGTTATCATTTTGGATCTCATCTGTCAAGTTGCTGAAAAGTTTCATCATCAAGTATGAAAGTCTGCAACTAATTTAAGAATGAAGAATGGTTAATAAATGGTTTGCTAAACCGTGTTCGAACTGACTTTATATAGTGCTATAAATGCACTCATGGATATTACATTAGATGCTACTCAGCTGACACATTATGCATAACGCATCAAAATATAGTAATGTGAATTGGTGCTATTCAAAGTAATGGAAATCAGTGGCAGGCGGTGGACGGAAAACCGAGGGGGCGGAAAACATCCCTTGAAACGGATGAGATTAGTGACCCGATATTAATCATTGTTCTTGGTCAACATGTTAGTTTCCCTTATAATGAAATGTTTAGGTGAGTGAATAATAAATTCTATAGAATGTTTTATTCACATGCCTTAATAGGCAACTCTTCACGAAAAAAACACTGGATTTTCCGCATTAAATTTTGTCACATCCTAAGCAAGTCATCAAACCTGTGCGTAATAATTGTTTAATTGAAAAAGATTGAAATGCGCTCTTTTTTGCATTCAACTGATGCGTTTGATTTCTCGTCTTAACGAAGACAATTAGCTACACCTGAAAGGGGAGAGTTAAAGTGTCTTTTACCAGGGAAATTGACTGAAAACAGATCAAGACTAATAAGCAGTTTAAAGACATGTTTATCGCCCTCCTTCTTCTCTGTCCACCGCCCGCCACTGATGGAAATATACAACAAGTTTATGGATATGTCCATATCATTTTAATATGAAAAAAGTAAGGTGAGTGTTGGCTGCGTACATGGTTCTAGGATGTCACAACAGCGGCCTTAGCTTATGGTACATTTTGCCGCACTACATAATGAAGTGTGGCAATCGAGTTGCAACTTATTACGGCCATTCATCAATTAAAATAAAATGACTAAAATATACAGCGCAACAAAAGAAATGCAAGTTAGCTAGTTAGTTAATGTACTCTTATGGTTACTCAGTGAAAGTGACCGCAAAACAAAGAAAAGTTTGATGAAAGGAGTGTAAATGTGCACACAATAGTAATAAATTTGATTTTCTATAATAATTATGCGCAAACTTATTTTCCGGTCTGTCTTTAATTAACTTGCTTGTCTTTTGTTGCTCAGTATATTTGCACCGTAACGCCAGCTCACTTTACCGACTTGGCTACGTCTATAATGTTGATCACAGACGGACGGCAAGGAATGCCCATTGCTCCACCCGCTCACATTGTGGGTAAATTCGGAGGATAGGAGAATGCGCTTACATATGAGGACCCGTTGGTGTTCACATAGCCTGAATATAAATAAAATTTTTTGTCGTTGCCAAGGAACAAGGCATCAATGATTTGAAAGAGAAAAATAAACAGTTTCGGTATCGATAATTTGTGACTGTCAAAAAAAGTTATTCACGGATTTATCAGCGTGTCTTTTTCAATTATTCCCTATGGAGAAATTTCTTTTTGGCCCCCATGGCGTCACGTGACTCGCAATATCAGCTTAACCGCTAAGCCCATATCGGCGTGAGTTCCAGCCTTCGTCATTTGTCCAGTTCTACTTATAGGTCCATGGTAACTGCATTTTAAAGTGGCTGCGTCGCGATTACTGCACAAGCTCAGAATCTACTCAACAGCAAGTCATAATCTGAGTCCATCCTTGCGCATCCGTCTTCATTTTGCATTGTATTTATATATTTTAGTCACTCCGGCACTATGCTTTTTATATTAAGGAGCTTTCTATGGAAATTTGAGGATTCAAGGCTCTATTTGAAGCTTTATCCAAGGGATACTTAGAATGCGAGCTGGTTGCCATCGCCAATAATCATAGAAAAAGAAAAATACCTTCTAGATTTTGACTTGCAGTTAAGCGGATTTATTTTGTTCAAAGTTGTAAGCGTACGCAGTAATCCTGACACAGCTCTTTAAGCTCTTGTTTAGTTTCAGTATTTTCATCACATAGCCCCATTTAATCTGCCGTTAACTGTAACATTTGGGGCTCTAAAGTCATAGACCAGGCGCAGGCGCGGCGCAGGCGCGGCGAATGGGGGGTGCGCCGCGCCAACGGGGTGTGTCCAGGCGTATGTTGCAATTTCGTGCCCGGCGTAGCCTGGCGCAAGTACTCCTCTGTCCCGCCTCGGTCCCTCCTGCGGCGCAAGTGGGAAAGAGGGAGGAGAGAAGGCGTGTTTGGGTATAACACAGCCGAGTCAAATCTTCACCAATCAAATGAGCTCCTCTCCTCACCTTTAACATGTTGGAATAAAGAAGCCTCTGTCCTATATCTGCATGATGCGTTCATGTTGCATTTTACTTTGCTGCTTCAGGCATGTTTTCTGCACCGCTTACGTCTATATTATGCATTACGAATATGAGTTAGCTGGCCAGCTAGGGCATTCGCAAATTATCACCATCAGCGAACTTGAATGGAATTTCAGAACGAAACTACGTCAGATGATTCAAACTTATGAAGTTGGAATGAAATACGGCGGTTGCCCATTTATTTCTTCTGCCTGCATCATTGGGAAGAGAAACGATGGATAGCGTGTTCCTATTATTACACCCTGTTGCTGCTTAAAATTTTGGGATTAACATGCACGGACAACAATGCAAGATACGTTACACATTTATTTTCAATATGTGATCTTAACTTAGTACGAGATCATAGCTGTCAGGCTGTATTCCTTTCCCCCACTAAAAACGATAAAACCTAAGTGACAATAATAGTAGCCTAGTAGCCTATTAAGCCGCTTGCACACTGGACGCGAAACGAATTTTTCGCACAACAGATTGCGTTGAACGCAGTGTCTACGTGTTCAAAAGTCTGACAGGGTTTTAATATATCTCCGTGTCCGACAGTCGATTATTGTTTTTAATTTCTTCAAATCTATTGAATGTTTTAGATATTAAAGGTGAATGTTTTGATTAGAGGGCTCAGTTCTTCAAGATGAGTACCGAGAATTTCAATCAATGTTTCTGTTTAAGCTCTGCTCAATAAAGTGAGTCGACATTGGCGCGGGACAATGTACAATGCCTGTCGAACACTAAATGCAAAATACTCCGTGTCTGACAGCCAAAAAAAAAAAAAAAAAAGGGCGATTAGAACAGATTGATAACGAAATAAAGAATAAAAAACATTTTAACAACAAACAGAACATCCAATGAACACTGCGATTTATTTATTTGCGGGCCATCTTTTTGGATGCTCTGTTTGTTGGTGATATATTTTTTATTCTTTATTTCGTTAAAAAATCTGTTCTCATACCAATACTTTAACTTTTTGCTGGCTGCGGACATGGAGTATTTTGCATTTCTCGGACAGTCTTGATACGTGCATGCGATAATTTATTCACACTGTCAATGGTCATGGAATTGATTTGCTCACTGACTACAAGCACTTTTTTATCTCTGGTGTGGAAATAAAGCGTGAATCTGTTCGATCCATCTGACTAATTTTCAAAAGAGAGACCGAATAAAGACTGTTGTCTATCTTCAACGGAAGAAAACACACAACGAAAAAAGACCAAGAAAAGTCGATAGCTATCAATTTGCATTTTGTGAAGGTCGAACACAAACATGGCCAAGTTTGCACGTCTAATAATTCCTGGAATAGGATTAGAACTTTTATGACTTTCGGACACGGAGATATATTAAAACCCTGTCCGACTTTTCGCGTCTTTGCATTGACTTTGACTGTAATCAGTCGTGCGAAAAATTCGTTTAGCGTCCAGTGTGCAAGCGGCTTTTACTGAGCATAGAACGCAAGCATTATATATATATATATAGGCAGTTTGTGATTGGCTGAGAAAGATGTGAAGTCGTTAGTTTGCATCACAGATTCAGCAGCGTTGATTAAGCCAGGTGGAGTTTCCATTACGCGTGCCAACCGCCTTTAATCTGACATCAGGACAATCGATATAGATACTATAATTTATGTCCTGATTCAGATAGTTACTTCAAATAGTGGTTGCTGTACTTATTTATTGCATTGAAATGTGCCTGACATTCTGGAAACCTGCCTGTGAGGTTTCGGTGACGTGTGAGCACTGTGCGCCAGTCAGCCAAATTACCACTGCACAGAAAGTAAACCAGGTTGGAGCTGGCGAGCTTTCTGCGCAACTTCAGCGAACACTTTTTCTACGAAATTGTCACTGCGTCTTAATGAATATGTGACACCTCCCCCTACTACGCCGCCACACCCATCTCGGCGCACGTCCGTCTACCAAATTGCCAAAGTGGCTGCGCACAGTGTTGCACCGCACGAACTTACCACTGCGCGGGCTGCACCAGACGAAATTACCACTGCGTGGGCTGCGCCACGCTACGCCACGCTGCGCCACCCTGCGCTGCGCCAAGAAATTAGAGCCCTTGGAGTCGTTTGCCTTTCTGCACAATCAGGCCAGTTTTTTTTTTTTTTGAAGTCCCATCACTTATTAATAATCACAGTGCCTGTGTCTACTGACCAAACATCAAATCAATAAATAAATAAATAACATAAAATAATGCAAGTGATGAATACAGAACATTATGTAATTTATCAATCAAATCTATACAATTTGTGTGATATATGTGATCTCTCCCATTCACTGATGGAGTTACTGTTGTAGGAATTTTGATATTGTATTCCTGCAAGAAATCAGACTGAGACAGAAATGGTAAAAAGGATCCAGTCTTTACTACGTGCACGTAGGGTCCCCATTACATGCCAAAACAAGGAGAAGGAATTCCTTCTTTGTGCAATTACGCACAGCCTAGATTACTCAAGGGTAAGCAATTTATAACAAAATAAGTAATTTATGACTAAAAGTCTCACAGTTACACTTTGCAGAGCTACATTTCAGCTAGCCTCCATGTTGTAAAATAAGTGACAGACACAAATCCCCATACTATTGCTATTCTATTGCTATTCAGGACAGGAACGGCCCTCTTTCATGCTGCACAGTGCCTTTGTGACTGACCATCTGTGATAAGCGCTACAAAAATAAAAACTGAAAACGAGCAATGCATTTGTCTTGCGACACATGAAAAACACACACTTTGGAGTAGACTTGGATAACATTTTGTAGATCTGGTTTAAAGGGCATCGGGCTTTTTCCTCAGGCCTTTGGTGTCATTCACTTGTGTTGCATTTTAGTGCTGCCAGTGCCCTATCAGCACATTGTCACCTAATGTCCTTTATTGAGCTTTTTCCTAAGTTCAACAAATTGACTGCCATTATTTCGATAGTAAGAAAGGAATTTTATTTTCATTCTGTGCAGAGAATAGCACAATGTGTATTTTGCATGATTTTCTTGCTGTCACCGGGCCTGAATTTATAAAGTAAATTTCCCATTATTAGAGCAAAAAGCTGTCTTTGTACTGCTTACTACTGTCTTACCACTGCTTTACTTTTTTTTTTTTCATAGAAAAATTTGATCCATATGGCCCTATCTGCAGTTTAGTTGTCTGGTATCCTTCAAGCTACCAAAGGAACAATCTGTAACTTTAAAATCCTGATTTTGTTCATGGATTCTTGGCCCAGAAAAAAACCCTCATATCTGCCAAAAAAAAAAAAATCATATTTTTATAGCATTTGCCCCCCTCTCCCTCCTTGCCAGTTGTAAATATATTTTCTCATAGCATTACAGCCTTTCCTGTGGAAATACTACCCCAGAAATTGAATTTCCACAGGAAAGAGCATTATTTCCTGTGGTAGGAATATCGTTTCCTCTTCGACTGGGGTGAATGGTAGAACTGGAACACCTCTGTCTAACCCCATTGTTCAGCCTATAACAATCAGCAGTTCTGTGGACATGTTCTATGATGCCTGTTTGGTTTTAAAATGGAATGGCAAATTTTAGCTGAGCATCTCTCTAAATTTAGATTTCATTTTGACCCATATTTTGGACCATGTCTTCAACCAGTTACAGAGTGAACAAACAAAATTTGACATGTAACACTCTTAAAAGGTTCATTTTTGTACTCTATATATTGGAAAATGGTTTGGTACTGATATAATGTTAATAGGAATTTCAGTTGGCATTTTCCACCAAAGACCATTGTTTGAATGAAGAAGAGGCCATGTCAGATTATGGTTTGTAAATGAGGACCAGACTCAAGTTGAGTTTAGCCCAACTGTTGTTTTCAGGGAGTGAACAACATGAAGTCATCAGTGCTTCTCCTCACTTAAAATAGCCCCGCTGGCCACAGAAGGAGGCCCTATGTGTCTCTCTCTGTGGGATAGAGGTCTATATTGTGATGTGCAGATGATGTATGGCAGATGTGGCTGTCATAGTGGTTTCTCCAGTACGTACACACACACACACACACACACACACACAATCCACACATGCTCACTCACTCACACACACACACACACACACACACACGCTCGCACGCACGCACACATGCAAACACACACACACACACACACATACACACACACACACGCAAATCCACAAATGCTTACTCACTCACCCACACACACACATACACACACACATGCTTACACATACACATACGTGCATGCACACAAATCCACACATGCTTACACACACACGTACGCGCACAAGCACACAAACACACACAAACACTCGCGCACATGCACACACACACACATAAACACGCGTGCACACACACACAAACACACAAACAGAAATACACACGTGAACACACACACACGGGCACACACATACGTACACACACACACACAGAAAAGTAAGTCTAACTTTTCTGTCAGTTAAGACAAAGCAATTCTAAAACATACACCGCCCTTTTGTTGCGTGCAAAAATTGTCGTTAGTGACCAACTCTGAAGATCACACGTTCAGCTCTGAAATACCATTCCCATTATTGCTTTGTTTTCATTTTGAACAATCCGATTTACTTTTTTTTCTTTTTTTAACTTCTGGATGAGATGATCCTCAGTCACACCCACAACACTCATCAATTAGCTCAGTTTGAGCCAGAAACAACATGACAAGTGCGTTTATATTGTTCAACACACTGTCTGTGACAGGTGATGAAATATTTCACAAATTTACCTTGGGGCACAACAGGAAACCTGGCAGGGTGTTGTGATTATCCGAAAGGCATACTCTCTCTTGATTTCCAATAATTCACCAGGAATACTGTTTCATATCTCCAGCATTTAGTTCACATGTGTACAACATGTGCAACAACTTCTGTTGGTTTGTGGTAAAACCTGTGCTGTTCCCTAACAAAGCCACGCCTTTGCTTAGTTTTTATCCCAAAGAACAACAATGTTCACTGCTTTTTTTTTTGTGGCCAAAAAAATAGCAACTGATTCAGACCAGAGAAATGCAGATGACCTGATTTAGCTATAATAAAAACTGCTGTTTTATCAGTTGCTGCACTATTTGAGTCTCAGGTACCAGCAAAAATCAGGAAACCTACAGCTCTTCAGGACCAGCATGTTATGATTCTGCCATGTCTGTTCTGTTTCTGCCATGCTTGTTCTGTTTTTGCCATGCCCTGTTATGTTTCTGCCATGTCTGTTCTGTTTTTGCCATGCTCTGTTTAGTTTTAGTTCTTTGCCATGTTTTTGTTTCTGCCATCCCAGATCCACATTTCTGTTAGATCCCGGTCCATGTCTTGCATTGCACTTTGTCTCCCCTGTCTGGTCTTTTGTTAAGCTACAGCTTCTCCCCAGTCCTGTGTGTCACATGTTTAGGTGATTTCATGGTTTCTGGGTTTCAAACATTCCTTCTAATCTCGTTTGCTTCCTTCGCCTTGCTTTTCTATTTTACTAACCCATACTAACAGTTTGTTATTTTTGTTAAGATACTAACCCAGACTAACATTGTATATAATACTAACTTACTAACGAGCACCAGGGATTGTATAGCTGCACTTACTAATTGATTAACAAGCTCTCAGCACTCGCCCTGTTCTAGTCTCCGCCTCTTGCCTTCTCTTAGTCTTTGCTGCAATTCAGCGGATCCTCCGCACCTGCTCTACTCTGTCCTGCCTCTCATTATCTGTGCACATTAGAACTCCCTAACCGGAGCTGTATGTTTTGTCATAGGCTGTCTCGTGATCCCTGTCCGCGTTTTGGCTTTTGCCAATTTCATGTCGTTAGGTTCTCCCTCGTGTTTGCTCCCACGTGATTAGTCTGATCCTATTCACCTGTCCCTGATCATAGCATGTGACTTCCCTTGTGTATATTTAAGCAGTCTTTTCACAGCAGTTCCCCATCAGAACGTTTCCTTGTGCCATGCTTGTTTTCGCCTTGTACTCTATTATGGTTCTCTTCTGACTGGACCGTTCCTGATTATTGATTTTTGCCTCTGATTTGGATTTTCTGCCTGCATCTGTGTACCAAGCCCATTTTGCCTGACCACGATTATTGTGTTTACTGCCCTGGTTACGATTTGGATTTCGCGATTTTTGATTTTGGATTGTGGACTTTGTATTGTCGCCTCCTGCACTGCGGGGGTTCGCCCCCCTTTCCAATAAAATCCCATTTTTTTTCCTCACTGCTCGACGCTCGCGTCTGGTTCCAGAACCGTACCTAACACAGCATTGTGAATCACTGAGCGACACAATGAAGATGGGCTGAATCTGTCATGGTTAAATGCAATGAAGGTCACTCTGTAAAACTTATACCTTTAAATAGTTATAAAGACTGTGAAAAAGAAGCCGAGAGCTGAGTGAACTTCCTCGACCTCATGTACATGTGCATAAAACAAATCTTTTCAGAGGGTCTTTCAACAGGAGGGGAATCGTTCAGACAGACATTAAACATTATTGCCCATTTCAATCTGTGTCGGACTTGATTGGAAATATTTGATCAACACTATGGCCACCAATATCGGACGTTTTCATATTAAAAGCAAAAGTGTTCCAGCACCATTCCAGGGCCAAGACAATAATATTCATGGCCTAATGGATGGGCTTACATGGCTGAAATGACAGAAGTTGACCACAACTGCTCAATCAGACCAAAGAATTATTAGTGACCACATGCGACCATGGGTCAGTGGGTGGTCTGAAGACTTCCTGTTATGGGGTCAAGCAAGGACACGCCCTCTCCCTCGATCATACAAAGAACATCCACAGCAGTTGTCACTGACGAGGGAAACTGAAAAATTTTTTGGTTTTTTTACTTACCAGAGATTTGTTCCATATCAGCAATACGTTTAAACCACTATACTGAAAAGTAGCAATTTGGCTGGTATAAGACATGAGAATGTTTTTTTCAATTTCAGAAACATTGCAGCTGTGGGTCTGTGATATAGACCTAGTTCATTGGAGTCTGGTGAAGCACAGTAATGACAGTGAGCTTAGCGGCAGGAGAGTTTTTCTGGCACCAAGAGCACATTTTTACAGGCCTGGTCATATCATCAGCCAGTGCTTGGCACGTTCCCTCCGGCTATTTTTCAGCACACTGAGGACAAGAAGTAGTTGTTTAGGCATCACACTGTTGATTCTATCTATTCGCAGTAAATTCCAACATTGCATTTGCACTGCATTTATATTTTCATGGTCATAAGTAACTGAATAGTGGAAATAAGTTTTTGCTCTTCAGCACATCCACTCCAAGATTTTTTGAGTTTTTTTCCATTCATTTGTAATTTTTTCAAGGTTTGAGATGGGTATTTCCCCCTTCTGCTACTTCACAAAACATCTTTGTGAAAAAGTATAGGAGAAATTAAACATTGTTCAATGTGAAAATAATGAATATGGTGTGAAAGTAATGACTGCTGTTATTTGTGACTGCTTGCATCCATATCATGTCAGCGATGCTGTAATTGTTTTTTTTTTTTTTTTCTCGACGATGTACGATCAAAACACGAGTGCACTCCGCTGAGCTTAAGAGGCTGTTTACATTTTGATGTCGGACTTTTGCTCAGAAAGCATGCAGTTTTCGAACAAGGGCATTTATGCCCGACTGGTTGAGGGGAGGGGAGGTTTACAGATGGGAAAGGGCTGGGGTTAAGATTTGCGCATGTTTTGGCTCTTGATCAATTTTCATGTCAAATTCAAAGTAGATTACTGCTCTATAGGGAGGACTGGAAAAGTCTATGGGGCTCAGTGAGGTTCCGGAACAATGGTGGCGGAGCTAACAAAAGAAATTTATTTCCGCAGGAACCACAAGTAATTCATCAGCTCTGACAATTAAATAATTAAAGGGCATCTAAAGTCGATTCCCATTGTTTTTGTTTATCGGCCAATCAGCGAGCCGCACCCGCGCAAACGAACCGAAATAGAAGGATTATCTACGCGTGTACACAAAACATTGGTTTCTATGAATGAAATTGGTCATGTGATAATGCAAGAAGGCAACAAAAGCAAGTGATTTGTTTGTAAACATTGGACGTTCAACTTCCCGTCTGAGAATCGAAGTTGGACAAGGCTTAGATTTTCCATATAAAAGCACTGTAAAAATTCCAAACCATCAAACCTATTTCATCTTGACAGCATTCCAAGAGAGTAGTGGATGTCATATCAAGAGCATGGAGAGAGATTTAAAATCAGCACATATTGTAACATTGAACATTGAACAACAATAAAGCACAAAAAGGCAATTATCTCTAAAATGGGAGGTAATCATAGGCCACGTGACGTGAAGTTATACTGGTGTGATTTGAATGTGCATGCTGCAGCGCCTGTCAAATAAATTAGACGGGAAAGCTTTTGTACGAATACATGAATTGCTCAACTCACTTCGAATTATACAAGACATAAGTCAGCACAGGAGCTCTGCTGTCATTTGTTGGGTTGTCTTTTGATTGATTTCCCTGGTTTTCCCTGGCTGAGTTCTGCTCGTTGACATATGAGTTCATACATAAACAGAGAGTGGGGGGGGGGGGGGTGTGTGTGTGTGTGTGTGTGTGTGTGTGCTCGTGGGTCCATGGTATAAAGGGAGGTGCATGCCCCCCCGCCAAGTCCGCAGTCACAAATCCCTCCCCCAACTCCCTTAGTGCCCGATCGTTATCTGATACCTGTGCTCACAACTGAAATTAAACCTATGAAGTTCTACTGGTTTACAGGAACCGCGTTCGCGATGAAACTATGTATGACTTGTAAAAATATCCGTATTTTCATGGAGTTTCATGAAAAAGTTCCGCATTGTATGAGCAAACTTATTGACTCCAAATCATTGGAAGATTGGAAGAGAATCACGAGGAGATGTTGAACTGCAAAAACTGAGTTTTTGTGTCACAGCAGCAGCATTGCTGTACAGAGGGACATCTTTGCGTCCTGTGTCAGCCAAGGGAATACTAAATCACGGCCACTTTTAAGGATGAGCTTCATTACCTGTAATAACCTACAGTTACGTCAGATTCCATAAACAGAAAAGGGGGGAAGTGGGGTTTACATGCTTTGATGTCGCCGTTGATCTAGCTCTCTCGTGACCGGGGAGTGGGCTGTACCAATCGCACATGCTCAGTGAAAGCTGCGACCTCAAGTTAGTTCGGTCTCCACTACTTGGCCTGTGTACCGCTAAAGCAGTGTGCGCTTTAGAAGTGCCCTAGTGATGGTGGAATGGAGATTGTCAGAGCGACTGAGTCTTACTTGTGTTTTCGTTCACAATGTACTCTAGTACCTCTATAAGATGTTTGTGTGTTCCGAAATCATCCCCCTTTTCCTCGCCTTCAACATTTACAGTTTCACTTACGCACAAGGTAAGTTTCGTGATTGTTATTTCTATTCAAAAACTTCTTTCTCCTTTTTCTTTACTTACGAGGAGCAATTTCCTGGAGACGACGAAATTACATGAAAGTCGTGTATGGATCTTATATAACGTGTTATAAACGTCTTTCTAAACTGAGTAGATTACATTCACTTGTGGAGCGGTCATCCGTAGCATACTATCATACTAGATTTCCTACTCAGTCTCAGTTTTCACGGCTGCGTACCATGGCTGCGTTGACGTACAGTAACATTCATGAGTTTGGTACTGTTACTGATGTTTTAATGAAATGAATATTCATTTACACACCACTGTCAAACTGTATTGTATTCTTAGAACATTTGCTTTGTCGGTTGGTTGTCGATTTTCGCTTTCCTGCGTATTCTTTGGAAAATGCAATGTTTTGACTTCAGGTTCTGGGTGCGTGTGTGATGTACTTGCTTGCATTGAATTTAGTTATACTGCGAAACATCGGAATGAAATGGCGAGTTATCGTCCCGTTGAAAAATATTGACCTCTGATATAGCTTTCTTACTAAAAAGTTAACCTCGAAAGAAATACTTTTTTTTTTAGTATAAAATGTCAGTGAACCACCAGCGCCCCTCCAGATTTATTACGGTGCGCCCTGAATTTGGTCATCAATGATTAGATGAATATAAAAGTGCTACTGTTGCATTGCGATGGACTGTGTGCAGTCTGGGCCCCCCTTTTTAAACAAATTATGTTGCTTACCCGTATGTTTTTAATGTGCATGACATCATGCGGAAATTATATTGTGGACACATAACGGGCCCACTGTAATATCGTGCCAAATCGGTAAAATGCGGAGTTTAGCACTCTAGTCATTGAATTTTAAACGACTGTAGCCTACTTATGGGAGACTTCTGCCGTGCAGTTGTATTTTTAGAGGGGTGTGTTTGCCCCATCATAACTTGTGTGTGTGATGAAGTTTGTAACGGTCTATGTTATGTTACTCCTAATATTGCTGCTGTAAAATATTGAGTGTAATTTGAAAATGGAAGACTGCATCCTCCAGAGTTTGACCCCGTGTTGAGTGCAGGCCTATTTTCTTGAGAAAGGAAAGAAACGTGCTTTGTGTGAATTCATTGAACAACCAGCCTTTAAAACAATGAAAACATGGTTTATGTAAAGATCATGGTGAATCAATTCTTTACTAAAGCAAGACAAGTTGTGATTTCTTATGCAGAGTCAAAATGAATTGAGTAGCGCTGGAGGTGCTACTTTTGGGTGGAAGCTATTCATGAATGTAGCTCTATTCGGCGCATATTTAAATGCTTTTGAAATTGTTCCTAGTATAAACTCAGATTTTCTCTCGAATTCCCCTTGACATAGGTTCAAAGTTAGAAAAGAACACTTTTTTTTCTGCATTGTGGTACTGTGGCACATTCTGGGTCTGGTGGTTATGGCACTTCACTGAAGGTACATCTCACTTACATTGGGTTAAATATTAAAACCCAGGATGCCATGTTTTTATTGTCACAGCATTACATCAAACAGACAATATCTAAAGCTTCTGGGCCAGGCCACGCGGTAACGGAGTTACAAAATTGGTGTATTTTCGTATCATAGCTCCAGAACTAAGTAAGATAGAGTTAAAATTTGAATGGCATTGTGTAGGTCTTCTCAAGTACTTCAAACAACAAAATAGCTAAGTTTGTTCATTTGACTTATTTTGGGTGAAAATGGTGAAAATCTGGTCATTAAGGAAGTGACAAATTTGTAACTCCGTTACCGATCAGTTTTTTGCCGTTTTCACCCAAAATAAATCAATGAACAAAATGTTGTCGTTTGAAGTACTCGGGAAGACCTACACAAAGCCATTTAAATTGTAACTCTATCTTACTTAGTTTTGGAGCTATGATACAAAATACACCAATTTTGTAACTCCATTACCGCGTGACCTGGCCCTCACTTTATACCCATTTTCCTACAATTCAGCTGGACATATTTGGGATCTTTGGAAACTTTTGGATCTCCACTAGAATTTAAAATGGGCCTAAAGTGTCACAGGATTGAATAAAACAGCTGCATTTGATAAACCCCTCTATATTTTCATTTTTTCCCTGGTCTGTGTCCTCTTGCAGTAATGTGTATTTAGTAGATGTCATGGGGGAAAACATCACCCAGCCCTCTTAGTGCTTCTGACAGGGGGCATCGATTAGTGTGCAGTTAGTGAATACTAAGGGCTTCAAGCTGTCCACTTCCTGTTGTGTCTTGGTGCTTTTTGATGGAAATACGGATTGATGCTCTTCAGTTAGAGATAGATTTATGGGAAATTTACCATTCATGTTTAGGCTATAAGTCAAAAAGCCAACAAGTTAGTTTGCTTGTTATTGAGAGTTTAGTTTTATTCTTCTGAGCATTTGGCTGTCTCCGGCAAACTCTCCTCAGCTCCATCAGAGTCAAAATGTGTTTTGGCCCGTAGCAATGCTCGCTTCAGTTAAGCTGCAACTACCATGTCACTTCCTTTCACTGTGGACATTTTTTAGACTCCCATGTTTTGCTGCCTGTAGCTTGCAGCTGCAATCAGTTTTGCCTTTGAAAGACTATGCACCAAACTCTTTAATGTAAAATCAACTGCAATGCAGTGAAATATTATTGGAGTAAAAACTAGTCTATTTTATGACCTGCTAGGTTGATGTACCATTGATAAGTTGTGTTAATTTAACTCGAAATTAGTTTACCATTGCTCAGGTTGATGTTAAAAGTGTTCAAAAAGAATTGGGAAACTCAAGTGACTGGCACTATGAAATATACATAGATGTGCCTTTAAAGTCCTGTGTAGCATATTGCTATTACATGCTTCAGTATTTCATTTGGATTTGATTAACTTTCTTTATATTAAGAGCACTGAAAGAGTATTGGGCTATAATCCAGTAACATGGCTGAAGTTGATTTATATAGAGCAGATTGTGTTGTAAACTAGATTTGTCTCCTGGTGTCAACAACAGCCTCGCAATCTGTGATATTCTTGGCATGGGGCAAGGTTGATGTCAGTAATTGTGAAAATTTCAGGATGTTTTTAAATTGTTGATTGTTTGTTTGATTGGTAAGGTTTTGGTTCATTTTTAAAAACTCTGTTCTGTTTGGTTTATTCGATTCAGACTGCAGAAGTGTTGTCATTCAGCACTTGGATAATTGCTTAGCATGTATGACATCAGAATTCTTTGATTGCCTTTTGTGAGATTCTGAATTTTGTGAAAGTCGAAATAATAAAGTCACATTTGATCCAAGATTTTGAATGCTTTCACCTGTTGAGCATGACAATCTGTACTACTTCCAAATACCGAGCGGGGCTTTGTTTTAAATCATTAAAACTGCTCTGAGGAGAAATATGTATGTGGGTTGCTTCAGAACTGATATCAGCGTCCTTATAGACTCTGCTAATGGTTCTCTTTTGGCTCTTTTTTTCAATATATTACTTCATCTTCTTAGTGTTGCTTTGAGTCACTATGACTGAAAACCTCTCCAGAGAAATTCTGGCTCCACTGAACCCCAGCATAAATCCTGAAGAGCTGTAGATGAAACGGGACCATCTAGACGTCTGTCTCCCTTCAGCTTCAGTTTTAATGCAGCTGAAATGTGCTGCCTATGCTGTGGCAAGCACTTCAATTTTATTTTTCCTCCAAAGTCTCTTCCCTTAATGTGTGATATATAGTGCTCCCGCGAATGTAAATGAAACCCGATGGTGATATAGTGAACAGGCTTTAATGTGAGGGTATTCACATTCATACTCAACTGTCTTCTTTGGAATTGACACCATCTTTATATATCCTGAACATCCAAACAATTACAGTTTACACTGTATTTTTAAGAGCCAAAACAACAGATACAACATGCACTAGCAAAATAGAAATGTTCTACACATCAATCTAATGAGAAGCTGTACTTGGAAAATTGCGTACAGTACTGTGTCTGATTCTAAGTTGCTCTTGACCTCTTACCCATGCATTTTGTCTTAAAAAAACATCTGCCATTTGTCACGGCGCAAGTGGAGTTGAAGTCTTGCATTCTTGGTTGTGTCACACTGAGCACGCAGCTGTCCTTCTCTTCAGCACACCTCTGGGGCGTCAGTGTGACTGTACTGTGTTATGTGGGCTCTCAGGTCTTTTTAACTCTTTAAGCTCTTTTAAGCTCTTTAAGATCACAATGGGATGAATATGAGTTCTTAATGGAACACTATAATGCGGATGTCTTAGTTATTGCAGGTAATTTAATGTCATTGACTTCTGGAATGCTGGCTGTTGATTAGAATGCTGAGGTTTGAAATAAATGTTCCATGAGACTTGCTCTTCACAGTGATTGGCTCAAACTCATTCTGCAGGAGATTGCACTATGCCTTAGGGAAGTGGTTTCCCAAACTCAGTCCTGGTTCCTAAGTATGCGCTCTGGTTTTTTCCTACCAAAATAGCAATCCCAGAATTTTAATGACCTGCTCATTTTTCTTCATTAGTTGTTTTTAATGTTTTGAGACATTATTTACCCCCATAAATCATGCTAATTGAAATAGCTTTGCAACCCATAAACAACTGAAGTGCGGTCTCCATATTGGTTTCATTTCGCCGTTTTTCAATCAGCAACAACTAAAAAGGCAATATATTTTAACGGATCGAATTCAAGCCTGCAGTAAATTAATAAGATCAATCGGAGGGGCAAAGCACAGACAGGTTTGATTGATCATAATTTGCCTTGCTTTTGAATTCTTCAGTATCAAATAGATGCAGGGGCTGGACTGGGACAAAAAAACAGCCCTGGCATTTTTGGCCATGGCGGCCCAACCTGGGGTGCGTTTCCCAAAATCGCAGATGCTAACTTACGTAATTGGGCCCATTGACTGTGAATGGACGAACTATGCAAGTTGCTAACTTAGTTAGCAACTACGCTTTTGGGAAACGAGCCCCTGATCGTGACGTGACGGCCTGCCATACGCGCACACTTTGCTGTTACCAAAAGTTAAAATTAAGATCAGTCCTAACCTACATGCCCTGGAACTCCACACAGAAAGGCCCCAGGCCAGAATCGAACCCACAACCTTCTTGCTATGTGGTGGCAGTGCTAATCACTGCACCACCATGACAAAGAAGAAGTTATTATTATTATTATTATTAATAATATATTTACATGAATGAATGTGAAAAAGAAATGTGACTTTGGGGCCATTTATAATTTTTTAATAAGACCATTGCACTATTTGGATTGATTCATACATAACCTTTTTAAATAATGTTACATATCTTACAGTCTCAACAGGGCATAGAATAGCTCACTAGCTTCAGAACCGCAGTACTCTCTGGTTGCAAGTTTACTGGCAGGTGATACTGAACGTCAAGACAGGGTTTTAAATAGGAAAATTTGAAAGTCTCCCTTGCTGTATTCAGGACAAATTTTATTTGCCGCCATAAAACAACGAATCAATATGCATCAAATAGTTGGTTATTAACAGCTGGTCCATCTGTGGGGGCCTTTTGTAAGCTCATGCAAATTTTAACCGAATACATACTTGCGATAGCCTATTAATTTAACGTCAGTCTTACTGCTTTCCGTGTCCCCCTCCAAATGAAAACTGCTTGCTACATGAGGATCATCGTGGCCAAACAGCTGGTCAATTTTTTTCGCGTTTGAAAGCCTGAGGCTCCAATGTCTGTTTACTTTATTCTCGAAGCTTCTCCGCCTCTCCACTGCTTTCTGACATTTTCATCTGATCTCTGTTGTTAGACTGTTAATGCAACTAGGGACAAGCAAGGCCATTGGTCAAACTAATTTAAAACAACAACATTAAATAAACTGTACATGGCTTAAGCCTATGCATCGTTTCTTTTTTTATCTGCAAGAATACAGTTTTTCGGTAATTCCTATATCATAAAACAAATATATAAATAGATACTGAAAAATGGCCAAGATGCAAGATAACCAGAATAGTGAAGTAGAAGAATAAAAATGACATTTTTGAGTTTCAAAACAGCAAAAAAAAAAAATGAAGTTATAAGTCAGGTTCAGCTTTTCCTGTGTAAATCCACATGTGTATTTTTGATTTTTGTGAGTGCCCCTCGCAAAAGATGACAGTATAAGATATTTTAATGCATTTGCCTGTATACACCCCTTAAAAATGTCATGCAGTAAGACTAATTTATTTTTAATATAATATTAAAATGAATGTTAGTGGCTCTGTTACAAACAATCAAAATGTTATTATTGATCTACACAGATGCTATAGGGTCATTCTACCTCAATTCAACGGGTTTAGAAAAAAATTCCTGCTTGACCATCTTGGATTTGCTTCAAATTTTTACCATGTGAAGTTCAACCATGAAAACTAGCCCAGCCAAAATTTCAGACCAATATTTCAATTGTATCCAAAGAAAAAAAATTCTTGAAGGTACCCCCCTCCTTGCCGTTTTTTGGTGCATTTCGCGATCGTCTTAAAATGTAGCGAAGTTTGAAGTGCAATATCTCAGTAAGTTTTCTAGCTAAATGCATGAAATTTTCAGTAAAGAAAGACTACCACATATAGATTTCATATGTCTAATCTCAATAACATTGTCTTTATTGGGACTGTGGTATGACCTTGTGAAATCTGGAAAATAAACTGGAAACTTTTACGAACCCCTCGATTTATTGACTAATTAAACACAAACCAAATATGATATATTGCAAATAATTACACATCCTTTCACATAAATATATAGAGTAATCAGATCAGCATTTATTCATGGGTATGGTCCTTTTTTTGTTGTTCTTTTTCTCATAATAAAATCACAAAATAACATTTTTTATTAATTTTCACTTTCAAATACCACAGGTATGACAAGGAGTACCAACCAAAGGAACCTATTTTCTGAAAGACCATCACATATGCTTACAAAATGTAAAATTTCATGATGGTTCTAGGATTCTAACCTGCAAAAAAAAATATTTTTGAATAACCCAGCTATATATCGCTCACGATTCTTCTCATCTGATCATGAAATTCGAGATGCATGAACTGTTTGACTGTGCAGAGTGTAGTTTACTAAATACCAAATGTAACAGAACAATCTGTTTGTAACAGGTATATTTTAAAAAGTGAACATGACAATAGTTATAACATTTTGGCGAGTTGTTCTGTGGAAGACTTTTGTATGTTCTCTGGAACTGTGTATCGTCTCCCAGTGGTTGTAACTGGTGCATCAATGATTGCCAGTATGTGAGGGAGTGGGACATGGCAGACATCATCTTTTTTGGGCCAGGCAAAGCTTTTTTTTGGTCCATGTGGGTGCATGAACAAAACTTGAACGTCATTTTCATCATGGTCGACCCCCTTGATGTTACCTATCCACCACTGCCGGTCGTACACACAAATTATGTATTTCCCAGGTATCATATCTTGCAGGTTCATGGTAGGGTTAGGAGATTGTTGCTGTGTTTGCTCCACAATCTTGCAACCCTTGTACACATCAACTGTGAATCCCCATACTCCTGAGACTCTACTGACTTCAACTTGCGCTGGGCCAACTGGAATAAAGCAATGGTTCCCCCTGGTTCCTGGGACAGTACTGGGTGATTCGAATCTGGCTGCAAGATGCTCAGAACCCTTTTCCACATCTTCTTTGCTGACCCAGATGAAGTGTATGTTTTTGATGTTTCGCTCAGCCCAGGTGAAAAGGTCTGACGGTGTCATGATATGATTGTCGGTAGTGGCTTGGAGGCTCGCTCTTGCAGCAGCTCGCTTGACTGTTCCCCCAATACCATCACATGGAGATTTGCCATGGGAGGTTGCAAAAAAGTGCCACTCTGCCTGAACACCAAAATCCTCCATGTGATGTGCAAGATTACAAAAATTTTTGTAATTTTTGTACTGGGAGGCGGCTCCATCACTGAAGTATATCACTTTGGACACGTGTGGACACTTGCCAAGAACGATTGGGATAATACGTGACAAGAACGTGCGAACTGCTACTGTGTCATGCTTGAGGCAGTCACTGACCACACACAAGCTCAAGCACTTCAGCTCACCTGGGTAATTGTCATGGGCTTCCCTGTAGTACACCACAAATGGATGGAGGGTACTTTGGCTGTTGTCCCAGTGGTATCCTTGGGCTGCATCTTGGACTATGAAAGAGTAGTTCTCTGCAAAATCCAACAAAATGATACAGGCATCCGTGATGGTGTCTTTGAGGTGGCGAAGATGATCACTCTGGTGTTTGGATATGAAGTGGTGTTCTGCTAGTTTTTCTGCTTTCGAGGCGAGAGCTTCAGTGTATTCATTTACTGTGGCGAGATGATCTACTAGAGTTGTTCGATCTGTGGACTCCCACTGTTTGTACTTCACGCTGTCTACTTCATCGGATATCCTGCTGTTGATAAATTCCTCAAGAGCTTGGGAACCTGGACAGGCATCACATCTGTGTAGCATACAAATGTTGTTTTCCACTGAACAGACAAGTTGTTGAAGCAAATCATGATAAGATATCTTCACGTTGTTGTTTGATGGAAATGACGCCAGCATCAGTTTCACGTTTTGATGGATGGTACAGACACAGACTGAATGGGTACCCTTGCTCCAACTGTGACACATTCCTTGGGTCTAAGTGCACAGAACTTTGAGATTCCAATCTTTTTTTCAGGATTTCTGGTCTTGAATAGCGAATACGCTTCATTGAGATTCATCAGAAGCAATCTTCGCTGCTTGTGAACTCTTCTCCCTTCTTCAGTGACACTTTTGTAGTCTTTGGACCCAGGCATCATTCGGGATACATCATCTTCATTGTAGAATGCTTCAACATCCTTCACAGTTTGTGGGCTGAGAGGCTTCCCTTTTGCATGTACAATGTCGGGTAAAATTCCTTGCTCGTTCTTCAGTTGCCGCGATCGTCGAACAATGTATTCTGTGACTCCAAACTCTGTGGCAGTCTTTGCAATGCTCCAGCTTTCAGGTGACAGGGTTAACAGAGATATTTTTTGTGCTTTACTGGCACCTGCTAGTTTCTTCTTGAGCTCCCCAAGCAAGTAATCAAGATCACTCTCAGCTGGACAACTGTGAATTTCCTTCAATGGGCTAGATATTGATGAAATTGGTACATTAAGGGATGCAGAAAGAAGTTCCTTGGACTGTTTGTGCATCTGATTCAGCTTTTTTTTGCATATGAAGCTCTGTCTTGGGTCTTCAATTTTTTCGCCTTTACCGGCGTCAGGCCTACTGCAGTGAAACTTTCATCTATCTTGCTCCCTGCCACATCTTCAGAAATATACTCATCTTGTGTGCTAACACCCTCAGTTTCGCTTGAGCTGCAGGTCTCCATGGAAGACAGATGAACGCGACATTTGGGGCACACTTTCATTCCTGCATGAATGTGGTTTTGTCCTTGAACAGAGTTGATCTTCTGAGCTTGTGTGAGAGACAGCTGTCGTGAGGCTTCCTTTGCATGTTGACGTATGCAAATCAAAAGGATTGCAGCACTTTTTCTGCAGTGAAGCGTACAGATCAAGAAAGACTTTTTGTGGTGCAAACATATGGTTGTTTCCGACGATATTTTTGGCAATTCACATCTGTTTTTCAGAAGTTCCTGATCATCAGCTGTGAGTTCTTCAACCTTGCTCAGTTTCATGGGACTGTGTAAAATAATTTGGAATTACAATGTGAATATCATGACAAAATATTGCAATGTTACCATAACTAGAAAAAGAAAATAATTACCCCCTCCCAGAATGTATACTCACACTTTAAGTTTGTGTACATAATCCAACTTATGACATTGGTCCTCGAGACCCAGATGATCTCCAATAGTGCATGGAACTAAAACTGCTGAAAAAAGCCATTGCTTTAGTGTCCAACAGGCTGGGCTGTTTTAATTGAACTGAATAAAATGTCAGAGCAATCAGATTTATATAGTCAATGATGATGTCAGAAAAATCTCCTGAATGAGTCAGCTGATCTAATCTGATGCCAACCAAATTTCAAGAAAACCAAACTCAAGTAGATACATGTATTGCTGACATCATCACCTCACTGGTAATTGACGAAGAATAAGTGCAAAATAAGAATCAATTTGTTGTGGTTTGGAAAAAACTGGCATAAAACACAATCGCGAAATTCCATAATGGGTTGATGTTTCAAAAAATTTTTTTGCAGGTTAGAATCCTAGAACCATCATGAAATTTTACATTTTGTAAGCATATGTGATGGTCTTTCAGAAAATAGGTTCCTTTGGTTGGTACTCCTTGTCATACCTGTGGTATTTGAAAGTGAAAATTAATAAAAAGTGTTATTTTGTGATTTTATTATGAGAAAAAAGAACAACAAAAAAAGGACCATACCCATGAATAAATGCTGATCTGATTACTCTATATATTTATGTGAAAGGATGTGTAATTATTTGCAATATATCATATTTGGTTTGTGTTTAATTGGTCAATAAATCAAGGGGTTCGTAAAAGTTTCAGTTTATTTTCCAAATTTCACAAGGTCATACCACAGTCCCAATAAAGACAATGTTATTGAGATTAGACATATGAAATCTATATGTGGTAGTCTTTCTTTACTGAAAATTTCATGCATTTAGCTAGAAAAACTTACTGAGATATTGCACTTCAAACTTTGCTACATTTTAAGACGATCGCGAAATGCACCAAAAACGGCAAGGAGGGGGGTACCTTCAAGAATTTTTTTTTCTTTGGATACAATTGAAATATCGGTCTGAAATTTTGGCTGGGCTAGTTTTCATGGTTGAACTTCACATGGTAAAAATTTGAAGCAAATCTAAGATAGTCAAGCAGGAAGCATTTGTTGAATTGAGGTGGAATGACCCTATACCCAGTTGCAGAATGTCAACACTAGAATTTCAAATATTAGATATTTTGTCTTTAAAGACAGCAGCATGTCATTTGTCAACATTTGTTACATCTTTTTTCAATTAGAGAGCCAAAACTGCTTTAAAATCTGGCATATCTTTAGATTTTATTAGGTCTTCTTGATTGTGTTCATTCACAATTTAACTTAAGAGTATTTTGTATATTTATTTCAAAATTAAGTGTTTTACCGCATGGCATATTTTGTTTTACCGCATGACATAGCACAACTGCATTAGACCATAACACATAAGTCTAACAAGTTGAAGATGGCTACTTCTGAAAAATGCCAAAGATACTCAGGGCTTTCAAAGTGAACCTTTTAATGACATTAAAATGTGTTTTCCAACTGAAAATCAAGAATCATAATAAAACCTTTTATTTGTTAAAATTCATAACATTAATCTGATATATGAATAATATGAATACTCATTAATAGTTCATTTATTCATTTCTTTATTTACTGCAAGTCATTGAAGACACTTTATACTAGGGCCGATGATAAAGACTATAATTCAGGCTTAAAGAGAATGTAGCCTGTACTGACATAACCGACATGTATACGGCCATTACTACCATCATATGCTTTCACAGTTATACCTTTCCCTTCTCTTTTCTGGTCTCTCCTGTCTAGCAGCAGGATCTGCCCTGATCTTTGCACGGAAACGTGCACCCCTCTCTTCACTGGAAAGAGGCATCTGCAAAAATGTAAAACCCAATTCCGAAAAAGTTGGGATAAAGTGTAAATTGTGAATAAAATCAAAACGCAATGACTTTTAAATCACACCAGCCAGTATTTTATTCACAGTAGAACAGAGATAACATAGCAAATGTTGAAACTGAGAAATTTTACAATTTTATCCACAAAATGAGCTCATTTCAAATTTGATGGCTGCTACAGGTCTCAAAAAAGTTGGAACAGGGGCCTGTTTACCATGGTGTAGCATCCCCTCTTCTTTTTAACACAGAGTGGAGGCATCTGGGCATTGAGGAGACAAGTTTCTTGAGTTTAGCCATTGGAATTTGATCTCACTCTTGTTTAATACAGGCTTTCAGCTGCTGGAGAGTTTTGGGTCTCCTTTGACGGACTTTTCGTTTAATTATGCGCCAAATGTTCTCAATCGGTGAAAGATCAAGACTGCAGGCAGGCCAGTTCAGCACATGGACTCTTCTACTACGAAGCCATGCTGTTATAACAGCTACAGTATGTGGTTTTGCATTGTCCTGCTGAAATACACAAGGCCTTCCCTGGAATAGATGTCGTCTGGAGGGGAGCATATGTTGCTCTAAAACCTTTATATACCTTTCAGCATTCATGGTGCTTTTTAAAATATGCAAGTGCCCCACACCATATGCACTAAGACATCCCCATACCATCAGAGATGCTGCCTTTTGAACTGAAAGCTGATAACAGGAGGGGTGGTCTTTCTCCTCTTCAGCCCAGAGGACACACGCCCATGATTTCCAACAAGTTTGTCAAATTTGGACTCGTCTGACCACAGTATACTTTGCTTCAGTCCATTTTAAATGAGCCTTGGGCCACAGAACACGGTGACGCTTCTGGATCATGCTCAACAATGGCTTCCTTTTTGCATAATAGAGTTTTAGGTGGCATCTGTGGACGGCACGGCAGACTGTGTTTACAGACAGTGGTTTCTTGAAGTATTCCTGGGCCCATTTAGTAATGTCAATGACAGAATCATGCCGGTGAGTGATGACTTGGCGTCTGAGGGCCCGAAGATCACGGGCATCCAGTAAAGGTCTTCGGCCTTGTCCCTTACGCACAGAGATTTTTCCAGTGTCTCTGAATCTTTAGATGATGTTATGCACTGTTGATGATTAGACCTTCAAAGCCTTTCAGGGTTTTCCCTGAGTTTTTTTGAGACCAAGGTGGCAAAGGGCAGGGAGTGATTTGCGTGGCGTGCAAAGTTTATGAACACACCTTTGGATTGTTGGGCGTTAAGTGAATAATCACGAATTGATCAATGAACATTAAAATTCATTTATTTTAAATAAATTTGTCTAGAATTTTTCATGCAAACAAAACAAAGTTATTCACAAAAACAATAAAACCTAACAGCAGATTGTGCAATCTTTGTCCTTGCACTTTACTCTTCTGTGTTTATTTTTCTAATAAAAGCGCCTGAGCAGATCCTTCCAGTCAATCTCATTTGGTCTGGGACCATCCACAGCAAGGTTAACATGCACACCTTAGTCAGATTACATCCATAGTTCAACTATGCTCCTCAATCACACCTCTGGCAGTTGTCCCAGTATACATGCTGGTGAGAAAATCGAATTATTGGCTGGAGCATGTCTTACTCCGCTACGCTACGTGGCGCTGTAGCCCTTTAACTAGCGATATAGGGCCACTTGCGGCTAACTGATCAGCTGGCATTTCGAAAAAAATCGCTGTTCTGCGTTTTCCTCCCATCTATAGATTTCAGAATATTTAATTCTTGGAGCTGATGAAGCATAAAACGTCTCTATGTCCGTCCAAAAGTGTATTTTCGGTCGGACCAAGGCCGTTTGTGTCGCTCGATGTTACCGGCAACAACACTGCTCGAGCATGCGCAGAACGCTAAGTCCCAACTCTGATCAGATAGGACGTTTACAAGCAGAGAATAATTTGACAATCAATCGAATTATCTAGGTAGGTTAATTCAGTCCGACTATGATGTTTACATGCACTTTAAAAATCCGATCATAGTCGGACTAAGCCAATAATTCGGTTTTCTTGAGTGTCATGTGAACGCACTGAGTGTTGTAGCGGTGAATACAGAGGTGGTTTAACTCACACAGTTTCCCCTTTATGACGAATACAAACCATCAGAAAGTAAGAGAATAAACTCTCAGCGTCATTCAAAACAGTGGTTAAACTGACTTCACCTGTGTTTACTCTCCACTATTTTACCCCTGCTCGTGTGACGTTACTCACTCACCCTTGTCTGGGTTCAGTCTGACCCTCACACTCGGACTGCCTGACATCATCGGGGAAAAAAAGGAGTAAAGTTAATAAACGTAACCTTACGGAGCCATTGGCCTGTTGTAAATCTGCTGAATTTTCCTTATCGGTCACCTCTCTCTCTCCTCAAGCCTTGGCCTTTTGGCAAAGAAGGCTGTTCTTTTTTTCATTTCCCCTGTTCTTTCGCTGTCTCTGCCTGCCTGCCACAAGTTAAGTCGGGAACTAATGTTACGCTCGTTACTTCACTCCAATAAAACCCAGCTTTTATCATTGACAAAATTAGTTTTGCCCACAGAGATATAAAAACACTAGAGTGGACAAAGTCTTCGTTTCTGTGGCAGCACTCGGCTGCCATCTTGTGTATGTATATCGGAGCGGACGTTCATAGGAAAATATAGTTGAACTCCCTAAATCGTCCTCGTATAAACCGGAAACTCGCTCATACCGGACAACAGCCGATGTCCCGATTTTTTTTCTTGAAATGTTTTCCCATGAAATAAACATCGAATATACCTGATTTTATGTAACGGATTTTCGCTTACATCGGACAAAATGTCCAGTCCCGTCACAATACATTTCCATTCAAAAGCACTCATGTATACCGAGCAAGCTGGTTCGCTCCATGCACATAGGCTACGCAGTCGCAACAGAGCAACGAAATGAAGTTCGGCTTTCCTGCACTGTTATAAACTGACTGAATTTAACCGTTAAATTAACGCTTTGTCTCCTTGTTATTTCAACTGTAAGAGGAGTCCTGCGCGCATTTAACCGTGGTTTACACTGAACATGCACTGAACTCTGTGGTAAACTTATTGTAAAATTACAGTTAAATTTTAACTTATATTACCTGGCAAAAAAGGCTTCAGTTTATTAGTTTATTATTAACAGTGTATTTGCGAAAACTGAAACTGGCGCGGTTTCATTCACATACTTTATTTTTGAGACTTCTACATTGATCCCAGTTGGGGCAACACGCAATGTCGTCGTGTTATCCATTGTGTCAGGGCAAAGACGGTTGAAGACAACAAGTAGGTATGAACACTTCAGAATGAAGTTGTTCCGATCGTAATACACAAAGCATGCATATAAATTCATATGCATATAACGACTAGTTTCTTCCAGGTATAGACCTGGGTCGGACTCACAGGCACAGCTGAATGCGAACGCTTTTTCTTTGAACGAAACTAAAACGTAGGTAACTGAGCGATAATATAAAGGGTAAGGCAATCGTAGAGCTTATTATTTAGCTTTGCCAAATAATGGAGCATAAATATTGTTGTTCAATTACAATTCCTTATTCGTGTCCTTTTAAAGTATGATAAGATAAAAAAGAACACGGAAAACAAGTCTCTGCCCCGAGGGGAAAAAAAAAAAAAATTTCGACGCCCATGTTAAGCCTGCTGTTTTAATGTGCCTCTTTGGACATTTATACATACACAAGATGGCGGAGCTACTCTGCTGTTTGCGCTTTGGTCCAGCCAGTGACGTTGTCCACTCCAGTGTTTTTATATCTCTGTGGTGTTGCCTCAAGAAAAATCTCTTACCGTTACCCTGTGTGTTGACGTAGTAGTTGTCCTTTTGTTTGGAATGTTGCCTCCTCCATTTCGCTCGCTTGGAGTAAACTGACATGTACGCAAGCGACGTAAACGCTCATGACGTATGACGCATGTGAGGCTTGTGTTTTGTTGACAGCTGTGTTAAGCAAAGAGCCTTGTGTCATGGGTAGTGGGCGATTTCTAATTTCGTCCAGCTGGTGTCAGTGTCTCGCGCTGGGATACACACCGGGGTCGGATTTCGCCCAATCTAATCTACCTATATAAACCTGTTCCACCTTTCAGCCCCTGCTTGAGTGTTTCACTTGAGTTGGTAAGGTACGGACTGGTTCTTGTCCGAGGTTACTGTTCGCTACACTCTGTCGCTTCTCGTTCCAGTTTTAGTGGTATGTATATCCATGAGAGCATAAAATTGCCGTGGAATTAGGTCTTTCCTTGTTTCTCGCTCTGTAGTAGGTTCCCTTCTTGGGGGCTGAACGTTTAGAGTTCCTGTTCTGTTTTATTCCCTTCTCCGCGTACGAGTTTTCCTTATTATTGAGGGACCGGGAAGTTTTCCTTCCGTTCAGCTGATTCCCCGAGTTCCCAGCTCCCTCCTTTTTCACGGAGGCTAGTAATTTGAGTTCAATAGGCAGTCGAGCTGCTGCTAAGCGTTAGATATCTTTTGTATATTTCTCTTTGTTAGAATCCAATAAAGGGGGGATCGGGTTCACTCCCCTCTCCCTTATGTCCACGTAAAGCACTACCCACCTTAAAAATGCCGATGCACCTCAAGCCAACAGTCTAGTGCCACAAAGTCTGTGTTCTGACGGAAGATTTTGAGTTTGTAGATTTCCAGTGTTCCTTATTGTGATATCCACTGACTGTCCAGTTTCTCACCCTGTTTTATAATTGGGTAGTTTTTTTTTTTGACCTTTGGGCAATTTTATCTTAGCCCCATGTCAACATTTCAGTGGTTATTTAGCACACTATGAAATGATTTTCATCATGGCCATTTTTGACGGGAGTAACTTTCAGACCCCATTCTAAGATTCTGTGGTTGACACAAAAACCGCTCCTGGTCCTCTGGGGAAACGTTACCCCCATCACACCTTGGATACGAAGATTACGTAGTGCAGTTCTATGAATCCCGTAGTGATGAAATAGAACCGTCCTTTCGGCCTCCTTTCACTAAGGCGGCGGCCAAAATGACCAAGGCGGCCCGCCTTGGCGATAGATAGGCAGGGAAAACCCTGCCTTTGCAATTTCACATTGAGGAACATTGTTTTTAAAGTATTCCACAATTTTTTTACGCAAGCCTTCACAGGTTGGAGAGCCTCTGGCCATCTTTACTTCTTAGAGACTCAGCCTCTCTAAGACATCCCTTTTATAGCCAATCATGTTACACACCTGATGCCAGTTAACTTAATTACTTGCTAAATGTTCTTTCAGCTGATTCTCTTATATATTAATTGCTTTTTCAGCCCTTTTCTTGAGACCTGTTGCAGCCATAAAATTTGAAATAAGCTCATTTTGTGGATAAAAATTTAAAATATCTCAGTTTCAACATTTGAAATGTTATCTCTGTTCTATTGTTAATAACATATTGGCTCATGTGATCTGAAAGTCATTGCATTTTGAGTTTATTCACAAGTTACACTTGGTCCCAACTATTTTGGAATTGGGGTTGTAAAATAATGTTTAAAATATACAAAAATGTATTACAAATGTTAAAAGTAATTAAGAATAATTGTACAAACTTTACAAATGATTAAAATAATTTAGAAAGAAAAAGATAATTCAGTTTAAATCTTCTGTGTCATGTGGTAAAACAGCATTTCATTTGTTAAAACGTTTGTCCACATGACATATTTTGTTTGTCTGCATGACAGATTCCATTTTCATTCCTAACAGGTAGTTGCATGGCCATCTATTCACCGCACTAACCTTGACCTTGACCTATAAACTTTAAATTTAATGTGTAAATCAATATTTTTAAAATGTTCAACTTTATCAACACTTTTTTGACGTTGGACCGCATGACGCTCAAATCTGTGACACTTTGTATGACACCTGGAAAAGGTGATAATAACTTCAATGTAGGACCACATTTTTGAACTTGCCTCCAATTCTGGTTGTTCTCAGGGGTCCTCTGAGTGATGTCATCACAGGTCACATGACTTGAGTCATATTTCTAAAGTACAAAATGGCTTCCAATCTTTGTTTTACTACATGACATTGAGGGAAATCTGTCTTTGCGGAACAAAGTGATTTAGATATTAATGACATTTCTTAAAGATGTATCCTATTAATACTTTGCAGTGCTTTTCTGTACACTATAAAAATACGCTAAAGACCAAAGTTGATGATTTTTAACATTTTTAACCATTTTAAAGGCAGTTTTCTTTTTTTGAAATTAAGTGACTCCCGTTTTACCGCATGACATTTACCACTTGAATGGTGTAAAAGTCTACCAATTTTGTATTTTTCATGCAAATATGAATAGTGAGGAGGGAGAATGATGTAAGATTAATGAATATATACGATATCAAACTTATTTTATACAAATACATAATAGAAATTTCCCCTGGAAGCAAAATTCAGTGTGGCACGTCACACACCCATATAAAGCATGTGTCACTTCATTATGAAATGTTGAGAATCTCAGGGAGAACTCTCTATATAATGTAGTGTGAGATGGGATACGTTTTAGCTATATGTGGATGTTCTCTATATGGAAATTTACTTCAAATTAGTTGACATCATTCTGCCGTCTACCTGCCTTAATGTGGGCCACTGGCTACCAACGGGCCATACTCAATTTTTTTTTTTTTTTCCCTGAGGAGGGAGGGCTCAGAGATTTCATTGGGCCAGCCCTGTGTCAGTGTAGAAAATGAACCAATGGGCCGCTTTCCGTGTTTTAAAGGCCGGCACGGTCGTTTGTTATTGCATTTTTATAAACTATGATTGCATCGGCCCAAAATGTGCGTTGGCCCACTGGGCATTGCCCGGTATGCCAGATTACCAGTCCAGCCTTGAATAGATGGTCAGTTTTAGTGTTCATTCTGTACACATTTTCATCAATTAGAAGCTAACTGATTCTTTGACTTCAGCAGTAAAAATTTTCCCATAGTTTTTTTGTGATGAAAAGCCAGTTTGCAATTTTGTAAAATGAACACTGAATTCTTCAGAGCATACATTTCTAATGCATTTTAGCTTGAATAATCCTTACAAACATGAACAGTGCACTTAAAAAAAAAATAACTGGCTAAAATTCTGGCTGGGATCGCAATTCACTGCATAAAGCCTACTTTGTTTAATATTATTGCAAACAGCCTCATGCTGCAATTACTTTCTTTTTATTGAAGGTAACGATGTTTGGAATGTGTTCTCAATTAGCGCCGTCTCATAATTGGCCGTCAGCGGGACACAGTCACCTTGGAGCCACCCCAAAAGCCTGGCTGCTTTCACTCTCGGGATGGCCTGACCCCTTCACTTCCTCCCGTCTTGTTTGCTGCACATTAATTAATGCTGGGTGGCCCCCAGCACACAGGAAGTGACCTCTGACCTCCTCTAAACAGTCTGTAGGTTGTTGCTGTGGAATGCCATTTGCTGGTCGAGTGAATCAGAGGACTTCTTGATTGCGCTAGCCGCCTGCTTGTCTATTATGTGAAATGGATCACTGAAAGAGCACATCTAACCTTTTGAGAGTTAGGTTTTATGGATTTTTTTCTCAAACCATGTTGCTTTCATCTCTTCCTGGTAAATGATTGTTACATCAGCATTAGAATATGCAATGAAGAACATTCTAATCATACTTCTGTGATGTCACACTGTAAAGGGTTAAATTCCATCTGCATGCAGAGCCTGCAGGAAGTCCTGAGAATTGTATTGCTGTGTGCATGTATATTCCTTCCTTGATTATTGTCATTGGTACTTTTAAAATTTCTTTGGTTTGTATGAAGCTTATGTGGCAGCTTTGCTGCGCACTTTGTGGATCATGTGCTCTGCCTGGTAGCCACCCACAGCTGGCATATAACCCTCTTTGACTGAGCGCTTGTCAAGACCTTGATGAAGACCTAGAGTCGAACCGCGTTTGTCTATTTTGTTGCCATGCTCATGAATTAAATTTTCACCTATTTTTCATCCAAGACAGAGTGCCTGTTTTTTCCTTGGGTTTTGTCTCACTTTGTTTTGAGCAATATTCCCTGGAATTGTTCTTTTTTTCCTTGTATTGCTGTGTGTTCTGAATGAAACCTGTTGGGTTCTAACAGGAAATCATAAGTCTGCCTTCACTGCAGCCCAAAGGAGTGTGGTTGCTCTCCCAGTAAAAGGCTGTTGTGGTCACTGGTAGCAGTACTGTTTGAAGCTTGCTGCCACATCATACTGGTTCCTTTGCATTCTGCCTAGAGTACCATTATGAACCACTTATGTATTTACAGTCTAGGCATGTCCTTGCATCTATTGCCCCTGAAACCATACCCCCACCCCCTCCACACTCCACTAGTGCCTCGCTAGTCGGCCCCCCCACCCTGCTCAGAGGACCACATCTGCAGCCCAGCTGCCTGCCCACCCCCCTTCTGCCATTCCATCACTCATCCTGAGGCTAACCTCACCCCCTCTTACCTTAGCAGCTCAGCTGAGCTAATGACACTGACTGACATCACTCTGGAAAACTATGATTTTATTTACTCTGCCTGGCCAAAAAAACAGTCATCATTTGAATTTAAATAAGCAAGTACTTCAGAGTCATCTATGACTGAAACATTATTGCAGCAATATTTTTCAGAAATATAAACAGAACTCATGCACAGACGGGAATCTAGTTCAGTGACTTTATTGAGCTGCACAATTGTACAGGCAGAGTCAAACATGAGCGCTAGTAATTAAGCAAAGACGGGTAAAGCTAGAGTCACAATCAAAATACCGTCCAATAACCAAAAGCCGGAAAGTAGATGCAGGAAAACCAAATCACTGGATAAATTGGGATTCGAAAAACAATGCAGAAATCAAACACAGGTTGGTAAATTGTACACTGAGGGCAAAGCAAGAATCATAAATCAAAAGACAAATCACAGCTGTAGGCTCTGAAAATCAAAGAAACGTTTGTGGGTAACACTGATAAACTGCTTAGCAAACTTGCAAAATCCAGAGTGAACACAGTAGGGAATGTAAAAGGAGAACAGGGAAGCAAATAACATGGGATACAGGTGTGCAGGGAAAGAAAAGTGTGCAGGGAGGTGTGGCTACTAATGGGGAAACAATGAATCAATTAAACAATGAAGGAAGGGCAGTACAAGTAAGGGAGAGAAGACAGAAGCACAGGGTGAATGACAGAAGAAAGCAAATGTCTAGACCAGGGATCTTCAAATTTGGACCTTGAATCCAAATTCAGTCCAGGTTTTCTTTTATCGCAGGAGGTAAGTAAATGGACAATTAGCGCCCCTGATTGGCCAGACTGTCTTTACACCTGACTCCCAGTTAAAGGGAGGGTGGAAAACCAGCAGGTCTCAGACCTGGAGGACTGTAATTTGAGGACCAGGGGACTAGACTAATGCAGTTAAACGCTAAAATAAACAATGAGCATGAAAAATAATAAATGCAAATACAAAAAGCGCAAAATAAAAGGAGAATGGATTCATGCTGTTACAAAAAGGGGCAAATTATTGGCTTGCATCAAACTAAGAAAACAACTGGATGTTTGTTTACTTGTCTGATTGGCATCTCATCCTATGTGGTTACTTCATGTTTTTTAAGCTCATTGTTTGTTGTAAAGGAAAGTCTTGCATCACAGCTGAGAGTAATGCCTCTAGTCAAAGGGAATTGTTTACTCTGTCTGCTAATAACTGCCATTCTTTGGATGGCAAATTGGGGAGTGTGGGTGCTGCAGCCAATTAGAGCTTGTCCATTAAGAGTTTGTCCAGTAAGAGCTATAAGAGCTGTCTCGGTGGCTTATAGCTCTATGAGCGCTCTTCAGGCAGGCAGTCCAACTCTGGCTGCGTCCAAATGGTCTTTTTTGCCCAGGAAAGTTCCGAACTCCAAAAAATGATCTGGAAATAATAACTTTGCAGCCATGATAAGTGCATTTAGATTCTTTAAATGTTAAGGAAAGGTGTCTCAGTGCTTCCTAATTTACCTCCTTTAGCGTAGGGTACACAGAACCATCCTTTTCGAAAAGACAGGAGATAACACTATCCCACAAATCCACGCTGCAGCAATATTTAAAGCAGCGACAATTTATCCGGCCAATCGCGTAAAGAAATGTGTATGATGGGCTAGGGACTCATGATCACGTTGCCTGGTGGAAGTGTATTCGGATTCTCTAATTAGCGCAGTTGTCTTAAGCCGTTAGGAATTCCCTTTTACACCTTTGCTTTACCTTATGACGTTTTCCACAAAGGTTAAAAGGACTTAATTTTTGACTATTCGGACGTAGCCCCTGTTTCCACTCTTTCACGAGCAGAGCATGCTTTGATAAACAAATCTTGCTGAAATGCTAGTTAGTAGAATAGTGCCAAATTCTGGTTGAAATAAAATCCTGCAAGACGGTTGATCTCCAGGAACAGGGATGGACATTTCTGGGATTAAGTAGGTTTGAGCATGCTTGGGCCCTCCACTACAGGCCATTGCCAACCATCAGTGTTCCTGTCACTCAAACAATTCACGCTCCGCCTTCCCCCAGAGCTGAGCGTTTCACAAAATGGCTTCACCCATCTTCATAGGCTGCGATGGAATGTGGCCTTTAAGTAAGTGGAGGAACGTAGCAGTTGGTCGGCTTTAGAGAAAACCTCTCCTTTTTTTGTTTTTACCCCTAATGGGAAAACCAGGCATATGCGTCCTTGGCAAGCCTCAGCTCAGAGTCTCTCGGGGTGGTTCACCCACCCCCCGCTGGCCTGCTCGCTCAACAAACCCCCCTGAAACATGAGCCGTCCCTTTATTTGGACTCCTTTCACATTTGATCAGCTGTTACGGGGTTTTTTTTTTCCCAAGTTGCTTTAATAACTACCAGATATGGGAAAAGATGACTTCCCTGACAGTATTTTTTTGGGGGGAGGGGCATTACAAGTTACATCACCCTTCTGCTGGGAATATTTTGGCCTGTAAACAGATGGGTGGGGGTATAGGCAGTGTTGGGTAGCTGTCTGTGGTAACTGCTTTGGCAGAGGGGATGGTTTGCGATGGGGGGTATTATCACAGAGAATTCCTTTGATGTGGCTTGTGGTTAGCGTTAGATACATTTGTTAGGGCACGGAGACACAGTCAGGGCTACGCTGGAGCTCATGTTAGGCTGGGATGTGGATCAGCTGTATAAGACTGTCACTCATGGGATGTGTGAGGTATCCTGTGGCGATATTTGTCTGTTTAAGGGAAGGTTTGTTTCATGTTGATCTGTACATACGTACGTAGAAGAGCGCCCATACACACATGTAGATACACACGTAAGCTCTCGCATCGCACCCACCCACATACACAGAAGGTAGACCGCATCCCCTTGTACACTTGAAACCTCTCAGACGGCCCCTTTGGCTAATGTCAGTCCATCATGTGAGACTCCACAGTCCGCACTGACGCATAAGTTGCGTAATTCTAAAGTCTTGTCTCCTTGTTGTCTGTCCTGGTTAATTTATGTGAAGGAGCCTCACGGAGTGTTGAGTGACACTGCAGGCTGCTCTGTGCTGTGTGGATAATGAGTGGTTTTATTGTGGTAATGATGTACACCTTGTGCTGGGGAGGAGCAGAGAGGAAGAGGTTTCTGTGGCTAATTTCTCTCTCTCTCTCTCTCTCTCTCTCTCTCTCTCTCTCTCTCTCTCTCTCTCTCTTCTTCTTTCCCTCATTTCTCTCACCCTCTCACCCTTCACCCCTCTGCCTCTCTCTTTTTCTCCCCCTCTCACCCTCCTGCTCTCTCTTTCTCTCTCTCTGCCCCTCTCTCAGATTCATCTTGCTGTCACCACGCAGCTGACCTCTCGACATGTAGGGAGGCCTGTGGTCAGGTAAGAGATGTCAGGTCTGCCCTGCTCTGCCCAGCTTCTTCCTCCTGTTGACCGCGTCCAAAACAGCCTTGTCAAAAAATGAAAAATAAGTCCATCTTACCGAGCATTTTAATGTTGTATATGGAGTTAAAACACTTATTTTGATTACCTTTCTTCTCAGTCGGACAAAATTTTCCCGATGAGGTGAGATAATTTTGAGTCATTCCAAGATTAGCAAGTGAGATAAGAAAAATTCACTTGTTAAGTTCATGGTAACTTAAAATAGGCTAATATTTTATACTCGAGAGAGAAAAATTAGGAAGTTAAGTCACATAAGATTAAAAGACAAAAGACAAAAAGACAGACACTTTTTGCAGTGCGGTATCTGATGTGTATACTTAATAGTTGGTAAATAGTAATTTTTCATACCCAATTGTCACGAGCCATGCAAGGAAAGAATATATGTTCACTCCAGATCAATTGGTCTGGATCATCTACCCCTTTTCCACCAAAAAGAACCTGGTGCTAGTGCCGTGCTGGTGCTAGTGCAAGTGCTTAGTTGGTTCAACCCACGCACCTCCTAAGAACCTGTTTGGTTTTCCATCGCCGAGGAGCCAAATCAGAGCCACGTGATTGCATCACTGTAATTTAAGAGCAGCAGATCAGGAGAAAATGAACGTTGTTCGAGATCTGCGTATCTCTCAGCAGCGCTCACGTAACATCTGGCAATACAGAAATTACAGTATGGACTACAGGAAACCACAAATAAAAATGTAAAACTGAAATAACGCTTGTGTTTCTTGTGTAATACTATTATTGTCATTGAAGTTTTATCGTTTTTAGAGGGGAAAAAGGAATATAGCCGATTAGATTGCTGTGATCTGCTGTGTGGTGCTCATGGTCACTGAAGGAGCAACATCTCCGAACAGCGACTGCACGCGATACAGGCAATACAGGAAAACAACAGAGTCAGGAGAAAAGTTGAGTGATAAACTTTCTCACAAACTCTGTAATAGAGACCTTTTTTTTTTTTTTTTTTTCTGAACTGAGAAAATGGGTAGAACGGGAAGAAGCGACAAACCAAGCCCGCCGGATCTTGCATCAATTATGGAGACCCTCGGAGAATTGAGAAGTGAAATGAGGGAGTGGAGGGAAGGTATGAAGGAGCAGTTGGACCAGCTTTTGAAGGAAAAACTGTGATCTCAGAAAAGAGATTGCCAAGAAAGACACACTAATTAATTCTTTATCAATCAAACTGGAGGAGCTGGAACAACAAAGAAACGTAATGATGTAATCTTGACAGGGCTCAAAATCAAACCCAGGAGTTATGCCAGGGCAACAGCGGATGACAGCGATGGAGGCGAGGAGGACAATAAATCTGTGGAAATGCAGGTGATGGTTCGGTCCAAAAGTATTTCTCTGAACCCGGCGATGTGGATTCATGTTATCTGCTACCGAAAAAAGGGGTGTAAGAGGAGACCGAGTGCAGCACGGGCTGTGCTGCTTCGACTTACAAGCAACAAGCACAAAATCTCTGTTGAAGCAAGGGAAAAATCTCAAAGGATCCAATGTTTTCATAAATGAAAACCTCACCAAGCACAATGCAACCATCGCATGGAAAGCTCGTCAACTAAAGAAAGCGGGTAAGATACACAGCACTTGGTCGGCTAACTGCAGAATTTTCATCAAACCAAATGGGTCTTCACCGAAACTACCAGACCGGTGCTGATCAAGATGATGGGATCCGGAGAGTTTTGACCACTGAGGCAGGTTCTTGACAAATCTCTATGAGCAGTTATCTGATGAACCAAACTGTAGATCAGGAAGCTGGCTTTTTAACAACAAGTTACTATCATTCAGGAATAGACCCTACTGAGGAAATTGATCCGGATAACCAGTTTTTCTACAACGAAACAAATGCATCGGATACTTTACTGTGGACAAATTTAACAAGAGCATTGAAATGGAAGGAGTTTGTCCATTATTCACTTTAATAGTAGGAGTCTATATGCAAACTTTGACCAAATAAAGGAATACCTTCTGTCATTTGCTAATTGTTCAACATCATGCAATATCGGAAACTTGGATTAAAGAAGAAAAGGGCAAGGACTTCTACATGGAGGGTTATAACTTTGTGTGTAAGAGCAGACTGAATAAAGCTGGTGGGGTGTTGGACTATTTATTGATGAGGCCATAAACTTCCAGGTACTAGAATGCAAATCAAATGTTGTGGAAAATGTAATGGAATGCCTTACAATTGAGATTCCTAGGTTGAAAGGTAAAAATACGGTTATTTGTTGTGTGTACAGAGCACCGGATTCAAATTGATGTTTTTAGTAAATGTATGGGTGAATTACTCGCCAATATGAACCAGAAAAAATGTTTTTATATGTGGGGACTTTAATATTGACTTGATAAATCCAAATAACAGCTCTATAATAGAGGATTATATCAACACCATGTATGCCATGGGTATGCAACCATTAATCACAAGACCAAGCAGGATTACTAGACACAGTGCCACCTTGATAGATAATGTGTATACTAATGTGTTAGATTCTGAAATATTAAGTGGCATCATGATAAGTGACATTACTGATCATCTACCAGTTTTGCTATTTGTAACTGCAAATTAGATATAAGGGACCAGGCTAGATCCAAAACCCTGGAACACACAGAAATCAGAATTAAAAAACGAAAAAAAGGCTAAAGAAACTAGAATTAGATCTGTTGAACCAAAGTTGGGATAATGTACTAACAGAACAAAGATCCAAATAAAGCCTATGAGGCTTTTCTATGGACAGTAAACTCCTGTATGATAAACACTGTCTAGCCAAAACAATGAACAAACTGAAGCAAAACAAAGAGGGAAGGCCTTGGGTTTGAAAGCACTGGCTTAACGCGTGTAAAAAAAAAAAATACACTATATAAGCAGTTTCTGAGGGAAAGAACTGAGAAAGCAGAAATTGGGTACAAAAATTACAGAAACAAAGTGACATATTTACTAAGGAAGCATAAAAGAGAGTATTATGAAAAGCTTTTATTAGAAAATAAACATTATACCAGAAATCTCTGGAATATAATCAAGAACGTCTCTGGGAGGACTATGAAGAGGGAGTACCCTGCCTTCTTTAACATAAATGGCAAAAAGGTGGAGAACATGGAATTGGTCGTGGAGAATTTTAAGTTATTTTGTGAATGTTGGGCCAGAACTGGCGAAGGGTATTAAATCCTCACACCTGAGATGGGACTACCTTAATAAGGATGAGGAAATCCAAGACATAATGACATTAACTCCTGTTACCGTATCTGAAATCAGATCAATTCTGAAAAAAAATTACAGCTAAGACATCAGTTGATGCAAACCAATTAGACATGAAATTACTGAAAGCACTAACTAACTAATTGTAACTCCACTTACGCATATATGCAATCTATCCTTCTCCTATGGAGTGTTTCCAGATAAAAGGAAGATAGCGAAAGTTATCCCCTCTCTACAAAAGTGGGGATAAATATGATTTCTCAAACTATCGTCCTGTCTCGATTTTACCTCAATGCTCAAAAGGTCCTAGAAAAAGCTCTTCAATGACAGATTGGACAAGCACATTGATAAACACAAAATACTGTGTGACAGTCAGTATGGGTTCAGGAAAAAACATTCGACAGCACTAGCCCTAACGGAATTTATTGAAATGATTAAAGATTCACTAGATTCAAACTTATATTCTATGGGCATATTTATTGATCTGAAGAAAGCATTCGACACTATAAATCACGATATACTGATTGAAAAAACTTTACAAATATGGAATAAGAGGGACCGCATTAAAATGGATCAAAAATTACTTAACAAGTAGGACGGAATTTGTGCAGATGGGCAATCAAATCAAATTGCTTGGACATTACCTGTGGAATTCCTCAGGGCTCAGTCATAGGTCCTAAGTTGTTCATAATTTACATAAATGACATTGTTAAGGTGTCCGATATCCTAAAACTAATTTTAGGAGATGACACGACTATTTTTTGCTCAGGTGTCGATCTTAAACAATTGGTAAAATTGGCTCATAACGAAATGTCTAAACTTCACACGTGGTTTAATGTAAACAAATTATCACTAAATCTTACAAAGACCAAATTTATGATGTTTGGGAAAAAAAGGCCTGAAGGATGACATAGACTTAAAGGTAAATGGTACCAGCATTGAAAGGGTCGAATATAAAGTCATGGGAGTTATGTTAGATAATCTCTTGAGCTGGAAACCGCATGTAAACTTGGTTCAAAGAAAGTTAGCTAAAAGCGTGTCTATTCTTTGGAAAATGCAGAAATTATTAAAACACAAGTCTCTTAAAATAATCTATTCAGCACTCATCCCACTTACATTACTGCGCTGAAGTATGGGGACACACTTATAATAATACAATAGAATCATTGTTTAAACTCCAAAAAAAGGCCCTTAGAATTATTCATCACGTTCCTTATGGAACTCATACAAACGATTTGTTTATTAAGGCAAGGTTTCTTAAATTACAGGATATAATAAAATTCAACTCCTTGCAAATTGTATATTTAGGATACCACAAAAAATTGCCTAGAAATATACAATGCCTATTTTGGAACGTGAATGTACCCCATGATCTAAGAGGCAGAATGTTGTTGCAGAAGAGAAGGGTCAAGTCGACTCGGAGTGAGCACTCCTTATCTGTGGCTGGAGTCAGTGCATGGAATATACTTGAAGACGGTATTAGAAAGGCAGACAATTTGAAGGTCTTTAAGTATCTTTTGAAATGTGCATGTTTGAACAACTATAAACTTATCCAACAAAATGACATTGGATAAACTAAACGGAACCATAACGGGCAAAAACAATAGGGGTTGTTTAGACTAAATGTGTGGACTGCTATTGTTAAATCTGTTCCATTGCATCTGCTGAACACACCAGGCCACCTGTCTAAAGAAACCGTCACAGCACATTACTACAGACAGCTGTAACCAACATGGACCTTATAAACTGGTCGTTAAATGCAATTGACAAAATTATTTCCACGAGGCAGACAGGTTCTGGAGAACCGAAATGCCCGGATGGGACATTCGGCTGGTTACACCATGGATGCATGGGGCAAGTGGCGTTAAGCTGTGTTTGGCAGTCCTGGACATCGAGGATGTAGAGGACGTCTATCTAGTTGGATTTATGATAGCGGGCCTGCTATCATTGGGGCTCGGTCTGTTTTTGATCGACCATAGGATAAAGAAAACTTTGAAAAGCATGGTTATCCTCGATATAAAGCTCAATAAAATTGGATTTGACGTCAAGGAAGGCAAGGACGGACTAAATATACAGGGGTCATTAAATCCGACAAGGAAGGGTGAACCAAGTCGACGGAGATGATGACTAACTAAGAGATCCATGCAAAGATCCGGTATCATTGCACCTTCCACCTATTCCAAATCACTAGGAACAAACCAACTGATGAAGAAAGGAGTTCAGGTTTCTCTGGACCAAGTCTAATGGATTAAATCAAGAGTGACTCTCAAATCTAAACTTGCATAGACACTCAGCTATATTGTGATTAAAATTCTTCATGATGTTCACAACTCTTTATTATCTTATGTTGTGGCGCTTAAATCGTAGTGTAAATGGGCGCTCAGCTCTGTTGTGATATATGAATCTCTATGATATCTTAACCATAATCAAACTGTTTTTCTGGAATCGAGCTTCTCCAACCCTTTCGGTTATGATACATGTTGTATTGAAATTGTCATGAAATGAGTATGCAATCATGCCGAAATAAAAACAAATCAATCTTGTACTGGATTAAGATAAGATATTTAAAAGGCAGCAATATAAGGCGCATACTGTATCTTGCATTGTTGTCCGTGCATGTTAAAAATACTGAAACCTTGTGCAGAAATAGGGTGTAATAATAGGAACACGCTATCCATCTTTACTTTTCCCAAGGAAGCAGACAGGTAATAAATAAACAAGCAACTGTCGTATTTCATTCCAGCTTCGTAACTTTGAACGATCTAATGTAGTTCCGTTTTGAAATGACATTCAAGCTCGCTAATGGCAATAACGGTAATTCATGAACTCCCTATCTGGCCAGCTAACTCATATTTGTAATGCTTTTTTTATAGGCAAATGCCAGAAAAAAAAATGAAATATAAACGCATCATGCAGATATAAGACATGCTTATACATCCCGATCCCAACGTTTACTGCAAGCAGAATGCTCAAAATACTTCCGCAACCGCGCTGGTCGTGTTGGTAAACTCTGCCCCACGTAATCGGTGCTTGCTCTGGACCAGCAAGGAGTTGGTGCTTACTCTAGCACCGGTTTTAAGAGCCAGGAGCTGGTGCTTAGGCTGTGGAAAATGAAAGAACCGATGCTAAGTCAGGCTCTGGCTCCGAACCAGCACCATCACCAGCTCGGTGGAAAAGGGGTAACTGTGTCCAAATCTGCTCCTCTCTTTTGTGCCAGAACCCCCATTAACACCTCACAAGCCTACACAAAAGTGCATGTTGGTAAGTAAAGAAGGGGTAACACCCCTGGCTTGGTTTAGTAGCACGCAGCAAAGAATGATGTCACTTTTGTCAGTAAACGCTTCTACAGCCCCACACAACCCCAACACGGCCTTAACATCTCCAGATGTAATGTCAGGAAGAGACCGTCAAGATCTTCCCAGCATCCTCTCTGTCTGAGGAGGCCCCGTTTCCCCGCTGGATGTTTTTTGGCCGGAGGTTGCCGTTGACCTCGAATCGACACGGTCTAGTCTTGGAACCAGCGGGAATCTGGGCAGTGCTGTTATTGTTATTAACTGCATGGAGCCATATGAAATATGTTATTGCTCAAGCTGCATTACACCGGCGAAAGGCTGCCAGATTAGAGAGTACAAACCCAATAACTGCTCGGCCTGTAACGACTGCCACCTGTCTAAAACGATCTGTGGAACAGTTTTCTTCCATCTAGAGGAAGAGGTGGTGAGAGGGGGTTAGGGTTCTGCGGTACGTCACTGTCATTTCATCCTACGCATGCGTCCTGTGGTGTCAGAACAAAAGGGTCTTCTGTATCTCAGTTCTGGTGTCCCTGCTTCCTCCGTTCTGTTCTTTAAAGGTAAAAGGAACTGCAGAGGAACAGTCGCAGGTTTTCAGAGCTCCAGCCCTCCCATCCGAACCATCCGCTGATTCCTTTGAGCGAGGTCCAATAGCAGGCCTCTCGGAGGTTATTGTTTTTCTGGATGTAGGAGCGCCGGGGCTATGGAACTGGCAGACTTACTGTCAGTTCATCGTAAATACAGATCAGATAGGCTGAATTGGGCGGGCTTTGAGTACAGCCTTTATAGTTCTCCTTGTGCTTTGTAAAGCTGGCAGTTGTGTACACAAGTTCATCTCATCATATCTTTTTGTGTTCTTTATGTATCGTTAACTTGGTTATGAAAAAACTAAGGCCTGGGTTTTGTCCAATTTCACCTCTCTGTGTCTGTAGCTGCAAAAAAAAAAAAAAAAAACAAAGGCAGGGGAGTTGGCTTTTCTTTCGTTTAGGCATGCTAACTTCTAGAAAATTCAGTTTTTCAAATTAAGCGGCAGTTAGACTGGAGCTCTACCAGAGCAGTTGCTACTGTGTTAGCCTGTTAGCGCGACACGTATAGGCTACATACAAAACATACATATGTAATGTTTCTCTTGTTCTCAACCCTGTTCACAGCTTTCCACAATCAAAAGCGAGTCACGCTTGAAGCATCTGCTGCAAAGGCTACCTAGCTATTGCCCAGAATCTATGGTGAGTACCATTCATGGCTGTTTAATAAGAATGTAAATATTTATTATGTGCACATTCACTTGTGGATGAAGTGCTGAGGAGTATAGCTACCGTAGCTGAGGCAGTTCATACTAAGGTCTCACGGATAGGTATATTAAACACAAACTTAGAGATAGAGGCTGCTTTCTGGAATCAGTTTTCAATTTAGCAGCATAATGTGCATCATTCGTAATGTGTGCTTGAATTCCCTAAGAGTTCTATGCTTCTGTTTTGAATTCAGTTCAATTTTATTTGTGAAGCAATTTTTACAGTAAGACCATCACAAAGACACAACGCTCTCTGCCTCATCCTTCAAACACAGCAAATGGGGCAAAAATAAAAAAAAAAAAAAAAGCTCAAAGGGTTAAGAGAAAATTGATCCCCCGATGAGCATTAATCCCTCTGTAGTAGTGGTCAGGATTGCAATCATAATTTGATGTAAGTGGTAAATATTTTTCTATGGATTCAAGAGTATTGGAAAGGCTTCAATTAGGTGATATATTAGCCAGAGAAGAAGGAATTTAAATGAGAGGGAAAAACAGTGGACATTTTGCGTGAGGCAGGGTGGTGTATGTGTCGCTCCAGAGTTTGGCATGGTGCACTGTACATCAGGGGAGGGACAGGAGCGGGGCTGGGGAGAGGAGCACGTCCTCACTGTGAGAAACAGGCCCAGAGAGTACCTGGAGTTAGGGCACAGGAGGGGAGCCCCAGGGAGAAGATTGAAGAGGGAATATCTTGGGCTGGAGAAACAGTCAGCCCAGAGAACAGGGGTCGTTTGATGATTGACAGTTGGCAAAAAAATTCAGTTTCTATTGCCTTTGGATGCCGAGCAAAGCTCTGTATTTCTTGAAGCCGATTTGAATTCTTACTCATATTACAATAGTTCTGCTCCTTTTGATCGAAGCGATGAAAGATAATATTTGGGCAGCAGAATGCTTTTTTTATTTTCACAGAAGAGGTGCAGAGATCTAGTGCCAGTCGTGCAGGGGATGGTTTTGATTCATCTTAGATGTTGTTTGTCCATCACAGAGATGATTAACTCTGTCTCCTTCAGATGCACGCACACGGATGAACATTCTTTGTCAAAAATCCCTCTCTTCGCATGCCAGAAATTTAAAAGAGCTCTTCTGGCAGGGCACAAAACAAATCTGTAATGAAATTTTTTTTTATCGGACTTGCAAAATGGACGTGTCCGGCACATCATTTATTTTCCTTCCTCTTGTGTTGTTCCCTGTACTCCTCCAAAAGCAAGTCATTTTGTTGTTCTGAGGATAAAATCTTGTTTACAAAGGTTTTCTTTTCTTTTCCTTACAGAGTGAACTCTGGATTTGCATCAATTCCACATTACCGGGTGAGAGTGAGCTCTGCAAAAAAATCAGAAAGAACAAGAGGGCACTAAATTAACATTATTTTATAATATTAATGAGTTTTTTCTCAAATTTTTTTCCAGTATTAAAGGTCAGTCTTCTTAAGCTCCGGCTGTATTGAATTACTGGTCATGATTTTAGTCTTTCCAAGAACATTCTGGAAGCCCAGAATCTGAAATGGAGACTCAGTGCTGCTCATACAATCCTGCTCACTTTTCTAAACCAGATAATAAAGGTCTCATATTATGGAAATCATGCCTTTCCTTACCCCTACACATATACTTTTTTGGTCCTTCTCCTACCTTCCATCTTCGAAACGCAAAGCTATGGGTGCATCTCGAAGCGTAGGCTGCATTCTTCGAAGGCTGCATTATTAGGGGTCGTCACTTAATTCCATCTGCTAAACTGACGTAACTTCATTTCATCGCCATTGAACAGCTTTGGTTAAGCCCTTTGCGTAGATATTGATGCCACGCCAGCATCCAAAATTCTGAAATTTAATTCTTATATAATTCTGTAATTGAATTTCCAAATGTCTTGCTTTGCTGGAATAATTTTCCACAGTCTCTCTGACACAAATACTTAGTTATAAAGCTTAAATAGGCTCATACATAACAGGAAGAATATTCTGCATAAAGGGGTTAAGCGAGTTGTCACTGGTTTCCCTAACCTTAAACTTAACTCTAACCCCTACCCTAAACCTAACCTGATACCAAACCCTAAATTTAACCTTGTCCCTGACCCTAAATGTCAGTTTGGCAGATGGAGATAAGTGATGACCCCTAAAAATGCAGCCTTCAAAGGATGCAGCCTACGCTTTGAGATGCGCCCCTATGTTATCTCTGTGTTGTTGCTGCAGCGCCCTTCCCTAGAAATCATTTTATTGAATGGCCTGTTTTGATTCTGCGGCCTTATCTATGTCACAGGGGAAGTAATTTGCCCAGTATGAGCCAGTACAGTACCGTTTCGGCTGTTCATTCGTGCTGGTCTCCTTACGCAGCCAGCGGCCACGCATTTGGAGCAGCGCATAATTAATGAGGAGGGTAAATGAGAGGCTGGAGATTGGCTGCACTGCAGACGCTGACTGTTTTTTTTTTTTTTCTTTATTGCTCCAAGTTTCAAAACCTTGTTATATTGACACCAGTTTATTGTCTTGAACTGTTAAGTAGGGCCTTTGAACATCAATTTTTTTCTTTCCCAGGAGCTTCAAGGAAGTCTGAAGGGTGGGTGGGGCTTGGATGCTGTGAACTGGCCATATCTGCTGACTGCAGGAAAGACTGCAAACAGGTGAAAGATTAACTGTTCACCTTCACGGCAATGACAGCAGTCCTTACCAGTGTTTTAATCTTGTAATGAGGAGTTAACTTTACTTTTTCCTCTCATGTTTTCAGTTACTCGTGTAAGTTATTTGTTGTAATTAACGAAACAGTTGATGTAAATACGCTTTGAAATGTTGAGCTGATATTCTTCTAAGGGCTGTTTTACTTATCGTTGGACTGCTGAGCCATTATCATTATTTCCGATCTGAATATCAGTTATGAAGAACTACATTGGTGTGTTTTCGTTTATCACTGAAGCCATTATTTAGTTTCTTGATAATGTAATCAGCGAAGCAAATGGGTTGCTTGAAATGTACTTCGTGCGTGACTTGTACGTGAATGTGAACATCTGTAACTAAAGGTCGACAAGCTATGGTCATGTTCTCCTGATTACTACCACATGTTTAATTTCCTGAAACGGTGAGTCAGATTTGTAAGTCTACATTTTATTTCCCGAATAAACATGGTCCCCCGGACAGGCATCTTAATAAGTCTTTTATTGCTATCATCTTGCAGGCATCTTCCAAGAATGACATCACTAAAGTTTGTAAGAAGGAGTCGGAGGTAACTGAGCTTCTTCATACAATGTGACAGCTGAAATATGCAGAGCTTTTTTTTCATGTAGGCTTTTGGCCTCTAGAGCTGGTCTTTTAACACTTTCAGCTCAAGTGTCTCTGGCACAAGACTCTGTTTGGCGCACTCACTCTGACATACTGACGCAGTCTGTATCTCTGGCTCGCGCACACACACACACACACACACACACACACACTCACGCGCCATACATGCGGACGTGCTGTCTCGCATAAATATGCATCTCACATATGCAAATGTACATACGGTTCGTACACACATGCTTACTCAGTCATAAAAATATGCTCTCTGTCTCTCGCGCACACAGTGCATATACACATGCTTTTTCAAACACATACACTTAATCTGCTCTCTAATCACATGCACACACAGACGCGCATGCTCACACACTTACACGCACACACACACACACACACATACACAAGCTCATATCCGGATACAAAACATACGCACTCGCATTTTGATATTGTTATTAAGTTCTTCCATTCTCCATTTAATTCTCATTGATCCATTCCAAGCAAGCTACATTACTTACTTTGCACATAGTTCTAGTTCATTACTAACCCTGGCAAACCACGCGTTCAGTTTGGCTGAGTTTTCATCTAATGTAATACACATGCTTTCATTCTGCTGCCTTATATGCTTTCCTCCATTTGTTTTTGAAGCTCTAAAAGAGCACGTGTTTCTGTAGCTGTACATGTGTGCAAATTAACACTTGAAAACACAATGACTGACTTTTTTTTCCTTTTTTCTGCAGAAGCCCCTCTACAGCTGTATCACCAAAAATGAAAGTAAGTTTTTATGTGTTCTAAGACCAGCTAATCTGACCTTAAGTGTACAGTGCTGTTCATTTGCAAATATTTGGAGGGTAACTGGTAGAAACTCTCAAAATATCAGTAATGCTGCCATTAAGGACATAACTTATGAATAATGGCCCCTCCCAGTTACATCGGCATAACAACATCTATCAATGTGTCTCGACCCCCCAGTGTTCTGACAGAAGTGACGCCCTCGACTGACGTAAATCCAAGCTTTTTGGAGCTCATGACTCGCTTTTTTTCTGGAGACCGGCTCAGAGTTGAATTTATTTGACTATGAGGAGATTTTTTTGACCTGTTGTTTTGTGGCTGTGAGCTTCTGTCCCTTCAGGGGTTTATCTATCCTTGTTGGGAACCTATAACTTGCAGCCACAGTTTGTTTTTGCTCTGTTGTTTTTTTTTGTACACATTGTCATGCTTTTTGGTGCGATTACCATTTCCATCTCAATCCCATAAAACCTGTAGACGCATATATGGGTCCATCAAATGCAACTGTTATATTCATACCTGTGGAATTTCGGGCCTATTTTAAATAATAATAATATGTTTATTAACACAAAGGAATGGCACTTATATTTACAAAGGTAAGAAAATACATTTTTAAAAAGTGTGTACATATATATAAATAAAGGCACTGCTATTAGATGGGCCAGGTCATGCGGTAACGGAGTTACAGAATTGGTGTATTTTGTATCATGTCTCCAAAACTAAGTAAGAGTAACAATTTAAATGGACAAATCAAGGAACAGACTGGAGCACTCGAATCACTTGCATCAGTTTATTGAGATGCCAAGACTAACGTTTCGACGCACAGCGTCTTCCTCAGAGTCAAACTAGTATTGGTGAAGTTAGGACAGTTAAATAACTTCCTCCACACAGAGAATAACTTCCTATTGGAAAACCGTTGAGTTGGGAGGTATCCATAATGAACCAATACTGTGATAGCGCTCTGTGAGGAGGTGTAATCTCAAATACCATCATTTCCACCCATTAACACAAATTTCAACCATAATGTATATACAGGACACAAATTACACATATATACATTTACAGAAAACAGGAAAGATTTAATTCTTCATTCAGTCCATGTGGTTCCACAGTGTTCAATGTGTAAATCCAATATGCTTCTCTTTTGAGCAGTCTGTTAATAATATCCCCACCCCTCTGGGAGGGAACAACTTTCTTAATACCCCAGAATTTAAGAGATGCTGCCGAACCATGATTTGCTTGGGCATAGTGCTTTGCTATTGCATAATCCATATTATGATTACGAATAGCAGCCTTGTGTTCGGCAATGCGGAGTTTGAGGACACGTTTTGTTTGGCCTACATAGACCTACGTTTGGCCTACGTAGATTCGAGTGCTCTAGTCTGTTCCTTGATTTGTTCATGTTTGGTCCTTTTCTGTGAGCACTGACCTCTGACATTAGAGGGGCTGCAGCGCAAGGGATTCCTTTATTTAACAATTTAAATGGCTTTGTGTAGGTCTTCCCTAGTACTTCAAAATACAAAATAGCCAATTTTGTTCATTTGATTTATTTTGGGTGAAAACGGCAAAAAACCGTTACCGACCAGTTTTTTGCCGTTTTCACCCAAAATAAATCAAATGAACAAAATTAACTATTCGTTTTGGAGCTATGATACAAAATACACCAGTTTTGTAACTCCGTTACCGAGTGACCTGGCCCAGTAATAACATCACTTAACAGTAATTTCATTTATAATGTCTATTACAGCCTCTATACTTTGCTTACTACATGTTTTAAGGGCATCTCTAAACTCAATCATTTCAAATACAACTGACGCATTCACTTTATCCACAGTCTCAACATTACATAACCAAGTGTGACTGATTACAGTCATATTATTCTACTGGAGATCCCAAGATTTCCAACAATGACATATGTCTGGCTGAATTACAGCAAAATTTGAATGAAAAATGGTGAACAAGATTTAGATATTTTCCATTTTATGTAATATGGTGGCCATAAAAACATGGCATCCTGGGTTTTAATAATTGTCTCAGTATAAGTGTGATGTGGCTTCAGTGAAGCTCTTCAGTCAGCTGGTACAGAATATGTGTGCGACATTGTCCTGCAATATGGAAAAAAAATGCTTTTTCTTACTTTGAACCCACCTAAGGGAAAACTTCAGAAAATTTGAGTTTAAGGGGTTAAATACTCTTGCCATTTAAGATAGCGATGCTCCTGCAAATATGCCACCAGCTATTTTGCCCCCTAGGAGATGTTAATATGCTTGTGATGTTTGACAGCCTTACTTAGCAAAGACCTGCTGGTTGGACCTCTTTTGAGCTTACGCATGATGCTAATTGGTTTTCAAATTCATAGGTATGATGTGTGTTAATGCTTCTGTAATTATGGTTTAGAGACATCCAAAACTGAGCCATTATTCCGGGGTGAGATATTTATCAGATTATTCTTCCGCCCCCTGTTCTTTTTCGCCGTTGAATCAGTGAAAGACCTCTATTTGAGGTTTGACACAGAGTGCATGTCTGGGCAGTGCTGTTCCCACTGTGCCGTCTGCATCATTAATTCATTTCAGTGCTGCCACGCAGCAGATGCCCTCTGCCCTTTGACCCCTGTCTCTTACCCAGTAGGATGACAGGGATTTGGAATAGGGAGCAAATGAATGGAGGCCTCTCGTCAAGCTGTGTTTACATGTCCCAGGGGCGAGGTCACTGTCGCTTAGCAGCAGAAGTGACCTCATCTGTGGGGAACGCGGCAGTGAATGAAGTGATTGTGCGCTCTGTGCGTGACCGAAGAGTCCTCCACGCACAGCTCTCTCTTGCAGTCCTGGGGACGACGCTAAGAGCTTTTGTATGCCCTGATCTCTTCTTCACTGTCGCCTCAATACCTGTGTATCCCCGACCATACTGGCACTAGAGCTTCTCCAGTATAATGCTGAGAAATGCATGACTTTTGAGAGAGAGATATCTTAATTCTTGTGATTCAGTTGCTGATGGTTTCATTAACTGTGCCCAGTAATCTCATGCATTGGTCTCTTTGTTCTCTGTGTTTGTGTTTGTACTGTATCTGTTTATGTTGTGTGGATGTGTGTGAATGTTTTTGTGTGTATATATTTTCATGTATGTGCATGCACGCGTACGGGTGTCCACATGTACATGTGCGTTTGCATGTGTGGGCGGGCATGCGCGTGTGTGTGTGTGTGTGTGTGTGTGTGTGTGTGTATCTGCCTGTACATGTGTGTATTTTTACATGCATGTGTGTGTGTGCAACTGCATGTGTGTATCAGTGGGCTCGGTGTGCTGCAGTTACGCAGGCAGACACACGACCTGCCGGGAATACTGCCAGGCCATCTTCCGCACCGACTCGTCCCCGACAGTGTCTCAGATCAACGCTGTCAAAGACTACTGCCAGGGCGTGGATCCCCAGCTAATCGCATGTGTGGGGAACTACACCAGATCCTACCCAATCAAGAGCCCCATTGACAGTGAGTACTCCTCGGCTAGGGCTAGCCATGGATAACTCCCTGAAATCGATCAGCTTCAATCATTCGCATTCTGAGATGTTGAGATCACAGCTGTGCAATTGGAGAGGTTTTACACAAACATTCTCATACTGAAATTACTACTGTTAACTGAAGCTGTGATCCAGAACATTGGCTTAGAATTTTGAAAAATCTTTCCAAAAAAACCTGCTCCTCCATGGGTTAAGTTTGACTTATATAAAGATACATTGAATTTTATTCCTTAGAGATAAAAATGTCTTCATTTCTGCAAGCGCCTGAACTCAACCAAAGTTTTTTGCGAAGAGAAGGCGGGAAACTTGATTTTTCTAAACTTTCTTATATGTCAAAACAAATATTTCATTTGATTAGCTTTTCAGTATAAAGAGTGTCTTCTAAATTGAAGAATAATTCTCTCTTGGAGACAAATGCTTGGTATAAAAGAATCTCAGTTTCCTCGGAGATGAGCTATAATTGAACATTTGGAGTCATATTTTAGTTAAATCTCAACTGCAGTCATCTGTGAATTTATTCTCAACGTTTGGGAGAAGGGATGTGTTATTGCCAGTTGATGTCATCATTATTCTGGATGTAGTTCAGTCCATTTTTTTTTTCGTGATGCAGCAAAATTGTTCCGAACTGATGTAAATTATTCCAATAACTCATAACACATTAAACATTATTTTTGGCTGCATATATTGGGATTTTTACCCCAGAAAAGCAATATGGTTATTGGATCCAGGGGCATGATTAATAACCTCACCCTGTCTGGCCACACCTTTGCTGTCTGATCACAGGCGGTCAGTGGTATGTGTGGGCGTAACATCAAATTTTATGGTGTATAAAGCTATGGCAGGTGGAGACATCGCAGTTAATGCTTTGCATTGAATTGTACCTCGTTATCTTTATTACTTTTTATCTGGTATGGCATTGGGTTCTGTCTGTCTATCCTTCCTTCAGTCCAGTTTTTCTCAAAAACTATGAGAGATACACGGGTCAAATTTGTATGCTTGATGAGCTAGTCTTGATCTACGTCGAGTTATGGCCCTTGATCATGGCAGGGTATAGTGATTACCATGTTGTCTTGTTTCACTTATTTGTATGATCTATTATTTATTAAGACAAAAATATTTTCTTATTCTTATGAGGTGGGATGTTTTGACTTATTGCTATGGAGCGAGAAAATGTGACATGTCTAGTGACTGAAGACAAGCTCACGTATTGTGCTTGAGAGGGGAAAAAGTTGGACGTTAAATCTCATTACGAGAGCTAAACTCTTGCTACAAGAGACTTTTTTGCAGTGTATACAGACTTGAATGTATGTACCAGTTTACATCCATGAGTGTACACCCAGTTAGCTTTATTAGCGACCTGCCAGGTATTAGCATTAGCTGCTGAATGTGTTTAGCAGTTTCTATCCATAAGTGTACACCCAGTTAGCTTTACTAGCGACCTGCCAGGTATTAGCATTAGCCGCTCTGCACTATGTTTGCGCAGGTCTGCACTGCTGCGACCGCGCAGAGGACACGCACTGCCAGACGGCCTGCAGACGAATCCTGCGCACCATGAGCACGGAGCAGGAGATCATCGACGGCCTGATCGAGGAGTGCGACCGCATGCCCCTACCCCAGGATCCCCTCTGGCAGTGCTTCCTGGGCAGTGCCCAGTCCCCTCCCAACCCTGACCCCGACACCCCCCCGACCGCCAAAATGGACTGTGCCAAGCTCCACTGCTGCGCCAAAGCCAACACGTCTCTGTGCAGGTTAGTGTGTAGGATGTACCATTGCCACAGGAAAAAAAGGAGGAGGTGCTACACAGATAACAGCTGAGTGTTGGTCTACATTACCTCATCAACTGTCCCACATTCTGCTAGAATGATACTGAGGTGCAGATGAACCCTGCTAAATATGGCTGCTAGAATGCAGTACCAGCATACTTGTGTTCTGGACACAGATCAGATTTATTTATGCATTTGACCCATGTTTGGCCCAAAACCTTGACAAACTTTGCACTTATGGCCAGGTAGATGTTTGAAATTGACTACACTGAACTTTAATTGCCTAAACCTAGTTGGCCTGCGATCGTCTGGTGTCGGAGTAGGAGTGCACCTAGTTACTGAAACATTGGAGTAATGTGTCGTTTGTTTATATGATTGGCTTGTCTGGTGTAAGAGGCTTTGGTCTGGTCACAGGGAGATGTGCCACCTGAGCAGCACTAACTGGGGCGCACAAACGTGGCAGGAGTTTGACCAGCTCTGCGAGTATAACCCTGTGGAGGCCGACTTGGTCACCTGCCTGGCTGATGTGAGAGAGCCCTGTCAGCTGGGCTGCAAGGACCTCTCTTACTGCACCAACTTCAACAACCGGTGAGTCGTCCTGCCGACTACACCACACTATCCCGCCCTGTTAACACTATTACTGCGCACCAAATCCAGCAATCAATTCACTAATCTACTGAGCCTCCCAACAGATTAGCCCAGGCTATTATGCTCTGTTACTACACTACACTACACTGTACCAACTATAGCAACCGGTGAATAATCCTGCCGACCACACCACACTATATTGCCCTGTTACACTATTACTGCGCACCAAATCCAGCAACCAATTCACTAATCTACTGAGCCTCCCAAGAGATTAAACCAGACTAATATACTCTGTTACTATTCCACGCTACACTGCACCAACTTCAACAACTGGTGAGTCATCCTACAGACTATATCAGTCTATAATTCCCCTTTACATTAATTAAGCGCATTAACTCCAGCAATCAATAATCTACCGAGTCATCCCACAGATTAGACCAAATTTTAACACCCTGCTGCAGTGCACCAACTTCAACAATTGTGATTCAGCCTACAGATTACGCTACAATATTTGTATAAGACTGATCCTACGCTACACCACACCACGCCAACTCCTTCAGTTAATGCTCTAATATATTGCAGTCGTAATAATTAGGCCGTTTTAGGCGACAGTATGACTAGCATTCCTACACTAGCACAGGATTCAAAGCTTGGCGGAAGTTATCAAGCGGCCTAATACTTGACTGGAAAATACGTCATGAGCTGCCGTATATAGAGCCCATTGAGAGAAAGATTCAAGTAAAAGATGAATACTCCGTCGAAATGAACCATTCTTTTGAAGCTGAAAAGGTAGAGGAATTTTTTTTCTTTGTTATGTCGAGATCCAGTGCTCTGTCAAGCAGTTACTGGCCGGCCGCCGGTTATTGTGGAGCACACTGGTCATTTGATATTACACCTTCGTTGAACCCAATCCCACGACTGTTGGTCACCCTCCTGATATTAACTTCACTATGATCTGTCGTTACAGCACTACTCTGAAATGTGCTGATGACAGGATTTTACTGTATACGTTAATGTACTGTTACCAATCAGCACCACACTGCACCAACTCCGGAAATCAATGAGTGAACAAGCTCGGCTGTAGTGTAATTATATAGCAGGGTGCACTGACTTCAAAAACTGCAGAATGTACTGTTCCATACTGTCACCATAATACACTGTTATGCACTAGCAGCATCTGGCAGTACTTTAAGGTACAGCAACTAATTCACCATATTGCACAGGAGAGTGCTTTGAATTTGGCGGGCTGGTCCATTTATTTCTTGCCAACTTGGAAAAAAAAATTAATTTTTATGTTTTCCAACTAATCACATTCCAAAATCCACAGTGCAAGGCGTTCCCATTTTGATTTATAAGGTTTTACTTGGTGCAAGAATTTATGCCACTCCCAATACGATGCATTGGATATGAGCATCGTAAATGCACAGCAAGGCCAGCACTGCTGGAAGTAATTATAACGGGGTAATCTGGGCCTCCCGGGGACTACGGAATGCACTTTCCTATGAGAGAGGGGGAGGAGGGTCAGTTAGCTCCCCAAAAATGCACTGGATCAGTGGAGAGCCTGCAGGCTAATGCATGAGCCTGTGAATTGTGGAAGTGGGACGTGACTTGTATCATGTCGGGCATTATGAGAGACAGCTCACTGAAAGACGTGCTGTGACTGAGTTGAGTGTCAGACATATTGTGACATAGTTGATTTAGGGTGCATTGTGACATTGTTGACTCAAATCTTATCAGGTCACGGCTGTTTGTGCGGTGAAGCATGAGGGTTTGTGCAATGAGACCTTCCTCTTTCCTTATGAACGGTTTGAGCAGTTTCTAATGCTCTCTGAGAAACAGGCTTGCAGCAGTTAGACTTCCTCTGAAAATGTGTGCTTAACTCTCTCAGGGGAAAACGGATCATACAGTCTTCCTCGTCTGTACTGAAATTCTTCCGCTCTTTCCCTCCTTCATCCCTTCGCTTTTTCTCTCTCCCCTCGCCCTCTCACTTTCATTCCATCATCCATCCTAGTGTTTTAGGAAATAAAGGACCCTTTTTGCAAGACATCCAATTTCCATCCAAAGTCAGCATAATGGTTAGAATAAACTAAGCTGAGAGTAAAATTTGTCTCCTGAAATGAAGGCTTGGCGCACACTTCCAGTTTCTTGCTTGCCATGCTCGTAGAATATTTTCCCAGACAGCATGATCATTTCTGCCATATTTTTTTCCACTGCTGGTTGTTACAGAATTACAGATTTGGACAATTCCTGTTTCTTTTTGCTGGCTTGTTCGCCATGACAACCACGTAGGGTACTTTTCTGTGTCCTCCTAACCCATAACTGTGTCATCCCAGTATGGGTTAGCCTGCCTTCCAGGGATTGGCTCGTTTAGCGTCGACAGGAAGTGGTGAGCATGCCTGGGATTCCTGGATTGGCAGGCATAACGGCGATGGGGTGCATTCAGATCCACCTTTAACGCTTTCTCCCAGACATTACGTTCCCTTGCTTCTGCTAGTGCCAGGATGAAATATGGCAGCCACAGCCAAGTGTTATCCGGTTCCAATTTCTGAAAAAGAGGGAGCGAGTAATCCCCTCGAGGGTCATTAAGTTTTGTTTTGGTTTGTTTTTGCCTGTCCTCCCCGGCGGCGCGCCTGTTTAGTTCGGTCATGGACATTATAAATGAGCTCACTCGATGGGATACAGCCATGGCATAAAACACTGTTACGGTGCATTCAGATTCAGCCTAGGCCTGCATATATTACCGCATGTACGGCAAACGCCAATACGCAGCATAATCCTTTTCTCCCAGGCTCTGTCTTTTTTTTCTGCTATTGAATTTTCCATTGTCTATACTGACAGATATTTCTTCACACCACCTGCAGATTCACTTATAGCACATTCCAGCATAATGTGCGAAGCTGTAACTGGTACAGATAATGTGTAATTCCTTTATAATTCCACTAATCCCTATGGCGCACTGCTCTGCTTGTTCGCGGGGAATTATTAATGTCTAACTGAGGTCTTTCAGCCGGTCTCAAAGGAAGGCTGATTTGATGCTAAATGCCTGGGAGATGCCCTTGTTTTCTTACATGTATTTCAGCTGCTGTAATGAAATGGAGGGCAGTGTGATATTCTTAACGTTGTCCAACACTTAATCCTTCTCAACCCAGTGGTATATTTTATGGGTCATCTGACATAATCTGAAATTAAAATTAATGCACTCACTGAACTCTGAGGAACTATGCAGAACAGTCCTTATATAGAAAAAATAATGCAATTGTAAATAATATATTTTACGCGCATGGTTTACCTGCTGGAGCGAATCGAAATTTTAGCCGAAGGTGCTGCTGAAACGCATCTGTCGATTTTCACCTCCAGTCAGTGCGCTCGCATGCGGTGTTAGGTTTCACATTTAAAGTTTCACTGTGAACGTCAATCAAATCGACTTTGCACCTGTAGAAAAATTACCATGTGAAAAACTCCCTCCGGTATCTGCCATATGGCTGAAGTTTTCTCTGCAGACTTTCTGTTTTCCTCTCGTATCCATCGTATCGCAAAAGTTTGTTAAGCTCTAACTTTTCTTGCTTGGGTCTCTTAAGGGCAGCGCTCTGCTGTAATTTGGAATGGGAAAAGGTTGTGCAGCCTGTAGGAAGCTCTGGTTGGTCCCCTGTAGAATCACTGTTAACTGGACAGATGATCTGTGGGAGGAACCGCTGGTTCTCAGGTCATTAGTGTCCCACTGAAAAATCCGCCATTATTTTTTTTAGCGGGCATTCTAAGCCTCTAAATGTATGATTTGTTTTCTAATATTCTAGTTGGTAACAGCTGGTCTGTTTCTGTTCATAGTTGGCCTTTGATACCCTGGATAAATCGGGGTAAGGTGACCAGTAGATTGACCTTGTGGCTAAACTGATAACTGTTAGCTGTGGCTATTAGAAGCTCTGACGGTGGCGAGATGTGTCAGAAACACAGACTAAACGGACGTGGACTGCTGAGCTATTTTCAGACGTGCAGTGCATTATGATCTGCACTTGAATGAGCTAAAAGCAGTTCCACAGAATGTGCCTTTCAGGTGTTTATCGAGCCAATGAACACAAAAGCTGGTTGGACTGAAGGGGGCACAGGAGAGCCCTACTTGGGGGCAGCCCGGATCAGGCGATTTGCTAGCAGGATTTTAGAGGCGATTCCTAGCCATGGTCAGAGACTGTCCAAGGGTCAGAAGCCGGGTGGTCGGTACCTGCGGAACTTTGCATCTACAGAGTCTCGGAAACTGCTAGAGATCAGTTTGTCTGTGCCTTGAAGACCGCTAGAGAGCAGTGAGAGGGTGTCCCTAATAAAATGCTAAAAGCATGAAATTTACATTTCTACTTAAATACGGAAGACGGAGGCGAGCTAAGAACTCGGAATAAGGGTGTGGGACAAAATGCTCCTTACAGATAGACAGTCCAGTGGTAAATGATACAGACTGCGCAACTATATACACATCTCAAGAGAGTTGCATAAAGATAATTATTTATTACTGATTACTGAGTGAACAGATTAACAGATGTGATGATAGCCTTGACAAAATCTTTGGCGCTTGGACTTTGGGGGGGGGTTTGTAATTGAGGAGCATCTGCCCTGAGCCGCAGCAGGATAAATCCCCCGCGGAGTCTAGACACTGGCGGTGATGGCGGCTGATGACTGTGCTGACTGATAGGCTGATAAGGTTGATAAATGACGAAGCTGATGAATGTGTAAAGACTGAGCTGTGATAGGGAGGTGGAGGGGTGTGCATAAGAGCAGCTTTAATGAACCAAACGCAGAGGGAGAATCTTGTAAAGAGACAGCAGCAAGATGATAGGCTGATGGCATAGGCCTTTCGCTGTGCTATTGGATAGATGTGATCAGCCGCTAGGACACCTGATTTCTGTCTTGACAGCCGTAATCCACAACAGTGAGAGTAATGCGCGAGCATACGTCAAAGCAGCGTTTCGCGCGTATTCGCGTCTTTGCATTGACTTTGAATGTAATCTGTCGTGCGAAAAATTAGTTTCGCGCCCGGTGTGAAAGCAGCTTAAGGATCACAAAAAAGGAACACTGAGGGCAGGAAATGAAATGAGATTATACATAAAGGAGACAATTCTGCAAACTGACATGAGACCACTGGAACAAGGAGGGACCAATTAAGGATACATTTAGGACGTGGCACAGTAAGCGGCGCGCTACCTCGACACGACCTGATCATCCACTGACAGGAAACAGGCCCGATGAGTGTGCGCTCCATGTTGGATCCTCCTGACGGATTTTCTTCATTATCTCACTGATAAACCTGGTATTACCTCCCCCCGCTGTTTCCTGTGGAAATGTCTCAGTCCAGACTTTGGGAGCTGAGGGAGTTGTGGTCAGGAATGCTTTCCGGATGATAAACGAGGAGCCCAGAGTAGGCACTGCCCAGTCAGGAGCCAGCATAGCTGGTTACTGAGAGAATGTGCAGCTAACTGCAGTTTTAGTGCATTATGGTGTTATATCTATAAAGCTTGGGGTGATGCCGATGCTGAGATTTATGTGTGCGTCCTCAAACTCGGGTCTCATGAAGAAATTTATGAGTTAGCAGTTCACCCAACCCCTGGCTTATTGCCGTCAGAATAGATATTGTAAATGGTTGATATTTTCAGTCCAGCAGGGTTCAAAATGAAAAAGTATTGTATAATTATGCTGCATATTGCAGTGCAGTAACATTCTGTGTATTAATGTCCAGACACTGCTGCACTGTAATATTATACCCAAGTACTTTTACCCATTTTGGATGCGGCCATTTAATTTTTCTCAGAAGGCAAACCTGTGAATAATTATATTTCCCGAAGAGTCATTCAGAGGATATTGCCTTAAATGACATTTCTGTGAGGGAGCGGATCAGTAAATATGCTGGACCTGCCGAGAAGCCTCAGGAGATACAAACATGCATCAGTAACTGCAGCTGAATATTTCCTTTTATACAAAATCTCATTCACAAAACCCTTTTGTGTGTCTCTATGTGTACGTGTCCTTGTGACTTTGTGTATGCATGTGTGTGTGCATGTTCTTGCGTGTGTTTGTGTACATGTTTGTGTGTGTGCATATGTGCATGCGTTCCTGTGTGTGTTTGGGTGTGTGTGCGTGCGTGTGTGGATGTGTGGGCATATGTGTGCACACACGCGTGTATTTGTGCATGCGTGCCTGTGCGTGCGCATGTGTGTGCGTGTGTGTGTGTGCATGTGTGCGTACGTATGTGTGCACGCGCATGTGCCTGTGCCTGTGTGTGTGTGTGTGTGTGTGTGTGTGTGTGAGCACAGGCCCACAGAGCTTTTCCGGAGCTGTAACACACAGTCAGACCAGGGGGCGCTGAGCGACATTAAGCTGTGGGAGAAAGGCAGCATAAAGATGCCCTTCATGAACATCCCTGTGCAGGACATCACCAAGTGCCGGCCGGACATGTGGAAGGCTGTGGCCTGCGCCCTGCAGATCAAACCCTGCTACAGCAAGTCCCGCGGCAGCATCATCTGCAAGTAAGTCTCTATCTCCATCCATATCCTCCCTCCATCATCTGCAAGTACGTCTCTACCTCCATCCTTGTCCTTACTGCGTTATCTGCATGTGTCTTTACCTTTCTGTTATCATCCCTCTATTATCTGCAAGGTCATCAAGTGACCTGTGATTATTCACTGACCAGGGAGTGTCTTTAGAGAACTTTTTTTTGTCTGCAAGTGGGCACATGGCTTCAGATGCAACCTTCTTGGCTGTGTCCCCCTCCCCTTGTGTGTTAGACAGTTTATATTCTGCAAGTTTGGGATGATCACTGACTCAAGGGATAATTCCATTTTACCTTTTGGTTATTTCAAGCATGCATGCGCCACACATCATTCAGCAGCCTGCCGTCAGGTGTTCAGAGGGCCTTCAATAAGCTCACCCTTTACAGCTCGATTGCCCTCAAGTTGTTCGCGTTTAATTTCGCCTGATTAACAATCGAACAATTTATCGACTGAACAACCAAGATTAATACATGATGACCTATAATTAGAAATCATAATGAGAAAATAACTGCCTAATGCTTACATTTATATAATTGATATTAGGGCTGGGTATCGTCAAGGACTTCACGATACGATACGTACCTCGATACAGTGCTGGACGATTCGATACATACCTCGATACAGTTCCGTACGATTCAATGCGATAACGATACCGATACGATAACGATATATGCCATATATTGCAAAACTCATCATTTTTTGAAATAGTAAAAATGGTGCTGAGAATACAACTTTCTGTGCACGACTTACGTAATCTAGTAATAGGTTGGTACATCTCAATATATTGGTAAATGAGTCGACAAACTATTTTGAATAATTTTTTATGTTCAAATTTATTTAAGATAAAGTGCATATTTCTTATACACGATGAACATTACATTCGTTTTTCACTGTAAAAATGAAAAGTGCATGGCATCTTTAGTAACTTAAGCCATAGCAGCTCAGGGAAAATAACAAAATTTCCCACTAAACTGAACACTGAATAACATGAAAATTAAGTGCATGTAAGCAGTGGCGCCAACTTCAGGTCAACATTGGGGGGTCACAATATTTTTTTATCAGGCTACTGTATCCCCAAGGGTAGGATGTCTTTTAGAATGTCCAGCCTTTTATAATGTTAAAAAGGTTTATTTAGAAAACATCACTTGGCTACTTTATTTGATTAATGTTAAATCTGGTTGTGATCAGTGAAATAACGTTAATTGGCTGAATGGATGCAATGTATGGAGGCATACACGAATTGAATGTCGGAGGGAGCATCCATTTTCTATCCCCACATTTATGGAAGTAGGCTAAACTGTTTTCAGTCATTTTTTATTTAACCTAGGATTTGAAATTGCAAACGGGACCTTAAACATTGCGTTAGCTTATAGGATACTCATGTGTCGCATTTTTTTCCAGCCTGCTTCAAGACGCACGCAATATGCGTACACAATAATTATGCATGCAACACGTGGTTCATCGGCCAAGGCCGCTGTCTCTTAACGCTACTCCTACTACAACGCTATAGGCTACATATCTTCAATCATCCACGCATCTGCTGTGTTTAAATAGTGCCGCATGCTGCAGACGCATGGTTAATAGTACACCCCATCTCGACTATGAAAATTAAATCCCAAACTGCAAGCTAAAAGCCGATATAACCTCAGCGCTGAACTGAAGCATAAGCTACTGATTAAGGCAATGCGGGACCTTTTTTAATAAGGCTAATGCAAACCGTCTACGATTGCAGCTGCAGGTTTAGAAGCTGATGCATATTGCAATTAATATTCAAGTCCAGAAAATTTCACGAAAGTTGACAGTAGGCTTATTCATTAAATCGGCTATTGCTTCATAAACATAATACAGACAGGGTAACAAAAGACAAGTTGTCAATATCAATGGGCTCTTTTTAATGAACTAGTTTAAGACATATAATTGCATGATATGGCCTGCATGTCATTTTCCGGAAATATAAAATTATGTTAATTAACAACGCTACTTTATATTTTACTGCGTTTAATCTCAGCAAGGGAAATTCTGAAGCCAACGTCACGATTCATTTCCAATATGTGTTCAGCTGGACGATGAAAATGAGGTCCAGATACAAGTTCGCGATAGAGCGCTGTCCCTCGATGAAAACATTTGAGCGAAGACACGAAAAACGGAACACTTCTGGAAAAAAAATTAGGGTGTGTATTTTATTATTGCCAATTAAGGAACTGTTTACTGATTATTTTAGGTGTAATTTTTTTACACATTTATGTTAAAAAATCGCCTGTTTTTTTTTTTTCTTACCTTAATTTGTCTACTGCATTGCCAAAAACCAATGAATCCCGCCAAAATGTACTTTACAAGAAGTCAAGACCATACGTTCTTCATATAAAGCACACGTCTAAATTATCATGTTGAAAAACGTATTTATTTATCCACATTTCTGGGAAAAAATGAAATTGTGCCGTTTTTCGTGCCTGCGCTCATGTGGAAGTGGGGAACACTTTTTTTTTAAGGCGATTGCATATTATTAACGATTTTCGTCTGCACGAAAAGCATTAAAATGAACCGGGGTACAGTGAAAGTAACCGTTCGGGGTACGTTTCCTAAAACCTTGGTTTGAACTGGATTATGGAAGTTGCTGAAAGTTAGCAAATAGCAACGCTTTTGGGAAACATAACCCCAGCTCAGTAAATTGCAGTACGGTTTCCCACATTCTGTTACAATCTTCCTGAGTTGCTTGGCTACAACAGCAGCTACAGACGATGTGTTATTCACTATCAGATTTATTTTTAGAGTAGGCCACGGAAACGAATCAAGGACTCACATTTTCTGGACATGAATATTAATTCCAATATGGATTTAGCTTCTAAACCTGCAACTGCAGTCGTAGACGGCTTGCATTAGCCTTTTTTTTTTTTTTTTTTTTTTTTTTTAAAGGTCCGCATTACCACAATCAGTAGCTTGACTGAGCGGGGCAGACGAACAACAAAAATTTGCGGTTTTAATATTGCAGGGTTTTTGCACCCCCAACCTTAACTTTGGAGGTGCAGGAGACCCAATGCCCCCGCACAAATGGCGCCTATGCATGTAAGTATCATTCTCACTTTCATATTCACTGTAAACATGAAAAATGTGCCTTAGGCCTCAGCTAATGTACAGAAGATTACAGAGTCATTACTGGCCGGGGAAGCTACAGCGCCGTTGCGGTCAGAGGGAGTATCGATATTAGGGGCTCGAATATCGATACTGTATCGCTTGTTATTACATCGATGTATATCTATATATCGATTTTTTTAGCACAGCCCTAATTGATATGGCATTGTAAGGATGGCAATATAAATGCAAAAAATCCAACACTTTCGCTGACTTTGCATTTATTTTTGCCATCCTTACAATTGTCACTGAGCTGTGCATCTTACCTAAAAATTTCTTTTAGCCATGACTACATTCAGAATATAGAACGGTTTCTCGTGGCTTATTGCTTAATGAGCCTTGCAAACTAATTTATACAAATCTCTGCTGTTTCACGAGCTACACAAGATCAAAAATTATAAAGACTTATTGATATTTTACGTCATCATTCATGTGCGGAAGAAAACCCCTTCTAATTTTGTGGTGCAATGTATAATGAAAGCACTGAAGGTGCTGATGCCTCGGTGCTTACAGCAGTGACAAGTATGTCCCTTAATGAAGCTATTAAATTCTGTGTGGACATGTCAGAGTGCCCTAGCTGTGCATCTATGCTTGACATACTCAAGTATTTACCCACCAGTGGCAGTCTGATGAACATTAATGCACAGTTATGGAGGGAAACACCTTTCACACTATTCGGGGTCTATTTAACACTGAGCAATAATTAGTGCAATTCAGACTCTGTGGGAACAATAGGTTTTTGGAGGGAAGCACCTTTCACACTAAGAGGTCACGTTAACCGAATATTTTCCGTCATTGACGGATTTTTTTTTTTAACAATGACGGAACATTTTGAAGGCCGTCCGTCATTTTGACAGAGTGTAATTTCACACCCCCGTCCAATTGGTGGTGGGTGTCCTATTGTCTCGAGCATTGTCTTTGATCTGTATGATCCTGTATTCCTCATATTTTTGTAAAATGATCATTTGCAAAATATGCTGCTCTGCTGCCGGTAGTCGGTTGGTCATATGCTACAAACGCCCTCTCTGTTATGTGAACACGCAGATATCTAGGTCGGGAAAGCCCCGGTTGACATAACGAGCTGATAAGCAGCTGCGTAGGACCGCTTAGCGAGACTGCGGTTGTCAGGCTTAGAGAAGCCCAGCAATAACTGAAAGCATTGTTCATTTGCGCACTGTTACTGTGTGGGGGGAGAAATCATTTGTGATGTTTTATTAAGTTCATACAGCAGTAAGTTCTAAAATCCACGCAGTGCCGTATTTAACACAGTTTTGCCGTCAGCAGTAGCCATTGCTGTGATATAAATCGAAGTGACAAGTTGTAAAGCGATCCACTGTGAAGAGCTTTTTCTTCGTTGAAGTCTTGATCGCTCGCAGCAGCCATCGTGGTAATCAAATAGTGCTATAACTCGAAAAATAGTGCTATATATCTCAAAAATCTGGCAAATTTAAATCCAAGAGATCATGGCATTTAACCCATAGAGCCATATTCTAGGACTTGATTTTGACCAGCGTAGCAGCTATCCCGGTAACAGACAGAATGAATGACACGCAAACAAACTACCGTATACCTCGCTTGCGCATGTGCACTGAGGCATAATAATGCTATCATAAATAAATTAGATTGTCCTCAGTTCTACCAATTAGTCTGAGCAACTGTTGGTAATCACTGCAAGAGGTTTAGGTTATTAATCATTGAAAGGTGAGGTTTCCGAAGACCTTTGTTATAGCTGACAGACCGCTACTGATATCATTAGTCATGCCTTGTGCCTGTGAAAGAATCTTACAGCATTCTTGATATAATGACAAAAAAAGAGAAAGTTTAGCCAGTCTAAACCAGCTCTCTTTTCTACTGAAGCTTATCTGCGTTTACTGCACTCAAGAACTGGCACATGCTCAGTGTTGTCCCCTGGAATATAAAGGGACTGTTTATCTTGCTATGTGCAGAAAACATTTTTTGTTTGTTTTACACTTCTGGAAAAAAGAATTTTGATAGCTGATTATTGCTCATTCATTATAATAAATCATTAAACGTATATATCTGCCAATATAGTTTTTACCTCCCCCTTATCCACCGTCTATCATTTCCAAGTATATCTTTACCACCCTTCTCTCCTCCCCTAAATCTGCCGGTACATCCTACCCCTATAATCTTCAAGTGCCCCCATCTTGCAGAAGTACGTCTTCATTCCTTGCCCAACCTCTGCCGTTTACATCACTCAGAATGCTCTCCCCTCGCTCAGTCGTGCCAAGATGAATAAGGTCCTCGTCTGAGGGTTACGTTTCTAGTCTTTTTTTCCAGACGACTGCCCAGCTAACCTGTTAAAACTGTGCCGTTAATCTTCTTTTGAGCATGTGGGGATTCTCATCCTGAGAAGGTCTCCTGTCATTCGTGTAGTTGGAGACCCTTGCTCATGTTTGCGTATGCCTTTGTGTCTACCCTGGCCCCACAGGGTGTGTGAAGTCTGAGATGTGTGTAAGCACACTTGTATCTCTTTACAGAGTTAGGTTTATGGAATTTTTTCTTTTCCAAATTTTAAATTGGAGAACACTGCTTGCTTTGAGTTGTGAGGAGTGATTGTTACATTGGCATGGGAGCGTTTCGTTGAGCACATTCTAATCGTATAAATCCTCCTGTATTTACCTTCAGAGCCCAGCTCTTTCGCGCAGCGCGCTGCCTTCTTTCTGACTTCTCCTCGTCTTTTTTCCCTGAGCCAGGGAGGATTAAGCACTATCCAATCCCCCCACCCCACGCATGCCGGATCTGGGGTGCGCTCTTTCCGTTCACTTTCGAAACCGCGCGGAGAATTTGATGTTTATTGTCCTGTGTTGTTCGCCTCGGTGATGGCTGGCGAAGCAGAGAGCTATTAAATGATCCAGCACGGTAGGGGATTAGGGCCAGTGCTTCAGTGCTACACCCCAAACAATAACAATCTCAAGGCCTCCTATTGGTGTGTGTTCTGCTGAAGAGCTGTCTGAAGTAACTGCGCCCATCTGAATGAAGTCCGTTACGACAATGTCTTCATTTCCTTTTTCTATCCTTGCTGTTTCCCTACCCCTCACCCCGTCTCAAAAAAAAAGCTTCTCTACCTTCTTTGTGGTCATTTTTGTGACTAAATGTCTGTCAATATTCAGACAGTGACCTTAATAGGGCTTTGGGCCCTAATTTCTACATGGCTAGCATGATGTACATGTTCATAGTATGCAAACGTTACCTGACTGTCTCTAATTGAAGACCCTGGCGCTAAAAGTACTTTGTCGCAAATGTCTATTTTGATAAAAAAAAGAAGGGTCTGGATGTATAATAAATTCATAAAATCTGCAAATTGAAGACCCCAGTGCTAAAGGTATCGTTTTAAGAATGTTGAGAAAATTGACTTAGTTAACTATGAATGATTTTTTTCTCATCCTTGCCTCACAGTGGCCCTCATTTATCAAACGTGCGTACACCAAAAAAATGGGTGTACACCAAATCTCCCACAAGGATCGGCATTTATCAATATGAACGTGAGCGAACAGACCGCAAAAATCTCGCGCCAGGTCTGACCGGGCGTACGCAGATTTGAAACCAGCGAACAACATGCAGGAACGAGTGCAGCTGTCAAAATGAGTAATATGCAGCGATGCGGACGTCATGCTGTTATTAGTAAAATGAATAAATTGACTAAATAGATTAATAGGCTAAATTAATAAATGAATAAATAAATAAATTAATAAGACACCTGTGTTGAGAAATTAATTAGGGGCCAGGCAGTGAAAGCTGCCGGGAACCTATTGTTTTCGCCAGTATTATTATTTTCTTCTTCTTCTTCTTCTTCTTCTTCTTCTTCTTCTTCTTCTTCTTCTTCTTCTTCTTCTTCTTCTTCTTCTTCTTCTTCTTCTTCTTCTTCTTCTTCTTCTTCTTCTTCTTCTTCTTCTTCTTCTTCTTCTTCTTCTTCTTCTTCTTCTTCTTCTTCTTCCTCCTCCTCCTCCTCCTCCTCCTCCTCCTCCTACTTCCCATACATGAAAAATCACCAAACTTTGCACAAAGGTCCAGTCCCATGCCAGATTGCCTCAGCTGCAAAAACAGGCAAATAGTCCTGATAATGGTGCTACAGCAAGCCTCTAAAATTCAAAAATTTGAAAATTCACAGCAAATATGTGTTACAGATTTGCAACTTTCACCAAAATGTAGCCCCAATACTTAAGAAACTTTTGTCCACTTAAACTTAGCACAAATTATGAAGTCTATCACTCTGTTTTTTTTTTCAAAAACTGTAAAACTTATAACACTTTTCTTGCCCCACAATTTTTGCTCAATTGTCACCAAATTTGCTGTACTGAATCTTCAGATCGTCCTCCACAAAAATACCGCCCGGCGTTTCGATATTTGAAAAAATTGAGCCTTCAGTGAATGAAAACGTTTGACTGTAAACAGTACTGTAAACATATACCAGACAATTCTTGATAAATACATTTTCAATCTTCCTGAAAAAAATTGATAATATTTTAAAGTCATGGTCGATGAAGTTTGCCAAATATCGGAATTTTTTCTCAAAAACTGAATTTTTGAAACCATTTTGAATTCTGCTCTCATGGAACAATTGGAGTCGATGTAAGAATGGCATTTTTAAACATTAGATTTTCTCTTAGGAAGCAAAACACTTATTGCTAAAAATAAGTCACCAACATTTCTATGCTGTCAAGCTGCAATTTACAAAATGTATTATCAGATTTTTGTCTTGATAACAGAAATTTTTGACAATTTTTGAAATCTTCCTTGACAACTGCTGCCTGGCTGGTGACTCCCTGAGTCGATTAATGAAACCACACACCTGTTCTCACTTCCAGCTAATTAGCGCAATGAGTAAGGAGTTGGTTCTTCGTGTCAGAGGCTGTGAGTTCAAGCCCCATTACGGCAGAATGGACATTGTAAGGTTGATGTTTTTGTTATTTGCCTATTTAGGAACTTATTGTTTTCCTCAATAAGCGTTTAAATTTAAAAACTTTGAAAATTCCTACCAAACCAACCATACGTGCTACAGTTTTGCAACTTTCACCAAAATGTAGCCCCAATACTTTAGAAACTTTTGTCAACTTGAACTCACTACAAACTTTCAGACCCAGCAACAAGAAATATTATTTTCTGATTTGCTGATAGCTCGCTAATTCAAGACAGCTGTATGGATGGACTAAGCAGAAAAACCTGTCTTGGCCTCTGAGGTTTCATCACTTCTCAAAGTGAGAAATGTCCTGTGTGGTGTGTGAGCGTGTGTCTCATGCCCAGTGCACGAGACTAGAGAGCCCTTTTTGTTGTTGCAGCACATCTGCAGCAAGCATCTTCCTGTCATGTTGACGTCAAGGAGAGGGATATCCTCAACTGAGAATATTCTTGCCTGAAATAATGAATCCATTATGAAAATAGTTGTGTATTAACTATTATGTATTTAAATAACTAATTTATTGGCAAATCGTCGCTGCTTTATTTCTTATTTTAGTCCTAAAATGTGCTAGAATTTGTTTGAAATGCATGTAACTCTTAAAAGTTACTTGCTAATTAGCTCAGTGAGATGAAGGTTATTTGGTGTCAGAGATTTTTATTTCAAATGTCAACCAATGCAAAATGTTTGATGTAATCCCACCTTTCTTGTTATCCTCCATTTTTTGTCTCTTGTTGCTCAGAATTGCCTAAATTTGCCTGGCCCCGATATCGCTGCAAAGCCGCTTTAATTAAACTTATATTTTGAGATAACCTGCTTGTCAGGCCAGACGGCTGACAAATACAATCAATTTGATTAAGCGCAATGCGCGGCTTGGCAGATATGCAGTGTGGTATGTCAGATGCTCATCCAGTCAGATATATACTGAACAACAAAAGAAACGCAAGTTAATTAAAGGCAGACTGGAAAATACGTTTGCGCGTAATTATTTTAGAAAATCTAATTTAGCGCGTGCACATTTACACTCGTTTCATCAAACTTTTCTTTATTTTGTGGTCACTTTGACTGAGTAACCATAAGAGTACATTAACTAACTAGCTAACTTGCGTTTCTTTGTTGCTCAGTATATATAGGCCTACGGACACTTTGACCGTGATCACATTTTGACAATGGCAGATCTTCTATTGTTAGAGGAATAAGCTTCTGTCCGACGTAAGAGGAACTGTCCTCCGGGAAAGTGACGAGTGGCTGCTCGTTTTGTGTGGCACCCAATAAAATGTCATGGAGTAATACTAATAAAAGTACAATGAAGAGTGATCTCTGCAGGCTGTATTTTAACAATTACCCTCATGCAGCTCCGATCGGGGCGGTGGGGACTCGTCCGTGTCCCCACCGCCTCGTATTCCCACAATGGAGGGGGAGCCCTGCTGCCAAATGCTCCTCGAACGGTGACAGCTGGAGGTTCGGGTCTGGTTGGCCTCCACCGGTCCGTGTGCTGCTGCGCCTGAACGCCGCACCCCGTTTTGAGGTGGCGATCTTAAAATCGGACCACTTTTTTTTTACCTACATGTAAAGCATTTGGATTGTCAATTATGTAGGCTATATACAATGAAATATCATGGATCTATAAATTTAATTTATTGAGGCCGATGTTATTCACTTATGCGTGTGGCCAATGCTGAATTTTTTTCTTAGCCACACTTATAACTGCGCCAGTTGATGACCATTCGAGTGCCGCTCATAGAAAGTATCGCTTAAAATAAGTTCGGCCAAGAAAAAATTTTTAGCGTTGGACACACTTAAAATAAGTGTGGGCAATGGAGAAATGTGCATCTTGGCCACACTTATAAGTGTGTCTAACACAAATTTTGATCAATTTTTGTGCTTGGACGCACTTAAATAAGTGCGAATAGTCGCTTCGATTTAATAATGAATTAAATCAAACGTCTGCTGCACTCCGGTTTTCCACCCCAACGGTGTTTACTGCAGCAGCAATAGTTTTCCAAACTGCAGCCTTCTGAGCTAACTTCATGCCACTCTTAAGGCTTCCAAATAAAATAATTTTGTTTTTCTCCACCTCGGATGTGATAATTTATATTTTCTCCTCAGTGAAGTTCTTTCTTCTTTGCCGTCTTTCGAGAGTCCATGTCGTAAAGTGGGCGGGACTATGCCTCCCAGAGCATGAATTTATAGGGGCGTGTCATGTAAATTACAATGGTTTCAGCCGCCAGATTTATCAACGCCACACCAGTTCTGCACCGAAATCAGCGACGTGCTCACTTTTGGTACATCAGACGTGACACCTAGCGAACGCTGATATTTACACCAGAATCTACACCAGATCCTACGCAAGTTTGATAAATGAGGGCCAGTGTGTGAAAATGTAACCTAAGTTCTTGTAGCACTTGACTCTTCAATTAAACCTTATGGCCATTGTATTAAGATCCATTATGTTGCAGTACAGAGCTAAAAAGTTAAAATTGTGTCACTATTCATAAACTTACAAACTGCTGTGTGTCTACCATAGAGTTCTGGATAATTCAGTAGCTGTCATTTGATAGCTTTCTGACTCTGTCTCGGTTTCAGTTAAATTCAGTTTGCTGCTCCCTTAAGTGCTGGTTTATTATGCAGATGTAATCAGCAAGGATGCTTGATTATGGCCTTACTTCCTGAATTATAGTATCAAAGTATGAAATTGCACTTGGGAAACCAGGCAATCGGTCTGAAAGGCAGTGCAAAGGCAGTGTGTTGTCTGTGCCGGGATTATAATCAGAATGTCTGAAAAATGACTTAACTGAGGATGAGGAAAACCCCGGGATAATTGTATGAGAAGCTTAATTACTGGAACAAAACGATTATACCACACAGCAAGGGTCCTTTTTATAGGTTGACAGCATGACAGCTCTAAAATACCCAAACTGGTTCTGTTTGGCTGTACGTGCAGTGTTGCGGGTGGCTCGGGATCACCTGTGCACGACTCGGTGCCATTGGCTCAGAGTGTTTTGAGCATGCTCAGTTGCGTCTCGTTCCTGAATCCTCCTCCCTGAAGGCTGTCTCCTTCCCTCCTCCTCAGGTCAGACTGTGTGGACATCCTGACCCAGTGTGGGGACCATGCCAAGTTCCACGAAGGACAGACTCCGGAGAGCATCTGTGACCTGCTGTCCCCCACTGATGACCCGGAGCGCTGCATTCCCCTTCAGAGATACCTCAGTGAGTGCCACAGGGGGGCGCACCTGCCAACACTCTACACACCTGCTCTGTATGTAGAGCCTCATCAACTCCACAAGGAAAGGCTTAGAACCTGCTCTGTCTACAGCGCATCAGCATCCCAGGCCAAGCTCTGTACACTTGCTCTCTTTATAGGGACTCAAAACCTCAGGCCAAACTCTGTGTACCTTCTCCATAGGGCCTCAACACCACCTGTCAAACTCTGTATACCTTCTCTTTCTGCAGGGCCTCAACACCACAAGCCAAGCTCTGTTTACCTGATCAGTCTAAAGGGCCTCAACAGCAGAGGCCAAACTATTTACCTTCTATGTCTGTAGGGCCTCAGCACCACAGGCCAAACTTTGTATGCCTTCTATGTCTATAGGAACTCAACACAGGCTAAACTCTGTTTACCTTCTCGTCTATGGGGCGTCAACACCACAGGTCAAACTCTGTTTACCTTCTACGTCTATAGGAACTCAACACCAGCTGCCAAACTCTGTTTACCTTCTGTGTCTATAGGGCCTCAACACCACCTGCCAAACTCCGTTTACCTGCTCAGTCTGTAGGGACCGAAAGCCACAGGCTAAACCTTGAAACCTGCTCTGTCCATTGATTGTTATATATGAGTTTGTATGCTTTGCTGTAATATCTTCCTTTAACTCCATGCATGTTTTCCCGGCTTGACTGTTTTGCTGTTTGCGCTCAAGTATTCATTTTCCACAGATGGCTCAGTGTAGTTGGTTCAGTTCTGTCCCTGCATTCAGCAGGTCTGGCCCAGTTGACTTCACCTAAAAGACGATAAGCGAGTCCATTAAAAAATTAATCCGTCTCTCATAATGAGTCATTGGCCATGCTGCAAATTAAATGGATGCATTAGCTTGTCTGGCTGTAAAGGTCTTTGTATTTGAAAAGGAACATTTATCCTTGGAAAAATTTGCAGCATAAGTATGCCTGACAATATTGAACAGTTAGACTGTGAATGAGTCTGTTTAAGAAAAGTGAGCTTATTTCAGTTTAGGCGGTGTCTGTAGTTGAAAGGGCTCACTCTTGGTCAAATTTTGTAATTTATATGTTGAACTGGGTCTGGACTCTTCACTCAGTGTCAGAAGTGACCAGGATTATTTTGAAAATTAGCAGGCCGTGTCGAGGTCGCTATCCGGGTCATCTTACATGGCTTTCATCCCTTTGTTGTTTTTTTTGTTGTATTTCCTAGTTTTCTGAGGTTTTCATCGCTTGTTTCGCTTTTGCTGTTTTCTTATCCCTCGCCACGAGGTCGACAGAGGAAACAGGAATAAGTGTTGTCCTACCGTGTGTCCGTTGGTGCGTTTGTGTGTCTGTCCGTCACGCTTCTTTTCCAGGCCAGTAGTTCCAAATTGGTCAATATTTTTCCAAGAAATTTACTATTTAGATATATCTTATGGTGTTGATGTGCCTTTTCATAATTCTGTCAGTCCCCCTGCCTATCTGTCTGTCTGTCTGCCCTCCATTGTGTTTTGTTTCCAGGCCAAAATGCTAAAATCGTGGCAGGGGATCAGAGTATTTCATGCTTGTTTCATGCTGCTGTTCATGGAGCAAATGATTGTTGTTTTTCCATTGTGGTTGTCGTGTCACAGTTGTCCACATTGCAGTTGCAGTTGTTTTGTTACCATTGTTGTTTTATTGTTGCTGTTATCAATGTTCCTGTCCCGATCACAATTGTCATTGTCATAATGTTCGTCAGTAATGGATTTGACATTTAATCCTACACGAAGGAGTTATGTAGCTCATGCAGATTTACAGCAGGGGACCCAGTCTGGAAACTGAGCCTTCAGCTTTGTGTTCTAAAGTTCAGCCTCGTAGTCAATAGACTCGGCTGCTGCCTCACAGCCTGGCCTGTGGTGCTGCCTGCTGTTTACATATGCAGTGCATCATGGGATTGATTTTTTACACTTCCCCTGAGGCCCCTTTCCGACTGTCCTTCTCCAGGCCCGAGCACCGTGGGCGACTGCATCGAGGAGGTGATTCACCCCTGCAACCCCAACCCCTGTCCCAGCAACCACCTGTGCGAGGTCAACAGGAAGGGGTGTCACCCCGGCCAGGACTGCCTCCCGTTCTTCTGTGTCCCGGGTACCGCAATTTGAAAAATAACAGAACCTGAAACTACTGAGTGCTCTCGAGAGCTCCCACTGCTTTTTTCAACAACCAAATTACCAGATATTTAGCTTGTCCTGACATTTAGGAATGTCAGACATCTCTATTAGCCGGACGTCATTTCTCCCTCAAATTCTCAGAATTGCACGCCAGGTATTGCTATTTCTAGAAAAGTATTTTTACGTTCAGTTTTAAGACTAGCATGGTATGCGCTCAGAAAATTGTTCAACGCGTTTCCAGTCCTGGTCATTTTTCAGCTTTCAGGCATGAAAATGACAATTTTAGTAATTAAATTTGAAGCTTTTTGGGTTGAGTGTTTTATTTTCCTCCTGTTATGTCTGCCTGGCTGTCTGTCGGCGTAGGCTGCAAGCTCGGCGAGGCCTCGGAGTTCATGGTGAACATGGAGGCGCTGATTCAGGTGCCCATGAGGAGCGGGCAGGCGGGCTGCTATGAGGTGTGTGTGTGCGGGCAGAGTGGGCGTCTGGAGGGCTGCGTGGATATGCCCTGCGTGGACACCTCCAAGACCTGCTCCGTCAGTGACCAGAAGAAGAGTAGGCCTCCTTGCCGTCGTCAACTCTCTCTCACGCCACAACAGGGCTGCCTAAACCTGCTCCTGGAGATCTATCTCCTCATAGCTTTTCATTTTGACCCTAATTTACCACTCCTGATTCCACATAATAGCAGCATCACTGAATCTCTAGCTGTTGAGTGAGGTATGCTTGGTGTGGGTCAAGGAGAAAGACCCACAGGATGGTAGCTCTCCGGGAATCCAGGAAACGCTTGCAACCTTGTTCCTTGACATCTCTACTTCAGTTTACAAATCTGTCTCTACGGTTCTTGGGGTAAATTTGCTACAGTACTTACTATATGGCACACAAAAGCATACTCGCAGTGTCTTAATCATTATTTTGTGACCTGGTGATGATCAAAAGCTGATAGGGGAATGTCATCATCGGTGTTGAGCTTGTAAATGGTATTTAATGGTTGCTTTAATTCTGTATGATGGTTGTATATATCAGTTAATATGAAAATGATATGAAGAGTGGGAGGCACTGCTAAGGTACAGGTATTTCGGAAGGTTTCTTCCCGTAACATTGGGAGTTTTTGCTTACTTTACCACAGCTTCAGCGAGAGGTTTTTGTGTCATTTTCTTCTGGCATTTTTTTGTGCTGCCAGCTAGTGGTCGTCATGAAAGCCAGGATACCTCAATGACAGGCTGTGTGTTTACCTGACTGAAAGGGCAGAGGTTTTTGAAGTGCTATATTTTAAATGTTTTATCTACACCTTGCTGATGAGTATTATTACTTTTGCATGTCTTTGGAGGTGATTGGTTGTCCATTTAGAATGCCATTTAGAAAAGCTATTTGTGGTGGTGGTGATGGTGGGGCTGTGATGGATTTTAGACGTAGAACCTCTTCTTAGGAGCTGCTGGAAGTTCAGAAGTGAAATCTTGTTGGATGTATTTAAAGGGCTCTTTCAAGTTCAGCACTGTTATCCAATTAGTTGTAGATGGCACTGCGGTGGAGGAAGAGGTGGCGAGTTATTATTGCCGTTGATATGCAGGGCGTGTTAAAAAACTTACGGACCCATATGCGGATCTGTCAAATGCAGCTGCTGCATTCTAACCTGTGGAATATCCGGCCTACTTTAAAGACTAATGGAGTTTCCAATCCTAAATATGTCCAGCTGAATTACAGTAAAAGTGTATAAAATGGTGTACAAGATCCAGATATTTTTCATTTGATTATAATGCTGTGGTCATAAAAATATGTCGTCCTGGGTTTGAATATTTCTCTCAATCTAAGTGTGATGTTGCTTCAGAGAAGCCCTACAGCTAGCAGATACAGAATATGTACGTGACATTGTCCACAAGAGCGTGAAAAAAAGCTTTTTCTGACTTTAAACCTACTTAAAGCGAAAACTTAAGTGAAAAATTGGAATTTAAGGTTTAAAGGAAGGGAGGATTCTTCTGCCTGGGCATGAGAGAGCTGATCCCTGGGCTGGACTGTGTCACAGGTCACGGCGCCTCCTTCACCGTGGGCTGCCACTCCTGCTCCTGTTTCGGAGGGGAGGTCATCTGCTCCTCCCGCCCGTGCCTCACCTCCCTCAGCTCCGAGGAGGACCGCCGTCGCTTCACAGGTCAGAGGCCCTGCCCTACCGGGCGGAATCAGCCAATCGTGGATGAGCGATTCGGTGGCCAAAGGTGGAAAATTCCGGAGTCAGAGAGCAAAAGTCCCGCCATGTTCGTCTTTCAACCGTTAACTCGGCCAACTGATCTGACCAACTGGTTTTACCGCTGTGCTGAACAACTGCGCTAATTAGCCTACGAATGTTGCGGGAACTGGATACTCGAGGAGATATTAACTTTCTGACATCGAATTTTCCGCCTCCCTGAGTGGCCCATGGCGCTTAGTGGCCCGTTACTTTTTATTTTGATAATAAACGGCTACTGGGCCTTTTATGGTATCATTGCCCTCACACATATATTGTACTTTGGGCCAACCCTCTCATCTGACAGCGCAGAAAGCCAACGTTGTCTCAGCATTGTGGCTGTAACGCCCTTCCTAGAAATCATGTTTTTGAATGAGCCATTTTGATTCCGTGGCCCTATCGATATCTCTGGGGGATTTATTTACATTGCTCACTTATAGCTCGTGACGAGACAGCCACTCAGAGCAGAGACTCATTTTCATTGAGTCACAGCCTGCTTGAAACAGTGCAGTTAGTAAGAGGAGGGAATAATTTTTGCCGCAAGCTTCAAAACCTTGTTTTACGGGCTCCTGAAAGTTGTCTTAGAAGAAGTGCACTATGGGACCTTTAGCCTTTTGAAGAGTTAGTGATTTTGCTGTGTTTTAAATCAGAATCCTGTTTGAGTGTTCTAGAACTCAATTACATAACCAGTAGGGATTGTTGCATCAGCATGAGAATGTCGATGACCAAAGCGCAAAACCTTCTACCTGCAGAATTTTTCTGTTTGGCGGATTTCACTTTGGATGAGCAGCCTTCCTTGTTCTCATCATCCAAAGTGAAATCCACCAATCAGAAAAATTCTTCAGATAGGAGGTTTTGCACTTTGGTCATCGATGTTCAGTTACTAACATTCCATTCATATGTTTGTGACATCAGGCCTTACTGGGTGACCTAGGACCTCTGAACTTCTATCAGGGCCTCTGTAAAACTAGAAAGTGCCGACTTTCCCCTTTGTCCCTCCCCCTGCAGGCCTGCCCTGTGGCTGCCCTGATCGCTTCGTTCCCGTCTGCGCCCAAAACGGGCGCACGTACCCCAGCGCCTGCGTGGCTCGCTGCGTTGGCCTGCAGGACAATCAGTTTGAGTTTGGCACCTGCCGAAACAGTGACCCCTGCACCCCCAACCCCTGCCCGAGGAACCAGAGGTGAGGCTTCTGAGCGCTGTGATTGGCTGGTTTCAGGAGGGGCAGGGCCAGCGTGCGCTCACTTGCAGCCTGATACAAGTAACAATATATATGAATTACGGTTATTAAGACAGCTGAACATTTCTGTTTATCTGTGGAAATAGCATACTTGGAAAAGCGTACAGTACATGTGTCTGTTTTTGGTAATTTGAATGAAGAACAAATGGATAAATAGCATATTTAATCGTAGCCCCAGGACGAAGTCGGGCAGCTATTATAGCTGACTCATGGTCTTCGTCTCTGCTCCCACCGGATCTGTAGAGATATTTTTTTTGTGGACTTTGTACAGGCCACAAATTTCAACCGAGTCCTTGTTTGGCATGGGCACAGGTTATTGTTCACAACACCTAACGATTTTAGTTGCCCTGGCAACAGAATTGGCTAAATAAAGTGCAATTTCATGCTGAAAATTGTGAAATTTTCGACAAAATGTGAAAAGGAAACAAACGGGCACTCAGGCGCCACACCCAGGCGGAATTTCTAGTCTGCTTATGAATGTATGTGTGGGAGTCTTGTTTCAATGTTGATGAGTACTTGCGTATGCATGTGTGGGTCCTTTATGCATAAAGTTTACATAAATACTTCCCAGCTTCAGTCCGGGAAGCCCACTATCTGTGATGGTCACAGTTGCAATTATAGCTGCAAATGTTGGATTTTAACAAGCTGTTAATTTGTCTTAATTAGGTGCATTCAATACATGCCGTGATGAATAAAAAAATCCGTATCCACGTGGTAATATACACTATATAGGTAACAACTCTATAAAAGGAAGAAAAACAGTGTAACTGATCAAATTAAATAATTTGAAGGCTCCTAACTGGTGAAAACTAATTGATGTGTGGTTATGAAGACTAATCATTTATGAGGCAAGCAAATGATAGAGTCAAGCCGATTTTGCATCATATCAATGTAATTATATTTACTCAAAGTATTAGTAGAACCTAAAACACTTGTGTTCAGCAACCTAATTTGGGGCTTTCTGATTTTTTCTTAGCGTCTAATTTGATCTGTTTTAAATGTTATTATCTGAAATTACTTGCGGTACAGGAAAAAATACAGTATGCTGTAGGGTTTTCTTTTATTCCTCCTGGCATGCACTGCTATTTCTGTCAAAATGTGGCTTAAGAGCTTTAAACATGAAATGGACCTAATTAAAGTGAATTAACAGGTTGCTTAAAACCTAAGATGCAATTGTGGCTGGAACAGGAACCAGCAAATACAGTTAGCCTCCAGTACTGATGTTGAGAACCATTGGTCCACACGTAGTCAATTTGGAATTTTTATGAGTGGAAGTAAGCAAAATCTCTTTGAAACATGCAGACTGTTTTGGGTGTGTATTTAGTGGTAATCTGCGTGGTGAGGTGTGTCTAGAACAGAAGGTATTCCCCAGGTGTAAGGGCTCGCTCTTGTCATTGCCTCAGGTGTATCCCAAGCCGTAAGGTCTGCCTCTCGAGCATCAGTGAGTACCCGTGCAAGCAGTACGAATGCGCGGGCCGGTCCTTCAGCTGCGATAAGACCCAGCTCGACCCTGTGTGCGACACCGCAAACGTGGAGCACCCCAACTTCTGCCTGCTCTTCCAGAGAGGGAAGACCCTGTCCTATACGGGGCACTGCCAGGTACGGCCACCAGTGGGCACTGTGGTTTGCAGATGGAGGAACGGGTGGTGGGTGAGGCACTGAATTAGCCTCATGGTGGAAAGGTATTGTGTATTATAGCTTGCACAGATGTGGGCTAAGGCCACAGCAGAATTCTGTTCATCTTTAGGACCAGATTCCTCTTCAAGGTGAACCATCCTCAAATATGTGTATAAAATGACCTTTGCCTTAGATTCTAATGCTGATATAACTTTTACCGCTGGCAGCTGAAAGCAATGGAGTCTTTGGAAACTGAATACGAATTGAAAAAAAAAAAAAACTTTCCAGATAGCCTGCTGCACCAAGGGTTAAGACAGGTCACGAAATCCATTCATCTGTTCTGATTGGATGTGCTGAATGGGTGAAAGGCTAATGGCTTCTTTTGATGTGTGCCGTATAACGATTTGTCATTACTTTCACTAGCGGGCTGTGTGCTAGCGCTGCGCTTGAAGGTGATGGATCACAAACGTGAGCCTAGAATGCTTTTAATGCTAATGTTCTGATCACTGCTGGCAGTGGACCTCCTGTACACTGAATTTTAATTAGTTTAAGCAAAAACTTCTCTAGTAAACCTACCTGTCCCCATAGGTTTATGATGGTACTTACATGCCATTGACATGTTACACTAATATGTATTGCACGAGCAAACGTGCTAAATGCCTTCACATGGTATGAATAACTGATGCCCATGATTGTCACTGTAGATTGCAAGCAGTTGCTCTGCATGACTGAGCCGCGATACAATCTCCACTGCAAATGAGTGATAGTTTTCTCTTCTCAATGACGAGAAGGACTCAAATATGTATGTGGAGTGGCAATTATTTGACTACTCTGTGGCCCAATTTTCAATATAGACACATTAAACTGCGAGTAGTATTACAGAATCTGATATGCTGACCAGTGTGTCATAGCATGCTCGTTGAAAAAAGCTGTTTCGTCTGCCTTATGGGGAGAGAGGGGATAGAGGACTGTGGGAATTCAGGGGAAAACATTCTCATGGAGCATTGTCACTCAAGCCAGGATTTAATCAGTACTTGTCAGCCTCCACATTGATCTGAATGAGTTAGAAAAGCGTTCCAAGAATGATTTCTCCTTCCCTTGTATTTTTGGGTTACCACTGAAGTCATTGAATTGATTTATTGGATAAAAAAAAGGGGTACAACATCTATGCTGTGAGTAAGTGGTGTGACTGGTGTGATTAAGGTTAGGAAGATGATTAGAGGGATTATTTGGCACAGGTTTAGGGTAATATGTTGTGAAATGCTTTGAATTGAACATTGAAATGCTGGTGTAAAGATCTTTTCTGGCAGGTGAATAAAGGGAGTATGTTTTCTCTTGATCTACCCATGACGCAGAACTGTGGAACATTGTAACCCTGTTTAAGAGGAGCTTCAGTGTAAAATATGTTTTACTGACGAAGTTTTCTGTTTGCCAGTTGGAGAGAAGGTGCCTTTTAAAACAAACTTCTAGATACCTGTCTCCCACCCTTGAAATAAATTTGTTTCTCAATGTTAGCATACCAAATCAGACAAGGTACCTTGACAACTGCATCTTTGATTCCAGCTTTAGATAGATCGGGTGTATTATTTGTGGCGTCTTTAGATTTTAGATTAGTTTCCCTTTGAAATACTTCTGTAGAAATTTCTTCTTCTTTTCAGACTGTATTGTGTTACCTCATTTTTCTGTAACCTTGCTCTCTCTCTTCCTCCCTCTTTCTCCCTCTCTCTCTCTCTCTCTCTCTCTCTCTCTTTTTTTTCCTTACTGCCTCTAGATGCTGACCTTTTCCTGCTCTGTCTCATGTTAGTCACATTTCTGTCTGTGGAAGCGATTAACCGAATCTCTACGCTGTACGTATTTTCAGATTTTCATATCTCTGGTACAGTTTTCTCCCATCCTCTGAGCCTTGGCCTGCACATAACGAAAATTCCCTTGTGATGCACAAGTACTATAATAATGATCCACAAATGTAATAAACCACAGAGGTAGTACATATCTGCGGCTTTTAATGTAATGACCTCTCGAATGTAATGAGTTTCCCGCAAACATAATACCAATCGCCTACCACAATGTAACAAAATCTTGCACTATGCAGTAGTTATTATGCTTGTGGGAAATGGAGTTTTACATTTGTGGTAGGCAACTGGTATTACATTTTTGGGAGATTTATTATATTTTGTGGGATTTCTCCCTCTGTTTGCGAGCGACATTACATTTTTCAAGGCCCTTGCATTGTGCGGTAAACTGACTTAACTCTTTCAACTCGACAGCCCGCTACAGCGGGCTGATAATTTCATGCCTTTCAACGCGATAGCCCGCCACAGCGGCCAAGTACAGATCGACCCGTAGACCCGTCAGCCCGCTGCAGCGGTCATATTGACATTTTGGAAAAGAAACGGAGATTCGTGGATGCGCCCGAAAATAAATGGATTTTATATCGAGGGAGTGTGATTTATTTATTTTTTCTTATGAGGGTACAGATATCCGGAATGCCTGAGTTTAAAATTGGCTATTAATTTATCTACATCATATATTATCAATAGGGTCGCCAACAACGCAACAAAATTTTAGGGGAGTCAATAACCGGAGAACTTAAACATTTTATGAAAAAAAAAAATTCGATCACACTTTTTAAAAGATACCCAAGTTCAAATTTAGGCTCCCCTATGCCGTTTTTTGTGGTATAGCCTATTGCATGCGGCAGCTGAACTGTATTTCATACTTTGATAATTAAATTTTGCGATTAATTCACGATTTACATGTGTGCCAATTCCGCAGATCATATTCCAACAGATCCAGCCGAGACCGTCATCAGAAACGAGCTTTGCTTCATATAGCCTAACGCAACTGAGAAAAGGGCGTCTCATGTCTCTTGAAACATATGTCCTCGTTTCATCTGTTCTCTCTCCTGTTTCCTCCATGCATTCTCGGGGAACTGGGATGTAATTTAAGAGACTTGAGACGCTGACTATTTCGATCGCTTAACCAGCACTTGAATCGCCAATCCAACCGGTAAAGGGTTTAACTGTTGCGCATTCGTAGAACACATCGGGCAGTGTCGTAAATTTGAGTTAAACAATGCACATGCGCATTATATATGCAATATATATGTCCGTTTTCTTTGTTTTTGCTAATTATATCCAGGGTTCAATGGTATAGCACACTGTGTAATACATGGGGCTGAAGGGTGTTACATTGTATCATTTACTTAGGGGCGAAAGAGTTAAATTATATTTGGAAAAAAATGTGATTGGTAAATAATATGGAATAATAATGCTGGAATTTTACAAGATAATACTGAACAGTCCTTTTTTGATCCCTTACTTTGTGAGCTACTTCTGTTGCATGTGTGTTTATATGTATATTTTTACATTGTTATATGTGCCTGCACGTGTGTATTCTGTCATATATCAGTGCCTTCCAATAATGAGTATCATTAGCCTTGGTAAATATGATCAAAAATGGTGATGAATGAATGCCTTTATTGTTTTTCGATATTTAATTTGAAATACAAAAGAACATGTGACATTAAATTGAAATACAGTTGAAAGAAAAAAAAATATTATCATGAAGCGGATATTTTCCTCAAAATCAAATGTGCCACAGTTATCGGACCCCCCTCGGTTGATACTTTGCGCAGTCTTTGTTTGCCAAGTTAACAGCTCTTAAAACTTCTCCTGTAGGATGTATTGAGGATGGAGGAGACATGGAAAGGTATCTGAGGGCAGTCCTCCAGACAGAATGTCTCCAGATCTTTCAAGTTCCAAGGTCCACTTCTGTGTACTTTCTGCTTCAGCTTGTCCCACTACTTTTCTGTTTTATTTAGGTCAGGAGACTAGGATGACCATGGTGAAACCTTGATTTTTGTGGTCGGTTAACTATTTTACTGTTGATTTTGATCCATGATTTGGATCACTGTCACATTGAAGTATTCAGCTACAGCCCAGTTTTAGCTTTCTGGCAAAAGCTGCCAGTTTTCACTGAATATCTGACATAACATAACATGAGTGGCGAGAACAGGCCGTTCAGCCCAACTAGGCTCGCCAGTTTCTTTATACTATTGTGAATATATCAATTCAGATACTCAATGTCTCAATGGTATCTAGCTTTAAGTCAAGCCTGCTCTTGAAAACTCCCAAGGTTTCTGCCTCAACAATATGATCAGGCAAGCTGTTCCACATCGAAATTACTCTTTGGGTGAAAAAATATTTCCTAATATCAGTGCTAAATTTACCCTTGGTCAACTTCCATTTGTGACCATGAGTTCTACTAACAGAACTTGACCGAAGGAATCCTACATAATTCACTTTGTTAATCCTTTTAACATATTTAAAGACCTCAATCAGATCACCCCTGAGTCTCCTTTTCCTAAGACTAAAGAGATTAAGGATCTTCAGCCTGTTCTCATAGCTTTCATCTTTTATACCCGGAATTAGCTTAGTGGCTCTTCTCTGTTTGGTCTTGATGGAATCCATGATACCTTGAATCCTAAACAGTTGTCCTGGGTGTTTGGAGTAAGAACAACCCCACAACATCAACCATCCACTATCATACGTAACAGTAGAGATGGGCATTTTAATGGAATGGCAGTTTTCAGCTTTACAGAAAGAAAAAGGAAGAGCGCACACCAGAAGTTGCAGAGGTGCTGACAACGGAATTGACCTCCGTGGTCATTTGACCACGGGAGGTTTTACCCTGGTAACAATCTTAAGCATCTTGTAGTTGTGTCCATGACATTTGACTGTAGTTTCTGATACTTTCTGACCCCAAGACATAATTAACGTCTGCGGTTCTCCAGCTGTGATCTTGGAGTTTTGTTTACCTTATGAAACAAACTCCTTATACTGCATGCACTCAAAGGAGGCACACATGTTATTTAAGCCATATTTTTATCATTACCATATTCCTTAACCCTTTTGCAAGCACGGGGCCAAGGGCGGGCTGCTGGGCATAATTGCGTTTTTATACCTTGAAATATTGTGCTATGTTGTAGAACTATAGATCATTTTAAGGTTTGAGTACTCAGCATTCTTGCTGCATGAGCCATTTTATGATGCGAATACAATAGTGAATATAGAGTTCAAAATTGCCACATAACAACCCTCAGCCTGACTGTGCAGTCCCATAGGTTCAGTCATATAGCATTGTTCAGATTTGTGAAAATATGTTGAAATCGATGTTTTTACCTTGGTTGCAGTCCATACATAAAACCTGTAATAGTTTTTAATCAGCAAAACAAGCAACCGTGGACAAACGTCACTAAATGGACTTTGACATAGGGGTAGTAACAGCATGTCTTTGCGAATTTCACTATAATTAGCCTTTTTTTTTTTTTTTTTTTTTTTTTTCGTGGTGCAGTGCTGTAAATTGCACTCCAGCCCTTTCGGAACAAAATAAGTGCACCTACTGGCTATTTTGTGCTGATCTATCAGAGCAGTGAGTGTTTTAGCCTATCAGCCTGCACTCCAGTAGAACAGGAAAATCAAATTCTTCTAGTATACACAGATAGACAGAGGTCTGAAACTTTAAAAAGACGGATCCGTATGGTAGCCAAGGGATTAATTTTTATGAGTTTAAATTGTTTCAGTGGTTTCTGACAAGGGGGGATTTGTCAATGAAGTAAAGGAGTTTTGGAAGTGGCTTTATTGAGCATATAAAATCGAACACCAGCGCAGGGAATTGGAAGGAGAGTGAAAATTTAGCTACATATTGAGAATGAAGCCTGATTGAAAGAAGTTGTAAAACTGTTGTAAAAGCAAACGTGACCGTAGCTAGGAACGCAGGGAAATTTGGACTCCAAAATTGTTTGTTGAAACACACACAAACATTACCAAGAAAAATATCTGTAAAATATTCATTCTTGGCTATACAATCATAATATTGGAACCTGCAGTTGTTTAAGTGTCTGGCTGTGGCTGTATGACTTTTCTCAGCTGATAAATCTTGGTCACAGCGCCATGGGGGCAGAAGAAAACATAGGATCTTTTTCTGACTGGTGAAAACTTATATTTCCAGTGTTGTTACTCAATTTGGGTGATTTTCTCAGCAAATCTGACTATCTGAGAGCAATCTACTGAGTTTCACCTTTCAAACGAGACCACGATTATGCCTGTAGTCAAAGTGGTTCAAGAGCAGTAAGCATTTTAATTTGGGAAATTTGGAAATTTGCTCAAAAAAGGACTGCACTTACAAGGGTTAAAGGTCTTCATTTCTGACCTGATAGTCAAATGGGACTTTTTAATGAGCTCCAAAATTTCGGGCACCCCTGACTGGCAATGCACAAACAATACATAAAAAATGTAAACCATATAATTATTGAGAAACAGGATATACCAACATGTTTGAAATACTTTACTTTATTAATTTTGATGGAAACGGCCAAAATCATAACAATCAATTAATACAAAATTTCAACAAAATCAAGGTTTCAATCATTGGCACCCTTCATATAGTACTTAGTGCAACCACCTCTGGCAAGGATTACAACATGGAATCTTTTTCTGTAATTTTTGACATGGTTAAGGCACAGAATTGGGGGGATTTTGGACCATTCCCCTAAGCAGATCCTTTCAAGATCCTTCATATTATCAGCCCACAGGTTTTTAATTGGATTTAGGTCTGGCAACTGAGATGGCCATTGCAGAACGTTGATTTTGTGGTCATAGAACAATTTCTGTGTGGGTCTTGAGGTATGCTTTGGGTCATTGTCTTGTTGGAAAGTCCATCTACAACCAAGTCCCAACCTTCTGGCGAAGGCTACAAGATTACCTGCCAAAATATCCTGATACTTGGGGGAATTAATTATGGCATTAATCTTAACCAGTGCCCCTAGACCTCTTGAATTAAAACAGCCCCACAGCATGACTGACCCCCCATCATATTTCACTGTGGGTATGAGGTGCTTCTCCTTGTATGCATCTCTGTTTCAACACCAAACATGCCAATGCTGTATCTGACCAAAACGTGCAATTTTGGTCCCATCTGACTAAAGCACCTTGTTCCAGTCATAATTTAAATGACATTTGGCAAATTCCAAGCGCTTGCTTCTGTGTGTTCTGGTCAGAAAAGGCTTTCTTCTGACAACCCTTCCAAAGAGCCTGTGGTTGTGGAGGTGGCACCTGATGGTGCTTTTTAAAACCTGGTGACTTCAAGATGCCACCAAAGCCTGCAACTCCTTCACAGTGATTCTTGGGGATTTTGTTGCTTCTCTCACCATCCTTCTCAGTCCAGGGGGGCAAAATGCAGTTACATCCTCTACCCTTGAGGTTTTCAATAGTTCCATATTTTTGGAATTTTTTAAAATAATTTCCCTGACAGTGCTCAGTGGCATATTAAAACATTTGTGAATCTTCCTGTAGCTATTACCAGATTTATGAAGGTCTATGACCATCTGCCTCTTTTGAACTGACAGTTGTTTTGTTTTCTTCATGGTGTTGGATGACAGAAGGATACTGCATGTGTGTTCCCTCATTTTTATACCCTGGTGAAACAGGAAGTGATGCAATGGCTCAAAATAGTTCTTCAACACTTAGATAAAACTTCAGTGGAATTTAATACCCAGTTGAATTTTGGCAAATGTTATTTACAGTAATCTTTCAGGGTGCCATTTATTGTGAAATTTTTATTTGAAGGAAATTGATCTTTCATTAAATCAGTAAATGATTTTGGTTGGGTCCATTGGATCATTAATATTGGACAGGATTATTCTCATGTTGGTATTCAGAGTTTCTCTACAAATGTATTTTATAGAATTTTTTTAAGTATTGGTAGTGCATTGCCAGTCAGGGGTACCAGTAATTTTGGAACCCACTGTATTTCCTGACGGCCATTCTCACTGCAGAGTGGCTCAACAACTTTCTCTCACACATCATTGGTGTATTTTCTATTATTAACCTTAGTGTTGGATGATAATGGAAAATTTGCTTGTGTATAACCTCATCGTTATAGCCCAAGATAATAGGAAGTCACTGGTAACAATGTAAGGTCCTCTTATCAAAGTTAACTATGAATTGGGAATATACCATAAGATGCCTCATTTTGGATTTTCTTGGGATGTTAATGATAATGGAATGTGTTTTTGGAGAAAACATACTCAAGACGACAATGTGTTTTTCCGACAATCATTTTCTTCAAATTTAAGTTTCGATAATAGTTTAAAATTTTGAATAAAAGACAGAGAGGAATAACAGGATTAACAAAATTTTTCATAACATTATAAGCTAATATTTACCAAGGGTGCTAATATTAGTGGAGGGCACTGAGCCTGCATGTGGTTGGCATATGCTGATGTATATACCTATGATTGGGTCTATGCTGTTCTATGTACCTGTGTGTATGTGCCGTCAAGAATTTTGAGTGTACCTGTGTTATGCATACCTGCACAGTTGGCATAAGCCATTAATCATACCCACGAGTGGATGTATTCTTGTTATATGTGCTTGTATGCAGTGTGCATATGCTGTTATGAATCTTTGTGAACCAGTGTTATGTGCAGCCTCATTTGGATGGTATATGCAGTTTTATATACCCAAGCATAGGTGCATGCTATTATAGGTACCTCTGTGTGGTTTGTCCATGTGTTGATATTAAAGGGTGTGCTCCAGCATTATCTGTCGCTGTGTTTGATCGGCATGTGCAGTTTTATATACCCATGATTGAGTGCATGTTGTTGTATGTGTCTGCATGTGGTGTTGTGTGTGTGCTGTTGTAATGTGTGTGTTCCAGTGTTATTCATATCTGTGCAAGGTAGGTGTATGCTTTTATTTATATATCCATGGGTGGGTGTATGCTGTCACATATACCTGTGTGTGGTGTGCACACGCTAGTATTAATGTGTGTGTACATGCGTTATATATGCCTGCATGTGTTTGGTGTATTCTTTTTAGAAATATAAGTGTGTGTGGGTGTATAATATGCACCTGTGTGTGTTTTGCACGTGCTGTTACGAATTGCTGCGCACATATATTATATGTACCTGCATGTGTTTGGTGTATGTTATTATAGAATATTCCCATGTGTAGGCATATGCTGTTAAATGTACCTGCGAGTGGTGTGTATGTACTGTTCTGAATGTTTGTGTAAATGTGTTATGTGTACATGTGTTTGTTTAGTGTATAATGTTATACCAATGTGTAGGTATATTCTGTTGTATGTACCTGTGTGTGTGATGTAGGACGCCTGCAGGAAGCCCAGCCCAGTGTGTGGACACAATGGAGAGACCTACAGCACAGTGTGCGAGGCGTACTCGGACCGCGTTGCTGTGGACTACCCGGGGCACTGCCATGCCGTGGGGGTCGTGTCAGAGTACGGCTCCGAATCTGGCTGTGACTCTGTGCAGTGCCCCCCACTCTCCACAGGGGGGTGCCAGCCAGTCACACCACCCGGTGAGCAGTCTGCTCGCGACGCTCTAACAGCCATATCACAACCTCCTCACAACTCTCATCGCTGCCATTTCACAATGCCAATGAGCTCTCGACTTTCGAGGTGTGACCACAAGGGGGCGCTCAGACTGCAATGTGGTGTTTATTCAAGGGACTTGTTCCAAGCATTTTCTTTCTTTTTTTTTTCCTTGTCTCCTTTTTCTTTTGCACTGATCCAGAAATCATTTGTGATCCATAAACTTTTAGGGCATTCCAGTGTGTTAAGGAGTTTGGAACGAGGTAGTCCTGGTGCCGTGACCAAGGAAAGATGAGTCCATCGTTTGCGGCCGGATTGTATAAGTAATTGAATTGTGGATCCAAACCGAAGGAATAAGGGCATTTTGTTGCCCTAATTGAAATTTCTTTGGTTTTCCGTTTGTGCTCCTTTTTCTGAGTTCTTTACCTTTTCTCTTGCTAGTGGGTGAATCTAGAACCAAGGAAAGGAAGCCAGGATAGGAATTCAGGGGTATAAGATTAGCGATTGGAATAACGCTTATGTGCTTTTTGAAGGTAGCAAGCCCTTCAGGACTTGCTGCCCTAGCAGTGATGAATCAGACAGAGCTCAAATGTGAAATGTTGTTAAGCAGCTTCAAAGGCCCCCGTAGATTAAAGGCCACTGTGTACAAGTAACAGTGATGTCTGCTGCTTTGTTTGGACTTTGCAGGCTTTGGCAGAAATCTTTACCACATAAAATCTCAGATGTTTGGACCCTGTAATAGTTCTCTTGCATATTGGTACTGGGAACTGTGTGTATTTGTCACTGTAACCTTGTTTGCTGTTGATATTCATCATCCAGATTTATGGTATCTGTTCCTTTTTTTCTTATCCAGCAAGCAATGGCTGTGCAGCTGCACTGCTTTGTTGTACCAGTGGTCCTTATTGAATTGAATTGAGCGACGGAGTGAGAAGGGGTAGATTGTTGAAGGAGGGACAGGATGAGTGTGTGTGTGTGTGTGTGTGACAGAGAGAGAGAGAGAGAGAGAGATGAGGCATGGAAACCAAGGGCTGCTTAGCGAGGGAAAGAAGGGGCTTGACAGAAATAACATGTCAGGGAGTGAAAGACTTGGAAAGAAAGATATTGAGGATCTTGCATGAGTGGTCGTGTCATATGATAGTAATGGATCGAGTGGAGTAAAATTTTAATAAGATTTACTCAGTGAATTTCATGACTTTCACAAGATGACCAAGAGTATAAAATTCTGTTTATCACATGAATTGCATAACTTAATATCAAACAAACGTAATTGCGTTAGCGCCTTATTGGTAAGTCCCTTTATATGTTAGCATTGAGCTAACTCCTTCACTCTGCTACTCAGTCAAGTGAGTTGCAGACATTTGCATTTTAACTGGCAATGGTTTCTGAATTCACAGTCAGCTGAGTAGCTGACCAACATTAGCTTGCAAGCTAGCAAACTAATGTTACAAACTGGTTATAGAAAGGAACTGCGTGCATGCTAGCTAGCTAGCTAAGTAACGTTAACTTAGTTATGACAGTGGCACTTCGCTAGCTCACTACCGCACTGAGCCATACCAGTTTAACCAATGCTACACTTATTCAGTTTGGCTAAATATTAACAGCATCACATTACGTGGTTTTTTTTTTTTTTTTTTAAACTCACGCTCTCAGCCTATCAAATTTTTGCAAAAGTGTTATGTACCTTCTTGGGAAATACCAAAAATATGTCATGAGCTGGGATGTAGGAAATGTACTACAGTTATTTGATAAAGAAAGTTTAGAACAAGAGCACGATTGTTGTGTTTAGTGAGAGTGTTTTGTTTTGTGAGAGAGTGATGTGTTTTATGAGAGTCTGTGTTATGTCTTGAGAGAGAGGGAGTTGTGTTTTGTGAGAGTGTATTGTGTTCTGTGAGAGGGAGTGTTGTATTTTGTGAGAGACAGCGTGCTGTGTCTTGAGAGTGTTTTGTTTTGTGAGAGAGAATGTTGTGTTTAGTGAGAGAGAGAGTGATGTTTTGTGAGAGTGTTTTGTTTTGTGAGTTTTGTGTTTAGTGAGAGAGAGTGTTGTGTTTTGTTTGAGTGTTGTGTTTTGTTCGAGAGTGACGTGTTTTGTGAGAGTGTTGTTTTAGGAGTGTTGTGTTCAGTCAGAGTGTTATGTTTTGTGAGAGACAGCGTGCTTTTTCTTGAGAGTGTTATGTTTTGTGAGAGTGTTGTGTTTAGTGAGAGAGAGTGTTGTGTTTTGTGAGAGAGAGCGATGTGTTTTGTGAGAGACAGTGTGTTGTGTCTTGAGAGAGTGTTGTGTTTAGTGAGAGAGAGTTGTGTTTGGTGAGAGAGAGTGTTTTGTTTTGTGAGAGTGTTATGTTTAATGAAAGAGTGTTGTGGTTTGTGTGAGTGTTGTGTTTAGTGAAAGAGAGTTGTGTTTGGTGAGAGAGTGTTTTGTTTTGTGAGAGTGTTATGTTTAATGAAAGAGTGTTGTGGTTTGTGTGAGTGTTGTGTTTAGTGAAAGAGAGTTGTGTTTAGTGAGAGAGAGTGTTGTGTTTTGTGAGAGAGAGCGATGTGTTTTGTGAGAGACAGTGTGTTGTGTCTTGAGAGAGTGTTGTGTTTAGTGAGAGAGAGTTGTGTTTGGTGAGAGAGAGTGTTTTGTTTTGTGAGAGTGTTATGTTTAATGAAAGAGTGTTGTGGTTTGTGTGAGTGTTGTGTTTAGTGAAAGAGAGTGTTGTGTTTAGTGAGAGAGAGTTGTGTTTAGTGAGAGAGACTGTTGTGTTTTGTGAGAGTGTTTAGTGAAAGAGAGTATTGTGGTTTGTGTGAGTGTTGTTTTGTGAGAGTGTTGTCTCGTGAGAGAGTGTTGTTTTGTGAGAGACAGTGTGTTATGTCTTTGTAGAGAGAGTTGCGTTTTGTGTGAGACAGTGTGAGTTTTGTTTTGTGGGAGAGAGAGGAGGGGGTCTCTAATCTCAGTACGTACCCACAGGTGCTTGCTGTCCCCTCTGTGCTGGAATGCTGCGGGTCTTGTGGAATAAAAAGCAGATGAACATCTTCGCTGAGGTAACTGACCTGCCCTCTATGGGCCACTAATAAAAGCATCTCTAATTTTTTCAAACCCTTCAAACTCTCCTATAGCCCCAGTCAGACTACGCAAAACTAAGCAAAGTTTACTTCTCGATCACCTCCCGAAGTCTCGAGTGTGTGATCACACTACTGACAAACTTCTCGAAGTTTGACCGATGCCATACTACTAGTAGTTTGGACCACTACCGGGCATACTCGGAAATGGCAGAAACCGCGCCAATCCTCGGCTGTCACAGAAATAGTACACTGAATCTGATATGCAGGAAATGCAATGCTTATTAATACAGTCCTGGCGCAGCTTGTCGCAGCAACCCATGCATGATATTCGCGTTTTTTGGTCGCTGTCTTCTCCCTTCAAGTAAGTCAGCTCAAGGAATTCTGAGAAGGGGACGTATTTTGTATTCAGCTATGATTCGGCAAGAGAGCAAACGTCGTCGTCGACGTGAAGAGCGTGACAGACAAAAGAGAATGTTCGGCTAAATTTTTCGCAGGCAAAACAACCTAACAATAATGACGTGTATGTTTCTCGTTATGCGTCCACAAGCGACTGCTCCTCTATCACGATTGATATGGTCATTACCCAAGTCCTTGCATTGGCTGAACACAATTGTTTCGGCTTGGAATGATGATTTGTGGCTGGAAAATTTCAGGTTCATTTCTGTCATCTTTTATGTCCTCTTGTGCAAATCACACTTGTGTATACTTTGAAATTAATAATATTATCTCTACACTGAAAGTACCTAGCTCTGTGTCTCTTGCCATACATCTCTTCAACGTTAAGTAAGTAAAATCATGACACCACCTATAACATACAGGCTGGCTTGATGAGTAGAAAGTACACACAAATACACATGCGCAAAAAAATGAAAATAAACTGACGGCATGGCAGGAGATGGTATTGATCACGTGACAAACAATGCGTAGTTTTAAGACGGCTTGGCCAGACCACTGAAAACTTCGAGAAGTTTTTAGGAAGCGAGAAACTTCTCAATTTGGAGTGGGAAGTTTTGGGGGAAGTTTCGCTGGTAAGTTCTTGAGAAGTTTGCCGTCAGACTGTCCAAATTACGAGAAACTATGCAGAAGTGAACTATGCGTTGTTCCGTGTAGTCTGACAGGGGCTTATGATTAGAAAGTACTGTGTTTTTTCTTTATGTGTATATACAGCAAGCACCATAATTCATTGGACTGTAACACATTTTACTTGGGTTTTTTACTCTAGAAATTTGAGTTTGAAAGGATTCAATGACAGTGAGGTTGAAGTGCTGATTATCAGCTTTAATTAGAGGGTGTTTTCATCCATATCAGATGCACCATTTAGAAAAGACAGTTCCGTTTGCATATGGTACTTCCCTGTTTCCTGGTGCTTCAAATGATATTGGACAGATAAACATAATCTAATCATTTTTAATATTTGGTCACATATCTTCTACATGCACCGACAGCTTGAAGTCTGTGACACATAGACATCACCACACGCTAGGTATCTTCCCTGATGATGCTAGGAACAGCCTGGGCTGCATCCATCTTAAGTTCCTGCTTGTTTCAGGGACTTTTTGCCATCAGTCTCCTCTTCAGCATGTAAAATGGATCGTCTGTTGGATTCAGATTTGGCAGCTGACCTGGCCAACATTTTCAAAATAACAAAAAATATGTCAGTTTCCAATTAATTATGAGGCTCGCTGTATGCCCAGTAGGTAAACACCTCCGAAGTACTCCATAATCCATTTTGTAGTGGTGATGATGATTAATGACCACTAGGGGACGATGAGGCCAGCTGTGCTCTGACACGAGGGATGCGATGGGACAGAAATCATGTGATCTTCCGCTGGAATGAACTCACTGAAAGCAGTGTGTTAGAGCACAAGTGTACGTATAAGCTCCCCCTGTGTAGCGAACCGCAGGGTATTGTTCTGCCAGCAAAAACATCCTTTTCAATGTATGAGTAATGTGCCCCGCAGTGGCTACATTCTGAGTGCATTCCAACTGCTGATTACACAGCATCACCAGAGCAGTCTGTGTTGAACTCTAAGGAATTTCTCAACTTTCTGAGGTATTCGGAGTTCAATAGAATTTAATTTGCTTATAGCTTCAAGCTTACTCATGACTGGAGAATTTTTTTTGCAATGCTCTGGTTGCCAGGGAAACAACATAATTATAATGGTTGGAGAAATTGGCTTGCACCATATGATTGTGAATTGAAATAATGTTGGCACAGGGACTCTGCTATGGTACTTTTGAGCCAAATACTTATCCCCAATCAAATGGGTAAATATAGACTCACAGGGCACTTTATTAGGAACACTGTACGTATACTACGAAGGGCGACCCCTTCCTCTAAGAACAGCCTTGATTCTTTGTAGCATGGATTCCTCAAGATGTTGGACACATTGCTTTGAGGTTCTAGTCATGTTGACATGATTGTTTGCGATTTCTGCAGCATTGTCAGCTGCAGATTCATGCTATCAGTCTCCACTTCTCCCAGTTCCCGAGAGTGTTCTATTAGGTTCAGGTCAGGTGACTGGGGAAACCATACTGAACTCATTGTAGTGCAAATAAACAAGTTTAAGACAGCTTTTGCTTTATTACAAGCTGCAATATCATGCTGGAAGTAGCCACTAGTGGATCAATAAATTGTGGCGATAAAGAAATGCACACGGTCATCGTGTTATCTTGAATCAGTCTGGCCACTGTCTTCTGACCTCATTCAACAAATAGTGTTTCTGTCGGCATTATGTTTTTTGCCCCATTCTGAGCAAACTCTAAAGGCCGTTTGCACTAAAATCTCTGGAGATTAGCAGTTTCAGAAATGGTCAATACAGACAATTTGGCTCCAACAACCATGACATGGCCAAAGCCATTGAGATGTTTATTCTGGTGTTTATATTAACTGAATATGAAGTGAGGCTTTTGAACTGTATCTGCACGATTTAATGCACCGCTGCCGGGACTTGCTGATTAAATAATTGCATGAATAAACGGGTGTCCGAGCGTTTTCAGTAAAATGCTTGGTGAGTTTAGATCTTTCTAAGTGGGTGTGTGCACTGCATCTTTGTAGTATTATGATTGGTTTGCAGTTGTTGTGAGCACATTCTTAGAGTGCTGGGATTGGCGTACTCGCACATTAGCCTATTGTTACAGCCGAGTGATTGGTCTGCCGCTTCCGTTAGCGCTTTGTTTCGGCGCTGTGATTGTCCAGATGTTGCTGATAGCGCATTGTCGCAGCTATGTGGTTGGTCTGCTGTTCCCATTAGCGCATTGTTTCGGTGATGCGGTGAGCCAAATGTTGCTGACAGCACATTGTTGCAGCTGTCTGGTTGGTCTGCTGTCTCATTATCACAGTGCTGTCATTGGTCTGCTGATGCTGTTGACAGATTGATGCAGTGCTGTGATTGGCTGTTATTTTCACAGCTGAACCAAGGGCAGCCTGTCACGGTCCACGATATTCTGCGGATCCTCCGACTGCACGTTTCCGTGCCCCAGTGTGACATCTTCGGCTACCTGAGCATCGACTCGGAGATGGTGGTCCTCATTGTGCCGGTGGACCAGCAGCCAACGCCACTCCAGGTGCTGTATAATCTCAGTGCCTGCTCCCATATCGCCCTGTCCTCTCTCCTTTACTCACTGTGATTTCAGTTTCAAAATAACAGCAATTCATCTGCAGAAACCCGCATGGCAGAAAATAGGAATGAATAAATTCATCAGCAAACATTAGACGTATCATTAAAGAAGAACATGCATTATTCTCCTTCATAAATGACCAGTGTGTTGTAAAATATTGGTGGGCACATCAAAAACACATCGACAACGGAAAATATGAGGGGCATGAGCCTGTCCTTTCAACTACAGGAGCTCACATTACGGAGAAAGGAAACTTTCATAGCGCATCTCTGTGAATGAATAATACAAATTACGCAGCATATGTGCAACTTGAAAAAAACCACAATAATATAGAAAACTAGAGGGTGTGTCCGGAGGCCACATACCCCGCCCTCTCCCACGACCTTCAAATATGGCCGATATTTTAGAGGTTTTTTATCTGCCAGATCCGGATCCGGATCCTGATCAAACTACTCATGGTTGTTGCCCTCCCTGGAGGGCTATAGTGTGTCGATGTTCAAGTGATTCATGATGTTTTTGATGGAGTTATTAAAGAAAATGTCGAAATTTGTCCTATCTCCCAATGTTAACGAAATTTTCAAAGTGATCCAGAATCCACAGTTTGATCCGGATCTGCACCAAAAACTAATCACTTCTCCCTTGGACCATTACCAACCCCTCTGTGAAATATGAGAACGATCCGACCAGAACTGCGGCCTGTAGGCTGTCCACAGACAAACACACACACAGATAAATAAATAAATACACGGAGACAAACACATAACCCTAAACGGAGACAAACGCATAACCCCTCCCGCACTTCGTTTGCGGGCAGGGTAAAAATAGCAACTTATTGATAATGCTTTACTGTTCTCGCTTTGTGCCATCATTCGTCATATACATTCAGATGCTTGTGCGATGAATCCATTGAAGTGTTATTTGCAGACTAATAGATACGTGAGCACGCATAAACAGTGCAGTCCATTAGTGTCTGGGCTGTGAACATGTTTACATGGTCCACGCGATGCAAATTTGAACGCTGGCAAATTAATGCTTACAGTGTCTACTTTAAATTTCATCTTCATTATGTTTACATGGTCCACACGATGCAAATATGAACAACGGCAAATTAATGCTAACAGTGTCTAATTTAAATTTCATCTTCATTATGTTTACATGGTCCACACGATGCAAATGTGAACAACGGCAAATTAATGCTAACAGTGTCTAATTTAAATTTCAGCTCCATTAGTTTGAATTCTCTTTTACTTGTTGCACGCCTAAAATGTAACCTAATAATAATGTCCACTCTAATGTACTGCTGGTATGTCACAACACTATTTATCCTAATCTGCTGTAGACCCAGTGCCACCCATGCTGCTGTCTAGGTGCAAATTTGCTAATCCTGTTTATAATATAAATCATGACTGCACCAGCTGAAGCTAAATAAAGTAAATAAGCCATCTGAAATCAGTAGATTGGGAAGTATTCCTTTGAGCTAATCATCTGCTAATGCTAGTACAAGGCTGCAGTGCTGCTGTAGTCCTAATATGAGATGCAGGAATCTTAATGGAGTTTTTTTGGCCCGGAGAGGATTGGTGGTGGGTGCATTTATAAATTCACTCTGACAGTCTACTCCAATTTCAGCTCTTTTTTGGCTCATGCGTCACTGAGAGCATTGAAAACTGTTGAGTTATGTTTGCTGATAAAGTTTTCAGCCATTTTCTTTGCTGGAATTATCAAGACTCTTAAAAAACAGTGCAGAGTGTGGAAAATAATTCTAAGTGTCTGGTCTCTGTGCTGTGAACACTTGTGAATAAATATTTGACTTTGTAATGCCTTTTCATCTCTAATTATTGTGTATACACACTCTCTCACCCCCCTCTTATCTAACGTCCTGGATTCAGGGAGATTGAGGGCTATTACATCTTGATTGTTCAGGAAGGAACCTACTTTACCACCTGTTGGAAGGCCAACCTCTCTGTGCAAAATTTACATTGCTGTGTTTCCATTGTAATCTGATCATTTGGTTTTAGCGCAAACTAAGAGGCTAGGCTTGACATCACTTTCCTTTTTTCCCCAAATGTGACCAGCCATGAAAAAAGGCTGGCAGGGTCAAAATTTTCAAAATTCATTTTTATGTTATTTTTTATAGAGTGGACCTTCCTCTTCCAGAAATTCATCTGGACGCGTATTTGCTGTATTTAAATTAACGTTATTCCAAATTGCATACCTGTCGACTCTCACGCAAATAGCTTGAGCCACACGCTTTTTATAGCCTATTTAACTGCCGAGTGCCACTTTTTTTTTAATCAACCCACGCAATACCGAGAGTAAAAGGCGATATTTCATTGGAATGTGGACCAGTTCAATCAATGCGAGGCACTGGCGAAGCATTATTTTTCTGTACTGAATTTAGCCCATAATTTCATCGCTGTTAAATCGCATATGGAGAGAAACCGTGTCTTCGGTTGCCAATTATGATAATCGGAAAACGCGTCAATAAAGGAAAATGATTGAGAACTCGCCATGACTAATTGTTGTCATAAATGGATGTGTCCGTACCACCCCAATTCCCAGTTCTAGCTCCGCCACTGAATAATAGCCAATTTTCGGCAGTATTGAAATGGAAATTTATCGAGACACTGGGATTCCGCATGACATATATGGAGCTGAATCCCGTGGATCAGAAGCAGTTTTCCAAATGCAAAAGTAAACACAGTCCACGTGGCGAGCGGGACATTTAAATTGCGTTTTTCTCAATAGCATGATCGCCGCTCGGAGGTACCTTTTACCATGGCAGGTCACATATATGCACTTTTGGCCACATGGCTGAGCCACGGTTTAGTGATAATGAATCGATATGACTTAATACATTTTATGTCTGATCACAAATTGAGATGGTACAGTATATTGACCATTACACAATCTGTCTGAGCACCTGAGTGGATCGTGCTTGTGATTTTCTGTATGGATGTGCGCTTGTGCTCTGGGAGTTGATCAACAAACACACCCAGGATCTTGAGGTGGTGTGCAACCCGTGCCCTGCACTCATGCTGTGAGCAATTTTGCGGATTGGCTGCTGAAGTGGACTTGGCTGAGGGGGGGCCAAGAGCTTGCTGTTTCGTCTTCTTTGTTGTATTGTGTAGCTATATAAAAAAGACATACAGTAATTATTTGTTCTCGATAGGTTTATATATAAACCTATCTCTTGAGCTATTGATTCTTATTTTTCACTAAAAGTTCATTACTTGATAAACATTATTTTAATTATCTGCTCAATAGCAAGGTTGCTGACATGACCAAAAAATGCAGTGTGGAACTGCTGTCTGTGCTTATTTATTGGGTCAGCGACCTGCAGCTACCTGTCAAGTATCATTTCAGGCTCTTGTCCCTGAGATAGTCTTTCTTTTACTTTTTAAAATACTGGATTAAGTCATAATTACAAGCTGTTTATTTTCTGAATTAAAAGTGGGAACAATTATTAACTAAATCGTACCAAGTCGGTCACCAAAATTGGAAGCATGAAACTTTGATTGGTTATTGATGGGTGATACCAGGGAAAGTTGAACTGTAGGCAAGTTTCATACCTCAGTCGTTCAGTCGCTAAATTGCTAGCCTTCGTTTACAATGAATGAACGTCTGGAAAATGGATAACTGAGTTGCTCATAGCATGAGTGCAGGGTAACCGCTGAGAAAAACTATCCTGCCTCCCTCCCTCCCTCCCCACTCTCATCTCAGTCCCCTCTACCTCTGGATGGAGTGGGTGGTGAATGCGAGGGAAAGGAGTAGCCTTCTGAGTAGCAGGAGGCAGCCATATTTTTATCCTGCAGTCTGTAATAATGCCTGCGCTGAAATGTCTCCCATTATAGATCGAGGCGTGCAACAAAGAGGCAGAGAAGATCGACTCGCTCATCAACTACGGAAGCCCCACGCTAATTTCGCGGGTCCCGCTGTCGGCCTTCTCGCTGTCAGAGGTGAAGGTCTCCGGCCTGAGATCGGCAGGAGGGCCCATGAGAGAGTCACCCATCCTTCTCACTCTGCTGCTCCTCATCACCCTCACGCTGGCTCTTGCCCAGGTGGAGCCCTAAATACCCTCTACCCCCCTCATAGACTGGGAACCATAACTGCCCATGTGTGTCTACTACCTGACCTCTGAACCTTTCCGGGGTCCCCAAATCGTCATTGGCTTGACAATCACCGTTCTGCCTCCTTGGACTGATTGCACATTTTTAAACCAAGATTGAAAACCGGGCAAAAGGGACTGAGTCTGCGAGTCAGAGGCCAACCTTTAGTATTCAGTGAATCTGCAGAGGAAGGGACTGAGCCAAAATGGTGTCTGTGTTATTCAGTACATCTGCAGGGGCAGAGAATGAGCCAAAATGGCAACTGTGTAAAGAAATTGTGGCTGTGGTGTAACCAGGGGGATTGACTCTCCTTTCTCTTCAGTTTGACAGCCATGTTTGTGCACGGAAATGCATTGATTAAGACCAAAAAAGGTAGAACCGGTTCACTACAAATGCTGCATTACCAAAAACTGAAAGCTGAGAAATGAACTCATGTTTTCTCTGTATAGAAACTCTGCATAGGTTTGTTGTTGAAATGAAGGACTATAGCCATAAGTGATTATGACAATCATAGCTTTTTCATCCATTTGTATTTTTATCAGCACATCTCGGTATTTAAATTTGTTAATGTGATTCAATAATAACCCTCTGTGCTGCTTGCCCGAATGCGGCAAACTTCTTACTGAAATGGAAACCAAATCATTCATGCAGATGCATGTGCCTTCCGAAAGAGAGTTATTTTACTCCAAAACTTGCTTTAAGGTTAACATAATGTGTACCTTGTCCTGGTCTTATGTGTTGTCTTGCCTCCCACGCCTTGTGAAGTATTTGTTTTTTCTATCAGTATTATTGTGGGAAGCAAATCTGCAGTGTTCTTCTGGGGCTCAGTGTCGGGTTAATTTTTTTAGTGTATATTTGTCACTATGCTCTGTTATGCATAAACACAGGCACTTAAGCTTATCTACAAACCTTGGCACCTTTGCTGCAGAGTGTATTTGTGCGAATGCCAGTACTTGCTGTTTGTCGTTCCGTCCAAGTTCATGCAAATATGCACATTTTTACAGAGTGTATAAAAGGGTGCGAAAAGAGTGATTTCTGGTGCTGTCTTTCTTTGGTTTGTGTGTCTGCTTATGCCACAGTAGTGGAAGATTCCCTGGCTTCCTTCTCTGAATAATTCATTGGTCAGTCTTCCTGTAACATTGATTTTCCTTTCACATGCTGTATTTCATCACGACCTTGATGGTTGTTCGCAATCTTGGATCTGAGCCTCACTGAAATTGACCACCGTGTCTGCAAAGGACAGACTCGCACGTATACAATGGCGCAGTTTGCCCCCAAATGTAATAATAATCATCACTGTAATTGTTATAGAATTGAGGGGGAATGGAAGCATGCATCAGAACAATTCTATCACTATGATTAAAGTGGAAATATTAGGAAAAAGTCACTTTTTAAGCGCTTATGGACAAACATTTTGGTATTTTGAGTACCTACTGCACCAATCTGCAAATTGAAATATGAGACCACCCAGTCAGCTGTTTGTGGGCTGAATTTTTCATTAAACATGGCATTTGCAGTGCCATTCAGATTTGGCTCCTCCTCCTACGTCACATGCTCCGCCCCTCATCTGAAAATCTTCACCCATGGCTTGAAAAGGTATCTCAATATTTTTTGCAATTACTACATCCACTGGCATTATGTCCAAGTGAAGAGCATAGCATGGTGACAGCTGTATTGTCAGCCATACACACAAGCACTCGTCACAACATCAGCTCCCTGCCTCAGAGGACAGAAGAGCTGTGTGGACACACACACACACACACACACACACACACACACACACATATATATATATATATATATAAAAATTTTTTTTTTTTTTTGATGGCAACATCCCAAGCAGAAGCCTAATCGTGCGTGCCATCCACTTTTTGTCTGACTTTATACTACTTTATACTTTATAGCTTTATACTACTAACCTGGGTCAGTACAAGGCAGGACTGGCTACAAAATTTATACTAAAGGGGACCCACTATGCTTTTTTAAAGAGCAGTTGCTTCAATTTACTTTCAAATAGAATCTTAAGCTAGCTAGCTCGGTAAGTTTTTCCAATTTCTATTTATATTTGTTCTGAATTCCAAGCGTAAGGTTAGTTAAATTTGTATGGCCTGGTCATTGGTGCAGCTGGCTAGCTAAGTGCCACCCTCAAAACTGCATAGGTAGATAATTAGCTACCATGCACACAATACTGTTCCATAATCATCAGGCCTATATGGTTTATTACCTAGTTTGGTAGCTGCTAATTAACTGTGATACTGTTGCTAGTTAAGCCTGGGGCAATATATGAGACACATTGTTAGAAACAGATGAATTAGGTGACCATGTTAATGGAATTCAGTTTGGGAGAAAAGCGCTGCCCACAGAACTCAAATTTAATATAAATTTTGTTGCCAGTCTTGCGTTGTACTGCTGTAACAAAGTGGTCACTGCACATTAGCTCTGGGTTGTAGTGCCAAAGAGTGGTCACTGCACATCCGCCAAGCCTTACAGTGCTACTGAGTGGTCACTGCACATTGGTTATGATGTAAAGTGTTACAGAGTGGTCACTGAACATCATCTATTATGTGTAGTGTTACAGAGTGGTCACTGCTCATTGGCTATGGTGAGTTGAATGAGTAAATCTGTGGCTTTCACAAAGTACCACTCTTACCATTCATTCTGCGATTGACAGGAGCTGCTTCTACCCAGACCGACCTTAAGCAGTTCTGCCAAGAATGTTAAGGACAAAAAGTCAGAAGGTTCTTCCAAATGAAAGGGAGTTTGAATAAATTGAGGGTTTGGAGCACAATGGTGATATGTCCAAATTTTCTGATTTTGAGATTTTTACCTCCTGTCACACATTTCTCTCAGCTAATTCTTGGAGCACAATAAATATATGTCCACGTGCCTCAGTTTTAAACAGAATTCACATTTTCATTTTGTGGTATGTCCAACAAAATCTGCTTATATGAATTAAACATTGATATTTTGATGAATAAACATGAATAGTATTACAGAATCATCTGTCTTCCATTGCAAACAAGCTTAACTTCAATCTATCACCATTGTGTTATGTCACATCAAGTGCTAGAATTGTTGGAGCACAGAGGTGATGTCCATTTTGGCAATTTTGGCCATGATGTCGCAGTACCACACTTATGAAAACTTACATGTTCAGTATACTTCTGAACCATGCAGTAAAAGAGCGACTGACATAAAAATGATTTAAATCATGTACCTGATTTAATTTAACATTTGAAAACCTGAAAATCAATTTTTCTCAAAACCTCTAAAGTGGACATATAACCATTGCGCTCCAAACCATCGAAATCTTCAATATGCCAGGAAAGGTTAAACATACACTAAATGTCATAATTATTTATTTGTAATAACAATACATTATGCTGTCAAACTGTGTGAAAACTGATGAGCCAAGACATTATGGCCAACTGCCTAATATGGTGTTGGTTCTCAATGTGCCACCAAAACTGCTCTGACCTGTCAGGGGATGGACGTTACAAGCCCTCTGAAGGTGCCCTATGGTATCTGGAAGACGTCAGCAGCAGGTTTTTTTAGTTTTGTATGAGACTTGTTGATACAGCATATTCCACAGATGTTCGATCGAGTTGACTCCTGGGGAATTGGTTGGCCACGACAACACCTTGAACTATTTTCATGTGTCTCAAACCATTTCCTAGCAATTTTTGGCGTGGTGCAGGGTGCAATATCCTGCTGAAAGAGGCCTCTGCCATCAGGGAATTCAGTCACCATAAAGGGGTGTATCTAGTCTGCAATGTTTAGGTATGTGACATGAGTCAAACTGATGGCCACATGAATGTCCAAACTCAAGATTGTCCTGCAGAACATGGCCTAGGGCATCACACAACCTCCAACAGTGAGTCTTCTTCCCACATTGTATCCAGGTGTTATCTCTTCCCCAGGTAAACAACGCACACACACCTGGCCGTTCACATGATGCAAAAGGAAATGAGACTTGCCAAACCGGGCAAATATTTTCCATTCCTCCAAGATCCAAATCAGAAGCTCTCATACGTATTATAGGAGCTTAAAATGAAGGACGGGTTAGAATGGTACTCTGATTAGAGTATGGCTTCAAAGCCCCATGCAAAGCAGGGTGCTCTGCACTGTGTGTTGTGATTAATTCTTCCCTTAACTATCATTAGAGTTTTACTGCCTTGTGGTACATTGGACCCTCTGTTGGTTTGGGGCAGATGGGATAGCGTTCCTAATGAACTGGTGAGACTTGGGCACCCAACACCTTATTGCTGGTTTGTGGTTTTTCCCTCCTTAGACCGCTGTCAGTAGTTACTCACTACTGCTGACAGAGAGCGCTACTCCCCCCAGGTGCCTTGCCATTTCAGAAATACTCTGACCCACTTGCCTGGTCATAACAATTTAGCCCTTGTCAAAGTGACTCATGTCAGTACGCTTGACTATTTTTTCCTGCAACCAGCAAGGTTACTATGAAACCAACTGTCCCGTTGCTGTCTAATATACATATACAAACACACACACATGCACAAACAAACACAATGAGCCAAAACATTACGACCACTTACAGATGAAGCCAGTGACATTGAAGTTTTGGGATATACATATACCTGCTATGAATGATTCGGGCCCTGCTGTACCTACAATTCCTGCAAGGTCAATTTGTAATTTATGGGCTCTAGTTTGCTTCTCTGCTTCTTGGCATGTCATGTCAGGAAGTCACTGATTAATAGGCTGAGAGGTAATGAGAAAAATGTAAGTGTTCCTATCCTTTCTTACTCCCCGACTCCCATGCTGGCTGTTGTGAAAGAGTGTGACATCCGCCATGCACCAGTGAGAGGGACGTGCCTTTTCATCGCCGCATCGCTGGAAGCTTGGAGGCTTATCAGCTCAATGGCCGCCCTAATGAGAACTCAAATCATACCATCAGGACTGCTGGCGGTGGTGGTACTAGTTGTTGTGGGGGCCATTTTGAAGGAGGCCGTCCAATCACAGCCATTCTTTACATGAAGAGCACACGGGATTGTCCTGACCGGCGCATACCAATCACTGGCATTGCCTCATCTGACTCCATGCTCTGCCAGAGGAATTTTAAAGAGTGCTTTAGATCCCCAGTGTATTCTGTTAAGCTGCAGCAGCTGACTGTGCGTGAGGAAAATGCCAGAATGCGATTTAACAGATCAGTGTTTTCTGTCAGATGTTCCTGACCCTGAACTCTTGCACTTACTGAGGGCAACCAGCTCTAATATTTGCACTGGAATGATGTTAATCTGGTTTGTCTCAACGACAGACAAACAATTCAATTCAAAGTCCCATCACACTGCTACTCACCCAAGCATTCTCAGCGCATTGCCGTTTTCTTCTTTATGTCATGACCACACAGGGCGAGGACTCAACATTGAGAGTCTGCGGAAATGGTACCAAAAGATATCACAATTTCACTCCAATTTTTTTCTGGAATGAAAATAATCAAAGCTTTTTAAAAATCCATATTTTCAGAGGCAACATTCTCAGCAGCTGTACCCTTCAATTTTCTGTCATTAGTGTGTGAGTGTGTGTAATACTGGAGAGCTTTGAGGAAAGCAATCAAGTTCTAGAGATAACTATTTTTGAAAGTCTCATATCTGAAGGCTACACTGGAAAAGCAATAAAATTACATTGGTCCGAGTGAGGAATTCAAAAGGCAGCGTTAGATTTTGAATGAGAAGCATTAAGTGAGAGCCTTTATATTTTTTTATTTTCATATAGAATTTTTAGGTAGGGATGTCATGTTTACGTTACCCGAAGTGAAGCAGCTGGTCACCATACTGATACACCCAACCTCTTCATTAAAATGAATGGTTTCCCATGAGGACTTTTTCAAATAAATTCATATAATCTTTAAAATGCCGAGATGCGCTGCTGCTTTTTGCAGCAATATCCATTCAAGGGGCTGCAATAAAACGTTTCATGTGTAAATAAGTGTAGAAACTCAAATTTAGTACTTAAATGGAGAACATCACGTTAAGTGTGCTAGCTAAATAGTCATCCCATTGACTGATATGGACCACTAATTTAAAGGGACCACAAGCAATCGTTTACGGTTTTCCCTTTTATTAGTATGGCTCTTTTCCCCCAAAACAGCACAAATTTAGGGAGGAAAAATGTTGCTGCGCACAGCAATACCAAAATGACACCAACTGTCACACAAATGCTATTGAAAACTACATTTGCTAGCAGGATAAAATGAATGGGAGTCTACGTGCAACTTTTACTTCCTGGTGTATATGCTTCTGGAACAGTTGCCTCAGTTGAGCGTATCCTGTCAGCAAATCTGTGCACCTATCTATGGTTTTACCCTCGCTTACGCAATATGGGTCAAAATGACCCATGAAATATGGTTGCATGGCTTTATTATTGAAATATATCATGCAATGATATTAAATGCTATCCTCAAGAAACTCGTTTAGAACATCCGTCTATTACAAATTCTGTTTTTGCTTTGACATCTTAGGTGAAAAAAAAGGATTTTGTATCATTACCCTAAGTTTACATCACATAGAAACCCGCCATTGATTTACAAAAGCAAAAAATGGCTATTTGATTTAGTTTAATACAATGTAGATGAGTATTGAATTATTTCAGTGATAATTTGCGTGACTCACTTCAAGCTCATATTCTGACTTTTTTTTTTGTTGCAGAATACATACTTCCAAAGGACAGATGTAAGCGTGTAGCACCATTGACCGCGTGCATGAGTCATACTGTTGACGTGGAAGTGAAGTGAACTTTAACTCTCTTTCTTGAAGTATGGGGGAGGCACGTTGTCAAAATTGCGTAAAATGATGATTTTGCCACTGTAAGTCAATTACGGATCATTTTAGCCCATGTTGCATACAGTATGCATTTTTCGGTTGCACATCTACTAGATCTTCATGTGCTCACCTGACAAGGTAATCTAGAAAAGAGAAAGCAGACTAAACCCATAAACTCACTTTCCCCCCCATCTTTAGGGCATTATGGCACTCCCTGCATAATGTACGCACCCATCAATCACTCAGATTGTGTGCTCGGCTCAGCTGGTCAGGGCACCTGTCTCACGCCCGTTTCATTAAACCTCTGTGGGAGACCAGGGTTCTTTGTAATGACAGGCACTTCATGAAGGTGATGTTGGATCAACACCAGCTTGCCAGCAGGAACATCAGAGCTTAGTATTCCATCACATGCCATTAAAAATTTTGTTTTATCAGTTTTATTTGTGTGTCTTCTCACTCAGCATATATCTGCAGAAGACCAATATCATGAAATGGTAACTAGCAGTTTTACCCTGCCACAAGCCATCGGGCTCACAGAAGAGTTGGTTTCCGTGGATTTTCTTTCTTTTCTTTGTCATACAGACAGTAGCTACAGCTTACTATTATTATTATTATTATTATTATTATTATTATTATCAGTAGTAGTAGTAGTAGTAGTATTGAGGTCATTTTCAGAATGCCTAGGAATACATGTAATGGCTGGTAGTCTACGGAGGCCAAGTGCAACGACCAGAGAGAAAGAGAGTAGCTCGGACACAGTACAAACACAGAGAATAATATCGACCAAACAAAAGTACTCGCGCTTCCAAAGGACGTACAATAGTCCAAACCATGGAAGCAAGCGAAATAGAAAAGGAAGAAGAAACTCCAATAATTAGAAGACAGAAAGTCATACAAAACCTGACTACAGATATCTTTGGCTATAGTGTGAAGCTAAAAACAGACACTCTAGTGAAGGAGGCGTGCTGGACTTCCTGCTTATATAGATTCTGGGAAAGCGCCGCCCCAGCTCAATCAGCCAGCTGGGTAAAGAATTTGATAGCCCAGGAATTCGATATTGTCCCAGGACGAGAGCCGCAAAGAAAAGTCCAAACAACACGCACACCTCACAAACCATGACAATACCATGTTCTGTTGGGTCACTTCTGATTCGTAATCTGCTGAAGCATGACATACAGTAAAAAGTTGTCTATTTATCCGGAAGGATCCAGGGAGCTTCAACCGGACTGTGACAGGATTGATCCTTCACACAATCTGAAAAGGACCAATAAAGCGGGGAGCCAATTTCCGTGACTCCACTCTCAAGGGCAGGTCCCACATGGAAAACCAGACCCTTTGGCCAACCCGATAAGATGGGGCTGAACGGCGCCTTCTATCTGCGGCGGTCTTTTGTTTCCATCCCGAGCGCAACAAGGAAGAATGAACCCTGGCCCAAACTGACCGACAACGCCAAACAAAGTGATTAACCGAAGGAACCTCTGAATCCCTGTCAGTCTCAGGAAACAGTGTAGGCTGATAACCCAACTGAGCCTCAAACGCGGAAAGGCCTGTGGAGGAGTTACCCAGTGAATTGTGAGAATATTCGGCCCATGCTAAAAATTAACTCCACGAAGATGGGTTGTCAGCCGCTAAACATCGAAGAGCATTCTACGAGGACTGGTTGGTTCGCTCAGTCTGCCCGTTAGTCTCTGGGTTGAAACCAGAGGAAAGGTTCACGGTGGCCCCCAACTGGTTGCAAAATGCACGCCAGAATTTGGCCGTAAATTGAGGGCCCCGGTCAGAAACCACATCTTGAGGGGGGGCCATGCAGCCGGAAAACATGGTCCACAACAAGAAGGGCCGTCTCCGTGCCGTAGGCAGCTTGGGCAGCGCGATAAAATGGGCGGACCTTAGAAAAATGGTCAACCACGACCAGGATGACCGTGTTGCCTTCTGAAACAGGCAGCCCCGTAACAAAATCAAGAGCAATATGGCTCCACGGGCGCTTAGGGACGGGCAACAGCCGCAGCAGACCAGAGGAGGGGAGGTGGGAAGTCTTGTTCCTAGCGCAGATACAGTATACCGCTACAAACTCCCGGATGTCCTCAATCATGCTGGGCCACCAAAAACGTCAGGCTAAGAACTGCTTGGTCCGATGAACCCCCGGGTGACCCGCCAGGCGGGAAGAGTGCCCCCACTGGAGAACTTGGGACCGCACTGCCAAAGGAACAAACAAACAGCCAGGCGGCTCCCCACCAGGACCGGGATCATTACTCAATGCCTCCCGCACAACAGACTCCACGTCCCACTGAATGGGAGCCACAATCTGAGCTGCCGGGATAACCGGGCCAGGAATGTAGTCGCAACCGGAGCAGTCGTGAATCCGCGACAAAGCGTCGGGCTTGATGTTTTTAGACCCCGGGCAGTAGGTTAACGTAAAGTTAAAGCGGTTGAAAAACAACAACCACCGCGCCTGCTGAGAATTACGTTGTTTAGTCTGTTGGATGTATTGGAAATTTTTATGATCCGTTCAAACCACAAACGGATGTTCAGCCCCCTCCAACCAATGGCGCCACTCTTCTAACGCCAACTTGACAGCCAACAACTCCCAGTCACCAATGCTGTAATTAGGTTCGGCCGCCGACAACGACCGGGAGAAGTAGGCGCATGGGTGCAACTTATTGTCCCGAAGGGGGCACTGGGACAAAATGACACCCACCCCAACTTCCGACGCATCCACCTCCACAACAAATGGGAGGGAGGGGTCGGGCAAAATGAGAATGGGTTCTGAGCTAAATCGTTTCTTTAACTCCTGAAAAGCAACCTCAGCTGCTGGAGACCAAGAAAACGACGAGGAGGTATTCTTCTTAGTGAGCGCAATAATGGGGGCAGCTACCGCGCTAAAATTACGAATAAACCTCCTATAAAAATTAGCTAACCCCAAAAACTGTTGCACCTCCTTGACATTTTGGGGGGCAGGCCAATCCCTGACCGCTGCCACCTTGTCAGGATCCATACGGACCGACCCTTCCGAAACAATGAAGCCAATAAACGAAACTGTGTTGGCATGAAAAGCGCATTTCTCAGCCTTAACAAAAAGCTTGGCTTTGAGGAGGGCCTCAAGCACTTGCTTGACGTGTTGTTTATGGTCCGAGAGAGTTGAAGAGAAAATCAGAATATTGTCAAGGTAGAAAAAGACGAGTCTCCCCAACATCTCTCAGAGGACATCATAAACGAGTGCCTGGAACACAGAGTGGGCGTTAACCAATCCGAACGGCATGACCAAATATTTGTAGTGCCCGTCATGCGTATTAAATGCCGTTTTCCACTCGTCCCCCTCCCGGATCCGAACCAAGTTATAAGCATTCCGGAGGTCTAGCTTAGTAAAAAAACGACGCCTCCTGCAGCCGTTCAAACATGGAGTTCATCAATGGAAATGGGTATCGGTTTTTAATAGTGATATTATTCAAGCCCCTGTAATCAATACAGGGTCTCAGGACGCCATCTTTTTTGCCCACAAAAAAGAACTCCGCTCCGGCAGGAGATGTGGAGGGCCAAATAAATCCATTAGCCAGAGCCTCCTGAATATATTCTCGCATGGCCTTTCGCTCAGGCCCTGACAGCGAGTATAATTTACCCCTGGGGGGAGTGGTACACGGGTGGAGATTGATCTCGCAATCGAACGCGCGATGAGGAGGTAAAGTTGAGGCCCGTTGCTTGCTAAAAACCTCCACGAGACCAGCATAATCGTCAGGAACATTAGGAGGCAGACAAAAGTTCAGAGCAGCCCCCAAATTCTCACCCTGTTCGGAACCTGCGCTCTCTATGTCAGTTTCCGAGTCAGAGAAATCCTCCGAATAGCAATCCTCCTCTGGCTGCCGCCAGTCAAATTGAGGATCCCACTCCAACCTCTCCTCCTCCCCTTTTTGTCGATTAGGAGGGTTGTGTGAGACAAACTCCTCAGAATCACTCCAGGCGTCAGCCATACCCATAGGTTGATGCCTGGGATGACACGCCAAACTCTCCCTACAGTGGGACCTACAATCAGTGCCCCACTGGACGATCGGGTTATCCTGACTTCCCCAAATGATCTGAGTCCTATGTTCCTGTAGCCAAGAGTGTCCTAAAATGACAGGGAAAACAGGAGAACTGATAATAAAAAACCGGACCTCCTCAGAATGGCCACCAAAAGAGATGAACATAGTCAATGATTCAGAAACTTCGGTTATAAATCCAGTTCCCAGCGGGCGACCGTCCAAAGATCTAACAGAGCGTGAATGTAAAAGAGGGCAGATAGGAATGGAATGTCTCCTAGCCCACTCTGCATCCATAAAACAATCCACGGCGCCAGTTCACAAAAGCTTCGATAAATATTCTCTGTCTCCCCACAGTCATTCTACAGGGATTAAAGTTCGGAAGGGAAATTGGGTCTGTCCCTCTAGTGCCCCCCATACCGCTAGAGGGACTTCTGCTTCCTGAAGCTCAGGGCAGCGTGGATGGATATGTCCCGGTTTGTCACAATTATAGCAGATTATACATCTGCAAACGGGCTTACGAGCCCGGCTCTCATATGAGCCATCAACCTGCATAGGCTCACCAGGAGTGGAATTTTCAGTGGGCGGAATGGGAGCTGTATGCATGCTGCTAGGAGCATTAGCCCCGTTGCCAGCAAGAGTTAATGCAGTACGTTTCTCCCTGTTACGTTCCCGGATGCGATTATCAATTTGCACCGCAGTGCGAAACAACGAATCCAGAGACAAACAAGGCTCCAATGTAGCCAGATCGTCCTTAACCTCCTCTGCCAAAGCGTTAACGAACACTGTCATAAGAGGTGCTTCTGGCCAGCCTGTCTCTGTCGCTAAGGAGCGAAATGTGAATGAAAACACGTAGCGACACTCTCAGAGCCCTGCCTTAGATGCATTAAACGCGTAGCCGCGTCCTGACCACAAACATCCTGATCAAACACCGATACCATTTCTCTAACGAGAGTCTCCACAGTATTTGCTACCGGTGAATTAGATCGAACAAGTGGGCCGACTCAAGTGAGTGCTGTGTCGGTTAACGGGATAAAATAAATGAAACCCGAGACTCTTCATTCATGAACCGTGAAGGCTGCGTTTTAAAAGATATCTCACATTGGGCAATGAAATCTTTACATCTTCCTGCCTCGCCTCCATATCTTGGGAGTAACTGAAACTTTGCCTCTTGGGGAAGATGTGCGGTTTGTGCTTGTGCAACATTTTGTGTGATCTGCGTGGACAAGGCTCTAATACTCTCAGTGAGAGTTAACAGAACGTTCTCCTGTCTCTCCATGGCATTCGCCTGAAGGCGGACTCTGTCTGCCAACTCTGCTTGTTGATTGTTCAGGCTAGAAAGACCCTTGCCATAACCAGAGAGAACAGCTTGTTGGTTAGCCACAACTTTCTCTAACGCAGCCGTTGCTGACGACTTCATGTCGGCTAGAGTGTTCTGTAATGGCCGGTAGTCTACGGAGGCCAAGTGCAAAGACCAGAGAGAAAGAGAGTAGCTCGGACACAGTACAAACACAGAGAATCATATAGACCAAACGAAAGTACTTGCGCTTCCAAAGGACGTATAATAGTCCGAACCACGGAAGCAAAGTGAGATAGAAAAGGGAGAAGAAACTCCAATAATTAGAGGATAGAAAGTACAAAACCTGACTACAGATATCTTCGGCTATAGTGCGAAGCTAAAAATAGACACTCTAGTGAAGGAGGCGTGCCGGACTTCCTGCTTATATAGATTCTGGGAAAGCGCCGCCCCAGCTCAATCAGCCAGCTGGGTAAAGAATTCGATAGCCCAGGAATTTGATATTGTCCCAGGACGAGAGCCGCAAAGAAAAGTCCAAACAATACGCACACCTCACAAACCATGACAATATTATGTTCTGTTGGGTCACTTTTGATTCGTAATCTGCCGAAGCATGACATACAGTAAAAAGTCGTCTATTTAACATTAGTCTAGAAAACAGGGGTTGGCAGGGTCGCTTACTGGACGCTGGTTAGACTGGTAAATAAAGAGTCTCTGGTTTCAGCCCCTGATGAGGCTTGGGATTCTGACTTGATGTGGAGAGATGAAGCTGGGAAGAATTCTGCCATTGGGCCCCTGTGCTATTGGCCCCTAACCCCAGAGCTGCTCCAGAGGCGTTACCCATTTCTTTCAAGCTCTTCTCACCTGCAGCTGTTCTGTCTGGGATTTCTCTCAGGGCAGCCTGGAAAAGGAGAGACATATTCTCAGTAGAAAGGGGGGAAAAAAGTATGTATTTCACACAATACTAGTGTCTTTGACAACAAAAACATGACAAACTGGAATTATCATGTACTTTATTTTATTCCTATTAAATTGTTTTTGCGGCTCGGGTCTGACAATACAGATCACAGAATCATATCTCCAGCGGGCAATTTAAGTACAGTAATTCAGTTTTGTTTTATTGTTTATGCATCTGTGAAAACAGCACACTACCATAAAGATTTTGGCTGAAAGAGAACATGGATTTTCCAATACATTTCAACATCTAAATTAGACAGTTAGTACCAAATTAATCACAACTTCCTTTAGCCAAGAGACACATGTGAATAATTGACCAATAATATTTTATGGGCCAGCCTTTGAAGAACAGGCCAGCTGTTCAATTACCTATCTCAGAGAAAAAAAAGCAATGTGTAATGTAACACAGCAAAACATATTATCACCCAGTTTGTGCAGAAAGGCTGATGTGGCTTATCTGCATTTTGTAGTGAATTGAAAACCTGTGCACACTGCAAGTTATCGTATTTCCACCCCAGAACACAAAGGTATTGGAAGATGATATGCAGAAAAATAGACAATCCTGCCCACTTGCTATATTGGTTAAAATTTAACCCCTTAAACTCAAATTTTTCACCTAAGTTTTCACCTAAGTAGGTTCAAGCTCAGAAAAATAATATTTTTTTTCACACTGTAAGATGATGTCACGCACATATTCTGTATCTGTTGGTTACAGCACTTCACTGAAGCTACATCACACTCCGACTGAAAGAAATATTCAAACTCAGGAGGCCAAGCTTTAATGGCCACAGCATTACATTAATTGGAAATCATCAATATCTTGAGCATCATTTTATACATTTCCCTGTTATTCAGCAGGGTAAATTTGAGATTGTTGGAAATCTTTTGATCGCCACCAGAATTTAAAATAGGCCTGATGTTACACAGCTGCATTTCGATCAACACACATATGGGTCTGTCAGCTGTATGAGGGTAATGGGGGGTCTCTGGGGTACTCACTCCTCTATGTCAAAATTCTTCATCATCATATTGTAGATCTATCATACACAGGCTTACACATTATAACTAAAAGAATGTGGAAAAGCTGAAACCTCATTGAGATGCATTGAAAACTGACATTATTAAATTCTTCATATCAGACATTTTAATTGAATATGGGAACAATTGGTGGTATGGCCTGAAGGGACAGACATTCGGCTCTCTTTTGGAGGTATTTTTATATAATTCTGCTCCGCGATTTGGAAATTGTAGCCCTTTCTGTACGTGCCCCCACCTGCAGTAAGGGAGGGTTACTGGGGTGTACAAAATGCTGCAAAATCTTAATGGCTGAACAGATTTAGATTGCAATACCCTCAAATGGAAGCTTAATGTCTGTCCCATTAAGCTACAGTGATTAATAAATTCCAAATTCAATGAAAATGTCAGATATTTAAAATTTTAAAAACATTCATATTCTATGTACAGTATGTCAGAGCAGGTTCAGAGAAATATCAACATAATTATGACAGCGTATTGTACAGGGTTAACCTTATACATCTATAGCTATACAAGACAGTCTGAGCTGTCATACATTGAACTGCAGATGGAGTCAGACCATATTTCTCGGTCACATTAATAAATCACACCGTAAGCATGTCATGTACTGATATCACCACTATAGTTACTGTACTGGCTATCGGATGCTTTTCACAACTGTAAAGCAACTCTGCAGTGACATATTGATTTATTTTCGGATAATATATGATACAATAAAAATGCTTGTGTGCATGCTTTGAAGATGCATTATACAGGGCTGTCAGGTAAATTTGATTTTTTAAATAAGAGCATCATGTCCAGAATCAGGAATTAAAAAAAAATGTGAGAAGTGAAAAACAGGAAATACAGATTGCAAGAAGTCTCAAACATATTCCAGTCCAGGACAGAGAGTATGCAGGATTCTACCATTCCATACCCTTGCTGAATGAGCTTACATTGGCTGTATATGCAAACATTGGTAAACACTTATAGATTAAATGGTAGAAAGTAATTATATATGGGGACACAAGAACATGGCTGTTACTTATTTCCTCATCAAGAAATGTACCAATAATAATAACGATAATTAAACAATTAAGGCCAGACGTTTCTATGAAAGCCAGAAGAAGGATGTAGCTCTTGGTGCCAGCATTTGTGTTAGTGAGTGGCTTGGCAGGGAATTGGGATAAGGCCACAGAACTCCTTAATGAAAGGGCAGGAAGAGCAATCCGTCAGCTGTCCATGCTCTCTCCTAAAACACCTCCACTAGCACCCCTATATACAGTCTGTGAACTTCTGTGCCTCGTACGGTTCACTGGACAATCAGACCAACACACAAACATGGGAGGGAACGTGAAACCCAGGGCCGCTTTCTGCATCGGCCCCCACCTTTGAGAGAGTTTCACTGCAGTCTGCAGCCAGCGTGCACAAAAACCAGCACTAAGAACAACAGACCCCAGCACCCAGATCAGACAAAACATGCTCATCAATCCCTGCCAGTGGTCTGGGCCTTTTGTTTGCGGTGGGAATGAATGCACTGTGAAAAGAGTTAACATTACCTAAAAATCTCATCATTCAGGACAGTGCTTAAAAATCTGTGTTGAAATAATCTTATCTGTTCTGGAAGTTGTGCAGACAGCAACAGTATATATTTATAAAACTAAGTTTAAATTGGATTATATTTCAAGCCTAAGGGTGGAGCCACACCAAAACACTCAGTTTAAAATGGACAAAATTCTCTTTTTTTCCTGCAAATTTTTCACAACAATTGACTGATATTTAGGATTTTTAGATCACAAGATTCCAACTAATGGCAACAATAATTTGTTTATTATTTAATTTAAAAATATATTTTAACATTTCTTCGCAGGGGGGCAATGGCTGCCTCTTATGTAGTAATTAACTGCAAATGAGATGGGCCGTATGGGTATAATTATGAGCTGATTGTATGGTAATTCACTTTCTTTATCCAATATTTACCAGGTGCCGGAATTATATTATGTTAATACCCTGAAATACAGTATCTGGACTATCCATGTATTTTCCATTAATTCTTCCTTTTTTAATTTTAAACACCTGCATTATGTTCTTTTCATAATTGCCATCATGGATCAACAATGTGTGGGACTGCAGTGGATCGGAGTTATAGGATTCCAATGAGATCAGTTGTCTACTGTCACAGTCTTCCTGGCAACACAGTCCCACAGCCAGAATCAGAAGACTCATAGGTCAGCATTTTGACAATAATTATAGCCATCTGCTGCTGGTTAAATACACCTTCTGCTGCAGAATGTTGTGAATTGACTGCGATGTCAAAGGAGGCAGCTTTGGAGAAGCAGGGACACATTTGCATCTCTTCTTGCAAATGTAGAAGTGCTTAAACCTCATGTTAAGCTTACTAAGATAGCAACTTCATTTACTTTTTAGCAGCTTGTCTCCTAAATTTAATTTGTGACAATGCCAAGTTCTGCTAATGAATCACATTTCAACATTACAAGGCTAAATATAAAAATATTGTTATGATCTTGATCAGAAGGTAAGTCTATTGGGTAGAATGTCAAAACAATAATTTTCATTGTGGGGGAGTATTGCCAAGTTTTTATTGGACTAGAGCTCACCTAAGGCAAGTGGTATGATTAAAACTCCTTGTCAATAACTAATCATAGACTTATAAAAATAGACTCAGTAAATGAACATTATATTGCTACCACAAATACTAATAAATCAAATGAATTCATCTTTGTACATTTATAATACAACCATAAATAGTATAAGCTGTTCAATGTTTCTTTTCTTATTTAATTTGACATTATTTGGCTTCATGATGAACGACAAAAAAAAAAAGTGTATATATATATATATATATATATATATATATATATAATTCACACACACACACACACCTTAAAGATGATATTTGGTCTCAGTGGAGATTCACCATGTCTGATTTGCAGAAAATCCCTCTACTCCATCAGTAGATATAGCATAGAGAAAATATTTGTGATTGACAGGGTGATGAATGCACGCACTAACAAAGGATGTGCTTCTTAAAGGGTGCTTTTTAAAATGCTAATGTATCGCCTCACTTCCCTCTTACGTTTCTTCATCGCATCTTAGCCCCTCCCAGCGAGGTTCCACAAGAGAGATGTGAGAAAGCGCTGCAAGGACTGAGGAGGCGAAAGCCGCCAAATGAGAAATCTTTCATGCCATTGCGCAATGTCACATGTGGAGGTGCAGCTTTTAAATGTCAAGCCATGAGATTAGAAGCTTTCGCATAGGATACAGCTGTATTTCCTCGCTTTAAGCTCCACCAGAGGCCTCCTCTCTCCTTGCTCTGCGTCATATCAAGATGCGTTTAAAGCTGCCATTCGTAACATTGAAGAAAAGACCCAGGCTGCGTCCGAATAGTGAAAAATTATGGCCCATCCACTAATCCCTAACCACTTTTCTTTAACCTTTGTGGAAAACATCATAAGGTAGAGGAAAGGTGTGGCTCTGGTTTTTAGAGCTACAATTTCTATCTAAGCATTTACTAGGTAGCTACATGTAGTTGAGTAATTAATTAATAATGTTACGGAGTAATTGCTTTAAAATTATTACAGTTGGAGCCCAGCCACTGTAATTAAATGTGCAGACCACATTATGGAGCTAATGTAGAAGCATGCTAACAAGTTACCAACATAATGCCAGCAGCTCTTCTAAACTCTTATGCCTGATTTATGTGGGTTGCAATTATTACAATAAAACTCCACCTCCTTCTTGGTTGACTGCTTTTCTGCTCGTCTTTTTGGTATTTTTTCTGTTAGCAACATTTACTGAAACAGTAAGGAAGTTGTTGACAAAGGAGGAATTGGAGGTGTACATGAAGAGATTTCGAATTTCTGGATTTTCACTGTCCTAGTCCTCCATACAGCGATCTAAATTTGCTCTCAGACCAATTCAGTTGCAGATAGCTGAAACGGTATAATGACATTCTTACCAAAGAAAACATAAAAAAAGTTACCCACTGTAGTTTTATAGCTCCTCTGGGAATTGGGCATCGGTGTTGGTCTAGACTACAGACTAAAGGAAGAAAGCATGCGCGGAGGAGGGTGGCTTAAACAGTGTGTGAAGAAGTGATTGACACAGCAATAGAAACTCCCTCTGACTCTGATTGGTTAATTCTGCTCAGGCACAGTGATTCTTGCCAATACTATTAGAAGCACTGAGAGGAGAGAAATCTGCCTGATTATTTTACAGAGGCAAAACAATTTTCAGGTCACAGAAGAGGAGAGGATGCGAGGAAGCATAAGTTAGCATTATGGAAAGCACCCTTCCTATACAATTCAATTCAATTTTTTTGTATAGTGCTTTTCACAGAGAGACTGTCACAAAGAAGCTTTACAATGAGAAAATAAATAGGCTAAATAAAAGGGGCAGTGCTCAGCCTACTCCCTACTATAGCAAATGAGGCAAAAAAAAAAAAAAAACTCCTAATCAAGAGAAAAATCCTCAAACAGTGGTGAGAAAAAACTCCCCAGTGGGAAGAAATCTCAGGAGGAACCCGGCTATAGTGGGGAAGCCCATCCTCCGCTGGCTAGCTAATAATATTAAAATGAAGTAATAATTAAATAAAATGGTAATAAACTTTCATTTAAGTCCATTAAAACTGATTAAAACATCCAGGCTGTGGCATCTGTAGCTCCAGGAAGTGGCATGGCAAGGATGGAGCTGAACTGGATCTGGACCAGATCAGGACAGCAGGACAGCAGCAGCCAGCGCTCATGGTGAAGGACTACTTCAGCTTTATCCATTCATTGGGCATTGATGTAAAAGCCATAATTTTGACCTCAGTGGTAGATGTAAATAGCCAATGTTTATGAAACTTCCACATTGTTCATAATTAAAATGTCCCAATTCACACGCTATATGTCTTTAAATCTAAGGGGAAAACATTATCGAACTTTGACCCCTCGAATTGAAATCGTATTTGAAAATTGGAGATCTATAAGTCCCATGGACTTACAAACGGAGTTAAAAAAAATATATATATATATGAAACAAGTTGCTCAATCTCAGGGCCGTCAGTTATATTGCAAATTCAGTTTTATCAAACGTTCATTTGTCCAGTTATTGTGAAGCAGATGAAGTTTGGAATTACTGAATAATGAGGAAGACGATTTTAAATTTTATAATACTTGTCTTGCGTTCTTTTTGTGAAGCAGGCCCCTTGGCCCTACGAAGTGCAAAACGCACTTCTGATAGTATCAGTTGATTGTAATGGCAACAGCATGCGATTTCATATTGGATTTCCCAAGTCAAGTTCTGTTGCCTGAAGTGGAAAGAGTATTCTCTGTTCGACAAAATTAGTGTGCTGTATATTCTCTGTATACCCACAGTGTCTGCAAACTAATATAAAATAATACTGAATTGTGTACTTTACGCAGGCCGTGATCACTATGCATGGCATGATATGAAGTCATTACAACATTATTTGTATACTACGAAATATTATTATTATTATTAATAATAATAATAATAATCTTTTATATATTATTTCTGAGTTGGCGATTTGCGTAATTTCACACATCTCCTCCGAAACCACCGTGAATAATGAGTTTGTTTTCCGCATACACCGGTTTTACTGTGTGACAAAGACGATGCGCCAGGTTTCGAACTTAGTTATGAAGTGAATACTGCATTTGAAGCCGTTTTTGCAAGTAAAACCGGCTAATTCAATCAGCTGTTATCGTGCCCGCTCATATAGCCTGTGCATAGCACGGGTATCGGCTGGTAATAATAATAATAATAATAATAATAATAACAATAACAAGTGACTGCACAACAAACCCCGCCCCTCGCACATACTTTCACCTACTTGTACGAAATTCAATAGAGATCTATTCTGGGTCAGTGGCAATCCCTAAACCCAATTTTGGGTGAATCTGGCCATTAGTTTTGCCGCTAGAGTGTTACCAAACAAACACAGAAACAAACGCACAAACACAGAAACAAACCGAACCGAAAACAATACCCCTTCCCTCACCCTTCGGGTGGGGCGGGGTAATAATAATAATAATAATAAAGTTTTACGTTGATGCAATTTTAAATGAATGTGTTTTACATTAAACCCATCGTTCGCGAAGGGAGCACATTGTAAGCTTTCATATTTGAATAGACAGTACGTTTGTTTCTTTTTGCTTTTTTTTTTTTTTTTGCATTTTACATCGTAATAACTGTTTGCTTGTTTAAGGGTTAATATTTTTTGGAATAAGTGAGCAGGAGCGGTGGGAGCATGTACCGCGGCTCTGATCAGTGCTGGAATTGGGGAGCTGGGGCTGGGTTTGGGCGGGGCGTGGATGTTGAGCCAGCCAGTAAGATCGGTGCATTTTCTTTTTCCTCAAGCAAAGACTACAGAAGTTGTGCGCAAGAGACAGCTTGCTGGCTAGCTGGGCCAGAGTCAGCGTTAAGTGTGAATCACAATGGATACAATCTCTTGTTTATTAGTCGTTTTAGTCCTTCTTTCCGGGAAAGAGATTCGAGAAACACAAGGTAAGAGGCCGAACCAATGCTGAAAATGTGTTTGCTAAGTTTTGTGAATACGGTATTTTCGCATCTGCTGCTATGGTCCTTTACCCAATAATCGTCTCTAGAAGACTGTTTTCAAAGATGGCGTAGGTCAGCGAGGAGTTGTGCTGTCAGGAGTGTTGTATTGTTAACAAGCTTACAGAGTAGTCAGCTAAGTTATTCCATAATCGGAGAGGATCGGAAAGTAAAGCTGCTTTCACACCGGACGCGAAACGAATTTTTCGTACGACGGATTACATTCAAAGTCAATGCAAAGACGCGAATACACGGGGAAAACGCGTGTATTCGCGTCTTTGCATTGACTTTGAATGTAATCTGTCGTGCGAAAAATTCGTTTCGCGTCCAGTGTGAAAGCGGCAGAGGTGGAAAATCCAGGGGTCAGAAAGTAAAAATCCAGCCAGGTTATTCTCTCTCCCACAGAGTGAGCTGATCACTCATATTGGCTCTATCTCCTGTTAGAAGTAAATCCAGGTGGTTGGAATAAAGTTCTGGGGAGGATTTTTACTTTCTGAACCTGGACTGTCCACCTCTGGAAAGCGGCTTAAGTCTGTCCTTACTAGCCGACAGATAGCCATCACTAGCTTGCTAACTTACGGGGTTCCTGTGAAGCAGGATGCCCTGCGGTCTTATTTGTGGTCCGCTGTATGTGAAAAGTAGCTGGAGTCCAAACATCATCCCATGATTGGTCCCTTAACTTGGGTCTTGCTATGAGTCTGAAGATAGGACTGAAGTTAGTGTGGGGTCTTGAGGCTCTCAAACTGCTATTCAGGTGGCTAAAAGCCAGCAGATGTTTCCTCGCTGGATCGCACCACAACTGGAACATGTCACTTGTGTCTGACCTAAGATCTGAGCCGGATGTTCACGCATAATGTTTAACCCTTTGAGCGCTGAATAAATTTTCAAGGAATAAAAAATGTGGTTATCCTGAGCTGTTGAAAACCTATCATGTGGAAACTTGTTTAAAAGAGCTCCCCTGCAGGAATGTTTATTGTTAACAAGCTTACGGAGTAGTCAGATAAGTTAGCCTATATTCTGAGAGGATCGGAAAGTAAAGCTGCTTTCACACCAGACACGAAACAAATTTTTTGCACGACAGATTACATTCAAAGTCAATGCAAAGATTTGCGTCTTTGCATTGACTTTGAATGTACTCTGTCATGCGAAAAATTTGTTTTGCGTCCAGTGTGAAAGCGGCAGAGGTGGAAAATCCAGGGGTCAGAAAGTAAAAATCCAGCCAGGTTTTTCTCCCTCCCACAGAATGAGCTGATCACTCATATTTGCTCTATATCCTGTCAGTAGTAAATCCAGGTGGTTGGAATAAAGTTCTGGGGAGGATTTTTACTTTCTGAACCTGGACTGTCCACCTCTGGAAAGCGGCTTAAGTCTGTCCTTACTAGCAGACAGATAGCCATCATTAGTTTGCTAACTTACGGGGTTTCTGTGAAGCAGGATGCCCTGCGGTCTAATTTGTGGTCCGCTGTATGTGAAAAGTGGCTGGAGTCTGAACATCATCCCATGTTTGGTCCCTCAACATGGCGGAGCTCTTTTAAACAAGTTGCCACTTGATAGATTTTAAACAGCATCTGATTTTGATACTTTACATCATTGGGCAACAATAGTTATCTACGTCGCTGAAAGGGTTAAACACAAGTGTGCAGTGGATGACATTCCTGCTTGACGGCTAGACGGGCCCTGACAAAACTGTCATACGTATTTAATTTTAAATATTATGTGGCCAGTTAATGATCAACTTGAAAAGGGGTTGCACTTTACAGGTATCTATTCCTCAGACTCCTTTTTTTTTCAAACAATGACTCGTGGGTGGGTTGCTGAATCTAACTGTCACCTTAATGGCTCACAATACTTGCTGCTTGGAGTCGCCTGTTTGGTTTTGCGAAATTATGAAGCCCGAGTCAGAAAATGTCATCTTACAGTTGAAATTCTGTACATTGGACAGATGAGCCGATGCAGTCATGAATTATGGGTACTTATGAATCCATTCATTAAGTGAGATCAGCAGATGCGACACAATTCTGGAGCACTTTCCTCACATCTTCTTATAACATGACGAGTGCCTGACCAGCAAGCGCAGAAGTAATTTAACATTACCATGGCGGCACAATAACATGACATTGGAAGCAGGGTGCAAAATTAAATTTTTTGTCCGTCAGCCAAATGGCCTCTGAATGTTCAAATTTTACCAGCCACTTAATAGGTTACCATTATTTTTTTTTTTGGCTGGTGAGTGAAGCAAATCTACCAGCCACCAGTATATTTTACCAGCATTTGGCTGGTGGCTGGTGCTAATTTTGCCCCGGATTGGAAGTAATAAAAGGAGTAACTATGGACTACGCATGAAGTTCAAATATGGCCATTTTCTGCGGTTCTCAAACTCGGTCCTGGCTCCTGGGGGACGACGCACTGCATTTGCTAGTTTTTGTTCCAACCTCGAATTGGAATGATATTGATGGATCAATTGCTAATACTGATTGGGGGAAATTTCCGGCACATTGTCACTGTATTTTAACATTATACGATAATCAAGAATTCAGGGACAAAGCAAATGATAATTACGCAGACCTGGTCTGTGTCTGTTTTTTTTTTTGCAAGAACTTGAACACCGGTGCACAGAAATCTCGTAGCTCATCGATTCACGGCACGGTCTTGGATATTGTCTCTTGTAATGCAGTTACTTGGTGTATAGCAGCATTAACATAATATGGACACTGGCCTTTTATTTTGCATTGAAGGCATAGCAATTTTTGTCATGTGGGTTTTTTTAAGAAGGTAAAAAAAATCCCTGTAAACATGGAATTGCTCCAGTTAAGAAAAATGAACACCTTGCTAAAAATGTTGTGATTGCAACTGAGGTTGGAACAATAACCAGTTGGAGAACCGCTGGTATTGGCAGCCTTTAAACGACACGCGTAGCTGTCATTTTCTGCTTTTCTAATTTACGCCTCTTGATGTGAGTGCGCTGCCGTGTGAACTACGCTCGCTGGTTAGGACTCTTCACGTTTAGAATACATTTAAGGATAGCTTTCCGGCCGCTACTGTCAAATGTGCTGATCTGAAAATGAAAAATGGTTTTTGTAGATATCCATCATTCGAGATTTTGTTGTCACGTCTGTCCAGGGTAAGGAATTTATTTCACTGCAAGATGAAATTGCACGACGGCAGTCTAGATAAGCGCGATCTTGGCGGAAAAAAGTTACCCGTTTAATATTGTAGTTAGCTGTGTTATGGCGTGTATCCATGTTATCTTTCGTCAAAAACAGTCATCAGGCGTGTCATTTTGTTGGCTGGTAGGCGCGATAGTAGCTATGCACTTCCGTTATTTCAATTTAGTTAAGCAAATGAGTAAACGGGAAACCTCTGAAGCTGCTTTCACGCCGGACGCGAAACGAATTTTTCGCACAACAGATTACATTCAAAGTCAATGCAAAGACGAATTTCGCGTCTTTGTTTTGACTTTGAATGTAATCTGTCGTGCGAAAAATTCATTTCGCGTCCAATGTGAAAGCGGCTTAAGTGTGTCGCGTAACGTCAGTTTGACTTGGTTTAGCTGGGTAGCAAACGGCATTTCTGTATCCGTCTTAAATGTCGCCTTGAATATACGGTCCATTTCGCTTTGCCGAAATGTCTTATGAACTTTTAGAAACGAAGAATGCGGCGTTCGCTAAATCTTAGTTTGTATGGACGTTACTCGATTACCATATATGCTGTTGTAAGTTGAGTTGATGTATTTTGTCGTGTGTTAACTTTACTCCTCGAACCCTATCGCTACTATTGTGGGAGTTGGCGAAGCTCATAGACCTGCACCCTTTTCTATTGACGTTGCGAAATGATTTGCCGCAGGGAATTAATTTTGTAACGTGCAAAAACGATGTGATTTAGTAATGTGATCGGAATGGTATGGCTGTAGGTTTTCACGAGCTGGGTCTGTTTCACCTCGGAAAAAATCATTTTCCTGTCTGTTTCTGTATACATAACCGCAATCAGCTGGTGGTGTTGGTTTAACAAACCGCTTCAAAGCAGAGTAGTGGTCTTGCTGTTCTATCCAGCGGGTAAGCAGAACCTTGACGCGCAAAATGATCTATTTTGGGAATAATAAAGTAAGACCGGCACATGCTGTTATTTGTAGAAGTAAATTAAGTATCTTGACTTTGCCTTGCGGGGCTCATTCTGACGGCTTTTGATTCACTAATTGGATTTACATGCGCAACTGAATCTTGAAGAATACATGATGCTGGAGGGATTTGCATTACAATAAAGTGTAATCTATGCCCTGCTCCGATACGCAGATGCTCGCAGCGGCCAGCAGCGGGGAGAATAACGCGCTTTGGACTCAGGTTGTTAGATACGGGGAATGCGTCTGCTCGCTCACACGTGCAACACGCCCTGCGCTTGTGCGGTGATGCGGACAGAAGGTGCAGCTTTATCAGAAATCCTCTGATGAAGGACAAACCTTGCCAGTATAACCCTGAAGAAATTTTGTTATTGTGCTTCGCGTTCAGTTCCGATTCCTTTAGTATAGAAGGATTGGGGCGTCCTTGTAACTATATACTCAGCACAATGAAATTGAATTATGCAGCCACTTTCTCAATATCCTGTACTTACGGGGGTACCGATTTCACGTTATGATCCACTGCCCGTCCAAAAAAGTCGCTATTTGGATTTATATAAGCAAATTGAATCATTATTGCAGTGATGAATATGTTTTTGCTGGCAGTAATTCTTTTAATCCTGACTGATTCAATTCGTAACTTCATTCTTTTTTTTTTTTTTTTTAAAGTTCATGGTCGTTGAAAAGATGTCACTGTGTTTCAAGAGGGGCGAATTATTGGCCAGCACTAAAATGCTTAGTGAAGTCTCATCCTGAAAAATCAACAGTAGAACTCATGGCGATGTTTAGTTATGAAGGTAAGAACATTTCCAAACGGAGGATGCAGCAAGAACTGGGAGGATTAGGACTGAATAGCCCCGCGGCCACAAGAAAGCCACTTGTTACTGAGGCTAATTGGGAAAAACTACCTCAATTTGCTAGAGATCATAAAGATTGAATAGGAGCGATCTGATATAGCGCAGAACTGTCGTAAATCGGGAGATGAGATGAAGGGGATTTTTTTGTCGACGTCCGCACTTCCGGTAATAAGACCAGCTTCACCAAGTCAATGCATGCATGACGAAATGCGATGAGCATTGCGCAGCTTCGCAGTCGAATACCATCGTGGATACACAGATATGAATATGAAAATACAGCAAAATTCAAATAAACGCTACATTCGAGTCAAAGCCGGAGTTCACGTTCTGGAACTAAACACTATAAATCGTCATTATATTAGCTAGCGTTCGACCAGGCACGGATATGAGCGGAAGTTCACTCGTCGACATTTTGACCGTTGAGCCGTAATTATCGGCAAGCATGTCCGCCTTGCGATGTGCCGTATTGTATATCAGATCGCTCCTATTGAGGAGCAATGGAAGAAGGTCATGTGGTCTAATGAGTCCAGGTTTACCCTAGTCCCAAGTGTATGGCACGTCAGGGTAAGAAAGAAAGTCCATGAAGTGATGCACCCATCATGAATAGTGCTCACTGTACAAGCCTCTGGGGGCAGTGTTATGATCTGGGGTTACTTCACTTGGTCAGATGTAGGCTCAGCACTGTCCTGCAGCAATAAAATGAATTCAGCGAACTACCTGAATATACTGATTGACCAGTAACCCATCAATGGACTTTTTAACCCCTGATGGCACAGGCGTATTCCAGGATGACAATGCCAAGATTCATTTGGCTCAAATTGTAAAAGAGTGGTTCATTGAGCACGAGGAATCATTTTCACACATGATTTGACCACCTGAGAGTCTGGACCTTAACAAGTATTTGGGGTGTGCTGGAGAAAGCTTAACAGAGGGGTTTGACTCTCCCATCGTCAATACAAATTACAATATCTCAGCCAAAAATGAATGCAAATCAGATCGTAAATAAATGTAATATAACATTGTATAAGCTCATAAAAACAATACCACAACGAATGTGGGCCATGATCAAAGGTAAAGGTGGCCCAACAAAATATTCGTATCCACCTTATTCCTACGTCCCATGACCCCTTGTGCGAATTATGGGCAGACAATTGTCCAAGTCCCTCCGATCCGAGTCCCAAGCGAGTCTCAAGTCATTTGGTCTAAGTCTCAAGCAAGTCCCAAGTCTTTTCTTTTGTGAGCAAGTCAAGTCGAGTCACAAGACTATGTCAAGTCAAGTCGAGTCGAGTCACAGGTTATGTCAAGTCCCTCACCATTGTCCCCCAGCCCACCCACAAAGCACTCAGGTAATATATCTTGAAGAGAAAAACCTAATGTCAATCTCAAGAAAGAGAGTACAGACTATTCTGCATGGCTAAACCAGAATAAAGCTGTTCAGTCATCCATTACAACATTACATGTCTGATCATTAAGACCTAGGTAGATGGGAAAGGCTACATTCCATTAAAGAAATGGCATGTTTGATACAAAAAATTGTTTATTTTGAACATTTTGCAACATGAAAATTCATCAGAATTCATCAGTAGCAAAGTGCTTATGTAAAGAGACAAATGCCTTATGGAAACAGTGAAATTTGACTTGATTTCAAGAATATCGACACGAAGTTTATACGGTTGATCTCATCGGATTTTTTCTTGATCGGTAAAAGGCTTATGCGATAAATGCTGATGGAAACGTTATTTGCCGAATAAATCTGCGACTGCATCGTGACGGTGTTTTGATGTCGTAGTTGCCTTCTGATAATGGTTTGCTATGTTGCTAATAGATGGCACATACGCACCATTACAACTTGTGCAATTATCATAATTTTTTGGTAGATCCATTTTGGCTAGCTAGATAATTTTGTTGGCTAACATACTACTTTTGTTCAGCGAAGTTCTGCGATTCAGTGTGAAAATGAATGGAAACAGCTTAAAATGTCATATATCTATTCGATACACCGATTTGATCGCATAACAGCAAGTGACGTCATTACGCACAAATTTTTATTCGCTTTAACGCTGTTAGATGGAAATGCATTTTCACCGCATTTATTCGCATGAATATTTTTGGCGAACTTCAGATAGTTCGATTAACAAGTGGATGGAAACATAGCTAGTGAGCAGTGCACCACTATTCTCCCGACTCAATGTAGCTAGCCAACGATAACTAGCTAACGTTAGGTTAACTGACGTTTGCTGGGGTAAACAAAACACGACCGACTATTCCAACACACGCGCGCACTCACACACACGCGCGCACACACACACACACACACACACACACTTCACGTCACACGCGCGACTGCTAGCGATCAGGTTTCACTTACTTGCCATCATGGGTCTTCAGGTGACGGACAAAGTTTGCAGTGGTTCCCTCTTTGTCGCTAATGGTTGTTGAACATGTCTTACATTGAGCAGACCTTCGTTTTCCATTGGAGTGGAAGTTTTATAAGCAAATTGAATTATTTTGGCCGTACTAGAACTCGCAGCTGCCATTATTATCCATGCAATCAAGCGCACTGATCATCAAAAGTGCGTGCTCCCGCTTCAGACACGGGGGAAAAAAAAAAAAAACGGAGCCTGTCTGAACCAACCTGCTAGAGCGCGTACCGTGCACCGCACACAAACGGACCACTCTTGTCATACTAGAAAGAATAATATCAACGTGAAAAAAAAAAACATACAATGAAAAGAACAAATCGTCCGAGTCATCTTGCCTCAAGTTGAGTCGAGTCTGGAGTCACTGTCTCCGAAGTCCGAGTCGAGTCTCAAGTCTTTGCCTTCCAAGTCCGAGTCGAGTCGCAAGTCGTCAAATTTGCGACTCGAGTTGACTCGAGTCCGAGTCCCTATGACTCGAGTCCAATTGCCTGATTATGGGCACGACTTCCGCTGCGTCCTGTCACTGAACATTTTACCATGGAAACGGTGAACACTAATCCTCTTTTTTTAAGCGATCGGTAAATAATATATGAGGGAACACCACCTTTTACCCCTCAGACAGGATAACATTACGGTACCGCTGCCTTCAAAAATCGAGGAATAGGAGAACGACCTGAAGCAGTGGCCACAGATAAAGAACAACTAGTGCATTTGGCTACATTAGCGGTTCTGTTGCCACAGACAGCGAAGCTATGAACAATCAAAAAAGCTCCAAAGCGTATGCAGTACTTCCACGGCAACAAGGTCGGTCGTGTTTTGTTAAAGGAGGTAGGACACGACCTTATGTATCTTAAAGCAGATATACCGTCTGAGAATATTTATGAAGGATACACTATATTTCAGAGATAAATATTGCTCTACATATAAAATGTAAGGGATTGTTATACAGAATTTATTAAGCCATCTGACAGTACCTGAGTCAAATTGGCTCTACTCTACTATTGTTTGGAACAGAGTAGGCTATTTTCAAATGGTAGTAGACTATTGCTGCTTTTTCAGCCTCATCTTAAAATGTACAGGATGATACATTAGTTACATTGACTGGCATTACTGACGAATTCAACAATTTTCTGTCCTCCCTACACTGAAATCATATGGGTGCTCTCCTGGCACTCCTGTCAAAATGCTTTTGAGGACCCGGCGTCTCCTCTGCGTCGGTCTGTCTGAACCTAGCCATAAGGTAGGAATCGCTGTTTGTCGACATAATGAAATGATCTCCTAATGTTTTCTGGGGTCTATTCAAATTCAGCCACATTCTGGCTTCCTCTTCTGTAGGTAGGCGATGGAACCCATATCGCTGAACACAAGGACAATCCCCAATGTTCTAGGAGCGTGTTCAAAACACTTTTGATCAAGCCATAAATTTAGCTTCCTCTGGTTGTTGGTATAGCCTCAAACAGCACAACAGGTGCTGGAGCTCCGAAGGGACATTTTAAGAAAAGCAAGTCCATTTGTTAAAAAACAAGCTGTAATCGCTTAGTTAACTGAATAATTTTCGAATGAACCGCCGCTGTTATTTGTCATTAACTAGCCATTCACTAACAGCTACTTCCGCCGGAAGTTGCACCCATAATCCTACCTACAGTAGCGCCCTTAGGAATAAGGTGGTTAGTATGCAACTTTTTTTTTTTTTTTTTTGGATTGGCAGTGTCTATGATCTATAGAACAGTTAGTTCCTGCAATGTCAAAAAAACTTTCTTTTTATGTTGTGCAGAATACTTGTACTCTGATTTTGGTATGAAAATTCTATTAAGGCCACAAGATTTTCATCCAAGAAAAGCTGATCATTCAATCTGAACTGAACCTCGATAAGTGACAATGAACCATACTTGCTCAAACTGTGCGCGACTGAGAGAGAGCAGACTCTGGAATTGCCGCGACTAATGGATCACCAATACCAGTGATGATGACAGAATTCCTGCCGAATAGTTCCACCGAAAATCACTCTAATAATTAAAATTTGACGACGCTTCTTACCATACCGGCATTAGGATCACAAAGATCTTTCAACATCAGATGGCCTTTGTTCGACTGAAACAACACCAACACAACGTCAAAACAAATGCAAAGCAAAATGTGTACCCTGAATGCCACACTGCCAATAAATGTCAGTCAATACAGCAGCCAATACTTGAAGAATGATATACAGGTAGGTCCATAAATATTTGGACATTGATAACCTTATCATTTTAGTGGTCAACCACGGAATATTGGAGTTGAAATTGGGTATTAACTATTCGTTCAAAGTGAGGAAATTTTGCTCGAGTTTGAGGGTTAACACAGAAGAAATTGGGTGGGTGTTGTAGGAATTCTCCAACAAAAGTTGGATTCTCAGCTGTTCTGTTGCCAGGTGTGTATTATTCTCTGATAATTTCATTTATAAGTAAACACTGAAGAGGTCTACAATTGATTTCAAGAGTCACAGTTTAATTTGGAATCTGTTTCTTTTAGCTCTCAATATGAAATCCAAAGAGATGTCAGTGCTTGTAAAGCAAGCCATTATGTGAAAAATCAAAACAAACCCTCCAGAGAAAAGGGAAATCCATTAGGTGTGGTCAACTGAACATTTTGGTATATTCTTTAAAAGAAAGCAAGCACTGGTGAGCTCAGGAATACAAAAAGGCCTGGAAGACCACAGGTAACTGTGGCAGATGACAGCATGATTCTTTCCCTGGTTCAGAAAAAGTCCTTCACAAAAGTTGGCTCGATCAATAACATTCTCTGGGTGGTAAGCATTTCAGTGCCAAAGTCAGCAATCAAAAGAAGATTTCACCAGAGCAAATACAGGGGGCTTATTTTAACATGTAAACTATTGGTAATGCTCAAAACAGGAAACTTGTCAAAAAAATCTAGAAATGTCTGCATAGTTCTGGAACAACGTCCTATAGACAAATGGGAAAAGGATCAGCTTACACTAGGACGATGGGAAAAGAAGGGTATGGAGAGGGGAAGGAATAGCCTAGTGCGTGCAGGCTCTCTTGTTTGCGATGGGAGGCGCGAGTTGAGAGGCGGCGAGAGGATTGGGGAGAGGGAGGGAAAAGAGAGCCTGCACGAAAGCCAGTTGTTAATGAATTCCCCGCGTTCGTCCATGAACGCAGCATTCTGTTTGCTCGAATTTGACAGTTGAACGCTTGTCCACGGCTGCCTTCCCTATTCGAAACATTATATTGATTTTCAGTGGACATACGACTAGGTTTCCCATTTCCAAACTTGACAATGAAACAACACTTGCAAATACGGCAATGATCGCTTGCTTCATTCTGTCTATTTACAACTTTTTTCGGCAGTACCGCGCGATTCATCAGGAAAATTTCCTAAAAACTACCGCGAAGGTACTCTGCACGTGCAATTTTCAGTTATGTCTGTTTACATTTTGCTTCATTCCTAATGGCAGTTTATTTTCCCCATGGGGTGTAACGAGTTGTCACCACGTTGACCGCTTGTTAGGGGTGGAATTCAAAAACCCCTGGCTTTCGTGCAGGCTCTTTTTTCCCCCCTTCTCGCTAATCCTCTCGCCACCTCTCAACTCGCGCCTCGCAACTCGTGCCTCCCTTCGCAAACAAGGGAGCCTGCTCGCAGGCTAGGGAATGAACCGCTCATGGTCTCAGCCATACCACCTCATCTGAGAGGTGGTTTTGTCTGGGCATGTTTGGCTACTAATTTAGCTGATTCCTTTGTATCTACTGGTGGTGAGACTGTTGACAGAAGCTGGAGGTTCAAGTCTGAATTGTATTGAGTCATGTTATTTGTTTGGATTCAGCCAAATGCATCAGAACTGATTTAAGACTTAACAGTGTTGATGAATGGTGAGCATACTGCAAGAACAACCCAAGATTTATTAATGGCAAAGAAATGAATTATTCTTCCATAGAGAAGTCAGTCATATAACCTGAATCTAACCAAGCATGCGTCTCATTTACTGAAGGCAGAACACCCCAACCACAAGGCAAGAATTGAAGAAGCTGCAGTGAAGGCTGCAGAGCATCACCAGGGAACAAACCCAGTCTCTGGTGATGTGCTGGGTTCCAGACTTAAGACAGTTTTCGACTGCAAGTTTGCCGCTAGCAAGCCCATAAAAATGACAATTATTGATTATATCTGCTTGTCCAATCGCTTTTGGGCCCCTTGAAGGAAGGGGGCTGTGCATAAATTGGGTGTAATTTATGCATGGTTTCAACAATATTTTTGACGCAACCCTTAATTTGAAGATGAAAGTCTGCACATCAAGCACGTCTTGGTTGTTTCTTTTAAGATCAATCGTAGTGGCATGTAGAACTAAAACAATGAAAATTATGTCTTTGCCTAAATATTTTTGGACCTAACTGTAACGGTAAATTTGGCAAACTGAAGTTCACCTCTTTAAGAGGAATGAAGTTCAGCAGTCTGTCATTTGTGCAAAGTTATCTGTGACCTTGCTGATGAAGGCCAGCTGAACGCATCGGAGTTCATTTTCAGTAGATGGGACAGCCTGGGCATTCAGCTTCTGCTGTCCCGTAGTATTCAGTGTAAATGACTATTCTTTTCAGAGCGGGGAAGTTTTCCTTGGATTCAGCGCTTGTCCTTGGTGTCGTGATGATGATTTGAAGAAGTGTCACTGCTTCACATTAGGCCTCATGCCGACCCTTTTCATGAATGGACTTGAACAGAGAAAGTGCGGCCTTACCTTCGCTCACTTCATTTCCCTGGTGGAGGGAGCTCAACTACATTCTCAGCTTTGCCTTGTTTTTGGCCGCAGTTTAACAGCACAGTCCAGTTCAGCCTCTGGAAATGATTGCACAAACCGGGGGGGGGAAATATGCAGTAAATGCGTTTTGCTGAAATCAGTCGGCCACTTTTATCAACACCTCCTCCACTTGAGGTGACGCGGTGTTGCGTGCCTCTCTCATTATTGCAGTTGAGGCGTTAAGTTAAACTTGTGTGTGTAACGGTGCAGAAAGTGAATGCTTGGATAGTGCTTGTTGACAGGAACCTGTAGCCCCCCCCCCCGCCCCCCCTGTATTTGCACTCATCAAATGTTTGCACTGTGAGTTTGTTAGGTTTTGGGGCTCAAGAGATGCTGTTAAAACATTCGACAGGCCAGCGGCCATTTTGTACTTGATCTGAATTCCCGAATCCTCTCATTCACTGCATTGTTATCTATGTAGCTCAGTTCCGTTACTTTTCACCTGCAGGACACATCCATGGTCTCACCTGCCAGCGCAGCAGTGAAAGGTGCATTTGCCTGAAGTTCAACAACCTCGTCCTTGTAAACATTGCACATGAAATCCAGAAGTTGGTTTTGAATGATGGCTGGAGTGACCTTAAGATAGGGTTGAGCATTGTAAATGGTTCCCAAGTCTGGAGTCTCCTTCGCTCATTGTCTCAAATGTGCATCTAAAAATGCCAGGATTTAATGAGCCCGCAGAGTGAGGTCATGTACACACAAGGCATTTTCAAACTTTCCACTAAGGTTTATAAAGGTTCTAATCCTACTAAGAACATACCTGTTTTCTTAACTCTAATTAGTTGTATTGTTCAGTGCCACACGGTTGCCCTCTTTCAAGCTGAGAACGTTAGTTGTTTATATGAAGCTTAATTTGATGGCAGTATTCACATGTGATGCACAACCCTCATTTTCCCGGTCTTTCGAAAAGATGTTTCTAATATTTAAATCCACTTGTTGTCTAGACAGTTTCCCCTCCTAAATAAAGACATGGAAAGCAGAACAGGGATTTTTTTTTTTTTTGATATGCCAGCAATTATCCAAGTTTCCTTTTGAACCACTCATGGTCAAATGATTTTTTTTCTTCATCTTTTGCTGCTTGAGATATGATTAGATCATCTGGTCAAAGTGGTTCCAAAGGTTTTATTTTCGATTTTTGCACAAGGGGTAAAATTCTAAATCGTGCTTTAGTTCAATAATCAACGCTATTGATGTCCACAATTTTGACATTAACATAAGTTTAACCACAATATCAGGTCCTCTATAGCTAACCTACAAGACCTGCATGCCATTGCACCAGTACATGCAACTTGTATGATGCTATATGGGCCCTGGCTGTCAGGCCCCATGCGCAAGCTGAAAGTTGAATGTTGAATGCGAGCACACACAGGTGTTTATGGTTTGTCAGGTGCTGCAGATGTAGTTGAGCCAGCTCTGCTACGCCCTCCAAGCAGGAAAATGCAAGCAGCTCCAAGCACAACAATAATTTATATAGTGAGAGGCTTACAGCAGTGCCCTTTCAGTGTTCTCCACTAAAATTTTCAATGACCGGGTGGTAGGTGGCTTTTTTTTTTTTTTTTTGCGAGCGGGTTCGTTTTGTTGAGCGGTGGGGGGGATGCGTTTTATTTCGTGATATTGCGCACTCAATCGCGCGTCTTCCAGTGCTCTTGAAATTCTCCGTTTTTTTTTTTTTCTTTCTGTTTTTGACCGGGCGGCCAAGGATTCTCAGCGGGCGCATATATTATGAACAGGCGGCGATTGCGCAATCACTAAGAATGAGCGGGCGGTCATTCACGATAGTGAAGAACCCTGCCTTTGGTGGGGCCGTGACATATTTTAACTTCATTTATTTATATTACATTAAAATATACAATATGAATATTATTATATATCAACTTTATATTATAAAATATCATATTGAAAGATATATTAACCTTTTCGCGCCCATATGACAGTTCACTCCTCTGCCCAAATAAGGATTTTTTTTTTTGTGTGTGTTTTTCGATTGCCTTGGGGTCCCCAGAAAGGGCTGGTGTAGCTGCAGGCTTTCATTCCAACTAAGCCATTGCACATCTGGATTGTGCTAATGAAGGTCCTCAGCAAAGGAAAATTCAAACTGATCATGTATCTCTGAATATTTGCTCTGGATAAGTAAAATCTGCTACATTTTGCTGTAAATAAATGTGTCCAACTTGTGCCAAAATGTAAGCAACATCTATTTTTACGGTTTCATGCCATAGAGTAAAGAAAAAAACTCCCGCACACGGTCCTCTCAGTTGCAATTAATTTATTAGTCGACGTTTCGGTCAGCAGACCTTCCTGAAGACAAAGTTGTCTTGAAGAAGGTCTGTTGACCGAAACATCGACTAATAAATTAATTGCAACTGAGAAGACCGTGTGCGGGAGTTTTTTCTTTACTCTAGTCCACAGTTGGCCTTACTCTTATGCACCAGTCTGCTCACCGGCGTGCAAAAGTTTTTTTTTCTTGCTACCGTTCCATGCCATGTAATGCTATGGTTAACTCAGAATTTGACTGCAATGAATTTCCTCCTGCCCGTGAGGTGTATCATTCCTAGTCATGTTCTGATGAAGAACAGCAGCTTTTAATACTAGTCTAGAATATTCTCTTGCATACATTTTAACTTGTGGTGGTTCTAACATATGTTTGTTCAGATAGCTGTATGACCTTCCTTCAGTGTGTGACCCTCCTCAGCTATATGAGGACTCCAATCTTCCTGCATTAAACCAGGCAAGACTGGCTGCCCGGACCAAGGCTCTGCATCTACAACTCCCTCTTCCCCCCCCTCGGAATAATGCCCTCTATAATATCCAAAGTCTCAATAGCACAATGTTTCTCTTCATCACCATAATCCTCAATATATATTCCACCCCTTCAGAGACCTTATGCTGGTAGATTTGCATTACAACTACATTACTAGCAGAAGCTTCTGTCAGGACTTCAAGTGTAAGTGTGTCAAATGGCAAGGCCATATAACCACCTTTGCCCAGCAGCATCCAGTTTTGCTGTAGTAAGGACATAATGGGTTGTTTTCAGTCAGTACTGTGAACTCTGACCCTTATAAATAGTCATGGAACTTTTCATTAATTGCCCTTTTTAAACACTTGAAATTCTAATTTGTGAACAGGATAATTCCTTTCACTTTTGCTTAGACCACGACTGGCATAAAAAAAATGACCCTCATCTTGCCATTCTGAATTTGATTAAGTGCTGAATCTAGTCCTCTGAGGCTTGCGTCAGTATGCATAATATATTCAGTTTCCAGTCTGCCTAGCCCAGCACGACCACAGTGGCCAACTTCATTTTAGACCAATTAAAAAGCCTGTGTTGGCAGTCTTCTGTTCGCCTGTCTCCCAGAAACTGCGGGGCTCTGGTTTTAGCTGTGGGAACGTTTGTTCCAGTTGAGAAATCTCCTTTCAGTGGAATAAATCACAATCTTTGTTTACAATAATTTCCGGGTAGAAAACCCCTGTGCCATGTATACAGTTTAATAGTGCAGAGCACGTTGTGGAAAATGATTAAGTCTTGTTGTGTATGGGGGTGCCTTCTTATGAAGAAGAGGTGGAGAAGAGTTCAGGATTTTTGTATTTCGATCTGTGGTTGGGCCACAGACTAAGGAAAACGGCCGCTTGAGTTTTCCCAAAACTAGCAGTTTGCGTGGTAAAGGTTGCCGATTTCGCGTATCTTTGCCATTCACATTAACCGGAAGTTGTCCATCCAGAAGTGACTGCTGTTGTCAGCGGAACGTCACAGTAATTTGGCCTATAGGTCATTCAATGACCTTTTGAAACTGGAATACCTTTCCACTTATCACATTTAATATTTCAACCCAAGGAAAGATTTGTCTTCCCAAATTGTCCTAAGCACGGGCCATTTTTGATGGCAGATTCTTTTCCTGGATCTGGGCAGATGCTAAACTCCGATATCTAATGCTCTAAATAAACTGCAAATATTTCAAACAACTTGCGTTTAGATGGAGTCTCCATCATGGAGATCATTTTGATTCATGTTCAGACATGAGTTTTAGAAGAGTCGTGAATCTCTACACATTTCTCTTGAAGTTCCGGAGAAGATGACTAAATCATCAAAAAAGGCTACCACTTCCTCTAAATTAATCTCAGACGTGACGTTCTCCATTGCTCTCGGAAATGTTGCATTTGAATTGGTTAAATCCGGTGGGATTTTGCCAGTTTCCAAAAGGTGTTGTGAAAGCTGCTTTAGGTTGTTCTTTGAGGGGTGGGGGGATGGTGCGGTTAATGGCTGCTACATATTTTTTCATGCAAGGTGTATACAAACTTCGGTCTTCAGGCACATTTTTTTGCTGGAGTGCATCTTCAGAACAGATAAATATTGGAAAATTAATTATGAAAACCTGGTAAAGATATAAGCATTCATGTCTTTTAATGACTTGGAGACTTATGAAATTTGGAGGTACACTGAGACATTTTGACTATGTCTAGGTTCTCAAATGGAAGCTGCCTGAACTCTTGGCCCACTTTGATGGCTGGCTTGGGCAATTGAAATGTTGTTGCTTTTGATTTGCAAAGCCACTGGTTTTAGATCTGCTTTTATCATGTTGAAGGAGGGGCCTGGTGTCTTGGCTTTGCGGGGGTCTTGAAGAAACCTGAGCCACACCAGTGGCCAGAAGTAGCGAAATGTAGAGGGGTGTGAATTTACGTGGCTACTTTAGTTTTTACATGTCCAAACTTGTCTGAATTTTAAAATGTCCGTCTAAAATACGGGAAGCCTGGCACCTGGCTAAACCCTTGACGAGCTGTCATGGCCAAGGTTCTGGATCTTCCAAGCTCTCTGGAATGGTGCCCTAACTATTCAAAGTCTCAATGGCTTAAAGTTCCTCTTCATCATCATCATCTTCAAAGTATTCCTCCTCTTCAGAGTCCTGATGCATGTGAATGTGCATCACAACATTCCTGGCACAAGCTGCTTTCAGGATCTCTGGTGTAAGGAGTCAAACAATGATTTTTACACTCTGTCTCCTTGCCCCTGGGAATCTTCTACCTCTGCCGCTATCTCGTGTGGCCTCCTAGACAGGCAGTTGGCTTCGGTGCGACTTGTGGCTGACCTGTACCATTAGTCAGAGTTGTAAATGGCAAGGACATTAACCACCTGTACCCTGCAGTGTCCAATTTAGCAACAGTCAGGACACGAGTAATGGGTTGTTATAAGTTATATCTGTGAATTCTGCTCCATGTAAGTGAATGGTCTTTGAACTTTTCACTAATGGCCCTTTTTCATACAAAAAAGTTGATATGTGAACAGGATTATTCCTTTCGCTTTTGCTCAGACCATGACAGGCCTAAGAAATTACCCTCATCTTAGCATTCCGAATTTGGTGAAGTGCTGCACCTTCTCCTCTGAGGCCTGCATCAGTACACAGAATAAAAGGCAGTTTCCAGTCTGCAAAGCCCAGTGCAGGCACAGCGGCCAACTTCATTTTAAACCACTCAAAGCCTGCTGGCAGTCTTCTGTCCACCTATCCTTGAGTAACTGCTGGGCTCAGGTTTTAACTGCTGGCACATCTGTTCCAGTGGAGAATTCTCCCATCGACAGGTCATTTAATGGCCTTTCAAGTCCAGAATACCATTCCATAAATCACACACAATATGACAACCCAAACGGTCTGACCTCCCTTATTGTGTTAGACACAAGCCTTTCTATGACAGCAGTTACTTTTCCTGGATCTGGGCAGATGCCAGACCGATAACTGATGCCCTAAATGAACAATAGGAGGCCAAGTCGTTTGACTACATTTGATGCTTATCTATTACCCCAGATGGAGGAGAGTTTTGCTCTGTGCTTTCTATAAAGAGCAGTTCCTACCAAATCAAATGGGAGCATAACTGATCGTCCTAAGACCGCCATTACGACACCTTTCAAGAATCCTGTAATTCGAGAATGTTCAGCAGGGCTAAACCAAATTACTTGCAACATTTTCGAGAACAATGGGGAAGGTCATGTCTGGGATTAATTTCAAGGAAGTTTTTGCTCATTTTGAGGATTTGATAATCTTCACTGAAACTCTTGAGCAATTTGAAGAGTGATTCATGTCTGTTCCTAGACTGATGTCTGAATATGGATTGAAACCATCTTGTTGAAATGCAAGTTCTTCCAAAATTCTGCCATCCTCAGCTATCTGTTTCTCTTTTCGACGAAGACTATTGGTGATGCATTTTGGCTGTTGAACTCTTTATACTGGTTTCAAATGAATAGCTCTCGTTGGTGATGATTTCACAAGTCATCTAAATTAGGCGAGGGAATCCACTAAGAATGCTCTTTGAAGGGGGTGTCATCTGTGAAAAATATTTTGTGTGTGAATCTGGGAGCCTGTCCAATGTCTAAGTCATGATAAGAAAGCACGCTGATAGCCTCTGTCTGAATTCTGTCAGTAATGTGCTTTTTATATTTCAAATATCTTTTTTGAGTTTTCATCACATACAGTATCTGTATAAAAGAATACAAAACACAAAAATACCAGAATACCATAATATAGTGAAACAGAAAACACCAGGGTTAGGCAGTAATATTCCATATTGCCACAGATGGAATAGTAATGTGCAGAACAAGTAAAACAGACAAGTCTCCGTGGCAGTGACAGTAATACCTAATATAGTGCAATAGCCCTTCCTACCCTCCCAGCCCCACCCTAGTAATGTGCTTTTTTACCCTGCTTAGACAGGTGGATCACTAAAGTTGAGCTCTAACTTCACTTCCACAGGAACAGCATGATCTAGGCTAAATCTCTATAAAGACGGCTGTTGTGCTTTAACATCTTGCCAACTTGTTAGTAAATTTGTCTGGATTTTTGTGTTTGAACCATTGGAGAACTTCTTCCTTTGCGATAACAGCTCGGGGTGGTGTAGTCAAGTTATGCTCAGACATATTCTGCATGAAGATCTTAACTCGAGTGTTTGGTCACATGTACTGTGTGGCTGTGGACACAAAACCCCCTTGCTGATGAGGAAAAATGCTTCTTCTTTCAGTGTCTGTTTTTGTTCATTCTACAGTCTGGCTCTTTGCATTCACCTATCGCAGTTTCAGTTGGGGGTTTTACTGGCTACTCTCACCTTCTTGGAATATCAATCAATCAATCAATCAATACCTTTATTGGAGGACAAATTAGAGGTCACATGGTCAGCAGCGCTTCAGTCATTGTGGAGTGGTAAATGTTTTAAATATTGAAATTCTGCCCTCTCCTCACAGTCCTGTATGAGACATTTGAGGAAACTGGTTCCCATATGGAGGGGAATGACCTCATTGGAGTCATTGTCTGGACAAATTAGAGCCATAACTCATGACGCTTTACATCATTTCCACTGTTTAATTTTTTGAAAACGGATCTCCTCATTGATGTAACCAAGGAACCTTTTGTCCTGCGCCAATGTTCATTGAGGGTGGAGTTTAAGACAGGAATTGGAATTCACCCTAAGTCTGGCCATTTGTCATGGTAAAAGGGCTTTGAAGTGCATCACCTGTGAACCCATTTCGAATAAACATGAACAGTGAACTTTATATAAGTGGGCTACAGAATAACATGGTTGACCTACTAACCCATCAGGCTGGCATGAATGTTCTAATCTACATCTAATTGCCACTTCTTGGCTGCTCTTTTTCAAATGCGGGACAGTTCATATGACATCTTGGAACCTCGATTCCCCTTGCGCACGGGCACTGACTCGGTTTTAATGCGAGGAGACGTTTTCAGCTGAGCTGCGCTGATGGTTTTTCCTTGTCCCATCTTTGCTTTGTTTGCAGTACAAGTTCTGCATTTGGTGCTTTGCTGCATTTCTGTTAGGTGAGTTCATCTTCTTCACAGTCCTGACAAAAGAAGATCCTGTTTGACTTGCCTTGCGATGTAGCTGTAGCCTTCTGAGGCTCTTCCACCATGTCTTTCTGAAGCTTGTCACAGTGGGGCAATTCCGAGGTATTGTCAACCAAATGTCCCCTCTGTGACAGACACTAAAATTATCCCCAAATGGAAATGGAGGGAACAAAGGAGCTTTTTCCTCCCAAATATAGTAGTGCACTATTTACCCATAAATTGTAAAAAAAAAAAAAAAAAAAAAAAAAAAATTCTAATGCCTCAACAGAATTTTGTTTGGGGGACGGTTTAGTTGTCACGGAGGGGACATTTTGTCAAGATGTCTCTGAATCACCCAGTGCTTGTCACCAACCATGGTATTATCCTGTTTTATGCTTCTATGAAGCACTGCATCTTTCAGGTTCTCACAGAGACAACAAACTGTCCTGTACACTGGAAAAAAAAGAACATGGGCAGTTTTCAATGGTGTTTTCATTGATGGTAGCATGTTTTTTGGATGCCGTAACCGGAGCACTGCTGAGAGAACATCTCTGCCTCAATTGCCGTCTCCCACCTCTTTCTTTCGCTCTCACTTCTCATAGGGAATTTGTGTAATTCGGACACTTGTAGGCTGATTTCCCCACTAGGATCCTCACACCTGAGCAATCAACTAGCGTGTCACCCTAAGAGCCCTTTATAAATGGTTTCAGTTGCTGCTAGTGGGGATGTTTTATTTCTAAACCTCCATGATGCTCTATGACCCTTTTGAGGGCAGAACATGGTCCTTTTAAGTACTTTGATGCCTTTTCAGTTGCACCTTGATGTGTTTGAGTAAATCTGTAAAAGAGCTGGTCTCTATTCTCCACACAGCCACAAGCCGTCTCTAGTTCCTCAAAGTCCTCCACAGCTCTGGTATTAGGGACTTTAAGCAACGGCAGATTTTGAGACGGCTACGGCACCCGGAAATACATCTGCGCTCCTCTGATCGAGACTTAAGCCGGTGTGCCGGCGTTGCCTTGCCGTAGCAGGCTGATCTACTACGGAGGAAGAGCCAATCTCACGTAGTCGCGACAACGCGTGGTTCAGGTGATTGCATTAAAAGGTTTTCATTGGATTTCTGAGATGAAATGTGTTCTACAATTGATAGTGACACACTATAGATTACATGTTTCAGCGAACCATTCCTGAAAATTACGGTACTTCTATGAAGCCGATTGAGAAAATTCAAAGACTAGGCTAATTCGGGGAATGTGAACTATAACATCAGTATAAATGCACAATTTCAACCGCGCATCCAGGACACCAAAACACGCTGAAAAAGACCGCGATTTTCAGCGAGCACTGCACTGCAATCAACCTGGAATTTTAGGTATCTGACGTAAACATACGGCCAGCCTGGCGCCTATTGTCACGTACCTATACTATGTATTTCACTGTATAAAACCATAGTGAACTATCTTCTGCTGTAGGCTATATTCTCCCCTCATCTTTGCATTGCATACGGTATACAATTTCTCTGTATGCCCTATACATATCTATATTTACTCCAATGTACATTAGTGTCTTTATACTCCCATGCATATAGCACACATATGCTATATATGCACACGCCTATGCACTTTACCATTCCTTCACACTCTGATTAGATGTGTGCTTAAATCAGCTGACTGCAACTGATTTCCCACGGATCAATGTGCGTATACTGACGGAAAATCTAAAATGCCGCGGAAATGTCACTTTCATCTGACGATGTTTCATCAGAAGACGTTTTGAGCCATTGCTGTGCGCTGCTGTCTGTTAAAAAAAATCTTGTACGTCATTCATCTGTCCAAAGGTGTTCTGGTCCGCTGTAGACAGTCAGCCACTCTGCTGTTCTTATAAGTAACCACAGCTGTCAGAAGGTTGTGACATCGCCTGTACTGTTGTGAAAAGTCAGCCCGTTGCTTAAGGTCCCTACTATGGCTTTGAGGCTACGGCACCAGCGTCAGGAGAGATTTATTTCTGGGCACCATAGCCGTCGCAAAATCCGCCTTTGCTTAAAGTCCCTATTGTCTCCAGTGCAGAGCTACATGAACAGCTGGAGAGAAGAGACATTGAAAGTTTTCACCTTTTTGCTCTCTGTGAGATGATTGTCTTTTGTTACTTGGCCAATTTACACCCGCCATATTTTATAATCCACTTCATTGCCTGCATTATTTGACTCCGAGAAGCTTTTCACTCTGTATTGTACACTGTTTAAGCGTGTTTATTAGAAGTGTAACGATACGGTGGGGTCAGGATACAATACGTATCCCTATACAGGGGTCGCGATACGATAACGTATCCCAATACACTACAAATTATTTTACTGCTGATTTTCTTTCTACTAACAAGTAAGCAGCAACACTGAAAGATTTCTCAAGACAAGGCTTTTGAAGTTTATTAAAACAAAGGGATACAGATAGTTTACCTTTTAGGTACCACTGTGTGTTTACTGTTCAGGTCAATGTCTTCAACTGAAAAAATTGATAAAAGCTGAAAAGGTCTCCACTACTATTCACTAGAAGAAACAGTCATATTGCAAACTAATGATAAGTAGTAGTTAACTTGAAGTCTGAAAACTTAACCTCAAACAAGTTGAAACAACACTTCAACAAATTGCATTTGGAGCGATGCAACCACATGGAATATGAGGCAGGTCACGATGTTTTCATTTTGAAGTGATAAACCCAGAAATTGCAACATTTTCTAAGAAAATATGCGGACTATTTGAAAAAGCCTTGTGTATCCCGATACACGTCCTCCAAATCGATGTATCGTATCGGAGGCTCTGTATCATGATACGATACTGTATCGGCGTATCGTTACACCACTAGTGTTTATCCATTCCCTGTCTGAACTACTTGTTCTACCTCAACTGTTTAAACAACCATGGCAATAGTCACCAGGGTTGATTGGTGGAGAAATTTATTGGACAGTATTAGTGTGGAAACAGGAGTTTCAAAGTCCCTTACCGTCTCTGTGTCTACAAACACAACACTGAGACCATTAAAAGACTTTATTCCAGCTCCTCTTTATTGTGTTCTGCTCCATCACAGGACAATAATTCTGATGCTCCTCTTTCTAATCCTTTACCTCAACCCTTAGTTGGTCAGCTATTTCACTTAATTGCAGCATTGGAAATAGTGAGTCACATTCTGCAACAGGGTTGGGTTCAATTACTTATTTCAATTACAATTACAATTACTTTCTGGACAGAATGTTTAATTACAATTACTTTTCGATAAAAATTCAATTAAAATTAAATTACAATTATGAAAGTAATTGACTACAATTACTGTAATTGTAATTGAAAAAAAGTAATTGAACCCAACCCTGTTCTGCAAGACCTCTAATGTTACTGCTACCTGAAAGGCAATCAGCATTGTCTTTAAATGTTAGAGATTTTGACACTAGCGGGTCAGTGCTCCACTCACGACATCTTTGACTAGGATTTTCATTTTCTAGCACTCATGAAATTCACAGATGATAACCTCTGGTGTTTCCCGAATTCTACAGCTGACCTTTACATCACTGAACACTTCTTCAATATCACTCTGTTCTTTGCCTTTGTCAACAGTTCCCATAACTTTTGACCTTTCAGGATTATAACTCCTCGCAAACTCCATTATCCAACAAAAATTCTACAATTACAAATTAAAGTTTGAAGACAAAACCCCTCAGGTTCAGGTGCCATTTTGTAACCCTTCTGAAATTTTGTCTCTGTACAATTGGGTTTGGATTCATTAAATAAACTGGGCTGTGTGCTCTTTGTAAGTGTATTGACTCTCAGCACGATTAAATTAAATTTAATTATGCGGCAGCTTTATTGAATATCCTGTACCTATGGGAGTGTCAGTCTTGCATGCCGCGATATATAATCAATTAAGAGAACCGCAAGTTTATATAAGCTCAGCAAATCCAACAGAACAACCAAAGGAGAGAAAAAATACTTCTTTTTTTATGTCTGATTAGAATTTAAGGAATCATTAATTATGAGTCTAAATGGCACAAATCCTTACAAATTTCCTGTGTCTCACTTAGGCCTACAGTCGCATTTAGGACTGAGGTTTTTATTGGGGACTAACCGAAAGTCTTCTATTGAGCATCAGTTTGTGGCCTTGGATGTGACCTTTGACCTTGACTTGAAGGTTTAACAGAAAAAATGGCCCTGTTTTTGGCTCATTATTGTATCCCCGGGATGCTATGGATTTACATTTGACTTGCCTCTACAGTATCTGCTGCCATGGCCACTTCTGTACAGCTTTCTTGCAGTCAAACTGCTTTTTACAGTTGTGACCCCATTTCGTTCATCGTTGACATGGGTATTGGTAGTGATAAGATCATGAGGCCTATTGATTTTGGTTGCTATTTGATAAAAATGAATTAATTGCGGATCAAAATGGCACAGGTCCATGCAAAAAGGGCCCATTTTCATTTGCTGTCAAGATTTCAGCCTTGTTATGTATTAAGAACTAATGGGATCCCATATGTGGTTTATCAGTTTGTGACCTTGGGCTTGAGCTATGATTTTACCGTGAAGGACGAATGCTGATCTTTCAGTATTGTTTGGGCGGCCAAGTAATGCATGTGTGTAAGAATACACGTATTGGCCTTCGGTGTATTTGTGTGTATATTAATATTGTTGTGTTTAAAGTTGAGCGAAGTTCCCAAATAGGTAAAATAATAACTCTTGCAGTGTTCTGTTGGCTCTCCTTATAAGACCTGTGGGGAGGTGGAGGTGAGGGGGTGCAGTGATCAGGCTTTGATGGTGTTTATTATGTCCCCCCCCTGCCGAGGGGAGACATATTGTTTTGGGCTTGGTTCCTGTTCACATTCCCGTTCACGTCGGCGTTCCCACTTCGTTTCCGGAGCATAACTCCAAAACTGTTTGCATGATCTTAAGGAAACTTTTCACCCTTACTACTCAGGTCCTGAAGTGGTGCCTTTTGGCATGTGCCTGTCTGTCCATCCGGATGTGATCAATGTCTGTCCGGAGCATAACTCCTAAATCGTTTGCATGATGTTAACGCAACTTTGCACACTTACTGCTCAGGTCCTGCCCTGGTGCCTTTTGGTATGCGGCTGGCTGTCTGCCCGTCTGTCCATCTGTTTATCCGTCCGTCCGGGGGGGAGACATACGTTTTTACGAGTAAAAACACATTCTAGTTTCTAAAACAATATTATAGTATTTAAGGTTGATATTCTGTCAAGTCTCGCTGTGTTCTGTCTACTCTAGTTGTAAGAACTGTGTGAAGTTAAGCCATTTTATTTCTATAGCACATTTAAATACAACAGGAGTTGCCACCAAAGTGCTTCGCAAGGCAAGTGGTTGGGCTAGGTAGTACACACATCAGGAGCCCACAGAAACAAAGAAGAATAAATTAAATAACATGTAAAACACGTAAACAGAGAATGAGGAACAACGAGAAACTTAAACATAAACAGAGAGTGATGGCATAAATAAAAGCAATAGTAAAAAAAAATAAATAAATAAAGGCAATAGTAATAATATAATAACAGCTACTAAAGTGCAGAGTGTAAAGTGCATGGTGGTGTGTGGAGGGGGGGGGTTAGATGGAATTAAAAGCAAGGGAAAAGAGGTGGGTCCTTTGAAGCTAATAACAGAGGGACAAGACTGAATGTGGGGTGGGAGGGTGTTCCAGAGTCTTGGGGCGGCAACAGAGAAGAGAGAAGGCCCGGTCACCTTTAGTTTTCAGGCATGAGTGGGGAACTGTAAGGAGCTGTTGTGAGGAAGACCTGAGTGACCTGACTGAGGAATATGGAGAAATCATATCTGTGATGTAGGAGGGAGCTAAACCATTAGGGCCAACTGTGGGGAGGTGGGGGTTGGGGGCGGGTGCAGTGGTCAGGCTTTTTATTGCATACTTTAACAATATTGTAGTGTTTAAAGTTGACTGCCGTTCTGTCAGCTCTTGCAGTGTTCTGTCGGCTCTCCTTGTAAGAATTATAGGGATGTGTGTGGAGAGCGGCGGGTGGGGGGTGGGTGCTCTTCCAATTGAGTTGGCAGTACTGAATTTTACTGGGCTGGCTCTTATAGCGTGTACGCACCACTCAGTCTGTGGGATCACAGTATTGTGGCAGCGAGCAGAATCCATCAGAAGGAGTTAGCAGGAGTGGCACTCAGTTGAGCAGTGAGCAGTCATATCTTATTCCAGTGGCACTGTCTACGTGCATAGCTCATTTGCACAAAGAGTGCACTAGGCAAAAAGGAAGCAAAAGTATTTCTTAGTAACCCTGCAATTGTGAAATGCCAGGGAAACCTTTGTTAACCCATTAAGTCCTGTGGGTAATGCTATGGTACTACACCCAAATCCCATGGGCTTGATAAAGAAACAAGATTAATTATATATGGTTAACAATTTACTCTGTATCTCTTTATTTAGGCAACCTCAAGTCTTGAAATGTAAGACAAGTTCTTTGCCTAATAACAAGGAACATTTTGATTGATAAATCACAGTGATTAATAAAATATTTAAGGACTACAGCCCTTTCAATCTTTCATATTAAAACATTTCCTCATTTGCAGCAAATGAAACACTGAGTCAATGAACTATAAAGTTTGAAATTTTTTCAATGTACAAAGAAATGAGCTTTAGAATGACACAAAACTGTTTTAAAATAATCTTAGATATTTTACTGCTAGTTATTCTTGAGTTGCAAATGACAAAATTATGATATAAACTATTCAGTGTCAACTTCAAATATCGCGCCTCCATGACAGTCCACCAGTTATGCGAGGTCTCCAGTGTGGTACAGGATAAGTAATTTCGATCACTGAATACTGAGTAAAGTTGCATGGGCACATGGTGTGATTTTAGAGTCAAAATAAACCTCAGGTCCTCTCCTATTCGCTTAAGTACAATAGAAGGCACTAGGATCAGTATAACAATGGTTTTGATTGGTGTGAATCACGGAAGGTCGAGAGTGCCATATGGCACTCTTGGGACTTAAAGGGTTAAGGGTTAAACCATGTCCAGTGTACACTCACTGTTATATCTTACACACTTGCTCATGTCACGACTTGTTTGCATTCTCAATCTTTGCCAGGTAAGTTACTTAAACAAATTGCTCAACCAACTGAAGAAATGCTTTGGGCATTTTACCTGTTGGCACTACCACCAGTGACTTTGTTCTGCCTGTGGCTGCCCGCCAGGTAATTTTTTATTTATTTCTTTATTTATTGGTCCAATGACGTGGATAAGACGTGACTAGTAGGCTTGTATGGCTCTTTCTGGATAAGTGCTGACTCGAAAGTCTTTAAACGTCTTAAGCCATCGAAACCTGCGGTTGGAACGAATCTCGAACGCTAAGAGGAAGGCTTTGTTCGTTTGACAGGTCTCTCATTGTTTTGCGCTTTGCGTTTATACAGCCTACACGTCTGCCAGCTAATAACCCCCTCGGTGAGCCGCACTGTCATGCAGCCAGTTGTTTCAAGGACAGTGCTACTGAAAGACGAGGCCTCACAGGAAGGGGAGCTAAGGTTAGCCGCGTCTCCGCCTTCAGAGTCTGACCGTAGCAGGCGGCTGCGGGTGGTATGCTGTCAGCTAATGAGTCTCATTGGATTAGATGGGCCCGTGTGGACCCAGCAAAGAATTAAGGGCGGGTACTCTGATCCACACAAGCCTGGGCTGTTCTTAAGTAGCTGTTTCACATTGCACATAGCGCAAAGTACGGGTGGTCATCTTTTCAACTTATTGGTAGACTCCTTATTTCAGTAATGAGCCATAAAAAAACAGAAACTCCCGCACACCGTCCTACTTGCAAAGATATTTAATGGTGAATAGCAATGTTTCGGTCAAAAGACCTTCATCAGGCAAACAATCAGTTTAAAGGGGCAGGACATTATAAAAGGTTGTAGCTACAAGCCTGCAACCAATCAACATTCTAATAACAGATCTGAGTCAATAAGTATACGAGTCAATAAACAAATATAAGAAAATAAACTTCAAATACCTGACTCAGAATAAAAAGGTACAAAGAAAGTAGTCTATAACAAGATATAAGTTTAACAAATTACATTTCAAGGATTAGATCAGAGATTAAAATGTAATTACACGATCACAATTCTAATATTGTCAGTTAGTAGTTGCCCCGACCTCAGTGGGAAAAAAAAATGAGCCATGAAAAATGTGGACCTTATAGGCTAAGCATTTACGCAGTGTAACTGTTCAGATCATGGAAAGTACTTGTCTTATTAGGTTTGTGCTCATGCCTTATCTCATAGACTGTGAATGCTTGGCTGCATCGAACCATCGAAGTGACGTCAGATACGACGGGATGTAACCGAGAGGGTGTATTTTTAAAATGTATGAATCGGTGATGTTGGCAAAACAAATGCAGCCCCCTTATATTTTAGCGTATGCTTAGTTATTCATTAAGCGTGGTGATTCATTAAGCGGAGATATGAGTCACTTGTTGGATATCACACTTGTTTCTCCCCACACATGAAATGCAAGCTGTGTATCATATGCTGAATGAGACTCGCTGGGTCTGCGTGATTCACCACCAAATTCACAAATCCTCACTGTCACAGAACGCTCTCCCAGTGATACTGGAGTGTTTCGACTATGCTTTAGATCTATGCGCTGCATCGTTGTGAGAATTTCCTGTGTTGCCTTGGATAGATGCTATACTTCGCGCAGGCTACAGCCAGCAAATGGTGACGTCTCTTCACAAGTTGTTTAGAAATGGATGTTCAGTAGAAATGGATGTACAGTACCAGTCATAAGTTTGGACATACCCATATTTTTCTTACAATACATGCTGAATAAAGAAACGAACACCCTTCATCTCGGGGCGGCGGGGGGAATAAAAAAAATCTAATGCTTTAATCAATCACTTACCAGTGATTGATTTTTTTTTTTTTTTGGTCATAATTTCTGAGAATATTCATATTTGTTTTTCTTTTATTAGGGCAATTAATGAGCGGCCATCTAAGTTCCCAAAGATGTTCTGCGCTTGTGGTTATTTGGTTTTCATTTACCTTTTTTGCCAAATAAGTCCCAAAACAGCTTGATTTTAATTTGGCCGTTGGAAAATGGAAAGCGCTTGTTGTTTGTTCACTTTGAAAAATATGCCTTCTTTGAGAATTCCACATTTTTGGGCACCATTCAAAAGTGGCGAATGGATAGGCATGAGCAAGTGTTTCCATACGTGCATGGTAGCAATGCAGAGTTAAGTCGAGCAAATTCCTGAACACTCCATTTTTAGTGGCTTTGTTTGCCTAAAGTAGACGTTTTTAAGCTCTGCCTCTTATTGTTTCTTCTTGATAGTAAAATTTTTGGGGTCGGACACATATTTTTTGTTGGACTGTGTCTGGTGAGTGAGAAACATCGTAGATACTTAATTTTATCCGGCCGTATTTCTGTCACGCAGTATGAAAACTAAAATCCTCAAGCACTGTGAACATGCCTCGTGAACCCTTTTCTTCTATATTTTAAGACTGCATGGATTTTACCGTACAATTAAATAGCCAAAACACACCATTTTCTTTGTAGTGCTCTTTGTGTGTGTGTGTGTGTGTGTGTGTGTGTGTTTGTGTGGCAGTTGACACAGCATATGATGACTTCGTCAGCCTCAAATACCAGCCATTCCTGACCCTTTCATTATCAAAATTCTGTTCTGAATAAAGCACTATTTCTTTTGAACATTGTTTTGTTTTTCTTCAACTCTTACACTCTTCTTTCTAGTTTAGACAGGTAGTGTTCAACCCTGGGGTTGTATAACCAAGGCATTATTGATATCTGGCTAGCAATCTGACTGTAGTTTTCACAAAATGTTTTGGCGGATGTCAGTTTAGCCACTGCTCGGCTTTTGAAGTGTGGTATTCTGAAGCAGTGCTTGTGACTGTTGTAACAGAGTGAAATTCCATGTTCGTATATCTCTGGATTTTTCGCTATATTGAAGTACACACTAAAAATCATCTGGTAAATTGATCCGGTTTACCAGGAACTGACACGATCTTCCTGGATTTGGCAGGTGGTTGGGTGCTAGTTTCAAACTCTGAGTTGGCAATGCCACATTTAACAAAGGTTTGTCAGATGTCTACCTTTTTCGAATAACCAGCAAAACGAAATGGAAAACATGCCACATTCCCACAAAGCTTTGCAGCACGAAGCGCTTTAAAATCGTCGATACATTTTATTGAAAACGAGAACCAAACTCAAAATCATGCGGCCTTTAACAAGCGCGAGGCGAACCAACTCTGGGTTTGTTACAGGTGTTCGTCTCTGGTTTGGTTCTCGTGAAAATGTATCGACTTTAAAGCATTGTGGTGCGAAGTTTTGCGGGAATGTGGCATGTTTTCCATTTTCTGTTGCTGGTTACTTGAAAAAAGGTAGACATCTGACAAACTTTTTTTACAGCTCGGCCGTTTTCTTTGGTAGGCCTGTTTTATATAGTGACTCAAAATCAGAGTAGGTCTAAGTGTTCTAATATCGGTGCAAAGATGCGGCTCAGTCACTGCACCCACCGCACTTTCACGAAGTTGCACGAGAAAACACTTGCTTTGCTTAGAAGAATGAATGTAAACAGCTACAGCCTTACAGCTGCAGCCTTGTCTGACAGACTCAATTGTAATGTGAGTATTTATGTGCTCTGACCACCTGTGCTGCTGCCTGGTGACCCTGCATCTGTTTGTGGTCCGCTGCCTGCAGAAACATTCAGAATATCCCACCGGACAAGGGAGAGCAAAGGGAACAATATTCATCATAATTCTACTCTCGCCTCCACCCCCAGTCATGTTATTTTCACTCTTATTTTGTCTCCGCCGACAGATTGTTGCCAGAAACGTGTCTGCCTCTAAGAGCTTTGGAGACCTTGCATGTCTTTATCGCTGATGCTTCAGGCTATACTTGATTGTGATTGGTGGAGTCGTCCACAGCGACAGTTCTTCACTCAAAACTGTAATGTAGTTTTTCTTGTTGTTTGCACAAAAATGTCTCCTGACCAGAATATGTGCTTTGAAGCGCTCGGGCTGGAATCTGTTCCTCCCAGGGCTTGGCTGTTAGGAGACATTTGAGTTGATCTCCCGCTGTTGGGTCTGTCAAAAACGGGACGACTCCCTTAAGTTCTGTTTTGATACGAGCGCTGATGCGACAAAAGGAGAGTAACAATTTCTCACCACATGAATGCTTGTTTTTCATCCGTGCATTGAAACTGATTTATTGTTTTCATGCTAGACGGATTCAGATTTCTGGGCAGTTTACTATAAACATCGCCTTTGTGAAATTGGATGCCGTTTTGTGATAAATCGCTGCTGTCATCTCTTTGGAAGGCTTTGTTCGGTGACAGTGGGAAAGGAAGCCTCTCTACTGTCCACAAAGCGTAGCGATCAGTGTAGTGCCAGAATGGCTGCGGAGTCTCGGGTTCCTCGAATGGCTTGAGTAGGAAAGCTTCAAACAAAACAATAAGTGGTAGTTTGCAAGTCCCTCTTAACCTGTACTCAATTGAAAAAAGCCAAAAAAAAACCATTTGAAAATAAGTAATGTTTAAAGTAATGAACTTTTATTATTTGAATATTTTCCAGTGAAGTTGAGATTCATTCTTGTTCACCGCAAAGTAACATCACCTGTACTTTTAGTAACACTCAGCAGTTGTTTTAGAACTGATGGCAGTAATGGTTCTGAGTTTTGAAAGCGGAATTGGCTCTCATCCTTGCATGCTAAGTTGCTGTAATTGTAGGCTACTAAGGATTCATGGTTGTTGTCTCTGCCGTTGGTACCGTGGAGATTTTCAAATTTCAAATGATTCCAAGTTGATATTTGATGTGGGCATGGGTTATGTTTGGGTCACGACACCTGCTGATTTTTAGTTGCCAAGGCAACAGAATCGCCCGATTAAAGCACAATTTCATGCTGAAAATGTGCCTGTTTCAGTGCATGGCTTGTGAACGCTCTAGTGGTCAGTGTTTTCAAGGTATCACAAGCAGGCACTCGGGGGCACCACCCATGTGGTCACAGCCTACCGGACTGTCTAGTTTACACTTTGTAATCCACTGCATTTTCAATGAGGGATGGGTCCGGGGTGCACAAAGTGCTCTCAATTGGTGACAACGAAACCACACTGTTGTAGTACGTGCAGAATGTAGCTTGATCTGATCCTGTTGGAACAAGACGGGGCATCGTTGACCAAGACGGACCCTCTTAATAGTCAGGATGGTCAGTCTCTTGTTTGGCCTAGAGAATGCGACATCTATTATTTCTTGGAACATTTTGGAAAGTGGATTTGTCAGACCACAGTACTCTTTTCCAATTCTCCGTCAGTCAATTTCAAATGAGCTTGAGCTTAGAGAAGTTGGCAGTGTTTCTGAGTGGAGTTGCTATAGAGGGATTATCAGGCTACGTCACTACACAAGTCACCCCGCTGTACTGCGCATGTCGACTGCAGAAAGAGAGCAGGAAGAGCCGCAACCATGTCGTAAACGCGCAAGTCTTACAGACTTCGAGCATCAGTGCTGCAGCATGCCTACAGCATGACCCCAAGCTGAGAGAAAAGAGAACATTGTTATTAATTTCGAGCAATATAATATGTTAGACTCATTGGTTTGAATGGTGATAAAGATAGATATGCCCGCAGGCACTGCTGTATAATTGCAGCAAATGAGTTGTGTTTACTACAATAACGACAGTGACTGAAGACGAGGTTACATTGCAATGGAAAGATAAACTTTTATTGATCCCACAGTGGGGAAATTTCATTGTTACAGCAGCTCAAAAAGATAGTGATATGAGGGGGGAGCAAATGTGTACAACAAGTACAAAGGAAGCTAAGATTAATTTGTAACGTTATATTATTCTAAATTACATACCCAGCCATGCAGGTGCAGTTCGCAGTCAGGATGCGGTTGTTTTTCTTGTTCACAATTGCTATGTTTCCATCCACTTGTCAATCGAACTATCTGAAGTTCGCCAAAAATATTCATGCGAAGTAAGCAGGTGAAAATGCGTTTCCATCTAACGGCATTAAAGCGAATAAAAAGTTGTGCGTAATGACGTCACATGCTGTGACGCGGTCAAATTGGTGTATCGGATAGATTTCTGACATTTTAAGCTGTTTCCATTCATTTTCTCACTGAATCGCGGAACCTTCAAGTGAACAAAAGTAGTGTGTTAGCCGACTAGTTTAGCTAGTTAGCCAAAATGGATCGCATCTACCAACAAATGATGATAATTTGCACAAGTTGTACGTGCTTATGTGCCAGCTATTAGCAACATGGCAAACCATTATCAGAAGGCAACGATGGCATCAAAACACCGTCACGGTGCAGTTGCAGATTTATTCGGCAAGTAATGTTTCCTTCAGCATTCATCGCATAAGCCTTTTACCGATCAAGAGAAAATCCGATCAGATCAACCGTATAAACTTTGTGTCGATATTCTGGAAATCAAGTCGAATGTCACCGTTTCCATAAGGCATTTTTAATTCGATTTGACTTCATTCGCATAAGAACGTGTGGATGGAAACATGGCTAATGACCCAGACTTAATACACATATTATTTCAGAACTCTTTTTGCGAATGAAGGTAATTTCGGCGACAAGTAGGCTACCTACACCTGTTCTTGCAGCACGGTCACGCAACTTGCTGTAAAAAATAGACAGCTGTCCGATTGGAAAATGTAAACGGACGAAACCACGTACTTGTCACCAGAATTACCTTCATTCGCTGAAGAGTTCTGCAATGCCGCTCTCGCTGGAAAAAAAAAAAAAAAAATTACCGTCGCTGAGTGCCAGTGTATAGACCTAATTATAATTACATTATTTTTCTGTACTGAATGTAGCCCATTATTTGCTGTTAGATCGCATGGGGGAGAGAAGCCGTGTCTTCAATTGCCACTTGATTATTCTTGAATTGGAAAACGTGTTAATATAGGAAAACCATCTAGAATTATCCAGGACAGGTGTCTGTGCCCCCCAATTCCCTGTTCAAGCGCCGGGCTTGGTTAAGACGTATCCCATTCACTAATGTTAATTTAGCAGCATAACTTGTTTTATCACACGGGGATAAACTGTTGTAGTAGGCTACGCTGACAACATCGCTAGCTAGCCAACATCGCAACTGCAAGATAACCATGCCAACCTGTCAAACAGTTTAAAGGGACCGCTCTTTCTGCAGTCAAGTTGCGCGCGCATCCGCCGTGTTGATAAACAAATAATCCCTCTATATGGCCTCCTATTTGCATAGTTCAGCCTTAACATGCATTTGATGATGCCGTGACACAGGTAGCTTTCATGTGGCTCTTTCCATTGCAGAAGCACGTTGGTTCTTAATGCACTAATGTCTGAAGGCTTGAATGTCTCTTGCAAGCCTCATCTTTTCGGTACGAAGATTGCTGCAGTTTCTCTGTATTCTTGGAATCTATTAACTGTATTATGGACTGTCTGGTAAGAGACGATCATGTTTCTTAATTGCATGCTTAGAAACTTTGTTCTTAAACTGTTGGACTGTTTGCTCATGCAGGTTTTGGCAAAGTGGCGAACCTGAAAACATTTTGCTGGTTAACAGCTGCGCCTTTTGTGACCCCTCATTTTGTACACCGTCCTGACTGAATCACCTGTTATCAATTCAGCGGTTTACCTGAGGAATGTTCCAAATGGATTTTTCTTAAGATTCCACTACTTTTTCAGTCTTTCCATTCTCCTTTACCTGTTGATTTGGAGCATTTTGCATGCATCAGTTTTGGAATTTGCAAATATTTACTTAAACCAATGCAATATATTAGGTGAAACTTAAGACAATTTTTTTTTTTGTACAGTTTTCAACTAAATGTAGGGAGAAGAGAATTTACAAGTAACTTCATTCGTTTTTTTTTTTTTTTTTTTTTTGCATTATACATACTGTCCCAGTTCCTGTAAAATTTAGATTTTATGTACGTATCATACCATTAAGTATAAGGCAAGTAATAACTGTCTTTGTGTGTGCATTTGTGCATGTGAGTCCTTTGCATATCTCAACAGTCGTTCATCCAATGGACTTCAGACGTAGCAGTTGTATTGCTGAGGACTCAAGGAAATGCAGTGTTGAGTTTAAAATCGTTTGGATGAGCGGTTCTCGAGAAATGGAGAAAGCTGCTAGCACCAGTACTGCTCATGCAGCTGAGCCTCACCTTTCCAGTCTGGTGTGATTGTAATATTGTTATTGGATAGAATGAATGGTGACAGAAATGCCAGAAGGGGTCGAGTGGTTTGGGCAGGTTACTTTTGGTTAAGTATTAATCTTGCTGCTTGAACTGACTGTCCTCTGAGTAAATGTGTATTAGGGATGGAACGGTTCAAATAAAAAATCCAAACCGTTCGGTTCACTAGTCACGGTTCAGGGCATGTATGTATTGTTCGGTTCAAGGCATCCGCGGAAATTAAAGAGAAACTTATCAGTGGGCGCGGATGAGTGTCGAGTGCAGTATTCATGAGTTCAATTAGTCTTTTTGTGCCAAAAATGACAAAATGTGCAATAGGCGCCAGTAATGCTGCATTTTTATTTAGGCTGTTGCTACGGGTACGGCAGTTTTCCAATGCATTTTCCTTGTATAGAGGTATGGCAGTCCCCATTTCAAACCCTGCCCTAACCTAACCCTGACCCTTACCCTAACCCTTCCCCTAACCATAATCCCTAATCCTTATGATAATCCCTTCAAATCGAGTGCCATACCAATAAAAACTGCCGTATCTGTAAACTGTGCGTTTTGATTAAGTGACACTTGAAACCTAGGCGGCGTCCGAATAGTAGAAATTACGTCCTGTTCACCAATTCCCAACCCCTTCAGTGGCGGCCCCAGAACTGGGAATTTGGGGGGGGGGGGCGGCAGCAAAGATGCATGCCTTCATGACAACGGTTAGTCCTAGCTGGTTCTCAATCATTTTCCCTTATTGACGCGTTTTCCAATTATAGTAACAATCCATTGGCAATTGAAGACACGGCTTCTCTCATCATTCGATCTATCGGCGATGGGCTAAATTCAGAACAGAAAAATAATTTACATATAATAGGCCTATGCTTTACGAAGGACAAACTGCTCTGAAACTTCACATCAAGCGATTTAACTTGCGCTTCACGATCGTTTAAATTCCTTGTTTAAAGATGGAAAAATTTCCATGCATAAAGACTTCAATTCTACTTGAGAATCTCTGAAATTCGCGTTGATTGAACAATGACTGATCCGCGTTCCAATGAAATATCGCCTTTCACTCTCGGTACAGCGTGGGTTGATTTAAAACTGGGACTCGGCAATTAAATATAAAAAGCGTGAGACTCAAGCCATATGTGTGAGAGCTGACAGGTATGCGATTTTGAATAACGTTGATTTAAATGTAGCAAATACGCGTCCAGATTAATGACTGTCATCTTACCTAAACGCGGAGAACTAGCAGCACCTGATTGTGTGGAGTGCTCTCGGAGTGAATCTTTTGTTAATTATGAAAATGATTGAGAACAAGTCAGGACTAATAATTGTTTTAAAGGGATTTTCTCTGCTTCCCCCCCTGGCGCCGCCACTGAACCTCTTTTCTTTCACCTTTGAGAAAAAAAAAAAAACGCCATAAGGTAAAGGAAATGAGTAAAGCGTTATTCATAAGAGTTTAGGAAGACAAGCGCGCTAATAAGAGAATCCGAATACACTTACACTAGGCAACGTGATCATGCATCTCTTGCCGGTCAAGCTCGTTTGTTGTCATGATTGGCCGGATGAATGGCAGTCGCTTTAGGGCCATTCCATGTCAAATCAACCAAAATTTAGGAACTTTCCAGCCAAAAAAAAAAAAAAAAAAAAAAAATTTATTATATTCCCCACAGTGGAAGATTTATATATCTTGTGTGAAATGGTAAAATAATTAAGCTCAATTATTGCCAGTTCCTGAGATTTAGCTTCTTTTGGGTGGGGGGTGGGGGGTGGGGTCAGTTTTAAGAAAATCGCCATAATTTTGGAGTAAGTTTGAGGGCCTGAGATATACATTTGCAGAGCTGACAGACCCACAAGTTTCATTTTGTCATCAGAATAGTTGCTGAACTCTTGGCTTAAGCTACTTTTCTTTACTCAGTGTGTTTAGTTTACCTGTACTGTGGCCTCCAAAATTAAGGCGATTTTGTTAAAATTGACCCCCCTTCCCTAAAATAGGCTAGATTTCGGGAACTAGCAATAATTGAGCTGAAATATTTGATCTCAGTACTGCCAATGCATATCTCTTGAAATGTGCAAAGTTTTATCAAAATCAGAATTTTGATGTGGGGGGCTCTGGTTGAGTTGACACGGAATGACCCTTTAAATATTGCTGCCACACGGAACCGTGGGATAGCGTTATCTCCTTACTTTTTGAAAAGAATGGTTCTCTGTACCCTATGCTAAAGGAGGAAAATTAAGAAGCACAGAGACACCTTTTCTTAACATTTAACTGCTTTGCACAGATTACAAATAACGCCAATTTTTCCTGTTTTGCATGAGCCTATTTAAGGCTGTATACCTCAGTATTTGTGTCATAGAGTAGAGACTGCAGTAAATTATTCCAGAGAAGCAAGACATTTGGAAATTCAGAGTGTGTCTTGTCTAGTGCTTATGTTCCTTATGTTCTTAGCCAGAATTTTGTTTGTCGTGAACTTTTTTTGCCAAATAAATGAAAAGTATGTTGAAATTGACAATGCCTCCCCTCTGGCTGTCAAAAAAAAAAAAAAAAAAACATACCGAACCAAACCAAAAATCGTGACACCAAAACCGTGATACAAACCGAACCGTGAATTTTGTGAACCGTTCCACCCCTAATGTGTATCATAATGCTTTTAACGGGGACGTGCGATAAACTTTCAGCTCAGTACCTGGGGTTGCATGGGCGTATACCAGGAGATGGGAGAGGCTGATTGGATCTGTATACCCAGGACTTGGGAACAGCCAGAATTTTCCCTGGGTGGAAAAGATGGAATAGAAAATGGAGGACTAGGAGCAGGACTAAGGAGCTGAAAATGGAGAAGAGAGAGCTGGGCTCAGGCACAGGGAACTATAATTATGAGACTAACTGCTGCAGATTTAGAGGCTTGAGTGTAATATGGAAAAACCCTGGGGTGCCATGCTGTGGCAGCGTTTCGACATGCTGTGGAAAGAGCGTAGATATAACTGTGAGTGATCCGTGACACACTTTTAAAAATGAGTCCCACTGCACTGTGCCACACATTCTAAAAAATGAGCAGCAAATATCTTGTTAATCTGGCAGAGTATGGAAGCCTGCAGGGAACTATCGTAAAATAATGTCAACTTGAAAATTATGCATCATAAATTTTAATTTTCCCAATATGTGTGTGTGTGTTATTTAATTAGAATGAATCTAAATGAAAATGCGAGACTGCAATTGTTGTTCTCTGACCATATTAAAATGACAAGGGAAAAGCTGTTTCGTGCATAATTTTCACACACCCAGTCATACACCCCACTATATAGTGGACATTATTCAAGTGCTTATTCAAATATGGTTGTTAATATGCAATGGAAACAACGAAACTTGATTTTCCATTTATGTTAGCAACTTTTAATTGGCAATTAAAAATAAAATGCAATTTAATAGCAACATGAGAATGAAAACTGTTAGACATTTCAGAGACTTAACCTGCTGTATAGTGGGCAATGTTCAAATGAAATGGGCGAAAAGGAGGGCCCACATTCTATTGAATTTACGTTTACATTCACATTTTTTTGGCGTTCGCATGAAAATGAAAATGTGGTCTGTCTGTCCTCTCATCAGGGCAATTTTCAGTTGGGGCATCAGCTGTTTCTCTGTTGACGAGACTCCATTTTGTTTCTCCCGTTTACATCATTGTTTTAATATGGTTCCCTGTAGGCTTCCGTGGCCAAGGAACTGCTGTGTGTTCTGTGCCGATTCTCCATGGGCTCCAGCGACAGTGTGCGAGGCTGCAGAGTACCTTGACAGCAAGAAACTCTGTGATTAAAATGCCTGGAAAATTCCAGTCCGGTGCGAGTGAATGGCAGTGCTGAGGGGTGGGCCAACCTACTCTGCAGAAAATAGAGTTGTCCTGAAGCTCTGTGGTGCCTACCGGTTAATTTCAGTGGTGTTAATCTGACAAGCAGACCTTAAAGACAGAGATACCAGACGAATTGGCCTCTCATGTCCATTACCACAGTGCATCTTGGGAAATATTACACAAAGAGGCTGCCTTCTCGAGAGATTTGGGTCCTCGTAGCTGACTTCCATGCTGTGATTACAAATTCTGTCATCAGCCGCCGCAGGCCTAAGGCTGCTTTCACACCGTACGCGCAAAAGCGCATAGTTTGCGCAAGGTTGAGAGCAAGATCAAGTGCATTACGCCATGAGGAAGCAAGTTAGCATGAAGGGATAACTTTAGCGAAATGTAGCTAAAGCTGATAAATTATGATAGGGATTTTTTTTCTCACCGGATCGCCACCTCATGTGTTTATTGGGTAAATATATTCAACATTCCCCGGATTAATGTAGCAAACTTAACATTTTCGCACATGGCTGTTGTGTCGCTTTAAATTATTCGGCAATGCTACTGTGTGGCTTGAATCAGAATGTGAAATATGTAAATAATGGACAATTTTTTTTCAAACCGTATATCCTTATCGGCCATGCCAGTGTTTTTTTTGCCCAAGTTCCTGTACATTTTAATTGTGGAGTTGTATAACTCCAGATGCTTGGATACCCAGAATTAATTTATCCTTTACTCTTGATTGTTGCTAGGACACTTCCGCAAATGTACTCCCGCAAATTCTGCATTGGACGCGCTCTAGAGAGGTCAGCGCAATTTGAGGTCATGGTTCAATGCAGTTGAACTTTGGACGCCAAACTTCGTGGAAAATCAAGCTGCTGCGCGTCGCTTAAAGTTGCGCCACTGCTCTTCTGTGCAGTGTCGCGCCCTTCATTGAAAACAGTGGTCTTGCTCCGGGCGATGTCGCGATTTCACGTATGGTGTGAAAGCACCATAAGGCCTGTATCAACTGGTAATGTCTTTGTGGAGATGCCACTGACGGTGCTGTTGCTCATCGAAGCTTTCGGCACTTAGTGTCTCCCTATCATCCTTCAAGTTCATGAAGTGGATGTTCCACCTCAGTGTTTTGTCTCAGCCACTTTGATTTGATAATGGAAACAATTTTTAAGCCAGCAGGAAGAAATCCACTGACTGATGTTATGACTCTCAGTTCGGGGGGGGATGGGGTTGGGCTAAAAAAAAAATGCAGAGCAGGACTTGTCCTGTCTGACTCCAGAACAGTGCATGTACCACCCCTTTTGAAAAAACACTCCGGTATTATTGTTGGACTTCACCCCAGGGATCACACTTGATTGGCCGTGCTTCTGCATTGGGCTTCTGAACAGCAGTAGCTTGTCATGCATTTTGTTTGATGCCTTTTTTTTTTCTCTGATAAAAGCAGTAGCCGCATCTTGCCAGATAGCGCTGATAGACGTCTAACGGAGAGCAAACTTTTCAATCCATTCGCATGCGTTTCTCGTCAGGTGAGGTCCGTCCAATTCCGGTGGAAAGTATAGTGCATTTTGAGCCTCGAGCAGCAACGGAGATGACTTTCACCACTGAATGATTTTTTCACGAAAGGTTGTACATCAGACGTCCGTTAACGCTATCCGGCAAGGTGTGACTGCTGCTGTAGTTCCTGGCGCTATTGATTTTTTTTTTTTTGGTTAACTCTTCTCTCATCCTGCTATCAAACGAGGAAAACTGTGTGTTCTTTCTGAATCCTTTTTTCTCAGTTGGTTGGCCAGTCAATTTGAAACCTCTCATGGGCATTGAGCATTGGCTTATGCAGTTGTGAGCAATTTAGCAATGATTGTGAGCGATTTTGACGCGTTTACAGATTTTTTTGAGAAGTCTGCGCCTGAGTTGTGGCTCGAGCCTCCCCGGAAGTCTGTAAATTGCTGTGCTGTGCGCAGCCCACGGTGTGGATGAGTTACATGCTCAGTTTCCTGTTTTGCAGTTTTCTAGTTCTTCACAAGATTTCCCCTGTGAGTAACTGCAGTTATTCAGTAACATCTTGAGCAGGCCTTGCTTTGAGGATGAATGGAGGTATTTGGTTTCCGCTCAGAAATTCTCTAAACTCTGCCGAATAAGTGGTTCCGTCCCTCCTTTGTGTGCCGCTGCCCAGTAACTCGCTCCTCAGGACCTGGGGGGGGGGGAGTCATACCACTAAATGTATGAGAATGATCTCATTTCCTCCCAGTCTTTTTCCTTTGCTTGGTCTTAGTTTTAAATTTATTTTTCTCCCTCCTGGAATGTCCTGCGGAAAGGCTGCTTGATGTTGAGCAAGAGGAGCCGTGTTTGTTGTTTGTTGTAGTGACGTTGTTTTGGAAAGCACTCTTTTATTTCTGGGAACACAGCGAAGGGCGTCTCCAGACTTGGCAGCTGATAAGGCGCGTCTCGCCCCGGCCTCCCCCCCTGAGGTCAGGAGTGGGGATGGGGGTACGTTGGCTGGACTCTTCGCTTCCACAGTCTGGCCTCCGGATGTTTCTTGTGATGGGCTCCAGCACTCCATTGTGCAATTTTTTAAATGTAATTATTATCCGTTTTCTTGCCAAACATCCCTGTCCCGCATGGTTTACATTACTGGCATTGCACTGATGTGCTGTTAGTTCCGCTGGACGTGTTTTCCAGTCTACAGGCTTGGCTGGAGCCGATGTGATTTGTGGAGCAGGCGGTCCATTAGCGATGTACTCGGCTGTGCAGTGTCGTGCGGAACTTTCTGCCAGTTCAGTTTTGATACTGCGCATCGGTGTGCCTGTATGTGTGTTCGATTTCGGATGCATCATTGAATATGAGGGCATGTGAATGTGCTGTGTGTCTACGGGTATTTGCTTGGTTGCCTGTGTGTGTGCACCCATGTATATTCATTTTTTTGTTTACATGCAGGTGTGAATGTTAGAGAGGATGGGAGTTTGTGCTGTGTGTGTGCGTGTGTGTATGTGTGTGTGTTTGTACGGTTGCATGCAGGCTTGCATGTTGAAATGGATGCGAGTTAGGGCTGCACAATTAATTTAATCAACATTTCTTTAGCATGATAAGTGTAATTGCTGCTGTGGGGCACACAGGCGAGCTTTTTATTTTTCTGAAATTATACCAGATGCCGTCTTAAATGGCAACTAAATGTTAGAGAACATTTGAAATTCTCTCAGGAAAAAAGTCTTATTCTTGAAGTCAGCTAATCACCCGCGCAGTTGGACAACTTTCATCACCTTATAACTCCTACCCTAAACCCTGTCCCATTTGCATTGCTGAAATAACGACAGGCGAATTAATTTCTGGCAACATATTGGTTTTATATTCGGTAAATAAAAGTAGTTAGGCCTCATTACGCTAGCCTACCGTGCAATAATTTGAATAAAAATTATTTAATTATTAAAAATTATTTAAAAATTAAATAATTAGAAAAAAATTCAATGCTTAATTCCATCTCCTATGGTAGCTTATTTATTTATTTATTTATTTAAACATCTTGATTAGTGTAATTAGAGATATGTTTTAAGATGGCCCTGTCTGTGAAAGGTGGAAATTATTTTGTTATTTTTTCATTCGCACAAATTGGCCAAGCATACAAAAAGAACCCAGCAATCACACTGGCTCAAATCTGAGCTGTTTCGTAAGCATTTACATTTCAAAATGCCACTGGCGTAAATGCTCTTTAAATCTATTGGCCAGTGTAATGATTTGAATTGGTAATTGAGCGAATCAATTCCAGCGCAGTGACGAGAAACGGGGGTGAGAGCAATCACTGGTTAGAAGTTGAATTCTTCATTCAGCAACTCTGACCGTTATGTCACTTGTTAATACTGATACCAGAAAAGTTATTTCTGAAACTTCTTCGCATGGCCTGTGGCATTTGGTTGCTGTTTGTTTAAGACTGCATAAGGTATGACGCATGAAGAAGGAAAGGTGCGAGCTCAACTCTTCACCTCATTTACCATTTATTCTTACAGCGCTTAAAATACTCCTGATTTGATTAATCATGCAGCCTTAATCCGACTGTGTTTGTGCTGTATGTGTGTGCGCGTGTGTATGTTTATGCGCGCGTGTGTGTGTGCTTGTACTTGCAGTATGTGCTGTCTAATGTAACCTGCCCCGGCTGCTGTAAACTGGAGGCTGTAACTGCTTACAATGGTGACAGGAGCAGCTCTTGCTCTCATATTTTGACCATTTTATTGCAGGTATTATCAAGTATGGAGATTGGTGTAGGATTCCCATTAAACTAATGGACTCGCGACATCATCTCCAGTGTGAAGATGCTCATTTGTAGAGACATGGCTGCAGCTGTTCTGTTATACGGGACTAGAGACAGGAGTCTTTGCGGAAGTTTCTGAGAGGCGTGTTAGGAGGGTTAGATGGACCGCACGTCGTGTGAGGGTATCAGTAGGGCCGGGAGGTGACGCCTAGCCCTGTTATAGCAGTGAGACACACAGCCATCAGCGAGGAAGAGTGATGACCTGCGGACGCCACTGCTGGGGTGTGCTTTACAGACAGAGGGTGATGAGACATTATGACGTGTCAGTGTGTGTGAATATGTGTTTGTGTGTGCGCGCATGTTCATGTGATTTAGAGAGGTCCTGAGAGAGTCTGTGTGTGTTGATGTATGCGTCCGAGCTAGAGAGAGAGATGTGTCGTGTATCTGTGTGTGTTATTGTGTCTTATGTGTGTATTGGTTAGTGTTTTTCTTTGTTTGTGTGTCCCTGGCTATACACCTGTGTTTAGTGCACTGATTTGTGGGGTAATGGTGTAGGAGGAGCAGCTGGTGTTGTCTGGGGAAGTCGGGGCTAATTATAATTACTGTGACTGGGTTAGGAGCTGTAATGGGAACAGTCAAGGGGAATACAGACAACTCCCAGCCTCTATCAACCCCCCACCCCTCCACACACACACACACACACACACACACTCTCTCTCTCTCTCTCTCTCTCTGACACACACACACACACTCACACACTCTCTCTAACTCACACACACGCAGATGGACATGCGCGCACAGCACACACACACACACACTCACTCTCTCTCTCTCCCTGTCACACACGCACACCTCCACACACACACACACACACACACACACTCTCTCTCTCACTCTCTCTCTCACACACACATACATACACACACACACACACACACACACACTCTCACTCGTGCACGCACCCACACACACACACACACACACACACACATTACTGGATGGTGCCCTCTCTGCTTCACTGAAGGGGGGGTGGGGGTGGGGGTGGATTGTCACTTAGTCCCAGACTGTACACTTCACTGACGCCGGCAGTGACTCTTCCAGATATTGAGCTATGATCAGCACATTGGGGCTCTGCGCTTGCCTTGCATTTCAATGGGCTCCCATCTTAAGCCGTAATATGCAGGAGCACGTCAGTGCATCTCAGTACATACAGGGACAAATGAGCCCCTTAGAAGTTTTGTTCTTTCCTCTTTTCTCCTCTGTGGTTACCCCACGTCTGTTTAATGCTCTCGAGGGTCTCGTCCATTCCTCTAACTCTTCTGTATGCTGCTGGCGTGCTCCCCTGTGCGCTTTCTTCGTTTCATACAATGTCCTTTGTGCGAATCTGAACCCAGAGGCTGGTGTGGAGAGCATTTTCTGCTCCGAGCGGCTGTCACGCTTTAAGTGATGAGCTTGAACAGCGTTTGCCGATTTTCTCCCCGTTTGCACCACAGCATGAAGTTGAAACGGCTCGTCTAATTTTTTCGAAAAGCGAGCATGAGTTTGCGCAGAAGGGAACACTTGGTCTCCTTTAATATTTCAGTCGGTCTGGTCACACAATTGGAAACTGTCCTCAGATTCTCCCTGCAAATAGGTGCAACATCACATTCAATATTTCTCTATGTGGACGGCATATTACTCCCCAGTTAATGCTGATTTAAAGAAAAAACACTCTCCGTCATGGGTGTGGTTGTCTGTCCGTCCGTCCATCTGTCTGTGAACATTTAGTTTCCAGAGCATAACTTGAAAATCGTTCAATATTTTCTCACAAAACTTGGTGCGCTGGCGTATTTACTCCGATGTGGTGATTGGAATGGTGAACGACCCAAAAAAGTGCTTGACTCATGAGTTCAAAAAGTCGGACGGGGAATGGGCATGTCCAAATTTTAAAATGTATCTCTGGGCATTTGTACAATGAAGTTTCATCATGGAAAAATATGGCACAAAATTAACAAGATGAAAGCATTTTCTCCTTCTAGGCATATCTCCCAAAAATGCGGTTCATATGACTGTCCAATTTCAACTCTATTGCTACGAGTGTTCAGTGCCGCAGAGGAAAAAAAAATCCTTAATTTGAAAGCGCATTATGCAGATCATCTCTGATATGGAACAATAGTCGCCTTCTATCTGGGGGACATCATTCAGTAGCAAAACTTGGGAGGGTAATGGTATTATAACTCTTCAAGCTAATGCGATGAACACTATCCTTAACTTTCAAGGACTTGTGTTTTTATGTAATATTGATAAAAACCCTCTTTTCTACTCCCTCAGAGTAAGGTCAGCTTGCTGAGCCAATGGCATTCCTCTGGGTCCTATTTAAAAGAACATTTTAAGTTTGCTACAGACTACAGACTCCAAAACCGTGTCATACATTCATGATGAATTAAAATCCCAGAAATATGTGCCTACATCAGGAATGAAAGCTGGGGATGGGGATATCAGAATTGGGACAAAACTTGGGACTGGGATGCAATTTGGGATAATGTTGTTGATTCTTTGAAATTCCCACATTATTAGTATATACGTTTGAAATTTTGTCATGGAGCATATCAAACACTTAGAACTAGACACCAGTGGAACTGGCACCTGACCCCATGTTGTTTATTTTGCTCCTACTGAACTGTTGTCTCTTTTATATGTGTTGTATGAGAGTGTCCCAGGGCTTTTGGTTTTGAGGGAAGATTATTTGTACCCTTGTGCATCTTACAAATGATGCTGGCGATTTTTTTTTTTTTTTTCTGTAACGGAAAGGTGGTGAAGTCTGGCTGGCCATCCTAACTGCAGCTTCGAAGATTGTAGTCCAGTATTGGAAACCTCCTATATTTCAAGGATACGCTGGTCTCGGATCTTTTTGGACAATTTTTAAATGGAACTATCATTGGCAAGAGTCAGTGATGCACACACCTCTATTTTATTGTGGGCAAATTTGATCTCTAACTTCAAAGATCTTTTGCCTTAATAAGGATACTCAGTCTGTGCAGTGGTAATCCTGTTGCTTGGTGGAGGGGAGAGGGCCGGAGATGTGGATGGGGGTCGGGGATCAGTTGGCTGAAACGATCAGAATGTATTCAGCAGCTGATTGTTTCGTCTGTAATTTGCTTTTGCTGTTGAAAAAGACGTGATTTAAAAAAAAAAAAAGCTAATGCGAGGAATTTTGTACTGACAGGCATAGAGCTTTTAATTTGGGAGACCAGGTTCTGATTTACAGTGCAACGGCACTGTTCTAAAAGCATGTCGCAGTCGCGGTAGCGCTTGTCCTTTTTTATGTAGAAAAGAATCCTATATTTAGGTTCTGATTCTTGTTCGTAGGAGGAGGTGTAGTTGACCTCATTATGACCTGTCGACTCTACATTCACCGACCGCAGGTGGGAGGAGCGTGCATTTCACTGGACGCCTGCCATCTGTGTGCGATAATAGAAAATTGCATGATACGAGAGCGAGAATAAATATAACTTTAAGCGTGAGGTTCCGTTTGTTCCCTTGGAGATATTATATGAAAATTCTACAATTAAGGACCGGGGGGTGGGGACCTATAAATCCACTTGCATTCTTTGAAATGAATAAGTATACCTGCATATAATATTTATTTATTTATTTATTTATTTATTTATTTATTTTCTTAACTGTTTTTTTTTTTCTATTATGCAAGGCCCTGTATTTTTGTTTCATCATAATGGGATGGAATAGAGACTGCATTCCTTGATAACGCTGGTAGTTGAGTGACAGCTGGAGTTGGACATCTAGATTTTTTTAGCTCTGGGCGTCTGGCGGCCAGGGTAATTGTATTATCGGAATGTGGCGTTTCGCTAAACTTGCTCTCCATTTTTTAATGGCGTGCTCTGACTTTTAAGTGCCCTCTCATACCAAAGGAATGGACTTTACCGCAGCCCGATTAATATTCAGGAAGTCTCTGGCCTCACTGGCTGGCAGCGCGCTCGAATCGGACTCGCCCGAGACATGCTCGCCCGGTGCTGGTGGGCAGGCTAGCTTAATTTACACCTGCGATTCTCCGGTATCTTCTGTGTAATAAATCAAGGCTCTGCAGCGTTGTGGAAGTCGTGTACAGAATATGAGAGGGTGCGCGGTTCAGTTAAGCCGTTATGTTTGGTTTGACATTTTCACAGGTACCGCAGTCAATCGCTCGTTTTGGCTAGGGGGATTTTTTTGAGAGCTTAATTGCTGTCTTCCTGCCGCGGCAGCGTGGTGTAGCTTTGCAGTGTTTTGACGAGGAGGAAGTATGACATTTCCATTACCCCTGCAGCAGAGACGGGGAGAATGATCCTCACGCTGACTCCTCGTATCCAAGCCCTGGTGTAAATCCAAGAGAAACCAGTCAGAAAAGGGACCAGGCGGCTAATTAGTCAGAGGCTGTTGTGTCCTCGTTGGACCGGGGCAGCTGGGTACTGTTTAAAGGAAGCCGCTGTTGGCGCGGGAGGGGGAGGGGGGGGGTGGGATGTCTGTTTATGTCTGCCCGCGGGAGTCGGCCCCGCCGTGCCGAGCACGTGTCACATGAGGAGAGAGGCGGCTGTGAGGAGGGTGAACAGTCAGTCAGGAGTCATAAGACTGTCTGCTTGTCAATAGAGGAAGTGGAGGGGCAGGTCACACGCGTCTGGGTGGCTGTTTTTTTTTAACTTTCGGTTCCTTGCTCCCAATCGTAGACTGTGTAATTAGTAGGGACCAAGCTTGCTGTGATGTCGCCCGTTGACTTTGTTGTAGCTTGGGGAATAACATATCGGCACCGAATTGCGTGGGTGCAGTGACATCTAAAAACATTTGAGGGTTGTTCAAATTGCAAAGCGTCTGCACAAATTGGCACACGGGGAGACAATTAAACAAAGATTAAACACCTAATGGGTGTATATTAATTATTGATTTAGCATTTTTATGATAAAGTTCCTCTTGAATGGGCTATTTTTGACCCACACTGGAGCCATCCAGGATAGCGCTGGTGAGCAAGATCTGTGAAACTGACCAGCAAATTGGCCTCAAACATTTGTGTTGATGCGGCTGCTCGCTTCTAATGGACAGTATAAGGTTGCGTCAAGGTTTCCTGCAAGGTTTCTGGGAACTTGAGTTTTTGCTGGGGCTTTCTGGGCGGTGTACGCGTTCAAGTAACATCCCTACCGCCATGTTGTTAAATGTCTCTTTGTGTCACTGAATGTGCTTGTGATTCCTTGGACTGTACCTTGATTATATATGTGGGGTGCAACTGTGACGGATGTGCTCTGAAGACAGTGCTTTCGAAATGCATCTGCAATGACATTATTATTATCCTGTGAATTGAGTAATTCTATCCCTGGATGACACGTCTGGATGCTATGGATGTCCTCCTCAATGCACCATAGCTACCTTCACCACATCATCCTCTGTTCTGTTCATTTCAAGCGCTGTTTTCCCCAATTTCTGGAAAAGAATTTTTGGCCTCTGAGCTTCTGCAAAATGGAATTGCCCCGTTCTGTAGACCCAGCCGTAAACCGATTAATGCGTGTTCGTCTGCTTCTAAAATGTCCTCAGCTTTGAATCCTGTGGCCTTAGCTTCTTATGTTGATGATATAAACTTGTCGTTTTCATGGCTGTAAGGTTTAAGTCCTTTGCTTCTGGCAGTTTTGTCGACCTTCACTTCAAGTGTTGATGGCATTATCATCTAATGGTGAATTTTCTGAGTCACTGCACCCCTAAAGTGTCTTTATTCAGTCTGATACTTTACTAAAGGGTAGCATTAGTCAAGTATTGCACTTAATGGTCTGCTCAGCGGTGCTGTCTTTGTTTGAGAGCAAGCAGCACATCTATATGTTATTTTAATAAGCCTTCAGAATCCGTTCCAAAAACTTGCAGGAAGACCTTGTGGAGCTTTGGGATGGTCTTTGAGGGGCACTCATGTGGGTGGTGGGGTGCCCTCTGTTTACGGAGTAGAGACGACATCCGTCTGCCTATCAAATCCCCCCGCCCCATTTGTGCCCACATTTGTGACCCACGCAAGTTCTTGAGCGAGCAGACGCTAGATCGTCGCGGGTCCATTGATCTGTGCCTCCTTTATACGGCCATTCTTTCAGTGTTGTGCCTGCGTGCTGTGAATCAAAGGATGGTGAATGAAAAGCTGTTTTTTCTCGCATTGATGTTTGTGAAATGTACGTGAATGGAGTGGATGCGAAAATGCGTTCCTTATTATTCTACTTGGCCATACAGCCTGGCCCCATTCAAATGTGCAAGGTGACGGAGAATGAAAGGGACTCTTGACGGTAAATTAAAAACTAAATAAACATTTCGTTTCAATGAAAGAGCGTGCCTCTTCAAGGAAAAATTCTCTGTGCTCTCAAACCACGGCGGAGACTGAAAAAATTAATTTTAACCTCCGCTGTAGCAGGTAGTTTTCTGCCTGCATTGATGCCCTGTAGTTTTTCGCCTGTGATTGTCTAAGTAAGTTTGTGCGGATGTAACTGTGCGTGCGGTGTATGTGTGGCTACCTGTACCTCTGCTCTGTGTGCTGTACACCTGTACCTCTGCTCTGTGTGCTGTACGCCTGTACCTCTGCTCTGTGTGCTGTACGCCTGTACCTCTGCTCTGTGTGCTGTACGCCTGTACCTCTGCTCTGTGTGCTTTACACCTGTACCTCTGCTCTGTGTGCTGTACGCCTGTGCCTCTGCTCTGTGTGCTGTACGCCTGTACCTCTGCTCTGTGTGCTGTACGCCTGTACCTCTGCTCTGTGTGCTGTACGCCTGTACCTCTGCTCTGTGTGCTGTGCCTGTGCCTCTGCTCTGTGTGCTGTACGCCTGTACCTCTGCTCTGTGTGCTGCCTGTACCTCTGCTCTGTGTGCTGTACGCCTGTACCTCTGCTCTGTGTGCTGTACGCCTGTACCTCTGCTCTGTGTGCTGTACGCCTGTACCTCTGCTCTGTGTGCTTTACTCCTGTACCTCTGCTCTGTGTGCTGTACGCCTGTACCTCTGCTCTGTGTGCTGTACGCCTGTACCTCTGCTCTGTGTGCTTTACGCCTGTACCTCTGCTCTGTGTGCTGTACGCCTGTACCTCTGCTCTGTGTGCTGTACGCCTGTACCTCTGCTCTGTGTGCTGTACGCCTGTACCTCTGCTCTGTGTGTGCTGTGCTCTGTGTGCTGCCTGTACCTCTGCTCTGTGTGCTGTACTCTGCGCCTGTACTGCCTCTCTGCTCTGTGTGCTGTGCCTGTATGCTTGTGTGCTGTACTCCTGTACCTCTGCTCTGTGTGCTGTACCTCTGCCTGTAACCTGTACCTCTGTGTGCTGTACGCCTGTACCTCTGCTTTGTGTGCTGTACGCCTGTACCTCTGCTCTGTGTGCTGTACGCCTGTACCTCTGCTCTGTGTGCTGTACTCCTGTACCTCTGCTCTGTGTGCTGTACGCCTGTACCTCTGCTCTGTGTGCTGTACGCCTGTACCTCTGCTCTGTGTGCTGTACGCCTGTACCTCTGCTCTGTGTGCTGTACGCCTGTACCTCTGCTCTGTGTGCTGTACGCCTGTACCTCTGCTCTGTGTGCTGTACGCCTGTACCTCTGCTCTGTGTGCTGTACGCCTGTACCTCTGCTCTGTGTGCTGTACGCCTGTGCCTCTGCTCTGTGTGCTTTACGCCTGTACCTCTGCTCTGTGTGCTGTACGCCTGTACCTCTGCTCTGTGTGCTGTACTCTGTACCCACCCTGTACCTGTGTGCTGTGCCTGTACCTCTGCTCTGTGTGCTGTACGCCTGTACCTCTGCTCTGTGTGCTGTACGCCTGTACCTCTGCTCTGTGTGCTGTACGCCTGTACCTCTGCTCTGTGTGCTGTTCGCCTGTACCTCTGCTCTGTGTGCTGTACGCCTGTACCTCTGCTCTGTGTGCTGCCCTGTACCTCTGCTCTGTGTGCTGTGCACACCTGTTCCTCTGCTCTGTGTGCTGTACGCCTGTACCTCTGCTCTGTGTGCTGTACGCCTGTACCTCTGCTCTGTGTGCTGTACTCCTGTACCTCTGCTCTGTGTGCTGTACACCTGTACCTCTGCTCTGTGTGCTGTACGCCTGTACCTCTGCTCTGTGTGCTGTACGCCTGTACCTCTGCTCTGTGTGCTGTACGCCTGTACCTCCTCTGTGCTGTACTCTGTACCTGCTGTGCTGTACTCCTGTACCCCTCTGCTCCTGTACCTCTCTGCTCTGTGTGCTGTACTGCCTGTACCTCTGCTCTGTGTGTGCTGTACCTCTGCTCTGCCTGTACCTCTGCTCTGTGTGCTGTACGCCTGTACCTCTGCTCTGTGTGCTGTACTCCTGTACCTCTGCTCTGTGTGCTGTACGCCTGTACCTCTGCTCTGTGTGCTGTACGCCTGTACCTCTGCTCTGTCTGCTGTACTCCTGTACCTCTGCTCCTGCCTCTACCTCTGCTCTGTGTGCTGTGCTGTACCTCTGCTCTGTGTGCTGTACGTCTGTGCCTCTGCTCTGTGTGCTGTACGCCTGTACCTCTGCTCTGTGTGCTGTACTCCTGTACCTCTGCTCTGTGTGCTGTACGCCTGTACCTCTGCTCTCTGTGTGCTGTCTCCTGTACCTCTGCTCTGCTACCTGTGCCTCTGCTCTGTGTGCTGCGCCTGTGCCTCTGCTCTGTGTGCTGCACGCCTGTACCTCTGCTCTGTGTGCTGTCGCCTGTACCTCTGCCTGTACTCCTGTACCTCTCTGCTCTGTGTCTGCTCTGTGTGCTGTACTCCTGTACCTCTGCTCTGTGTGTGCCTGTACTCCTGTACCTCTGTGTACCTCTCTGTGTGCTCTGTACCTCTGTGTGTATGCCTGTACCTCTGCTCTGTGTGCTGTACGCCTGTACCTCTGCTCTGTGTGCTGTACGCCTGTACCTCTGCTCTGTGTGCTGTATGCCTGTACCTCTGCTCTGTGTGCTGTATGCCTGTACCTCTGCTCTGTGTGCTGTACGCCTGTACCTCTGCTCTGTGTGCTGTTATGCCTGTACCTCTGCTCTGTGTGCTGTATGCCTGTACCTCTGCTCTGTGTGCTGTACGCCTGTACCTCTGCTCTGTGTGCTGTACGCCTGTACCTCTGCTCTGTGTGCTGTACGCCTGTACCTCTGCTCTGTGTGCTGTACGCCTGCTGCTCTGTACCTCTGCTCTGTGTGCTGCGCCTGTACCTCTGCTCTGTGTGCCGCCTGTACCTCTGCTCTGTGTCCTGTACGCCTGTACCTCTGCTTTGTGTGCTGTACACCTGTACCTCTGCTTTGTGTGCTGTACGCCTGTACCTCTGCTCTGTGTGCTGTACGCCTGTACCTCTGCTTTGTGTGCTGTACGCCTGTACCTCTGCTTTGTGTGCTGTACGCCTGTACCTCTGCTCTGTGTGCTGTACGCCTGTGCCTCTGCTCTGTGTGCTGTACGCCTGTGCCTCTGCTCTGTGTGCTGTACGCCTGTACCTCTGCTCTGTGTGCTGTACGCCTGTACCTCTGCTCTGTGTGCTGTACTCCTGTACCTCTGCTCTGTGTGCTGTACGCCTGTACCTCTGCTCTGTGTGCTGTATGCCTGTACCTCTGCTCTGTGTGCTGTACGCCTGTACCTCTGCTCTGTGTGCTGTACTCCTGTACCTCTGCTCTGTGTGCTGTATGCCTGTACCTCTGCTCTGTGTGCTGTACTCCTGTACCTCTGCTCTGTGTGCTGTACGCCTGTACCTCTGCTCTGTGTGCTTTATGCCTGTACCTCTGCTCTGTGTGCTGTACGCCTGTACCTCTGCTTTGTGTGCTGTACGCCTGTACCTCTGCTCTGTGTGCTGTACTTGCCTGTACCTCTGCTCTGTGTGCTGTACTCCTGTACCTCTGCTCTGTGTGCTGTACGCCTGTACCTCTGCTCTGTGTGCTGTACGCCTGTACCTCTGCTCTGTGTGCTGTACGCCTGTACCTCTGCTCTGTGTGCTGTACGCCTGTACCTCTGCTTTGTGTGCTGTACACCTGTACCTCTGCTTTGTGTGCTGTACGCCTGTACCTCTGCTCTGTACCTTTACGCCTGCTCTGTGTGCTGTACGCCTGTACCTCTGCTTTGTGTGCTGTGCCTGTACCTCTGCTGTGTGCTGTACGCCTGTACCTCTGCTCTGTGTGCTGTACGCCTGTACCTCTGCTCTGTGTGCTGTACGCCTGTACCTCTGCTCTGTGTGCTGTTCATCTGTACCTCTGCTCTGTGTGCTGTACGCCTGTACCTCTGCTCTGTGTGCTGTACGCCTGTACCTCTGCTCTGTGTGCTGTACGCCTGTACCTCTGCTCTGTGTGCTGTGTACCTCTGCTCCTGTACGCCTCTGCTCTGTGTGCTGTACGCCTGTACCTCTGCTCTGTGTGCTGTACTCCTGTACCTCTGCTCTGTGTGCTGTACGCCTGTACCTCTGCTCCAGGGCTCGCGCTACCCGTTCGTCAATTCGCAGTTGACGATCTCTCCTGCAGTTTGACGATCTGTAAGTCACATTTGACTATAAATTTGACGAAGTCCTTTCAAAAGTGGGGTCACGAGATTTGCGCAAATCTGCAATAATATTTGGGGGGTTAATATATAATATAGGGTCGGCCAAGAAAAACACAACTCACAAGCCGACTCTGGCTCTCCGACTCCGCAAATCGCACTCCGTCTCCGGGCAAGCTCCAGGAACGTCATGAAGATCGCTGAAGCGAACAGCGTGTAGCCTACTGTACCCTTATGCTGCGTTCAAAACAACTCGGAAGTCGGAAAAAACGAGCTCAGTAGTCAAAAAATGAATTGAACGACGTCGAACTCGGAAATTACAGGTCGGAAACTCGGGTATCATTTCAGAGCTCTGATTTTCCGACTTGACGTCACATTCACCGAAAAATGGCGGATGTGTAGTTTACTTTTCAGCAAATCTGGAAGTTTTTCTGATTAAAATACATATGTATGAAATCAATCATATTTCATGGATCACCTGGTCGGTTTCGGTTGTTCTTCAGTGTCACGAAAAAACTGGAAACGGCTGTCAGTGTTTTCTTTAAACCCTCCGAGCATTTAAATACAACTCAGCGTCTTTGCAGCATCCATGTTTTTCCCACATTACCACTTATGAGCACATGAACACATCGAAGTCGGAAGAACGATTTGCCGACTTGGGAACTCCGACCTTCCGACATCACATGAATGCAGCATTATGAGGACGGAATACTCCACCCACCAGCTCATGCTCGAACCGATAGACTACGCAGCTGTTAGTGGTACTGATTACAGTTGTTGTTCCTTGAAGCTCAATGGACAGTAAATAACATTTGAAAGTACTTTGTTATCAATATTTGGTCCTTTGTACTGAATAAAAAGCAAGTTGATGTGGTTGAATTTATGCAACATTGTGATGTTGCACATGTAGTCCATGTTAATGTAATTTTACCAAGTCCAAGTGTTCAGTTCTCACTCAGCATAACACTACAGTTGTTCCTTGAAGCTCAATGGTCAGTAAAGAACATTTGAAAGTACTTTGTTATCAATATTTGGTCCTTTGTACTGAATAAAAAGCGAGTTGTTTTTTACATAAATCTTTTTTTAATTGCATTTCTTTCATAGGCAGTAGCTTCTTCTGTTTTGCCAAAGCCTTCTGACCCCCTTCCTCTTCTTCTGGACTTGGGACCAGCTTCTTTAACCTGTGTCAGTAACTTGCAGATAAAAAAAATAATTCATGCAAAAAGCAGACTGGGAATGAAGCAAGCTAAGGGAGAAAGTCCCAAGTGAGGTGGGGTTAATACCAAAAAAACCATGCTACTAGCACAGGAAACAAGGAAGGCGAGGCCAAGTCAGAAAGGACAGAGGAAAGCACACGGTCAGATAGGACATTTAACAGCGCATGGTTGTAAGCAAAAGCATGATAAAAATAATACAACGACGGTGCAACAAAACCTACAAGAAATTGATTGGTATTAGAGACCCTCACAACTGGACATCAGATAAAAAAAAGTGACTAGGGGTAAAGTTATTTGACTAATTGACATTGCTTTTTGGCTAATCATTTGACTAATAGGTTTCAGAAGCCAGCTCTAGCCCTGCTGCTCTGTGTGCTGTACGCCTGTACCTCTGCTCTGTGTGCTGTACGCCTGTGCCTCTGCTCTGTGTGCTGTACGCCTGTACCTCTGCTCTGTGTGCTGTACTCCTGTACCTCTGCTCTGTGTGCTGTACGCCTGTACCTCTGCTCTGTGTGCTGTACGCCTGTACCTCTGCTCTGTGTGCTGTACGCCTGTACCTCTGCTCTGTGTGCTGTACGCCTGTACCTCTGCTCTGTGTGCTGTTCGCCTGTACCTCTGCTCTGTGTGCTGTGCCTGGACCTCTGCTGCTCTGTGTGCTGTGCGCCTGTACCTCTGCTCTGTGTGTGCTGTACCCCTGCCTGTACCTGTGCCTCTGCTCTGTGTGCTGCACGCCTGTACCTCTGCTCTGTGTGCTGTACTCCTGTACCTCTGCTCTGTTTGCTGTGCGCCTGTCCTGTACCTCTGCTCTGTGTACTCCTGTACCCTCTGCTCTGTACGCCTGTACCTCTGCTCTGTGTGCTGTACGCCTGTACCTCTGCTCTGTGTGCTGTACGCCTGTACCTCTGCTCTGTGTGCTGTGCTCTACCTCTGCTCTGTGTCTGTGCTGTGCGCCTGTACCTCTGCTCTGTGTGCTGTACGCCTGTACCTCTGCTCTGTGTGCTGCCTGTACCTCTGCTCTGTGTGCTGTACGCCTGTACCTCTGCTCTGTGTGCTGTACGCCTGTACCTCTGCTCTGTGTGCTGTACGCCTGTACCTCTGCTCTGTGTGTGCTGTTCACCTGTACGTCTGCTCTGTTTGCTGTACGCCTGTACCTCTGCTCTGTGTGCTGTACGCCTGTACCTCTGCTCTGTGTGCTGTACTCCTGTACCTCTGCTCTGTGTGCTGTACGCCTGTACCTCTGCTGTGTGCTGTACTCCTGTACCTCTGCTCTGTGTGCTGTACGCCTGTACCTCTGCTCTTGTGTGCTGTATGCCTGTACCTCTGCTCTGTGCCTCTGTACCTCCTGCTCTGTGTGTGTGCTGTACGCCTGTACCTCTGCTCTGTGTGCTCATGCCTGTACCTCTGCTCTGTGTGCTGTACGCCTGTACCTCTGCTCTGTGTGCTTTATGCCTGTACCTCTGCTCTGTGTGCTGTGCCTGTACCTCTGCTCTGTGTGCTGTACGCCTGTACCTCTGCTCTGTGTGCTGTACGCCTGTACCTCTGCTCTGTGTGCTGTACGCCTGTACCTCTGCTCTGTGTGCTGTACGCCTGTACCTCTGCTCTGTGTGCTGTATGCCTGTGCCTCTGCTCTGTGTGCTGTATGCCTGTACCTCTGCTCTGTGTGCTGTACGCCTGTACCTCTGCTCTGTGTGCTGTACGCCTGTGCCTCTGCTCTGTGTGCTGCACGCCTGTACCTCTGCTCTGTGTGCTGTACGCCTGTACCTCTGCTCTGTGTGCTGTACGCCTGTACCTCTGCTCTGTGTGCTGTATGCCTGTACCTCTGCTCTGTGTGCTGTACGCCTGTACCTCTGCTCTGTGTGCTGTACGCCTGTACCTCTGCTCTGTGTGCTGTACGCCTGTACCTCTGCTCTGTGTGCGCCTGTACCTCTGCTCTGTGTGCTGTACGCCTGTACCTCTGCTCTGTGTGCTTTACGCCTGTACCTCTGCTCTGTGTGCTGTACGCCTGTACCTCTGCTCTGTGTGCTGCCTGTACCTCTGCTCTGTGTGCTTTCGCCTGTACCTCTGCTCTGTGTGCTGTACGCCTGTACCTCTGCTCTGTGTGCTGTACGCCTGCCTCTGCTCTGTGTGCTGTCGCCTGTACCTCTGCTCTGCTGTATGCCTGTACCTCTGTGTGTGTCAGACGCCTGTACCTCTGCTCTGTGCTGTGCCTGTACCTCTGCTCTGTGTGCTACCTGTACCTCTGCTCTGTGTGTGCTCTCGCCTGTGCCTCTACCTCTGCTCTGTGTGCTGTATGCCTGTACCTCTGCTCTGTGTGCTGTACGCCTGTGCCTCTGCTCTGTGTGCTGTACGCCTGTACCTCTGCTCTGTGTGCTGTACGCCTGTGCCTCTGCTCTGTGTGCTGTACGCCTGTGCCTCTGCTCTGTGTGCTGTACGCCTGTGCCTCTGCTCTGTGTGCTCTGCTCTGTGTGCTGTCGCCTGTGCCTCTGCTCTGTGTGCTGTACGCCTGTACCTCTGCTCTGTGTGCTGTACGCCTGTGCCTCTGCTCTGTGTGCTGTATGCCTGTGCCTCTGCTCTGTGTGCTGTACGCTTGTACCTCTGCTCTGTGTGCTGTACGCCTGTGCCTCTGCTCTGTGCTACGCCTGTACCTCTGCTCTGTGTGCTGTACGCCTGTGCCTCTGCTCTGTGTGCTGTACGCCTGTACCTCTGCTCTGTGTGCTCTTCGCCTGTACCTCTGCTCTGTGTGCTGTACGCCTGTACCTCTGCTCTGTGCTGTACGCCTGTACCTCTGCTCTGTGTGCTGTACTCCTGTACCTCTGCTCTGTGTGCTGTATGCCTGTACCTCTGCTCTGTGTGCTGTATGCCTGTGCCTCTGCTCTGTGTGCTGTACGCCTGTACCTCTGCTCTGTGTGCTGTGCCTGTACCTCTGCTCTGTGTGCTGTACGCCTGTACCTCTGCTCTGTGTGCTGTATGCCTGTACCTCTGCTCTGTGTGCTGTACGCCTGTGCCTCTGCTCTGTGTGCTGTACGCCTGTACCTCTGCTCTGTGTGCTGTACGCCTGTACCTCTGCTCTGTGTGCTGCACGCCTGCCTGTGCCTCTGCTCTGTGTGCTGTGCTCGCCTGTTTTATGCCCTCTGCTCTGTGTGCTGTCACGCCTGTACCTCTGCTCTGTGTGCTGCACGCCTGTACCTCTGCTCTGTGTGCTGTGCCTGTACCTCTGCTCTGTGTGCTGTACGCCTGTACCTCTGCTCTGTGAGCTGTGTGCCTGTACCTCTGCTCTGTGTGCCTGTGCCTGTACCTCTCTGTGTGCTGTACGCCTGTACCTCTGCTCTGTGTGCTGTATGCCTGTGCCTCTGCTCTGTGTGCTTTATGCCTGTACCTCTGCTCTGTGTGCTGTACGCCTGTGCCTCTGCTCTGTGTGCTGTACGCCTGTACCTCTGCTCTGTGTGCTGTACGCCTGTACCTCTGCTCTGTGTGTGTGTACGCCTGTGCCTCTGCTCTGTGTGCTGCACGCCTACCTCTGCTCTGTGTGCTGTACGCCTGTGCCTCTGCTCTGTGTGCTGTACGCCTGTACCTCTGCTCTGTGTGCTGTACGCCTGTACCTCTGCTCTGTGTGCTGTACGCCTGTGCCTCTGCTCTGTGTGCTGTACGCCTGTACCTCTGCTCTGTGTGCTGTACGCCTGTACCTCTGCTCTGTGTACCCTCTGTGCTGTCTCCTCTGTACCTCTGCTCTGTATGCCTGTACCTCTGCTCTGTGTGTGTACGCCTGTATCTGCCTGTACCTCTGCTCTGTGTGTGCTGTACCTCTGCTCTGTGTGCTGTATGCCTGTACCTCTGCTCTGTGTGCTGTACGCCTGTACCTCTGCTCTGTGTGCTGTACGCCTGACCTCTGCTCTGTGTGCTCTGTGTGCTGTACGCCTGGGCCTCTGCTCTGTGTGCTGTACGCCTGTACCTCTGCTCTGTGTGCTGTACGCCTGTACCTCTGCTCTGTGTGCTGTACGCCTGTACCTCTGCTCTGTGTGCTGTACGCCTGTACCTCTGCTCTGTGTGCTGTACTCCTGTACCTCTGCTCTGTGTGCTGTACGCCTGTACCTCTGCTCTGTGTGCTGTATGCCTGTACCTCTGCTCTGTGTGCTGTACGCCTGTACCTCTGCTCTGTGTGCTGTACTCCTGTACCTCTGCTCTGTGTGCTGTACTCCTGTACCTCTGCTTTGTGTGCTGTATAGCTGTACGTCTGCTCTCTGTTCTTTGCACACCTCTGGTTTTTGTGTTGTTTTCCTGTTTCTCTTCCTTGTGCTCAGTGTGTTATTACCTCCCCCTGCCCTCAAAGGGACCATCAGGTGCCACTGGATACGTAGTTTGTTATTTCAGAATCCCGCTGAGTTAAACGAGGCCCATATCTAGACTTCCTGTGAATACGCTGCCTGAACACAGAGCTCTTGTGTAGAAATTCTGACGCTCGCTCTTCATTAATTTTTCTGCTTTTCTGTTGGCCATGTGGCTCTTTATTGAATCCTGGTGGATTTTAATGAATAGGAACAATTTTGGTGCCATGAAGATGTTCGCTTTCTTGTATTCATGATGGTTCAGCTGTTACACTGAGGCCAGATTGCCCTCCTCGAGTGAGACTAGACAGATTTGTCTGTTTCCACCGGCGGGGCTCTTGAAAGGTTCTCAAATGCTCGACAGCTCCCGTCTGTCCTGATGGGTGACTGATTTACCGCCGCCTTCCTGGAGCGCTGAGGTTACAGGTCACCGAGTCGATGGGATCATGTGAGCTTTACCCCGCAGTGGAGGGGTGTTTGCTGGGGTAAAGAATCTGCTCTGAGCGACAAGGTCAATCGAGGCCACTGCCATCACGTGTTATTCAGCAGACGGAGGTCTCTTTTCAATCCCTGCCCAGGTGCAGGTGGCTGTCTTAGTCATGGATTATTCTGGAAGGACACTTTTCAGGAAGCCTTCAAATGAAGATATTTACTACGGGGAATGTACTTAGGTCTGATTACGTGTGTCTGTTCTGTCTCCTGGGCTTTTTGCCTTTATTGGTCTCGGTTCCCTACTCCTATGACTAGGTCCTGTTTTTGTGTCCAACAAACATGACTACCGGTATTTCAAATTCAAATTTCATCTGAATTCTGACTTAAACGGGTGTATTTGAACACAATAATTTCTATTCGCATTTTTTTGATGTTATCAAATTACTGCCTGATTTATATTCAGCATAATCTCTGCAAGCCTTAGCAGTGGTGTGAGTGTAGCTTTCTTTACTGTCTTTGTGCCTGCTGCCTTTACACACAGCTGGGTAATTAAGTGCAATATCCACTGGGCACAATGTCAGAACCAAAGATGCAAAAAATAACCCAATGGAGAACATTTGCAGGCATGCGTAATGAGTTTAGTGGTCCCTAATGGCAGTGATAAGTCCACATGTCTCAAGCATTAGATTGCTTCAAAATACTTGTTCTAAAAAAACTACCTCAGTAATAGTTTTCTTGTATTTTAACATTAATCTTAACTAGCTAGGTAGGTAATGTGACATTACCCAGTCTCCTTCGCTAGATTACTGACATTAGCTACTGCTTTACTTTAGGTTTGCTGCTTAAATTTCTTTGTTGTATGCTTAGCTTCGCACATTTTACGGTGCTAATCACATTAACAGAACTTTTTTTTTTTTTTCCAAAGGGGCTCTATTTGATTGTTCTTGGTTCTTACAACTAAAGCACAAACAACCTGGGAAAAAGAGTATTTTTGTTTTATATTTTATGTCTCGAAGAGTGATCTCTGATAAAACTCAATGGACTTTCAGTCATTCTTCGAGTGCTTGTAAGTTTAAGTTGTGGAAAAAATGCATCTCCGTTTCCTGTTCATTTAAGGGCTGACCGCTATAAATAAAAGTAATGTTAAATAACCGTTATACTAGTGGAATGACTTAATTCAACACTCTCCACAGAGAGTGTTATTCTATTCAGTTAAACTGTACTTAATGTAGTCTGAATTATGACATTATTGTGTTTCGCAGACAATGCACCTAATTGTTATTGATAGTCACCTAGTGCTGAAATTTGTGCACTGTACTGCAAGTTCATGTTAAACTGTTGCTAAAAATCGACTGTTGTATGATATTTTTTTTTTCTTGTTATGAAGGAAATAAAATATTCAAATTCACATTTTGAGCAAAATTGGCAGCCCTATTGCAGAGAATAAGCATGGACAGTTCAGTACGGTTTTTTTTGTTGGCTTCTGATGGGCGTTTGGGGCAGAAGGGCAGAGATTGGCTGGATCAGCTCCCCCTGCCTAACCCGAGACAGTCTTGGGACCTTGAGAATATCTGGTGAGTTTTTCCTCTGTCTCTGTTCCGGGAAAGATGGACCCAATTGCCGAGTGCTGGTTCTGTCCAGTGTCATCGCGCGAGCCTCCTCTCTACCAATTCACTGCCACAGTCTCAATGGTTTTCATGCGTGTACTCAAAGAGATTGCATGCTAGATCATTCTTCACCATTACGGTGGCTACTGAGTGCATAATGTGAGCACTTGAGTCCCAGCGTCCCAGTTTGAAAACTTTTCTGCCGAGGCACTTTCTGAACCCTAATGGCTGCCCTTGTCAGCTCTGCCGTAGTGTAATCACATCAGTGCTCTCTAAAGCCCGAGGCACTCATCTGGAGGCTTCTTAGCATGCACATCAGGACTTCTCATCTCCGCCAGTGAATTCTCCCCCTCCCTCAGCCGAATCCCAGCTGATCCATGTCTCTATCCGGGGTTAAGGCCGTGGCTGTTCTCTTTGTGTCGTGAGCGAGTTTTTTTGTTTTTTGGGAGGGGATGGCACTGGCTTGTTGAAACATGCCCCTTCCAGTCCCAGGCTGCAAGGCCCTTGCTGGGAGACTGAAGGCCGATTCACATGAAACGACCGAAATTCGCCTTAAAGGTTTATCTGCCCCCCTCCTCCCTCAAATCTAGAACAGCAGGGATTATTCTCTCCCCGCTCCCCCAAAAGGGAGCAATTTTTTTTACATGGCTGCCAAGCTGCTGAGGTCTGTCTAGACCTTTTGTAATACCTTAAGATGCTGGTTTTGTCTTGATTGTTGTCCCTGCTTTGGAAACGGGATTAGAGGGCCTCCTGGGACCGGGGAGCTTCCTCGCCGGGGGGTTTGTTAGACACCAGCATAGGGGGCGAGTGGATTTTCACCTTTTGTCTGTTTATTGCATCAGGAAGACCCCTTTCGCAGACTCTAAAGTAACTTCTGATCATTTATTTACCTCTGAAAAATGTTTTTTTTCTGAATAGAAGACTGGACATTTTGGCGAAGGGCGCGTGCTTCGGAGGAGAGCTGTGAGCTGTCTCACTCTCCTGAGTTGGCAATAGGGGGCCGCATATGCGAAAAGCCTTGTACATAGTTCCCCAGTTGGACATTCCAGAATCGGGTGGGATTGGAGATGCCAAATTAAAAAAAAAAAAAAAAAAAGTTTATATAAATAAAAAAATAAATAAATAAAGAAGACTGGATTTTTTTTTTTTTATTATTTATTCATTTTATCACAGAACCATTAATCTCCATTCAAATGCCGCAGATGCTTTGCATTCTTTCAGTTTCGTGGACTCTCAGTGATAAACGCGTGAGGTGATAACCAGCTGGTCTGGATTTGTGGGGGGCCTTACTGTTTTTGAGTATGTGGAGGTGGGGGGCCAGGGCTCTGAGGACTGTGTCATGGAAAAGCTTGCCGGGCAGGAGGTTCTCTGGCAGGACTCAAACAATCATGGATACATAACCTCAAAAAAGGAAAAAAAAATAAACATACCTGAAAGACATGCAGCGTCCACTGAAATATTTTTATTGTAAGTGACTGGTGTCGCTGCCCTGCTGGTTGCGTGACAGTTGGCTCACCCCATGTCGTGACGGCGTGCTCTTCTCCGTATTACTATTTTACTTCACATCCCATCACACCCGCCGACTCTTCAGAGCGCACTCCCCTGCTGTCTCCTTAATTATTTCCGCTGGTGTTCAGTAGCCTGAGTTAACATGAAGCTGGGACGCGGTCCTCCAATGTGACCTGTGGATGTCCCAAACTCTCACCGTTTTTTCCTTTGACTTTGGTTTACTGCAGGATCTACTGCTTTTTTTATTTGGTCCTTAGAACTTATATGAATTATAAAGCAATCAATTGCACTTTCAACTCTCCACACTAGTCCCTTTGATGTGGAAAAATGGTCGACCTTCGACTCTAGAGCTGAATTGATGGTCTGAGCGACGAAATGGATATTTTGTATTATTAGATATTTTGTTTTATACTGTGACCGCCAACAGTCAGCAGCTTCTGTACTGAATGTGGGTAAATGTCGAAGAATCTGCTACATAGGCTTAGTTTAATAACACTTGCATGCAAAATAATTTCCAACAAAATATTGATATTGTTATTTTGCCCAAATCAACTCTAAATAGGAAAATGTATTGAATGGAATTCTATCTGGGGATTAATTTATCGTCTTTCGATGGAGGTTATGCCAAAATGCCAAAATGTTTCTACATAACATGGCATATTGGTCAGATCAGTTTGTTTACTTGCATGCTTGTGTCTGCTGTGCAGCTTTCATTTCAAATCCTCCCTAAACTTTACACGCTTTTTTTATTAAAGTGGATCGAAGTTCAACGAAGATATAGGCCAAATTTCAAAACTAGTTTTGGTGTAATTAATTTTGCCAAGCTTTCAGTCGATGCGACTGATTCATTTGTCTGTCCTTCTATTTGAATGAAGGATTACGGACACATTACTGGACTGATATTGATGAAACTTGGTGGGAAGGTTATCTGACAACAGTGAGGTGACTAGATTTTCGCTGATCAAGGTCAAATCTAAAGGTCAACATCGCTGAAAATGTAAAAAAAAAAAGAAAGAAATAAAGATGGTGCTGGCTGAGGTATGTACTTTTTTTTTAATATGTCTTTATAGATTTGGACCTCCTGATGTGAAATGGATGGGGCCACAGTTTTCGGGAGTTAACATTGCTCCAGTGGACACGGACACTGAAGTTACCAATCCTGACATCGTAAATTTGTTGACTCTTTGCTGCGGCTGTTGTTTTAGCCTGAATCCACTCTGGGGAAATTAGAAATGGTTCCTTGAAAAGGGAGGGAGTGTTTGGCAGCTCTGTGGTGGGCGGCTGTGGGTAGGGAAATGAATGCTTGCAGGGAAAGTCGCCAGACTCTTTTCTAGAAGACTGCATTCGGGCGCCAGAGTTTGAAAACCTTCGCCCGGTGAACTGCCACGTTCTGTGATGCAGGAGTCTCCATGGCAACGGGTACGGCAGCGCATAGCCTGGTGGGGCGTAATGGTGGAGGAATGCAGGAGGTCAGTGATGGGAACAGGCAGTGCTGAGGTCAGACACGTATTGTTACTCCTCAGCCCCAAGTAAGGGGCAGAGGGATTTTGTCGTCTCCTCCGCAGACGGGTGGCGGGCGGGAAAATTTTGTCTGGACCGTTTCTCTGTAACCACATCGGTTAGGAACTTTATTTTGCATATGTGGACTTGCCTTTGTCGGTACGCGTGCCTCGTTGAGGTTTCGTACTTGAATGACCTTTGACCTTGGCTCAGTGACCTTCACTTTTAAAACTTGTCTGGGCCATTTTTCTCAAACCGCTTGGGTTAGGAACTTTATTTTGCATATGGGCAATTCCACGGTAACGGAATTACGATCAAGAGTAATTTTCATGTCATTTTTACCTGCCATCTATTACTCTAATGCAGTAGCTACTTGCCTGTGCTTTTATCAGTTCCACTGGCATGCCTACTGAGCTGTATAACACTAAGTTTGGGGTAATCTATTTTGTAGAAGGCTATACGAAGGTGAAAGTGTCGGTATCGGAATTACGGCAGAAAAAATGCCATTATTTTTGCCTTTACTTTGACAGGCATTTCTCTGAAATCTGGCAATGATAGGCAGTAGGTTTAAGGTTAAGTTGGTGGCCTAGGATGTTGACCAGGCCATGGTAAGTTTATATTGACTGGTATGTTCACAGATATTTTGTAGGATGCCATTTATGAGAAAGAGACAGCGGTAATGGAATTACAAAATGGTAACGGAATTACATTTTCTGATAATCTACAAAATTTATTATATGCAAAACAACAAAGCAATTGAAAATTGGTATCACAAATGAGGTTTGTGTTGCTGACCTCCTTGAAAAATGACAAATTTCACAATGAGCCACTGGAATTGTGTGTTTCAATTTCCTGCAATGACTTAGTCTCAAATACTTTTGCTACCAATGTATGGAAATACAGTAAATACCAGGAAATAGCTAAATATCTTTTAGGAGTTGTCAGCTTTGGAAAAATAACCTTTGATCCTTGTCCTGGAGCAAAAAAAAAAATTACAAATTTCATATCTAAATTTTGAGAAGACCGTCAAAGATATTTCAGAACAGTTTTCAGTGTCTGATTTGGTAATGAGTCACCTACATGAAAACCTATATATTTCTGATATAAAACACTTTTTAAAAATTGCTGTTTTAGCAACTATCATGTGGAATTGCCCCATGTGGACTTGCCTTGGTCAGTAGGCGTGCCTCGTTGAGGTTTTGTACTCGAATGAGCTTTGACCTTGGCTCAGTGACCTTTACCTTTAAAATTTTGCCCGGGCCATTTAACATGACATGACATGACATGACATGAGTGGCGAGAACCGGCCGTTCAGCCCAACTAGGCTCGCCATTTTCTTTTAACTATTGTGAATATATCACTTCAGATAGTCAATCTCTCAATGGTATCTAGCTTTAAGTCAAGCCTGCTCTTGAAAATTGCCAAGGTTTCTGCCTCAACAATATGGTCAGGCAAGCTGTTCCACATCAAAATTACTCCTTGGGTGAAAAAATATTTCCTAATATCAGTGCTTAATTTACCTTTGGTCAACTTCCATTTATGACCCCGAGTTCTACTAACAGAACTTAGTCGAAGCAATCCTACATAATTCACTTTGTTAATCCTTTTAACATATTTAAAGACCTCAATCAGATCACACCTAAGTCTCCTTTTCCTAAGACTAAAGAGATTAAGGATCTTCAGCCTGTTCTCATAGCTTTCATCTTTTATACCCGGAATCAGCTTAGTTGCTCTTCTCTGAACTTTTTCTAGATCCTCTATATCTTTCTTAAAGTATGGACCCCAGAACTGTACACAATACTCCAGATGTGGTCTGACAAATGGGTTGTACAAGAGAAGTATCACCTCCTTGGATTTGTATTCAATACTTTTGGCAATATGTCCTAGCATCCGATTGGCTTTTTTAACTGCTACGGCACAATGACTAGAACCGGTGAGGGTTTGGTCAACAATCACTCCCAGATCTTTCTCGTGTGGAGCACATTCCAGTTTTAAACCTCCCATGAAGTAATCCTGTCTAATGTTTTTATTACCTACATGTACAACTTTACATTTTGCTAAATTAAATTTCATTTGCCACATTTCTGCCCAACTCTGGATTCTATCCAAATCTGCCTGAATCACTTTAGTAGAGTCTAGACTATTTGCCAAACCTCCCAATTTAGTATCATCTGCAAATTTAACTAATTTGCTCTCAATATTTTTATCAAGGTCATTTCTCTCAGACCGCTTGGGTTAGGAACTTGATTTTGCACATGTGGACTTGCCTTAGTGGGTATACATGCCTCATCCAGGTTTTGTACCCAAATGACCTTTCACTCTGGCTCAAACACCTTCACCTTTGATTCAGTGTATCAAGGCTGAAGGGTATTGCTTTCACCCCCGGGAAGCACATTTTTAAAAAAATTATTATTATTATTATTATTACCCCGCCCCACCCGAGGGGGGAGGGAAGGGGTATTGTTTTCGGTTCGGTTTGTTTCTGTGTTTGTGTGTTTGTGCCTTTGTTTGTTTGTTTGTTAGTTTTGCCGCTAGAGTGTTAACAAACAAATGGCCAGATTCACCCAAAATTGGATTTAGGGATTGCCACTGACCCAGAATAGATCCCTATTGAAATTCGTACAAGTAGGTGAAAGTATGTGCGAGGGGCGGGGTTTGTTGTGCCTGGCACCACTTGTTATGAAATTTGTTTGAATCCCTCTTCATCCCGTCTCTCCCGCTCCAGCTCTGCAGTGTCACTGCCTGCATTGTCCCAACTCCACCTGCGTCACGGACGGCCTGTGCTATGTCTTCATGAAGAAGTCGGGCAACAAGTACACTCCAGGGTACGGGATGTGCCTGAAGAAGAAGGACCTGTACCCCCCCGACCGGCCGTTTGTCTGCGCCCCCTCCAGCGGCGACAACACGGGTATCTACCCCCTGTGCTGCGACGAAGACTTCTGTAACAAGGACCCCGATCCGGACGCCTTCACAGGTAACCCGTGTCTGAGTACAGGCAATGCAAACTGCTGTGTAGTGGAGCGATGCGTGGAGTAGAACTGGGAAATGGAAAATGGTGAACAATTTGCTGAAAATATATGGGAAATTACAAAGACAAAAAAAAAAAAAATATGAGTGGGAATGTGGTGAAAATATATAGGATGAAAATGGAACTAAAGTATATAGAAAATGTGCAGGAAGTAAAAAAAGTGGAAAATGTTAAGTAGTTGAACATATTATATGACTTGATTGAGGATTACTGGTAGGATCATTGAATGCCTTCTCGCCCAGAATTCAGAACTTTTTCCTTGTTCATGTCATGGATTTTCTCAGAAAAAACAAATAAACATGAAAAAACTTGTATCAAATTCACGGGACTGTGCTAAATCGTATCACTCTACTCCAAATACTTTTTGTCCTAAGGAATTTTTGACATTTTTCTCTTAATTCAGTGATTTTTTTTCTTTTCTTTTTTTTGCCATTCCATGCATTGCTTATTTTTCCACTGGATTGATTTGAAATTTGCACTGAATATCTAAGGAATACTTAGGAGAAATATTACATCTTTAATTTTTATTATTATTATCATTATTATCCCCCTCAGCATATAATGCGGGGGATTTAGAACGAAACTTGTGCGTATTAGTCAAGTCCTAGACTGGTGCCTTTTGAAATTTTGGGATTTCTGAGATTGCATTGAGGGCGCTAGAGGGATTTGTTATCTTCTGGTGACTCTTTTTATTATCCCTCCAGCGAATAATGCGGGGGGATATAGTCACCAGTGTGTCTGTCCGCGTGTGCGTCCATCCGTCTTTAATCATTTCGTTTCCGGAGCATAACTTGAATACCATTCAATTTCTTAAACAAAACTTGTGCTTTACGTATTAATCAGGTCTTAGACCAGTGCCTTTTGATGTTTTGGGATTTCTGAGATCACACTGAGGGGCCCAGGGGGAAATGTTATCTTCTGATAACTCTTGTTATACAATGTATATAGCTGCTATAGATATTAACAGCTGCACATAAACTTTCAAGCAAATAAAAATAATACTTACTAACTCACTTGCAAAATATACAGTCAGTATCTTACAAACTGCATTTTTCACCTCCAATGCTATATTTGGCTAGATTGGTGGCTCTCAATTTTTTAAAATTTTTTTATGTAGGACCAAAAAACTGCTAGATGTAACAGATTTAATAATACGCAGAATCTAAATTTGGTTGGCAGAAAGTTAAATCTAGTGGAGATACTAATTTTTGAAAATTGAATATTCTTTGTTTGCATTAAAAAATAGATTTTTTAAAATTTTGTTTCCATAAAAAATTCAGAAAAACCATTTTCATGGTTGTTGAATACCTGTTGTACGTAAATTATCCTTCTTTAGGATTTCTGGGATATTCTGAGAAAATTTCAACCCAATCAAGTGAAAAATGACAAAGAATGGCAAAAATCTGGAAATTTGGCCCTGAATTCATAAGGAGTATTTAGAATAGAGCAGTAGGTCCCATTAATTTAATAGAGGTTTTCACATGATGTGTTTGAAGAAAATCCTTGTCATGAAATGAACTAAGGCCTCACCTTTTTAGTTTTTTTGCATTATGGATCTGCCGACCTACCATTTCCAAAAACAAGAAAATTTTTTTTTTTTTTTTCCTGCCCAGCAGTTTTTAAGCCCTGTTTTGATTCCCACCAACCTAAGATACCCATGGAGCGTTTTTTTTTTTTTTTTTTTGTTAGCGGTAGTGAAAAACTTGCAAACCAGGTGATTTCCTTTGGTCCTGATTAGACTGGTCCCCTGTCCCACTAGGGGCATTGGGCAGGAGGTTCTTGGCGAGCCGCATACCATTTGAGTAGGACAGGGCACCAGACTTTTACCTTATTCACTTGGTGCATCATCTTGAGCAAGCACCATTTTCTCTGTATACAGAACGACCATACTTGGGTACGCCACGCTGCTTTGAGCGAGACTAGCATGACAAGGATGACAAGATGGCGAGCGGAGATTTGGTTCTCTTTTGCGTGGTCATCTTTGTTTAAACCTGTTCAAAGTATAAAGAGATATGATACATGACAATACATGTATACATTCCACACTCCACATGTTCATTATATCCCAGAAATACGAGTTTTGGGGATATCATACAGTAGTTTCGCCCCACCCACCGCCGCCGCCGCCACGTCCGCAGATTTTAGCGGTTAGCGCGATAACTCACACAATACTTAAAATTGGCTTCTCATTTTTAGCATATGGGTAGATATGGTAGAGAGGATGAACTGATTAGATTTTGGGCAAGTATGCACTCCTAGGTTTGCCACCAGGTGGCGCTATATATTGAAAAAATCAGTTTTTTAATCATATCTCTGGAACAATTACTTACAAAGACCTCAAATTTGCCTCATATTGTTGGTCTAGTAAAGGGGAATCTAATAAAGGGGGCTTCAAGGATTGGGGAATTTCGGGGGATATACCCCTTGCTGTCGGCTGCCGACAGCGTAGGCCTAGTTGTTTTTAACAGTCAGTTTCTCTCTTGTTTTGGATGAAAAACATAAAACTACTAAAATTGATAAAACAACATGGTAGGTCTCCTTTGTTTTTGTTTCTCCCCCAACATAAACATGATAAAACTATCTACTGTTGTCACAGCAGTATATGTACTTGTATTTGTAAGCAATCGTTTTTTTTTGTTTGTTTGTTTTACTCCCTCCTACCTACTTGACAGCAGAAAAAAAATGTCTTAATCCCCGAAAAATAACATTCTGTGTGGAAAAATTAGATTAATTCCCCTGCCCTACCACGCAAAATGCTGATGTTAAAGTGTATATCTCAGGTTAAACACTACTCTCGTCTAATGTGTATGTAAAGCCTTCAAAATGTACATACAGTATTCCAGTATTTCTAAAACTATCTACAAATGCCGTTAAATGACACTTTTTGTCTGTTTCTGTAGTAGCTGGTTTTTTTTACGTAACATGGTAACTACGTCACGTAGGGGATTCATGGAGGAAAGGAGCCTCAGCTTACTATGGCGAGTGATTGGGAGCATGAGGAGGTGGCAAGAAACACCGCAGAAATTTATGATGGGCCGCAACCATATAATTTCGAGCCAGTCAGGCTTGAGAGAGGGGAAGAAAATCCAGCAAATACTGGCCCTCAGAGACGGATTAATCCTTCAACAGAGGCGAACGAGTGGAGGTTTGGCGAGGTGTCCTGGAGAGTAGCTATATAGCAACTAGCGCTTGAGCTAGTCTACGATCAGCAGTGAAAACCGTAACAACAACAACACCACCACATATTTTACGGTGTATGAATAACACTGAGTGAAGAAGCCAACGTTTTCTATACATCTAGCTGCTGTGATAATGTGATATGTTCAGATGAAGACGTTGACTTAACATGTACTAGCCAAATGATAACGAGGGCATCATGCTAGCTAGCCTGGGTATAGCTTGCCAGTTCCCACCCCGCCTGTCAAAATGATGTTTATTTTATCAGGATTCTCCCTTCACCCTGATGCTGGAAACATATCCACTTGACTGTCCTATGCTTCGATAGTATGGTACTAGCTCTACAACATCTAAGTCTAGCGGTGGCGGCAGTTTTTTTCCTGCGGGTGCGAACGTTCATGTGCGCATACATAATCATTGTTGACATGCCGAATAAACGAAATCTCAAATGCCAGGCTTAATCTGGTGTTGATCAAACTTCATAGCTGATTCATAGGAATGCTATGGTCTGTCTGGGGAGGAGAGAGAGAGAGAGAGAGACAGAGGTGTCCTTTGTCACTATTTCTGACAGGTACTTATGTGGGCGGTGTCTTCCCATGGAAACAGCTGTGTGACATTAGCGTACAAAAAATTTGCCTGTCTGATGCGGACAAATTGAACCTACAGGCATAAAATTTGTTTATTTTTGACAGGGAACGAATGGACCTTGTGCCCTGTTTAGGATGAATTCTTACACCCCGCACAAACACAATAATTCTTCATTGCAAGCTGCTGTATAGTGCAGGCTCATTGACAGTCGTACTCTGACAGGCTCTTCTCTACCCTACGTGACGTAGGCATTGCATTATGGGAGCGTTGTAAACCGCTGTTAAAAGTACCTACTTTGTTGTATTATATTCTGTTTTCTGATAACAGACAACATAAAAATATGATGTAAAATCGTTCAGATATTTATTTCCCACAAGAAAATAGTACAAAATCTTTGGAAAATTAACCTGACATATACACTTAAAGTCCGTTATCCAAAAAATTAAAAAGGTGAAGCCAAAGATAAGAGATCTTGGGGCAAGTTGGAGTGAACCAGTGTGTTGGTTCTGTGTCATGTTACCTATGCATGTCCAAAGTGCCTTTTCATTAATAGCTATGAATCATTATTGTTATCAATTATTATAATTATTATCAATTATGATCATTATTATTATTATTATTATCCTTCCCACAAAGTGGAGAGGGGATATTGCAATGGCTAGTCTGTCTGGATAGGTGGACAGAAGTTTTTTTTTTTTTTTTTTTTTTTTTCTAATTTTTCTGAATGAATGATATTATTTGTGTGCGTGGAAGTAGTCATGTCCTTGATTGCGTTCGAAAACGGGAATCCATGGCGGCGGGGAATATTGATGACAATGTCTTCTTGCTATTATTTTTATTTTTATTATTTTATTGTCCTTGTTATATGTATATTATGGAGTATGTAATCAGTACTTAGTAGTATTTTCCCGCCCAGATTTGAGTTTTTATGTCAATAATGCTATATTAGTATGTGTTGATAATATATTCATGTTAATGGCACAATTTTTGTCATACCATTATCTATGTCACTCTTTTTCCATGTGCAGTCTTCCTAAAAACCCACTGTCTTAATCATATTATGATTTAGTTGCACTGAAAGCATTCATACAGTACATTTGGACAAATCCATCAAGTAATCCAATTGCAATAATCAATTTTCAGTGTTGAACTCGTATTTCAAATTGCAATAATAGCTTTTGTCTGCGTAAGATAATGCATAAGATCCACAATTAACATGAGTTTAAGTCCTAAATTTCAGCCAGCTCCTGCACCTTATTACACTTTATGCGGTCAAGCAGCATTTGCTCAGGGAATCTTTTTTTTTTTTTTTTAAAACAGTTTCTTGATTTTTGACATGGTGGCAACCATGGCACAGCTTTTGTTATATTGTCCTTTATTGACATCAGAATTCAGCCTTTCAATTAGCTTGTCTATTTTCTGGGACGAAAATGACTGCTTTATTGTTTGCTCGCATTATCTTTTGTTCAAGGGGCTTCTTTTTTTATCGCAGATTTTTTTTTTTTTTTTTTTTTTCTCCAGTTGCATAAATGCCGACAGGTTCACTATTCGGACTGAAGTTAAGGTTGTGAAACGCTGACAAGCCATCGCTGAAACCATCCCCACGGGGGTTTGCAGTTCGCTAGATAAGGCAATGGCTGCCGTCGGAGTGCAGTTTTTCTTATATTTTTGTAATTGCTGTTATTTTAACTGTCTCCCTTCAAAACAGGACTCGACAATGGAAGGTTCATGCACCCAACTGAGCTGACAAATTGAGGGAAAAAAAAAAAACTTGTCTCATCAAGTCAGTTCCAAATTTAGACTGATTCATGTTTGTCTGTTGCTTTTTTTTTTTTTTTTGCTCAGCATGACTACATTTGCCAGTGTGATGAGGTAATTGGTCTCATTTCAGGAATTGCCCTTGGAGCTACCAGATTTCACTCATCAACCTTGCAAATAAATTAGGTGTGTCAGGATGATTGGAGACCATAGTCACGAGAGTGTGAGTGAATGGTGTGTCAATTTCCATGCCCTGCACCGAAATGGCAGGCTATCTAGAGTGTATTCCTACCTCTCGACAGTCGGATGCTGGAATCTGACCCCCTTGACCATAACCAGGAACAAGCGGATGAAAAGAAGGGTGGAGGGAGGTATAGAGAGAATACAGGCATTTTTTATCCCCTCTGTATGTAATACGGGAGATATAGCTATCAGCTTGTCGGTCCGTCCGTCTATGCCCATCTTTGATCATTTTTGTCACCGCTCCAAAACTCCAGAACCACTCAGTATATTTTCACGAATCTTTCTATGAGTGAGACACAAGTATTAGTGGTGCCTTTTTCCATTTTGGAATATATGCTGATTCACTACAAGGAGGAGTTAAAGCAAATTTTATTTTGGCCCAGAACTTTTGAACTGTAGGTCTGTGAAACAAAATTATTTTTTTCTGGATTCACGTTTACGCAGATTTATTGAAATAAGTCACGTCCACTTGCATGTGTGGACGTGTTCTTCCATTTTGAAGTTTTTGTAAAACCTTTAAACTCTATCCCCTTGTACATAATGCAACCAATTAATTGGGAAATTTGGTGCTCAGCTTCTTCAGACCGCAAATTGGTTCCATTAGAAGATCTGATTTCAGTAAGGCTATGAATTTTGTGGGTGTGGCCTCTTTTGCAAAAATGAGCTCTAACTCCACAATGCAATGTTCAGTCATCACCAAACTTGAGATCCCTCATCTACTGGCCATTGACTCAAGCGGACAAATTTTGGTATACATGTGTACATTGATGGCACTACAGTGAACGAATAGTCATAACTCGAAAACCAATTGCTCGCTCAACTTAAAATTTTGCATGCATGCTTCATGTCGGTCAAGGGTCCTGTGAATGTGTGGAAGTACAAAGTAATTTCGCTAACAAGATGGCCACGATCAGCCAGTCACACTTACGCCATATCTTCTCTCTGAGCCATCATGTACCATTATGAAACTTTGAAAGATTAAAGGATAAGAAAAACTATGGTTGAGTTAAATTGCCAAATAAAGTACATAATCTCAGCGATCCAAAACAATAAGCAATTTAAAAAAATATTATTTTTTTTGTTCTGTGCAAAGTGTGTGTAAATGTTGGATATAAGAGGGTATAAAAAAGCCGCCATGTCCGTTCGGCTGCATGAAGATGCCTACGTCACCCAGGTTTGTAGCTCTTTTGTATTAAAGGTAAAAGGTCACATCAGTCAGGTTCGAATCGCCCGTTTAGTTAGAATACCCAACAACCGCGCACTACGGCATTGTCGAGGTTTAAATATCATTTTCCAGCAAACAATCGGTTGTAATTTAAACAACTGGTATCTCTCAAAACACTCTTGATCATCAACGCAACGTTGAATACTTATACTGTGACTCCACACACTCGAAAGACAAATTCAGCCCTAATGACGTCACGCACAGGTCCGGGCAGAATATTTCCCATTGTTTGTTTGGTCGATTATTTTTTTTTATGCCGGCGACAGCAGATTCTGAAGTTTGTTGGATTCTGCAATGTTTGAACGCGGATGACACGGTGTATAAAATGCAAACAAAATAATGGCTTATCGTTTTGGACAGCAGACATTATGTACTTTATTTGACAATGCAAGCTAACCATAGGTTTTCTTACTCAGTAATTGGGATGTGTGAAGTGCTGGAGCACTGCCGTATGCCATTTTTAAATTTTTCAGATTTCAAATTTTGGGGGGGCAGGAGGATGTGCTATCTCCTGATGGCTGATGATTGTAGTGTTGCTGCGTAGCACTGGCTCACGTCGGCTTCGGCTGGGAGCGAATGCTCCCATTGTGTCAATACAATACTTCAGTCACCACTGATGCTGTGGGATGTGTCTTCACCTGTAGTTTTCATGCCACTACATTGACTGTAAGATATATTTATTATGGAAGGAAGATGTACCTGTATGCCCTGCCTTTGAATGGGCGTGTGTGTGCGTGTGTGTGTTTGTGTCTGTGTCTGTGTGAGGGAGAATTTCTGTTGTAAAACAAATTTCTGTGTTAAAACGTGTTGTGTTTGCAGTTGTTTGTGCGGATGGAGACCTGCTGAATCATAAGTTCTTTTTTCACCAGCCCTTTTTCGATATTTCTCAAGGACTGTCGTGCTTCAGTTTAAATACATTTTTTCCATTACCCACTTCATCTATTTTCTCTTTTGTTTTAAAAGCTCCCACAAACAGTTCTGAGCAAATAACTGCTTTCGATTATTTACCCAAGCCCCAAGAGAGGGCGTAACCATGGCAGTTATATTAAACATTAAACGCTGTCGCTACTTTCCCTGAGCCAGTTCGTATTCCCCCCACAATGGCTGTCTCTTCAAGGCCCGTCACCACTACAAAGATGTTCGTCGAATAGACGAGCCCCCACCACCCCTCCTCTCTGTGGGTTTGGCTGTAGCTGGGTTCCACTGCCTCATTTGTTTGTGTAGAAGGCTTGTCTGTCTGTGTTTATGCATGTTGTGCCCCGGTTCGCTGAGGTCACTCTGCTCTTCATTACTGCTGTCTGGGCACTCAGCTGTGATGTGATGGCCTGTTCAGTCTTTAGGCTGCAGGGCCCCACTGCTGCTCCTGCTGTCTTTTCTGTTAGAGTTGTAATCATTAGATTACTGCGCTAAATTGTGACTGATGGTGCTAGAAGTGTAGAATCCAGGTTTGGAAGGTGAAAGTCCTCTCCACTGCTTACTCCCAGCCGCTTAGAATTGCAGAAGGCCTCAGAAGTCGCATTAACTCTCCCCTCAGGTTTGCTGGCATTTTCTAGTTTAGTGCGTGGGAGTTTACTAAACTTGTTTAAGACCTCCTCCTGGCATTAATTAAACTTCAAAAAGCTCATATTTGTTCATTGGAATTACATATTTACTTTTTTTGGTCACACTTTAGATGAAGTGTTGCTCATAAAGGCTTTATACGGCATGTATAATGCCTTCATACATGAGACATAATGTCTTCATAAATCACACATAAGCAAATGTCATGCTTACGTATGATTACATAAGGGTGAAATATCACATCCTTATTCAGCATGTGGTGCCAGAGTTATCCAGTTTTTTTTTAATATCTGAACAGAATCATATTAGCTGGGATTCAACAACAGTGGACTGGTGTACTTAGAACTAGACCGTGGAGTGGGTTGTTCTCTTTGAGGTGGAGGAAGGGAAGTCTCTACAGACAAACAAGTGTTTTGGCGATGAATAGATGGCATGAAGTTACACCTCCGCTGTAGTGGAACTGGTCCTCCACCCCCCCTCCCCCATTCTTTTTACCTGAACAGAATCATATTAGCCGAATGTCAGAAGTGTTACAAATCGCTTAGTGTTAAAGGTGCAGGCAGCAATTGAAAGCTACTGTAGTACACCAGGATGTGCAGATGTACCGTTGTGGGAATGGGAGTGCTGTGGGCTAGGCCGTGGACTGGTGTATTTTGAACTACTAGGCCGTGGAGAGGGGGGTTCCGTCTGCGGTGGAGGAGGAAGGGAAGTCTTCAAATGTGGAACTTGTCCTGGCTTTTTAGCTTGCCAGCCCTATGGGCCAATAAGCTATTGTCGTGGTGTGGCGTCCGTCGTGTGGAACATTTTTTATCTTTTTTTTGGCCTGATGAATTTTTGTGTAAATTTGCAGTAACATAGTACTAGACCATATCTCCAGGCTTTTTTCTCGTATTTTTGAATGAATCATTTTTGTCCGTTCTATGGGCCCTTGAAATTTTGGCCCCAATGTTAAAGATAGGACTGAGAAATAAAAAAAAATATATATTTCTCAAAAACTGCCTGATAAATTTTTTTCTAAATCAGGCAATCAACTTACCTTGGTACCATCAATGTACAGTGCGAGTGCCATTATGAATGGACGGAAGTGGGTCTATTGGGGGCACTGTACTTTATGAATATGCAAGATGGCCTGTGGAGGTCAAATGATTGCTGATAGAGATTGTTTGTATTATCGACGTATAGGAAGTCATATATGACCTATATTTTGGCAATATTAAATTTGACCCCAGATGACTTTGAAAGGTCAAACTCGAGGGCAGGGAATATATTAACAATGTTAAAAGACATGACTTGAAATTTCAAAAAATTATTTCTCAAACTGATAACTTTTTTTTCTAGATCTGGCAATCAACTCATCTTGATACACTTTATGTACAGTGCGAGTGCCATTTTGAGTGAATCGACGGAAGTGGGTCTAGTGGGGGCGCTGTACTTTAACATTGGGTCTTATGGAGAATGGGCCAAATCGCCTGTGGAAGCTAAATGGTTGCAGATATTGATTAAGTTTGTATTACTGACATATAGGAAGTAATATATGACCTATATTTTGGCTGTGTTAAAGTTGACCTCAGATGACCTTGAAAGGTTAAACTTGAGGTCAAGCAAAATGTTAGTTTTCAAAGGTTTCTAGGCTTGAAAATATTGAAGATTGGGAACATATGTGCATTGAACACTTATAGGAGGTCATGTATGAACTTTTATTTGGTGGCCTTGAACTTGACCTTTCGGTGACCTTCGATGGTCAAACTTCACATAGTGAAATTTCAATGACTTCTATCACCAAAACTATTACAGATAGAGCTTAGGTTTGTATTGTGGGCATATAGGAAGTCATGTATGAAGTTTCATTGGGTGACCTTGAACTTGACCTTCAGTGACCTTGAATGCCCAAACTTCACAGTGAAATTTCAATGACTTATATCAGCAAAATGGTTACAGATGGTTTCGGTTTGTATTGGAGATGTATAGGAAGTCATACATGAACTTTCATTTGGTGGCCTTGAACTTGACCTTCTGTGACCTTCGAAGGTCAAACTTCACATAGTGAAATTTCAGTGACTTCTATCGCCACAACTATTACAGATAGAGCTTAGGTTTGTATAGTGGCCATATAGAAAGTCATGTATGAAGTTTCACTGAGTGACCTTGAACTTGACCTTCAGTGACCTTGAATGCCTAAACTTCACAGTGAAATTTCAATGACTTATATCAGCAAAATGGTTATAGATAGTTTAGGTTTGTATTGGAGATGTATAGGAAGTCATACATGAACTTTCATTTGGTGACCTTGAACTTGACCTTCAGTGACCTTCAACGGCCAAACTATACAGTGAAATTTCAATGACTTCTATCAGCTAAATCATTACAGATTGAGTGTAGGTTTGTATTGGAGACATATGGGAAGTCATGTATGAACTTTCATTTTCATTTGGTGACCTTCATATTGACCTTCGAAGGTCAAACTTGACCTAGAGAAAATTCAATGACTTCTGTCACTGAAAAGGTCACAGATGGAGCCTAGGTTTGTGTTACTGACATAGGAAGTCACATATGAACTTTAATTTGGTGACATTCAACTTGACTGTTGGTGACATTTGAAGGTCAAACTTGACAATACAATTACAATGACTTGTATTGCCGAAACAGTCACAGATGGAGTCTAGGTTTGTATTAGAGACATATAGGAAGTCATATATGAACTTTCATTTGGTGACCTTTGTATTGAACTTCAAAGGTCAAGTGTGACCTAATGAAAATTCAATGACTTCAGGGTTTCCCACAGAAAATCGGTTAGTCAAGGGTCAAGGTGGTGACCGGGGGGGGGGGGTTACAGTCAGTGAGCGTTTATTTACTGTTATAAATAAACAAAGCACTTAAAGGAGGACTACCATCAAAACATTTCTGCCCTCCTGTTATTTCAATTTGTTAATCTCCTGCTAGTTAAATTGAATTCATATAGCTCAATTGGCAAATTGACAAAAAAATCAAATTTAATTGAGCCCATTGGGCAGCGCCATTATTTTCCGTAGCACCTGTCGCATCAGATTATGGGGCGCGAGATCATGACGTCAGTGCGGAGGTCTGGCGCTTCCAGGCATCATGGCCATGCATTCGATTTAATGAGATTTTCTCGTCAGTGAACAGATCTGAAATCGCTTTGAAAATGCTGCATTGTCAGGCATATGATTGTGTCAACGACACTAAACAGAAGATGGCCAATGTGACAATGCACACGTTCCCAAAGGACAGGGATTTAATTCGCCGTTGGGTTATAAACTTGCACAATGGAACAATGCATATCGCTGTTCAGGGATGCTTTGTTTACGCTCTCAGCCGCCGCATTCACGTCACGATTCCGTGCTGTCACGGGCTGAAACTCTGTCTCGCGTAGCTTGAGTTCAAAACAATGGCGGCCTCCGTTTTGGATTTTATCATGGAAATTATGGGCAATTATCGCCAATTACGTGGAAAGGACTAATTATCTTGCGGAAATACTTGAAGTCGGTGCTGTTGAACTTCTGTGCAGTTAATACAGATCGAAACGGGTAAGCGTGATAATCCTCCTTAAAAGTGCAATTACAAAGTGACAATGTCAACAGTCTTGTAACTTTATTGATTGACACTCAGATATAATAAAATGCATGTATTATGCTTTCATGGAAGTGAGATCAAAAATTGCAGTTTGAATGGGTTTCTGGGTTTCAATGGCGCATTTTTTGCGCTTAACAGTCTTGAGTGTAACACTTGCTTGTACACAGTGTATTTTAGCCTCATTGTAAGAGCTGAGCTGGAAATAACAAGATCAAATAAAAACACACAATCTTACCAAAATTCATGCTACATGCATGTACACAGCCAAAATTATCAAAAAAAAAAAAAGAAAAGAATGAAAAGCGCGTAAAATGCGCACAGCCGTCCCTAAGGGTTAAACGAAAAGTAATGTAAGAACGGAAAATGTATTTGCTATCTGTTTTGACTTCAATTCCCCAAATGCTTTGCGGTTGTGGTTATGTGTGGGGAGAGGAGAACGGTTTTATGTACGGAAGCGAATTGCATTCACAGGATAAAAAAAATATACACCTTATGTCGTAATTACGAGATCTAATTACGCGCAGATGGTGAAGTAGGTCGGCTTCTTTGAATAAAGTACCCTGATATTTTTGACTGCTTTTTCCCATCCATTACTGTACTCTAGAGGAAACCACGTGCAATTGTCAAACATAGCAGAAAGCCACGCGCAAACACATCGGTAGCCTTGATATGAAACTAAACGAATTGCATATAGCCTATCTTAAAGCAATTCTTACTTTTCTGGCATTTTTACCCTTTTCTTTTGTAATCTTAAAATGCTCCTAATTAGCGTATGTCACACTAAAATGTAAAAGAAATCCACCAGGTGTTGAAACTCTTCAATATTCAATTCTCATATATTTCTGGTAAAAGTCTGATCAATCATTTTCTTCGGTCCGAATAAAATGATTTGCCGAGCTTCCTGTCTGTCATCCGTCACAGCGCCCCTTCCAGTTGCCTACTGCTGTCACCGCTTGCGAGTCACGTGCCTCTCTGGCAGAAAAAAAACAACGCATTTGACTGTAAACAAACGGGTGCTGAAATCCTATAATTACGATAATAACGTTAATGGTGGTTCATCAGACTACAAAGGTAACTAAACGTTACGAGGGCATTTTATTTTATACCATATATAGAATGGAATATTATGTCATTACTGTTAGTTTTCACTTACCGGTGCCTCTGAATCTGACTCCATTGACCCGTTTCACTCTCCTACAAAAAAAAATATTGCATGCGGCGCGAGGAAGTGAGCAACGCGAGTGAAACGGGTCAATGGAGTCAGATTCAGAGGCACCGGTAAGTGAAAACTAACCAACAGTAATTAAATAATATTCAATTCTATATGTGGTATAAAATAAAATGCCCTCGTAATGTTTAGTTACCTTAGTAGTCAGACGAACTACCGTATATTAGTTATATTTTTTTTCGTAGGAGAAGTCTGGCAATTGGGGCGGAAGAGGGTGGGACTTTGGAGGGAGGCGGAGTTGGTCATGTTCAAATTTTTACTAAGTGCTGTGCCTCATGTCAGAAAGGTAAGAATTGCTTTAATGAAACAGAATATGTGGGCAAGCAGTTGACAGAAGACAATATTCAAATAGATGAATAATTATCTTACCTCCACAGTCCTTCCCACGACGAAGACAGGTTATTGTTTATCCGGATAATTAGCTTCTTCCCGATACAAAAAATAATGTTGGCGTAGCAACAGGTCATAGATGGTGCAGTAATATATTTAACCAACAGATGCCGGCCGCTATTCGGCCTCATCGCGATGCGGCCTTATTTTACTGTGTATGCATGCGTGGATGCAGCAGATTTTTTTTTTTTTTTTTTTTTTCTTTTGGGGGGACGTAGTCAAGGCGGTGGGCATTTGTTGTCAAGGTGGCCGCCCGAACTATAAAGCGCTGCGGGAAACCCTGGACTTGTATCACGAAAACGGTCACAAATGGAGCCTAAGTTTGTGTTACTGACATCTAGGAAGTCACATATGAACTTTGATTTGGTGACATTCAACTTGACTGTCAGTGACCTTTGAGGGTCAAACTCGACAGTGGAATTACAATGACTTGTATCACCAAAATGGTTACAGATTGAGCTAAGGTTTGTATCGAGACATTTAGAAAGTTATACATAAAGGGCTCTATCTTTCACACTGCCTTACCCGTTGCCACTACCCGCAACCCGTGAATTACGCATTTAGCAGCTTCCACTATCCCTAAACGATATCTTGCGGCCACACTACCCGCTATGCATTATGCCGAATCCTTTATTTGCGCCTGGAGGTGTGCCCGCGGGCGTGTTTATGCGCTTTCCCTACAATTGCTATCTTGACCGCACACGTTAGGGGAAAGCGTATAGCGGGTTTTAAAACCACCCGCTACCCGCATTTGGGCTTTCACAAGAGCACTATGCACTAGCACTCAGCAACGGAATTTTTTTTTTTTTTTTCCAGCGAGAGCGGCATTTCAGAACTCTTGCGAATGAAGGTAATTTCGGCGACTAGTATGTACACCTGTTTTTGCAGCACGGTCACGCAACTTGCTGTAAAAAAAAATAGACAGCTGTCCGATTGGAAAATGTAAACGGACAAAACCACGTACTTGTCACCAGAATTACCTTCATTCGCTGAAGAGTTCTGAAATGCCGCTCTCGCTGGGGAAAAAAAAGTTACGTCGCTGAGTGCCAGTGCATAGACCTAATGTTATTTTTCTAAAATGGGATTTTGGTCTATGCTTCATTTCAGACGGGAGAGGGAGTTGGAAGAGCATGGCTAAACGATTTTTTTTTTTTTTTTTTTGAACTTTCCATCACAAAAGGGGTAGGCTTGATTTTTTTTTTTTTTTTTTTTACTACATACCAAACATTAAACAATATGTCAATGTCAAATAATAATAATAATCATAATAATAATAATAATAATAATAATACAATTCATGATTAACTTAACAAAAAAACAGATCCTCCCCTGACTGGATTTGACCTCATGCACGGGCAATTTAACCCGTCAACGGAGAAAGCGTGGCGACCTTCCTCTCTCCATCACGGATTTCGGTTTGAGGATTTGGGATAGCACAGCCTGCTCCGAAAGGCAGTGGCACCTGGCACACTGATTGGTTTAACTGCGTAACACCCAAACCACACCTATGCATAATGTAACGAGTAGCGCTGGTGTTTTAGGGATATAGGCGGGTGTGCAAGATAGCAACTTTAGCGGGGGAACGCCTCTTACGCAATGCGAAATCCCCAAATAACGGGTTTAGGGACTCTGGCGTAAGATAGGGCCCGAAGTCTATTTGCTGACCACAACTTGACATTCTGTGACCTTTAAAGTTCACAATTGACATATTGAATACATATTGACATATTGCAATGACTTGTATCACCAAAACTGCTTCAGAGCTTGGGATTGTATTGCAGTAGGTCTTATAAATGTATGTGAACTTTTATTTAGTGACTTTGACTTTTATTTCCATTGATTCAAACGTCAAACTTCACATGAAATTTTCATAACTTGTATCATCGCTGTAAGACTGCTTGCCGGTAAGCTACAGGACCCTTGGTCCTATTTTTTGTCTTTTGTTTCTTTTCTTTTTCTTCCGCTGTTTTTTCTTCACCTGAACAGAATCATATTAGCCAAACGTACGCAACAGTGTTACATGTTTACAAATTGTTTAGAATTGCTGCTTGCACTTTTAACACTAAGTTACTGCAGTACATAAGGATGTGCAGATATACCGTTGTGAGTACATTTTATTTGGTTTCACAATGATGCGCCTCCCTTTGTCCTCCTTTCCCGTCTCCGCACAGGACTTTGTCTCTGCCCTCCTGTTCCTCCTGACGGCCTGATCCCAGTCATCTAAACAAAGTTGACCGAAACAATTTGTGTGGATTTTCAGCTAGAAATGGCACTCCTTCATATTTGTTGGTTTTTGTGTACATCACCACTTGTTATTGCCGTCCGTTAACACACCTGTTGAGAAAATTTGCATTGGCCTTTTCAACCATGTTTTGGCAACACTTGGGTCTTTTGCCCTCTGTGTATGATTGTTGAGTGGCCAACAACAGTGTTATAAGTTTACAAATTGCTTAGAATTGCTACTTGCACCTTTAACACCAAGTTACTGCAGTACACAAGGATGTGCAGACATACCGTTGTGCGATTATTTTCATCATGCGCCTTTACAGTTGCTATTGCTGCCCATTAACATACCTGTTGATGAGAAAATGTGCATTTGCTTTTTTTTAAACAAGGTTTTGGGATCAGGAATTGCTCAGTTTTTTGACTGTTGAGTGACCAATTGCCGTATGTCTTCTGAAACGACCCACGGAATTTTTTGTCGTCATCATTACCATAAATAACTTGACCGTTCCTGGCTTGCCTATAGGCCTTGGATTAGTCTTGCACAATGACTTAATACTTAAGAGCCATTTCCACACGTATTCAAAAAAAATCCGGGTGATCAACTGTCTAGTAACTCTAATCATTTGGACACCTAACAAAGTAGATTGGTATTAAAACATCATAATATTCAAGAACAGTAGTAGAACTTGATTATATATAAAATGTACTACCATGTCATGTTCTGCCGCTACTCTCCATCGGCTATAGACGATGTTCGAGTGTTTTCATAAATTGGGAGAGAGAAAGCATCTTCCACTCCTTACCATACAATTTCTCAACAGTAATTCAATCAGTTATTCATAAGTAGGTTGACTGCACCAAATAATGTTTTTCTAAAATGTAACCATTAAGCAAAACAGAGGGAGTGAGTGCGAGCAAGTATGAGTGTGTGCTTGATAATGTATATTCCCACAATGTGGTTCAGCCATAACTATCTAACCAGAGACCACAGCAGTTTCAGAGCCACTACAATGTTATTATTCATAGTTTTTTCACTTAAGTCATCCTCCACCCTTCAACTTATTTGTGGTCGTATTTCGATGTACCCTTTGTCTTTGGATAACCTGGAACGTTTGAGTCACACAATTCAATGCTAAACGCAGAATGGTCGCAGATTACTGAACAGTACAAGTATGTATGTCCTGGGATTTGGAACCCTTGAATATATCTTGTCTAAAGGTAACTGAATAGTCTGAATTGAACACTTGTATTATAACGGGCTACAAAAACTGGGGTTCTGGGTAATGAACACCACTACTGAACAAGCAAACATTCTTGGAAGCACCCGCACTGAATGTACTGCCTTTCGCAGCAGTAGCTCTTTCAAAGTAGAACACAACTCCCCTCAGCACACACACAGTCGGACACTTAAACCATTAAACTCCATCGCTAAATTTAAATTATGGACCGAAAACAAATGAAATTAAGTCCGTTAGGTGCCTAGCGCAAAGGTGATGTCTTCTCGAGACAGCTTCCCATCCGTGTTTTGACCCAAGGAGCAGCATCACGTGACAATCACTGCATGAAGCACATCGATGGCACGAAGAGATGGACAATTCTGAAGGTAAGAACAGCACAAAGACAAAACCACATTCACTATTTGGTAGAACACAGACATTGAAGTTATGAAGCTGTAATTGTCTAATTCCTTTGCACTGCACTGAAAGTCCACAGAGATGAAAACACTGCACAATTCAATGACCATTAAAGATTTAAAGGCATCATTTAAACAGTCCTTGTCAGCAAAAGAAAAAAGCTAAACACTGGTGTCCAAGCCTACTTGTTTTTTGCAGACATGTTCCCAGCTTCTTCATTTGTGTGCTCTCAAAAGGCTGAATTTATCATCATCGGCACGACTTGCAACATGTCTAAGAAAGACATATTTGGAAAAAGGTTAAATCTTGTGAATCATATGCTTTGTGGTTCTTATTTGCACAGGTACCTTTAGTACAGCATACCTGTGTCTGAAGCTGCTCGCTGTAGGACGCATCAACATCCTCCTTTAGGCTGTCTGTAGAGACAAACAGAAAAATCTGTGCGGTATTTGTACGTGGATATTTTGTTTATAGACTGCTTAAATTTCACCCTTGCGAACGTCGAGTGCGCGCTGCCAGAAGGCGCTTCCACTATAAACAATTATAGTTGCCAACGGTGCACCATACAGTGCTCTCGTTAACACAAGATTAATGCGTAATTACGCATGATTTTCCAATATTTACGCATCAAATTCACGTCCAGTGCGTGAAATTACGCATTGCTTATCAAGTGAAATATTTATTTATTTACTTAAATATTTATTTCAAAGTTCATGATTCATGAACTTTGCGGCGTTTGAAATCACAACAAGATTTATTACAAAATGTTCAACTCAAAACGAAAACGAAAGACATCTCCACATTAGGGCTGTCGCGGTGAAGGAATTCCCACCGCGGTGATTCAGGGTGGCTTAATAGCGCGGTATGCTATTGCACCACCCCATTTTTTTCTATTTATTTAGCAAATTTCTTTTTAAATGGTGTCTACACTTATAATTTTCAACTCATTGCAACGTTTCTCTCAAACTTGGCATAAGAAAAAAGATGACATCACTTTGGTTCCAAACATTCACACTTTTTGTGTAGGGCACGACGTTTCCATCCACCATCGCTGTTGCACGAATTTTGCAGAGCGCGGTGTAGCCACTGCTTCACCCAATTTTCGGTGTCTGCTGTATTTATTTATTTATTTGCAACAAAACTGAATATATAATACAAGTGAAAGTATTTGCGCTACTTCATTAATTTTTCTATTTGGTATTTTATCTCACAGGCAACTCATCACAAATTTGTGGGAGTGCCGCAAATCATCTGTTGCTCCCGCTACCGCACACGCACCTCTCTCCTCCCACCCGCGACAGCAAGGAGCTCTCACAACTTGTCCCGTGCCGCATATTTTTGCGCCACGGCCCGCGGGATTGCAGGCCTCTAAATGGAGTCTCGCAATTCCATCCAGCGCGTGCTATTCATCGAACACTCTAGAGTGCTCGAAAGCGCTTAAGAAGCCCCGAAATTCTGGCTATCGATGCAGTCATTGGTGTTGAATGAAGAGAGACAGAAGACAGATAGAGAGACAGAGAGAGATATTTAGATACGCTTAGACACACACACACACACACACACACATTAGAGATATATATATATATATATATATATATATCTATAATATATCGATAATAGTTATTAGTTATTATAATAGTTATATAGTATATAATAGATTAACATTGCTGTTAGATAATTCTGTATTTATACAGAACAATCTAATTGTAGCTGTATACAGAAGAGATTTTTATAATAGTTGTATATATTATCATCTTATTTTTTATATTTAGTGTTTATTAGTTTTATATATTTAGTGTTTTGTATTTTATCATTAAGTCTTAGATAGTAGTTGATTCATCATCCATCAATCAAAAGGTAAGTGTACCGATGCTTGCTTGCTAGCACGTATTGTATCGTTAGCTTCGAAATGTTAGCCGCTACCGCTGGAATGCTGTTGTGATGGCTACTAAGAACATAACGGTTAGTGACCGCTACCTCCTCCTCATACAACTTTGTTATCGCGAGCGTATTTACATTAATATGTAGATAGCCTACTTACTTAATGAGTCATTTGATTTCGATATGAAATTGAAGGAGTCGCGGCCGACAGCTACTTGAAAAATATGAAAGCTAAATAATTTTGTTGCCCAACGACCGATCAGAAAATATCTCTGCAGAGTTCAGTGAGCCTAAAATTTGCTAAATAGCACTACAAGTTATTATGCCCGTAATTAACTTCGGATTTCGATGTGAAATTGTGGGGGTCGCGGGGTCGGTTTAAAGACAGCGACTTGAAAATATGAAAGCAAAATAACTTGACCAATTAGAAAATATCTCTGCAGAGTTCAGTGAGCCTCCCCCACCTTGCTGTTAATGTCACTAGCGTTAATTAACGCTGACTTTGAAAATAAATATTACAGCCAGGTAGCTAGCACTAAATAGTCACCCCACGAGATTTCTAATCTCTGCAGCGTAATTTACTGTAGAATGTCTTATTACGTGAGTGTGGGTCGGATTAACAGGCATTTACCTCTCGTATGTTAACTAAACCTTCATCATGGCGGAAGTGCAAGTTACATCCAACTAGATGACAACCCAACATTTGTAACGGGAAATGAATTCATGAATTGACTGTGCTAGCACTGCCAATGCTTGACGTTTTCGTTTGTACCTTGTAGAACTGTTAGCTTCCCCCCACAAGATTTTCCGAACAGCGGCAACGTCTGAAGCGGGAATTCATAAACCTGTGTTGGAAAATCATAAGCCCATTCCGCTAGCTACCTGAATCCCCTGAACAAAATCGCAACATTCTGTGTAGCAGCTAAACCAAACAAAACTGAGCTACTGCTCATGAAATACCATTGTAACATTATAGGTTTATACTTGGTAGTGTGAAGAACTCACAGGCATTAATATGGCTATGATTAACACCCCCCACCACTAGTCCTCTCTCGAGAACTTTTCCAACAGCGGTAAAGTCTCGTGCCTCCTTTTCCCCGTGAAAATAACTGAAACATTCCACGCTAGGCTAGGCTATCATGGGGCTAATGTGCTAACGAAATTAGCCCCTGGATATGTCGGTCCATACTACATCTGTCACCATATCATAACCATGAGAGCGATAATAAAACGTCAACTAACTCGCCGTACTCTGCTTTGTTTGACTCATGTCAACTCGTCGTTGACTCCAAATCACCAGATCCCCGAGTGCCAACCTAAGAAGAAAATGCTGATATTATTTGGCTATGTAGGAATGACACATGTGACACACTATCGATAGCTAGCAGTTTGCGTGCTAACGCTAGCTGTATAAACAAGCCACGTTGCAGTCACATTAACCAACATATCATTGAAGTGTTAGACCCATCGCGTAAATATTTCACCTTGTATACGGCACCTTGTATACGGTGAAAACGTCGATTGGTGATTTAAATTTAAAATTAAATTAAATATGAACTAAATCAATAAGTCTGATGGAGTCAGTCAAATGCGGTCTACTGAAATGTCAGCACTAGCTACCAAATGCTATATACCGAGAAGTTAGCTGCCAGAGAGAGGAGTCACTCATTTACATCTTAAAACTACTTTACGCACAAACTATAGCAAACCAAAAAACCCTGGCTACTTTTTGTAAATGTGTGTACGCTGTACACTGTGTAGTTGACAAAACCTTTAACAACTTCCTTGATCTATGAACTTGTCCAACACTGCCACATGCTGCTGCAGCCATCCTTCGGAGGGGTACACGCGTTGCCAAAGACCTGCATAGTCACCAGTGTTCAGCTTCATGCTGCTAGCGTGAGAGTTGCGTAATGGCGTAATGGTAACTCTAGAGGCAGTTAGTGTTAACATTTCCAGACAAATGAATTTCAATCAACCTTAAAATGATCGATATTTGTAAATTTGGAATATTTGAAAGAGCTCAAACCTAAAGTCATGCCTCAAACTTTTTTGAAATCAATATAAAGAAAAACTAAATATGTTTACTGTTTGTAATCAGTTCATTTACTCTAGCGGTTGCGCCGCCTGACATTTAGGGGCTTTGGGATGCCTAAACATTGAAAAATGTAAATTAGGTGTATAAGGGTGGGATAGTAACTGAACCAGAAAGTGTATCAAATGATGATAAATGACATCTAAAGTATAAAGAACATATAGTCTTGGTGGTTGAATTAGTTTTCACTTAGTGCTATAACCCAAAATCTGAATCTAAAATCATCTGTACGCTTTATTTAAGCAATATAGCGTGAGTGAGAGTGGTGTTGGTAATGGATATACCCACGGGCGTTGTTTGGCCGGAGTCACGAGGCCATTTACAAATACCCAATGTTATGTATGGGCAGCATACCAACAAGGAGGGTGGGACATGTCTCTCAAAAAAAACATTAGGTGCAGCTGTTCAACTACTCCTTAATTTGAAGATCTTCTCAGCATTTATACATGGTCAAGACAATCAGCCAAAGTTTAAATTGAGCATCAGCATAGGTAAGAAAGGTGCAGTCCCACTTTGTAGTTTGTGAACCCCTTGGAATTATTTAGGTTTCTGCATAAATTGGTCATTAAATGTAATCTGATCTTCCTCAAAGTCACTAGTATTGATAGATACAATATGCTGAGGCAAATAGCACAAGAAGTTTTATTAGTCTTTAATGTCTCTGTTGAGTAACCCCCCAAAACATTCATAATGGTGGTGGCAAAAGTAAGTGACCCCCCTAGTGTCAATGCCTTCAACTGAAGCAAATTTGAGTCAAAAGTTAACAAATATGGACTTAATCAATGAAACAAGTTTGAATGTGTGGTCTAGAGCATTCAATAGCCCAAAGGTCAAGAAATTGTCGCACGAGGAGATGATTGAGTATAATGGTTTGTATGGTTGAATCAGTTTTCCCTTCAGACTAAAATGTTATCTATATGAAGCCTAATATATTAAATTGCTCAAAGCATATCACTGGGCACCCTGCCTAATCTTAAAAAGTAGTCCTTGAACAACAAGAAACGGCAAAAAAAAAAAGACTTTAACCGAAATGTCCGTATGTAGCCCTAAATCATGAAGCTGACCCCACTGTATTTCGCGTTTGACATGATGGTTAAATCAAAAGCAGAGACATCAAAAGCAGAGACATTAATTGGTTTCAATGACTCCCTCATGCGTTAAGCTGTTACTACATGTCTTTCCTTTACCTCATCAATTCTGCATTGTGCATTTACTCTCCCCTTGGCTTGGTTTCCTTCTCAGTGCACATTTGCCGTTATACTCAATCATCTCCTTGTACAGTCATGGATGAAAGCTGGTTTTTAAGCAAAATTCACACGCTTTGATTTTTTTTATTTATTTATTTTTTTTAATATAATAACCAAACCAAGATCATTTTGATGGTATTTTGTGTTGAATTTGAGGAAACAAATTGTTGTTTTAGTTGTGTTGAGCTATTGAAATGGTCCTGGTTTGTTTTATCAACAAAAAAAAAAACTCCAAATATGTGTTTATTTTGCTTAAAAACCAAAATTTCCAGAGGGGTGCCAATACTTTCTCCATGACTATGTTAATTTCATGACCTTTGGGCTGACGAAAGATCCCTACACATTCAAACTTGTTTCATTGATTTAAGTGCATATTTGTTAACTTTTGACTCAAATTTGCTTCAGTTGAAGGCATTGACACTAGGGGTTCACTTACTTCTGCTACCACCATTATGAAAGTTTTGGGGTGTTACTCAACAGAGACATTACAGACAAATACACCTTTTTTTCGCTATTAGCTTCAGCATGTTGTAACCAACCAATTCCAAGGGGTTCACAAACTTCCAAGCTTGACTGTATTACCTTTGAGCGAATTAAACCACCTGGCCCAATGTTTTCTAGGACCTTTCAGTTTTAAGATGAATTTACACATTCCCATCATCTTCTTTACCTGCATAAAAACATAGGCCTAGTCCTGTACTGTACTGATTCACACACTGTATGTATCATGAACTGTACTGTTTAAAAGCTTAAATCGACACAATTACATTCATTGCCTATACATTTCTTTTTGCCTCATAGATCATTCCCTCCAGTCCCTGTTGACCCCATTCTTGTCAGGTATGTATTCAGTGTCAGCCTTAAAAAGACAATTCAGAACAAAGGTTCACAATGCAACGTAACAAAAACGTTGCAGACAGAAGTTGCAGCAGCATGAATTGAACGTTGCAAGTCGTCGCAAGACATTTGACATGTTGAATTACAGTTACAAGGTTTTAGAGCACTTTTACTTCATAGTGTTTATGACGTCTTGCCACTCACATCATAGTCAAGTCCAGCAGAGGCTTCAAGATATGATTAGGAGAGTAGGAGAAAATAATTATCCACTTGGTGTGAAGAACGGTACTGTTTCATCAGTCGTAACGAGTGTGCTAATAAAATCACATAACCTTTTGGCTACCAGCTTTATTGGTTAACTTTACCAGCCGGCTAGTTAGTTAAAACGAGTGCTGTAGTAAAGGTGTTGTTATGGAATCGGTGGTGCTGTTACGAGAGGTTGCATGGGTATGAACCCTTCTGAATTTTGGAATGTGTGTTGTAAAATGTTGCCGGTTTGTAGGAAGTTGCATGTATTTTCATTGCGAATCTTTGGTCTGAAGCCTGCTATAAGACCTATTTTATGGCTTGATTGTATTGAAACCTCAATGGCAAGTGAAAATGTGAAACATTTTATTTCACAGGATGAGTGAGGAAAAACAATTACGGGCAAGGCAGTACCTCCATTCGTGGAGATCAGCTAAACAAGTTATGAGTAGGATAGCTGAAAGCACTGCCAGTGATTGTGTCACAGAACACCATGTGGTTGATGCAGCTTGTCCAGCAGTCCAGCCGGTGTCCTTGCGCCTGTTGGCGACATGGACAACTCCTTGGAGTTGGATGAGTCCTTTGAGAATGGTTCTGCTTTGGAGGATGACCACGATGACTGGATGGATGTTGATCCCTCTGATGATGAGGAGGAAGAGGCTTTAGGGGATGACCTGGAGGCGTCCGACCACCATCCGGCATCGCTCGCGTCTGACCTCGCAAGCTGGGCTTGCCAGTTTCAGGTGAAACACAACGCTGTTGATGACCTTTTGAAAGTTTTGAGAGGCCACGGACACACTGACCTGCCATCCACCACCAGGACACTCCTGAAGACACACAGGGAGGTCAGGACAACGTCAAAGTCTGGTATGGAGTACGTCCATTTTCCCATCAAGGACAAATTGCACCACACTCCTTCAACGTAGATGGGCTACCTCTGTTTAAGAGCTCAGATAGAACAATGTGGCCCATCCTTTGTGCTGTCCATTTAAAGCCCGTTCCAGTCTTCCCCATCACCCTGACCTGTGGAGGTGCGAAGCCACAGGATCTGCAATTCCTTGAAGACATGGTCTTGGACGTCAACAACCTTCTGTCCAGTGGCCTGCAACACAGGAACAAAACAATAAGATTCAAAATTCTATGTTTTGTATGCGATGCTCCTGCGAAGGCCTTAGTGAAGAATGTAAAACTTTGCGCGGGCTATTATGAGTGTGACCGGTGTGTGCAGAGGGGTGAGTGGTATCAGAAAGTTACTTACCAAGACACAGAGGTGGTGGCTTGTAGCGACGACTCCTTCCGCCAGCAGACACGGGGCGAGCATCATCGTGGTAGCACCCTGCTTTTGGATTTTCCCATAAACATGATCGCAGCATTTCCCGTCGATTACATGCACCAGGCATGCTTGGGTGTAATGAAGAGGCTTCTCTTCATGTGGTGCAGAGGAGTGAAGGGCCTCAAGATGTCGGCAACCCAAATAGAGGAGGTCAGCAGCAGGCTCGCCAACCTCCATCCACACATCCCTTTCAGCTTTGCTCGCAAACCGAGAGATCTTAAAGAGCTGGAGAGATGGAAGGCAACGGAATATAGGCAGTGTATGTTGTATACAGGAAAGATTGTGCTGAAGGGGGTCCTCAAAGATGAATTTTTTGGCCACTTCATGGCATTCAGTGTGGCGATGAACATTCTTGTAAGTCCAGCATTGGTCGAGCAACACTGGAAGTATGCTGCTGATCTCCTCAAATTTTTCGTTGAGAGAGGCCGAGAACTTTATGGTAACCAGTTTCTTGTCTACAGCGTGCACTCAATGTTGCACATCGCGGAGGATGCCGTGACTTTTGCAGGATTGGACAATTGTAGCGCTTTTAAATTTGAGATTGTCTTCAGACCATAAAGAGGATGATAAGGAGTGGAAGATGCCCCCTGTCACCAGTGGTTAAAAGGCTTGAGGAACGTGCACAACAGCCAATGGAGTATGGCCGGCAGAAGTCCAGTTCTTCTTTTATTTTGAATCGCCGCGAATGATGTGAAGTCGTAGAGGAGAGGGACGGAAGCCGGCTGTGCCGTGTATTCCAGCACCCAGAACCACTTTTCTGTGACTCAACATTAATCAGAGTACTGAAATTCAAGATCAATGACACTGTTTTGATGTGGATCCCAAAAGACAACCTGAAACAAAGTGCAATCAAGATTCCTGTTAGGGGGAAAAAATCATCTTCATGGCCATTCTGCATGACATTGCAATATGTTGTCATTTGTGCTCTCATCAAGTGTATTATCATTGCAATTTTTTATACAGACACAATAATTCTTTACTGTATCAAATTAACTTCTCTGTTCTTGATTACAGAATGTATAGAATTGTGGAGTTTTTGGGAGAGAAGACTGTTGGTATTGTGGCCAGTAATTGGGTAACTAAAGAGGGAGATGTAAGTACATGCTAAAAACCTTTATGTCAATCATGTCACAAATTCTATTCAAGTTCTGCAAAACACCAATGCTGTTGTGACGTTTTTTTTTTTTGTTTTGTTTTTGTCTTCCATTTCAGAAGACATGCAGCTACTGGCCACTCAACAACCACACACAGAGGGCAAAAGAAAAAGTTTTGCCTGATCCCAAAACATGGCTGAAAAGGCCAATAAGAGTCTTTTCCACAACAGGTGTGTTAATGGCCGGCAATAACAAGTGGTGACGTACACAAAAAGCAGCAAATTTAAAGGAGTTTTATTTCTAGCTGAAAATTCCCACAAATTGTTTCGGTCAACCTTACTTTATTTAGATGACTGGGATCAGGCCATCAGGAGGAACAGGAGGGTGGAGACAAAGTCCTGTGCGGAGACGGGAAAGGAGGACAAAGGGAGGTGCATCATTGTGAAACCAAAAAAAAATTTACAACGGTATACCTGTACATCCTTGTGTACTGCAGTAACTTAGTGTTAAAAGTGCAAGCAGCAATTCTAAACAATTTGTAAACATGTAACACTGTTCTTTTCGTTCGGCTAATAGGATTTTGTTCAGGTGAAAAGAAAACACCGGAAGAAAAAGAAAAGAAACAAAAGACGAAAAAGCCGGGTCAAGTTCCACATTTGAAGACTTCCCTTCCTCCTCCACCCCAGACAGAACCCCCCCTCTCCACGGCCTAATAGTTCAAAATACACCAGTCCACGGCCTAGCCCACAGCACTCCCCTCAACAACTCTCTTCACACCCTGTGACTGATGACGGTAAAGTTATGCAAGAGAGTGATGGTTAAAAACAAATACCAATAATTATATGAGTCAAGAAGACTAAAGTTCGAAACAAAAACACATAACCTAAGTTCTTATCTTGTACTTTCTGTAGATGACTCGCTTCCATCTTCACCGCCAAGACAACTTCAACTTTATACAGACAATGACGGTAAAGTTATGTATGGGAATGATGACGAATGATGAATGATGATGACATATGGCAGTAATTCTATGAGCCAAGACAGCAAGGGTTTGAAACAGAAAAAAATTACATTGAATTATTGTTTTGTGCTTTCTGTAGGTGATTCGATTCCATCTTCAACTGAACCACCATGGCCTATCTCAACTGGTGACGGTAAAGTGGCGGGTGGAGAGGGTGGTTAAAAGCAAACTAGTAACTCTTATCTACAGGTTATAACGGTTATCTGTCTAGACTAACGCAACACATTATGCTTTTTTACATACTACTCAGGTGACCAAAGAGAGGCCATGCCCACCTGGGCAAAGAATATCAACGGTAATACATGTTACATAGTTCAAAATTGCGATTTGTCTTGTAGAAACACCGTGTATGCAAATGACACCAACTTCTACTAAAAACCCTCCTCTCTTCTCAAATTATATTTTTTACAGCGATATTGGAGGTTCTGCTCAGAAAGGTGGAAACTATTGAGCAGAATCAGAGAGAGGCTCTACTTTTGCTAAGAGCAAATCGACGTGGGGACCCTGGGGAAGCTACTGTGGAGTTACAGCAGGCACAAACTCAGGCCAAACTGGCAAACCTCGAGGAGCACCTTCAAAATATCACAAAAAAAATGGTAAATGTACGAATAATAGTGAAGTGACTTTAGGCTATTATTGTACACGTGCCACCAAGAGTGCCACATGGCCCTGCCATTAAACTTTCTTTCATCTGTAGTTCCCTGTTGGTGGATCACGCTACCAGTAGCTAAGAGAGATGAGCTGTACATCTTCAAAGACCTATTAATTTGGTACACTGCCATCACGTGTAAAATTCAGTGCAAATATGTGCCTTAACCATGGTTGTTTGCTTTCCTTAGATTTCCCATCTGAGCCTCGTTTGTGGGTCCAATCCTGGGAAGCGTGTGAGGAGGGTGTTGCGCTCCGTGGCCCCCAACTACGTGCGGAGCAGCTACAGCCTTAGGGGAAAGGAGGGGAAGCTGCCACTGCTTGGCACAGCAGTGGGCAGTGCCATCAAACGTAAGTCCAAATATGTGCAAACAAATCTATTTTTCTGTTTCAGCTATTTTTCTACACTTTTTTAGCTTATGTGATCTGTTTCTTCCAAAGACTCCTCATTATCACTGACCTTGGTACCATGACAAGCTCTTTCAGTGTCCCTGGCTGCTTTTTTGTCTTTGTATTGGAGGATGGTGTTGTGAAGGGAATGCTTTAACAGAGCACTCTTTAACTCTCTTTAACAGAGGCACTTTATCATTGGTATATTTTGTATTTGAAGGGGACCTAAGACTTTCACTCTTGTGCTTTTACTGAAATTTCAACAACACTGAATTTGAATTAGACCTGATAGGGAATTAAATTGTGCAAGACATTGTGACATCACACATCTGTACTCATCATGCAGTTACAATTGACAGAGTCATGCAGCTGGTACAGATAGATGCTAAGTGTAAAGACTGTTCAGACATATCTCCTGTTGCATCACAACTATGTTATATAGTCCATGAGCCGCAGGGGGTCGTCACTGCCACTCGGGGGGGTACTCTTGGGGGGTGGTGCTGATGTATCTGATGTATACGTATATGTAAAAGCTATGTATTTCTGGAGTATATTTTTGTATGATAACAAGTTCGATCTTGTCGCTATGTGATTTTAACAGCCCCTCAAATAGGCCTCCCATTCAAAATAAACAGGATTGTATGGATTCAGATAAAAGAAATGCATAACTAATATACATGTGTTTTGGTTTGAATCATTGAAGAAAAACCGATAAAACCACTTCATATTTTCTTAAAGCATATACCCTCTAGATGTCATTTAACATGAGCTGAAAACATCCTCATTGTCCTGGTGATATATTCTACTAACCTGTTTGATTACGAGGGCGCAACTTTACAAATATATGGTTAGGTAGTTGAATCAGTTTCCCCTTCACGGTACAGGCTAAACTGTATCAGCCAGTCTCTGTTTACTATGGCCAATGGATTTTGTATTTGGCAACGCAGTGTAGGGGGGCTTGACTTATGTTAAATCATAGGCGTCAGTTTAGGGGGGGACGGTGTGGACGTGTCCCCACCACTTTTTGTCAGAAGTCATTTTGTCCCCCCCACTTTATCTCGCAGTGGTTTTTTTTTTTTTTTTAATTCAATGAAAATAAAAATTGTCATACATATCATTTTATAGGAGAGACCGCAAACGGCCACTAAATGTGCCTGCATAGAAACAGGACTGGCTGCATGCATATCGCAACATCGTAACAACTTCAGCCAGAATAACACAGTTGCATAGACCCGGGCAGACTAGAGTCCAGAGTTCAGACTAGAATTTCAGCAACAAAGTAACTGCGAGGATGAGGACAAGAAAGAGCTGAGTCACCAATAGGCATGTTCTCATCAGACCGAAGTTTTAAACTAGCGTGCTATTTTGCGGTTTTGAAATTAGCCCGATGTCAATTTAGCCAGCTATTGAAGACACGAATAGCGCTCTATTTGATCGGGAAAATTTCCCCCAAAATCTCAGTCTAGTTCCCGAAATAGCCTGCGAATACGGGAACTCGCCAATTAGCCAGCCAGCCTTTTTGTGTTCCGTCTTCATAAGAACGTAAATCTCTCAATCTTACACCCAGATGCTCCATGTTTTCACAGCTTAAAATGGTAATCCGTAAGATTTGAATTGGTTTGTTTTTATTGACATCTTTGGCAATAAGCTGTAATTGCAGGTGCGCTTCTGGACCTCATTTCCCATAACTCTTGTCCATACCCAACAGTGTCGCCTGTATGACATCGGTAAATTGACGGCTCTTACCAGTTCCACGCCTCCTCAACTCTAATGCAGACGGGAAAGATGCTCTTTGACACGGCAATTGAACTCAATAAAAGTAAAAATTATGTGACGTTAGTCATCCATTAGCGTCATCTCATTCCAGTAACATGTTACGCTATTATGATAAATCGATTAACTTAAAGGGCTGCCAACTCTCACGCATTCGCCGTGAGAATTTGTGCTTCATTCACGTTCGCGTGCTGTTGTCAGTAATTATTCAATCAACGAAATGCGTGTGTTTCACGATCGTTCAAATTGTTTAAATGAAATAAGAGCATTTGAAACATTTTTATGCAATTCCACTGCTTCCAACCCCGAGTGAAGAAAAGCGTGAGAATTCCGGAATCATAATTGTTCTCATATTACTAGCGGTGAAATCCACCGTAACACGTGTGAAACTGATAAACTTCAATGCACAAGGACTTCAATTCCACCTGAGAATCTCCACAAACGGTCTGATAGAATAATTTCTGACTTCAGCACGGAAACGTGAATATGTCATTTAAACTCAAGCAGAATATGTGAAAGTTGAGAGCCCTGTAAATAATGAAAACGGTAGTTGGTTAACAGGTAACGTTATAACTTTTTTTTTTTTAATAAAAATAATTTGTCGAGGCGGTTAACGTAGCTTTTTCCCCATTTGCTTCCTGAAATTACGTTCTAATTTTAGTTTCAGTAGTAGCCTCAACAGAGACTCAGCTAACGTTAGTTTCAACTGTGCACAGTATAGCTACACAATATGGTATTTGCCATTGGGTAGACGTCAGAAGGGATCCAGTAGCGGTACTTTACGCTTCTTGGAAGGCTGCATTTTTAACGGTTCTACCTTAATTCCATCCGTAAAACTGACATATAGTGTAAAGGACAAGTTAGATTTATGGTTAGGGGATATGGCCAAGGTTCAGGTTAGGGAAAGTACCGCTACTGGATCCCTTCTGACGTCTACCTTGCATTGGGTGCATCTGAAAGCATAGGCTGAATCCTTTGAAGGCTGCATTTTTAGGGGTCGTCACGTAATTCCATCCGCCGAACTGACGTGACGTCATTTCATCTCCGTTAAACGGCTTTGGTTTCAGTGAGTTGTCACAGGTTTCCCTAACCTTAACCTTAACTCTAACCCTTAACCCAAAATCTAACCCAAAATTTAACCTCGTCCCTTACCCTAAATGTCAGTTTAGTGGATGGTAGTAGGTGATGACCCCTAAAATTGCAGCCTTCAAAGGATGCAGCCTATGCTTTGAGATGCACCCATTGCTTCCCCCGGGGCTCCTTACTTCCTTCAAGCTAGCTTGCGGCTCCTCCTACCTTCTGGACAGACCAAACACTGCTTACTGACGTAAAAAGCGTCACTAGATGTGCGCCTGTATTTGAATATAGCGCGGGAATGTCGCCACTGACACACTGATCGCGTTACCTGGCAAAGAATGAAATACAAGTGCTTTCATCAGTGGGTCATAGGCCCAATCACCGTTGTTTTATCCCCCCTCTCTGATAGACGCTGACTTAATAGACAGTAACGAGACGGAAATCTTACGGATTACCACTTTAACAAACCGCTCCTGCATTTAAACATATTCTGCCACCTGTCCTGAAATTATTTAACCTACTGTCGCTGTTTAATTGTGGTGAAATTCTGTATATAAACCCTCATGAAGCAAAGCCTTTTTTACCAACAATAATTCTTAGCATTTTATGACAAAGTTACGTGCTTATTCTACACACGTCTTAAAAAATATTAATTAAATTAACAATTTCCTTATTTTATTTGATTTTATTTTTTATTTTTCTTTCATACTGATTTGCAATTGTGTCAAGGTGATTGCTGGGTAATGTGTTGTCCAATATCAAGTCTGTGTTTGATTTGATCATGTGACCAGGGTGACAGCTGATAGTTTGAGCGCAAAATGTGAAGATCAGACTTACTAGCAAATTTTCAAACTTCCATTCAAACATAAAGCAGTGGTCAATAAAGAAAAGAAAATAAAGAACAGGAGGAGAGGGTAGCAAACCTGCCAAAACTAAGTTCATTCGGCCTTCTTACTAGCAGTTGCCGCACCACGGACGACCCTCCCTCAAGCAACGATGCAGCCAGCTGGTATCAGATCAAGCTAAGATTGCGTTTGACCTAAATAATGATAACTTTCATGGCTATTGTATAAATTTCAAGATAAGTCGAGGAATTTGCTCTACGCAAAGCTTGCCATATGCCATTTAAATAGGTAAGTAGGCCTACAATTGACTTTTATATATAGGATATATGGCAGAAATAAGGCTGTCTGTGCTGCAAATTGATCATTTTATGGGGTTTATGTCAACGGTGTTCAGCTGGGCCATTTGGGGGACATGGTGGCATTGTTTCAAATATATTTAAATATTGTCAAATATTGCAGCTTTCGTCCATCTCGTCGTGTGCTTTTTCAAGTCACTGTCATATCCTGCCTTTATGTCAAATAATGCACTAGTGAGGTAGCTGCACAAAAATGCAAGTTTTCGGATGTTTTAAGTGACCCAATTATCGTGGTTGAGGAGAAAGTTGCGCATGCCCTAGCAACCTGATATGTCATCAGTAACATGGCTGTTGCTATTAAATGCTATTACCGCGTACAGCAGCACTAGAAATTAAACTCTAAATTTTCTTGACTGGATATAGTCAACACACCCGAATGCTTCTCTGGGTACCCAAACATCAAGGTGAGCCGAAAAAGTACTGATTTCATTTGATATTGGTTGAATATGGAATTCCTTCCCAGCTAATGACCAATTTCGTTCTTGTTTTCTTCCCAGAAATTTGACGTTCGCTTGTGCCTCTGTGAAATATTACCTGCGGCATTTAACTGCTAACAATGGTATTCCTACAATATTTTTCATAGTAACCCTGTTAATGATCGCGCTGCTACACACTTGTATTTATGCACGTGCATGTGACCTGTTTTAGTAGTGGTGCCCACCGGAAAATGGGGCTCCTCCGAATTCCAATGTGTAATTCGAACCCTGATAGTAACTGTTACCCTTTCCCTACTACAAACTGCGTTACCCAGGTATATGCCGCCCCGCATTAAGCTTTTCCTACCCCGGGGCTCGTTAACTCCGATATGTGTTCCCATTATTACTCGTTACTCCGGTGTTTCGCTCTTCGGTTTGCGCCTTGCGATTTCCCATTTCTGCTACATTCATTGATAAACGCCAATTTCGGCAAATTACTTCATCATTTTTGCTGGTAACCGTTCACCATCACTGGCGTTGGGTTTATCGACAGTTTATTCAAACAATGGAATGAAATGTAATTTCCAGGTACCAATCCTGCGAACGAATTCCCCGTGGTTGGAAAAAAAAAAACTAGGTTTATCTAATTAATCAGTACATGACAGTAGTCGGGTTTCCATCGCACTATTTTTATGTGCATTTTTTTTTTTTGGATCAAATTGCGACCTCCTCTTCTTCTACTGTTGTACTGTATATGTGGTACATAGGTTACAAGTGATTTATTGCTATCTTGTGGAAAAGCTGGCTTAATACATTGGAGTTTATTTGCTCCAAGCCGGTTGATGGAAACGCAGGTCATTCGCATTTCCTCTGAAGCGAATTGTCTAAAATTCGCCAGAAAAATCACTTGATATGAGATGGAAACTCGACTATTGACTTAAAACATGAAGTACGCTGATGCATGTGATGGTAGCGTTTCACCAAAAGTGAAAACATTCATTAATGTCATTGTCCCCACCACTTCTCAAAACGCACTCATTCTGATAGTTATCGCCCCCACCACTTTTCAAAACAAACTGACGCCCGACGTGTTAAATTACATCTAGAGGGTGTATGCTTTCAGGAAACACAGTTTTGGTGAGTTTATCAGTTTTCCTTCTATGATACAGACCAAAATTTATTAGTTGTGCACTTTCTTTCATCTGAATCCATACAATCCCATTCATTTTGAATGAGAAGACTTACTTGAGGGGCTGTTAAAATCACAAAGCAACAAGTTCCAACTTACTATCACACAAAAATATACTCCAGAGATAAATAGCTATCAGGAAAAAAATGGTGAGAATTTGCCCCCTGACTGTTGGTGACACGCCCATTTTTGGGTCTGTGGTTCATAGACTAATATGCTTTCAGAAAAGTATAGTGACTAATGACTGTAAGCGTTTACCTGAAACTAACATTTGATCACGAATTCAATCTAATTACAGAGGCGATCATGAAATGGAAGCCGGGGCTGGAAGAGAAGGAGGTGGAGCTCCTTATAGCAGATTTCCTGAAACATGCCCCCTCAGCCCACTCCAATGGCCTGAAGGTGAGTTGAAACGAGAGAGGCGTATGCAATCAATACCCGTCCAGATCAATCATACGAACGCGCCAACTATTACGGAACAGTTATCATATTTTGTTCACCACCACAAAATGATATGCAGATCCATGCCCTACTCTTCTATGTGCATGCAACACCCCAAATATAAGCTTGTTCGCAAGACGTGGTTACACCTCATCTTCAAGCCAATTTTGGCCAGCTGGGCTAACCTTTAAGGCGGCTCGACACCAACTCTAGGCGAGACATCTTTCTGCAACAAGCTGCAACACTCGCAACAGCACCACCGTTTCCATACCAACACTATTGTTACACTGCTTGTTTTAACTAGCGAGCCGGCTAGTAGTTAGCCAGTCAACCAATGAAGCTTATAGCCAAAAGCGCGTTAAATTATGATTGGTATTGTGATTTTACTTGCATACCAGTTATAGTCCATGAGCCACAGAGGGTTGTCACTTCCACTTGGGGTGGGATCTTATATTTCAGACAGCTATGCATCGCTGGAGAATATTTTTGTACGTTAGCAACTTGCATACCTTCCGCAGAAGTTGCAGACTGCAGCTTGCTGAGCATGCAAGGTGCTCCAAAACACAAAAGCTGGTGATCACGTGACTAGGGGATGGTGGACACCTTAGAGTAGAGATAAAACTTTCACTAACAAATCTCCGTTGCAATACAATAGGCTTTATATCACGGTTTTTTTTTTTTTTTTTGGCCAATTAAATTAACATTACACTAACTACTTCCGTTTGGTTCACGCTTAACAATTAAATCCCGAACAGGTCTACCGGCAACTAAATATTTAGCTGTGCTAGAGCTAGGTAACTTCCGACACAGCCGGCCAAAAAAATACTGCCGGATTAATAAATTGATAAACTATCCAAACGCTAAAAAGTTAAAATTAAATAAAATATAAGAGAAAAAAATAGCTTACAACTAATAAAAAAGATGCCGACCAGTCACAGTGAAGAACGAGCCTGCTCCACGGGATGCACTCAACAGGCAGAGGCTGTTATCTCCGCATTGAATGTCGGGCCAGAAGAAAAAAGTCTTGCGTAACCTCTATTGGCATAGCCTATCCTATTTAAGTTTTGACTAAATGTAAAATGACATTTGACTAAATGTAAAATGAATATAAATGCACTCACCTGTTCTCTTTTATTTGTTCTTCACAGGGTCGGATGGAACGGCAGGTGGAAGAACATCCCCAAAATTAAATTCCAAATTATTTGAAATAAAAATATAATAAATTGATATTTGTTAGTGTACAGTTGTCTTTTCTTTTGAATAGGCTTGGGGTCAAAATTAGCAACAGCCATCAACCAAAATGCAGGTAAAATATGAATGTGGCTCGTAGATTTCAGACAACTTGATTTTGTGGATTCTATAAGGGGCAAATGAGGACTGCACCATGCAGATCCGCCCTTTACCATGTCATGACCGCTTACTGGGAATAAGACAACCCTTGCTTACTGTTAACTTTTGTGCTATCACAGCATGATATTGCATGTGGATTTTCACCCCCTTTTTCTAACTAAAAATGCCAGAAATGGACAATTTTATGTACAGAAAACATGTTCAAAATACATTTACCTTTCCATTGACACATATCTTTGCTTAGTTTTTTCCAAAAGTAAAAACAGAAAATGAGGATAAAAATCGTATTTTGGTTTGTCAAGACAAGACGATTTCTCCTTTATGGGATTAATGTACAAACGGAGATACACGTGCATTTGTGTACAAACAGAGACACACGTGCTGCAGCACACACTGCCTGCAATGGCGGTGAAGTCAGTGAGGGACTGTGCCGGAGGATTGGGAACTACGAGAAGCCTGATTACATCACTGACGTGTTGTGCAAAACCAGACTCGTCCAAAGGGCTGTTTTGTTGTGGAACTTTAACAGTTTTTGTGAGGGACTTTCTCTAGGCGCAAAATAGCGATAATGGTAAGTGATGCGGGATTGGCGCGGTCGCGGAAATGCGACAATGGTAATGAAAGGGTTAAACGTCCTGGCGACGTTATGGCAACCTTTCTCAAGAAGGTTGCTACAATGTCACCAGTATGTCTTTTGGTTGCCGCGACGTCGCCAGGATGTGGCGGTTACGGACGAGCAATGTCGCCAAGATATGTTGCGGCAACGTGATCGCGTCTTTCACCCGCACATATCGGTAACGTTAGAACTTACGTGGCGGCAACGTATGTTGGTCATAAAGTTACATAACCGCCACGTAGCGGCGACGTAACTGCATTAGCTGGGACAGCATTAATCTCGCGAAACAACGAGTTAATCTGGCGGTAGAGTAGCGATACAAAGATGGCAAGACAGCGGTAAGTTAGGCAGAGTTCTCGGCGCGCGATTTTTTCCGTTTTCATGTGAGCTGTATGGTATCTCCATCAACCTCTTGCCTGCACCTCGATGATACTGTACATCTGCTCGTTGACCACACTTGCCATTGTGTGGCATATAAAAGCTTCCTTTTTTCTTTAGCTAGCTTCTGTACGCTACTCAACGGTAAGTGGTTACGTAGAAGTAGTTCAGCCTTGTTTGTTCAAACCGGAAACCGATTCTGTAGACGAAGATGAGCAGTGAGTTCTACAGGGTCACTTGTACGTAAATCGCTGTATCAGATGGTAACGTGTAGGCTTTATAAAATAAGTTATGGAATTTGGATGTTTGTTTCTTCATAAAAAATTATTTTAACGTAGTTTGTGTAATGTCGAAAAGTACCAGTGGCAGCTGGTGAACTGGTGATTGGGGAGGCTCAAAACAATCCCTTAAAATTAATGATTAGTCACGACCTGTTTTCAATCATTCATTTAAATTACCATTACAGAAACTCCGATAACTCTCAACATTATCAGATGTGGCCAGTTTTCATTTATAATGCATACCGATTACGACTCCGGACTTCTCACGCTTTTCTTTATTCAGTGATTGGAAGCAATGCATGTGTTTCATGATCATTTAAATGAAATAAGATCATTTGAAACGTCTTAATGCAATTCCATTGCTTCCAACCCCTCCAGTGCACAAGGACTTCAAGTGATTGAATAATTGCTGACTACAGCAGGGGAACGTAAATATGCCACTTAAACTCACACCGAATGCGGAGAGTTGACAGGTATGCGTTATAAATGAAAACTGGCCACACCTGATAATGTTGAGTTTTCGGAGTTTCTGTAATGGTAGTTTAAATGAATGATTGAAAACAGGTCATGACCAATCATTAATTTTAAGGGATTGTTTTGAGCCTCCCCTACCGCCAGTTCACCAGCCGCCACTGAAAAGTACATGTATAAATGTGAATCTAAATGGCACAAATAACTACCGGTCCAGTGGTTTGCATCGCTCGAGCTATGCTTCCAGCCCTCGTTTCTGAAGGCTTTTCCCCTATGATTTTAATAAGTTTCATGTCTTTCGTCTTCCTTCAGTTGTAAATGCCACTGTAATTATCATTATCGCCATTATTTATTTCTGAGCAGTCGCCTTGTGATGATTTTTTTCCCCCTTCCCCGGCAGCCTGTAGCTACTGCTTGAGAATGAGTCGGTCAGTCCTTCGATTTTCATGGCAACTGTTCATTCGATCGACTTCACAGGTAGCGGGCGCGTTGCTGAGGACCCAAAGAAGTGCAGTGTCGCGTGCAAAGTTGGTTGAGCGGTTCTGGAGAAATCCGCTCACAGCTATACTACGCAAGCAGAAATTCAATGTCAAGCAGTATTGGCCGTATTGGTGCCATTATCCAGCCAGAGAAATTAACTGGCGAAGTAAAGTGGCCATAGAGGACGTTCAGCTATTCATGGGCGGAGGAAATTATCGGCCGGACTTCAGCTTTCTGACCTGCTGTCAGTCTGCGGCTGTCGAACGCGGAGATGTGAAGGCTGATCTGTTTTCAGATCGGCGGCAATGAGTTGAATTCCAAGTGGTTCGGCCACCATCCCATTTCACTGAAGTGTTCTTTTATTAAGTCCTGAATTATATATGCCATGTGATCTGGTGGGTTTGTCTCTCTGTATAAACTCAAGCACTTTCGATGCGCTTTCGCAGTAATTGAGCTGGAGGAGACGGCTGACCTTTGACCTGCGGCGCGAGTCGAATGCGAACTCCGCCGATGCCTTTGAGTTCCGCGGTTTATCTCGGCGGTGTTCACGCGGCGTGTTATGAGCTGATGTTTTTGCGTTGCGTTTCGCTGTCACATCCAATAAAGATTGGTTTGGAGCATTGATGCTTGATCCTGCCAGTGTACGGTTTTCCTGCTTGTGAAGTCGAATAGCTGTACTGCTCTATCAGAGATTTTGTTTCTATGAAGACTCACATCCAAGAACGGGTGCCCCTTATTCCTTGCGTGTGTATGAAATGCATTGCTCGTACTCCACCATTTTGGCTCAAGCTCTTCACTACCAGCCATATAAAGCAGTACATTTTATTGTATAATTTTGCTGTGCAGTAGATTGTTTGGGCCCCTCGGCATCGGGAGTGAAATTAGCTTGGCGGTAAATTAAGTTTTAATGTTCTGATTCATGATGCATGCTTTATTGCAACATTTTGACTTTGATTCATTTTCAGTGAAACCATTTTCTTTGACTATATGCATGACAGCCCATGACATTTCACGTTATTGATATCAAATGCATCTCTTCCCATTTGTCTTAAGTATAACACCCTTTTATTTCTTGTGTATCTTTTTCGCTTTATGATCTTAAATGATAGAACTTGCGTCTCTTCCCCAGTATATTATGGGCTGTCCAGTTGCAGCCCTATTACACATTGTTTCTGTACAAATACTTAAGTCCTGGGCTGCCTGAATAGTCCATTCCCATAGAAATTGAGTGGCCATTGCGTGCCTGTGTCTCACTCTTATTTATGAGCATATTTAACCTCATAAAAGCTATGGACCCATATATGTGTTAATAAAATACAGCTGCTGCATTCAAACCTGTGGAACTTCAGGCCAATTGTAAATTCTAGTAGAGGTCCCAGGGTTTTCAATGATCCCAAATATATCCTGCTGAATAGTAGGGAAATGTGTGTAAAATGATTTAGATATATCCATTTGATGAAATGCTGTGGCCATAAAAACACAGCGTTCTAGGTGTGAATATTTCACTCAATATAAGTGTGATGTAGCCTCAGTGAAATGCTGCAACCAGCAGATACAGAATATGTATGTGACATTGTCCAACAATGTGGAAAAAATTCTTTATCTGACTTTGTATCTACCTAAGGGAAAACTGAAGCGAAAAGTTTGAGTTTGAGGGGTGAAGGGCACGTCCACTTTTTATAAAGACCTGCTCATTAGGGTAAGTGTACTCCTGTCACTGACCTCAGAACTGGCGTTTGGCCCTTTGGCAGCTCAGTGACTTTTTTTACAGCAAGCAGAATGTGCTTAATGCTGAGTGGCTAGTGTTCCATGGGATTCAATGATGAAAATCTCATCTTGCATCTTATATCAGGGTAAGAGACTGAGATTTTCACTGGTTAAAATCCAGAGATATATTAGAAGGAATGGAGGCAATTTACAACTTAATATTTCAGCTTTGTTGGAGGCCAGGCACAGAATACAAAAACTTGGAATGAACCCATATTTGCTACGAGGAAGCTGCCATTTGACTCTCCATGTTTTTTTTTTTTTTTTTTTTTTAAACGGCAAACACAACCTTTGGAATGACTGAGTAAATAATGCATAATGCACACTTTTTTCCCCCTTTCAACACAGAATCAGTTTTTAGAACTGTCATATTTCTCAGTTGACTTAGTTCTGAAGTGTCCGCCAAAGTTTGAATATATATACACATACAGTGCTGTGCAAAAGTCTTCGGCTGATTTAAAGCAGTTTCACAGGGCAAATATGTTTTTCAAAAATGGAGAAATTAAAAGTTTCTAACCACTGAGAAATGTACTATACAGAGCTGTAAACAGTTAAAAACTAAAGCAAACAAATATTTGGTATGACCACCCTTTGCCTAAAAATGTGGGACACTGTCCTGTTGTGCTGTAGTTTATAAGATGATTGGCTTTTTGGTTGTTCCAAGCAGAGGGTAAAACTTGCCACCTTTCTTCTGCAGACTGACTGTCTCACTTGTGTCTTTCCCCCCAAGAAACTGCAGACAGCCATGATGATGTTGACATTTGGGCTCTGTCAAGGCTATATTATCTGTATCAACTATTTTTTTTTAAAAAAAAACAAATATTTATTTATAACACATTTTTTAGTTGGCATTTGGAATTTCATATATACTTTTTATCTTCAGCAACATCGACGTGGAAAACAAAAAGTAAACATCTAAAGCCAGATTTAAATTGTAAAAAATGTAGGATGCCGAAGACTTTGGCACAGTACTGTATATGTAAAAACATGCCTTTTACAATTGCTGAATAGAGTCTTTACAGCTTTTTTGGGGGCTGTATGGGTGTGGTCATAATGACTGTTTCAAAAGGAGGGGTTGATGTATGCTAACTCTGATTGCTTGAGCTCCTAATCAATAAAATTTAGGCGGATTACTCCAGAACAATGTGCCATTGCCTTGGGATGAAAAGGTTTGCGCCCAATTTCAATTCAGCCTCTGGGAAGGGAAAATCTTAAGTTTTGTGAGTCTTTTCAGGTAAAAGTAGTTATCTTCTCATATTTATGTATGCCCTATACCCCAAGGTCCAAAAAAAGTGGATAAAAGAGAATTGATGATTTGAGTTCACGGGAACTTCAAATAAGGGCCATATTTTCGGCCCCAGCCTTTGATTTTCAGGAGCATTTCTGTCCTTTTCCCTCTTGACTGCTCTCACCCGGCTCGTATTTGATCTCTCCCGCAGTGCCCACTCCCACGTCGGCTCCCATGAGCCCGATAGTGCTGGCGGCGGCCATCGCGCTGCCCGTGTGCGCGCTGTGTATGCTGCTGGTGCTACTGTTCTGCGTGTGCTACAGCCGCACCGTCGTGCACCATCGCGTGCCCAGCGAGGAGGACCCCTCCCTGGACCACCCTTTCCTGGCCGACGGCACCACGCTGAAGGACCTCATCTATGACATGACCACCTCGGGGTCTGGCTCAGGTAGGGGCTCCTCTCCAGCTGTGGTTCAGTTTGGACAGGGGTGTCAAACTGCCATCTCGGAGGGCCGCAGTGTCTGCTGGTTTTTGCTGCGTCTCTGCTCTAGTATTAAATTTCACGTCACTGATTGAGGTAGAATATCAAATCTATGCACCAAGTATATACAGTGACACTGTGTACAGTGAGTATGGATTTGTTCTCTGGAAACCTTTTTGAATGGTCTTAATTTTGACTGTTCGCTCTTCATATGACCTGAATAACCTTGTTAGTGGGATGGATGGATGGATGCATGAATGCTTTTGGATGCTTTTTGTGTAACGTGCAGAGTCTCCTCTAGGGTTGGGCGATAAGTTTATCGCGATTATTTTAAGCACAATAGAAGTAACTGCCACTATGGGCAGACAGATGAGCTTGCTTGTTATCTTTTCTATGACTCATACCGAATACGGTGTTGAACAAACATCAGCCAACCAAAAACCAAAAAGTAGCCTATAATGATAAAGAAGAGACGATGAGAATTTTGGTTTTGATTCGTCAGTTGGCTGAATAAAAGTCTTGATCGCTAGTTAGGCAAAGTACACGGGAATTGATTTAAGGTAAACTAATTATGCCAAGGTGATGGAGGCTGTCCAACCTCGCTTGTAGTCGGCGGACTTCAAAACGCAGTTTTCCTCCCGGAAGTATTTCAAATGGCCTCTCGTGTTTGTTCAACACCAGCGCATTAAGTATGTGTCATAGATAAGATAATAAGCAAGCTCGTCTGTCTGCCCTGTGGTGGCAGTTAATTTTATTGGGCTTTAAATAATCGTGATAAATGTATCGCCCAGCCCTAGTCTCCACTTTAATTTGAAAGTATTTACAGTACATTGATATGGACGGAACCAAGTTGCAAATGCAGTCCCTTAAGATTCTGTCACTGATCATATCCCTGTGCGCTTCGCTGTATTGTGTGTGTGGGTGTGTGCATGTGTTTGTTATTACTACGCTTGAAGCAAAACAGAGCTCATGTTCTTGTGTTGAAATTCAAGCTGTCATGACACCAGATATGCGCGATCATTGTGCTGCCACGTGTCCAAATGATCAGCCCATTCTCGCTGCGCTCGATCTGTCACAGCCTGTTTGTTGCACTGCTGGTGAGGCAGTCTAATCATTGTCAGCTGCCCCTGCCCGTTTCGGAATGGAAAATGTTTGTTTGTGAGTTTGTTGATGGAGCGTTCATTTTTTTTTAATTATATTTATAATTTGACTGTTTTGTTGCTGCACCTTCAGTGACTCATTGAGTTTCACAAGGCCAGTTCCCATCAGTGTATTTAGTTGTTTGTCAGAAACAATCGATGGTTTTTGGTGGGTAACAATCCTCTGCATTTGAAGAGTTGGAATGCAAAACCCACAAAGTCCACTCAACCTCTTCTGTTTTAAATTGAGTTGTTTTTACTCAGCATATTATGCTGAGTAAAAAAAAAAAAAAACTCAATTTAGAACAAAAGTGGTTGAGTGGACTTTGTGGGTTTTGCATTCCAACTCTTCATTTCTTTCGCTTCAGTCTGAGCAGTGTTTTTGTCTTCTGTATTTTGGCAGCCATATGCAAAGGTCACAAACTCAAAGATTTACTGGGAGAATCTTGTGGATGTTTGGACTGTGTGAAAGGATTTTTAAAGTGTTTTGCTGTCTAGCTTTCGCAAGCAATAATAACAATAAGGCAACCATGCAGATTTATTTCCTTCTAACGGTGACGAATGAGGAGGCGACTTCAGAGGAGACGACTCAGGTGAAGTTCATTTCATTGCTGAAATATTCGCTGTTTTAGCTTACTTCCTCGCAAAACTAAAATGAACAAAGATATTGATACCATGGGGAACTAAATATCTTTAAATTATTTCGCCAAAACCAAAATGTGTCAGATTGTAGCCCACTCTCTCCCATCTCTTGCAAGTGTGAGAGCGCTAACTCTACAAAGAGAGCAGGACAGAGCAATCAGGGATGCCTGTGTGAAGGAAAAGCTCTTTAAAGTGTTGCTCTCTTTGCTGTTGTGGTGCCATGTCAAAACTGTACGAAAATAGAAACTCAAACCAGCAGTCTTTTTTTTGAAATGGCTCTCCGTCTGACAAATGCGCTGACCAAAATGCACAATTATGAACAAAGCATTAAGAGTTCATAAACACATTGGGGCTCAGAAACAAAAATAACAGCTTAAAAGTACGAAACAATCGATCTAAATGACGAACCGGCTGAAATATTCTTGAGTGCAAGGATTGCAAGAAAACTCGATACTTGAAGATCCTCAAAATTCTTTGGATCCCTTCAAGATGGAGGGTGAACAATTTCAAAATTGGAGCCGAGATTTGTGCATTTGCATGTTGTGACAGTGCCCTACTGCCTTTCAGTTATTCTTCATTGATGCATGATATTTCCTACTGCAGAGCAGCTTCAGCACTATCTACGGTCTGAGCAATTTGTATTTTTTGTGCATTTTCTTGGCCTTCAAGTGTACTTAGAGGAAAAAAGTAAGAACGCTTCTCAGCTTGTGCCTGAGGTGAAGACGAACGCAGTCCCAACCTTTGGAAGGAAGTCGTCCGTTAAGAACGGTTTGGTTCCCCTGACATTTATCAATGGAGTACCTCAATGCTGTCACATCAAAGACTCTTCAGAGTGAATGACATGAAAATGTTGAATTAATGTGAGAAAGGCCCAAGTGTCATGAACATTGTAAAGTTTGAATGGAGTTTCTCCGTGAACGTATGGACAGGGTTGAAGAGGTCGAAGATGAGTGGGTTTTAATTTTTATGTCATTTACATCCATCCTAACCAAGGTTCAAGTTGAATATTTTAAAATAAGTGGGATATCAAAGTTGAATAGTACCTTGAATTCTGGGTTTGCTTTAACCAGTAATGGGTGCCTTTCGGCCCGTCATATCTTTTCATGTCCGCTTTGAATGCTTGCACTCAGTCGTCCGTTGGGGTAATAGTAGCCCAGTGGAATACAGTGACAACTAATGGGCCAAAAAAAATATGTGTTGTTTCTCTCTCTTTATTCAAACCTGAAAGAGAAAAAAATGTACCGTCTTTCTCCAGGTAGCTGCGTCCTGGGAGCTGAACAGTTTTTTTGCAAAATATCTATTCATGCTGAAGGCAAAATTACTGTGGCTCAATAATGTCTAATATCAGAGCACGGTACGTTAAAAATTGCATCAATGCCTTACAAGACCGCTGTCCCTAATTACACTACTGACCTTGTAAACTTCATCAACAGCCACCCGATCCCCTCTCAATACAGGCAGAGGATGGTGGGTTTAACCCTTTAAGGCCTAATGCAAAAATCCCAGCAGAGAATCATGCTGCCATGTTTACCATAGTAACCTGTATTTGGGCTGAAGCACAGCTTCTCAGCTTTCAGGAACAGTTGGAATTTTTTTTCTATTGCGCAAAACTTACAGTAATTACGGTACTTTCAAAATTACGCGCATGTCTGTGTCGGCAAGGACACGTTCTTAAAATGCGCACATGCTGTCCCGGTTTAAATGGGTTAATTGAAACCGTGGACGACGAGTCGGGTATACTATGGATCCGCCTCCGCCTTGATCGTACAGAATCCTTTTGAGCACTTTAGAGGTCTCAGTTCTTTATCGATTCTATTCATATTTGGCATGGGCCTTGTTTGTCGTAAGGTCACGGGGGCCTATCGATCTTGGGAGTGATTGCTTTAGGGCCTCCGGGCATACATGTCAACCTGTGAGCGACCGACTGTCTGGTTGATCTTATGTTTCAGACGTGGCCTACATAAAACCTCGTTTCCAGAAAATTTCAGATATGAAATGTAAATAAAAGCAGACTGCAATGACTGGCAAGTCATTTAAGCTCTATAATAGATTGAAAATTGTACAAAGACGACATTTAAATTTTGAAAAGGTGCATACTTTTTTAGCATTATAAAACCTTTCCAATCTTTTGTTGCCCTGTCCCAGCTTTTTTGAAAGATGCTGCTGGCATCAAATTCAAAATGAGCCAAAATTTTTTGAAAAACAATAAATTTCTCAGCTTCAACATTTGATGTATTGTCTTTGAACCATTTTCGATGAAATATCGGGTTTAAATGATGTGCAAATCACTGCATTCTGTTTTTATTTGCATTTTAGGCAGTGTCTCAACTTCTCTGGAAATGGTTTTGGTTTTTTCAGGAACCGAAGCCTGATTGCTTTAATTGCAAGCTGTGAGGAAGGCAACGTTTGTGGTCACTAGGAGAACCGTTTCGCTGTATTCCTTTCTGGGACTTCGCTGGTTTCAGCCAACTTGAATACTAACTCACTCAACGTTTTAGGAATGGACTTCATCCCAATGGTGCTAACCCTCCGCAGCTTAATCGCCGATACAATTATAAAGTCATCAGCTCTACAGGGGGAGAATATCACACGGATAATGGCAAAGTAAATTAGATTTCAAGTCTGCCGCCGAGCATGTTGTTGGCAAATAGAAAATAATACATTAAAATGCTTAATTCTGGTCTGTGCAGCCTATTTTATATGTTGGCCCAAAGACTTCTAATGCACAAGTTATTTGTGCAGTAGCTTAAAAGGCACGTGTGCACTCCATCTTCTTGGCTAAACATTATTATTTGAACACAGTTGCCTATCAGCGGAGGTGTGAAGGGCCGGTAATAATCTCACCTGTTATTGCTCAATGTATTTGAGCCCGTTACAGTTCACTTTGCCTCATTTGCAACCAAACGACGATTAGCGTATTGTTTGAATGACTGGCCTATTGAGCCATTTTTGATGGCAAGACTTCGCATCACTAGTTGTGAGACATGTGCCTCTTCACATTAATGATAACATCACATCAGATTGTTTTCTGAGGATTCTAAACTCATGTTGCGCGGACATTGGCTCAGACTTGTGTAAATCTGTTTCACCCATTCTTTAAATGCGGAAGACAGGGCTTGGATTGTCCGAGGACTCAGAGTAATGGAGGGAGAAGGTCACCGGAACAAAGACCCGGAAAAAAGAGGGGGGTTAGGCACTGGATAAAACTACTGCATAGTAGTAAGAAATTCTGGCCTGTGAATGAGGTGTTTTTGAGTGATGTGTCGGATGCATGCATGATGGTGGATCTAGTGGGAGCGTGGAACAGCCTTGCACAAAGGTGTAAGCAGATAAGCGTGGTCCGTGAGCGCAGATCACAACACTGGCCAGACTGTATTTGAACTGCAGGGAACTGTAGTTTGGCTGCTCAGAATCCTAGACTTGTTTACTCCAACTGTATCAGTAAACGCTGGAAATTGCATGCTACTCTTCGTGGTAGTGTGCATTCTAGTGGCCAGTATGTGACAATAACCACGTTCTGTGTTGCAGTCACATGACCGCCTGGCTATTAAGGTCACCTGGGTCATGGGAGGAACATTACCATTGGATTGAGTTGGATTGTGGGAAATGCACTGCTCGGCCAAAAAGTAGGAAAAATTGCAAGGAGAAATTGTGGAAGGATACATTTGACCAGACCTGTCACTCTTTTAAAGACCTGTGAAGCTTTTCGTGGATTTTTGCTTGTGTTGGAGCATTTTCCTGTCCCAGGACATCGGAACACAGCAGCCCATCTCAATTACCAAGGGACTGTAAATATCTCATTTTTTTTATTTCAATCTTGGTCAGTAGATGTAGATTGTAGATTAGTTTAAGTGTTTGTTTAATTTTAATTGTTTACATTTACATGTAATTCATGGTAACTGAAGGAGCAACAACTCCGAACAGCGACTGTATGCAATACAGGCAATACAGGAAAACAACAGAGTCAGGAGAAAAGCTGAGTGATAAACTTTCTCACAAACTCTGTAATAGAGCCTTTTTTTTTTTTTTTTTCTGAATTAAGAAAATGGTTAGAACGGGAAAAAGCGACAAACCAAGCGACAAACCAAGCCAGCTGGATCTTGCAACAATTGTGGAGACCCTCGAAGAATTGAGAAATGAAATGAGGGAGAAGCTGGACCAGCTTTTGAAGGAAAACGGTGATCTCAAAAAGGAGATTGCCAAGAAAGACGCACAGATTCAATCTTTATCAAGCAAACTGGAGGAGCTGGAGCAACAAGAGAAGCGTAATGATGTAATCCTGACAGGGCTCAAAATCAAACCCAGGAGTTATGCCAGGGCAGCAGCGAAGGACTACGATGGAGGCGAGGAGGAGAATAAATCTGTGGAAATGTAGGTGATGGAATTCCTTCAGACCAAAAAGTATTTCTCTGGACCCCAGCAATGTGGATTCATGTTATCTGCTACCGAAAAGGAGTGGAAGCGGAGACGGAATGCAGCAAGAGCTGTGTTACTACGACTTACAAGCAACAAGCACAAAATCTCTCTGTTGAAGCAAGGGAAAAATCTCAAAAGGATCCAATGTTTTCATAAATGAAAACCTCACCAGGCAGAATGCAACCATCGCATGGAAAGCTCGTCAACTAAAAAAGCGGGGAAGATACACAGCACTTGGACGGCTAACTGCAGAATTTTCATCAAACCAAATGGGTCACGGAAACTACCAGACCGGTGCTGATCAAGATGATCTGGGATTTGGAGAATTTTGACCACTGAGGCAGGTTAAAATCCCTGACAAATCTCTATGAGCAGTTATCTGATAAACCAAACTGCAGATCAGGAAACTGGCTTTTTTAACAACAAGTCACCAAAACTCAGGAATAGACCCTAATGAAGAAATTGATCCGGACAACCATTTTTTCTACAACGAAACAAACGCATGCGGATACTTTACTTTAGACAAATTTAACAAGAACATTAAAATGGAAGGAGTTTGTCCATTATCCACTTCAATAGTAGGAGTCTATATGCAAACTTTGACCAAATAAAGGAATACCTTCTGTCATTTGCTAATCCGTTCAACATCATCGCACTATCGGAAACTTGGATTAAAGAAGAAAAGGGCAAGGACTTCTACATGGAGGGTTACAACCGTGTGTAGAGCAGACTGAATAAAGCTGGTGGGGGTGTTGGACTATTTATTGATGAGGCCATAAACTTCCAGGTACTAGAATGCAAATCAATTGTTGTGGAAAATGTAATGGAATGCCTTACAATTGAGATTCCTAGGTTGAAAGGTAAAAATACGGTTATTTGTTGTGTGTACAGAGCACCGGATTCGCAAATTGATGTTTTTAGTAAATGTATGGGTGAATTACTTGTCACTATGAACCAGAAAAATGTTTTTTTATGTGTGGGGACTTTAATATTGACTTGATAAATCCAAATAATAGCTCTATAATAGAGGAGTATATTGACACCATGTATGCCATGGGTATGCAACCATTAATCACAAAAACCAAGCAGGATTACTAGACACAGTGCCACCTTGATAGATAATGTGTATACTAATGTATTAGATTCTGAAATATTTAGTGGCATTATGATAAATGATATTACTGATCATCTACCAGTTTTTGCTATTTGTAACTGCAAATTAGATATAAGGGATCAGGCTAGATTGAAAACCCTGGAACACACAGAAATCAGAATTAAAAAGCGAAAAAAAAAGGCTAAAGAAACTAGAATCAGATATGTTGAACCAGAATTGGGATCATGTATTAACAGAGAAAGATCCAAATCGAGCCTATGAGGCTTTTCTACGGACAGTAAACTCCCTGTATGATAAACACTGTCTAGTCAAAATAACGAACAAACTGAAGCAGAACAAAGAGAGGAAACCTTGGGTTTCAAAAAAAGTACTGGCAAATGCCTGCAAGAAGAAAAATATATTGTATAAACAGTTTCTGAGAGAAAGAACTGAGAAAGCAGAAATTAGGTACAAAAATTACAGAAACAAAATGACAAATTTACTAAGGAAACATAAAAAAAGAGTATTATGAAAAGCTTTTATTAGAAAATAAACATTACACCAGAAATCTCTGGAATATAATAAAGAACGTCTCTGGGAGGACACCGAGGAGGAGTACCCTGCATTCTTTAATATAAATGGCAAAAAAGGTAGAGGACAAGGAATTGGTTGTGGAGAATTTTAACAGTTATTTTGTGAATGTTGGGCCAGAACTAGCAAAGGGTATTAAATCCTCACACCTAAGATGGGACTACCTTGACAAGGATGGGGAAATCCAAGACACAATGACACTAACTCCTGTTACCGAATCTGGAATTAGATCAATTCTGAAAAATTGTACAGCTAAGACATCTGTTGATGTAAACCAATTAGATATGAAATTACTGAAAACACTAACTAACGCAATTGTAACTCCACTTACGCATATATGCAATCTATCCTTCTCCTGCGGAGTGTTTCCAGATAAAATGAAGATAGCAAAAGTTATCCCTCTCCACAAAAGTGGGGATAAATATGATTTCTCAAACTATCGTCCTGTCTCGATTTTACCTCAATGCTCGAAGGTCCTAGAAAGGCTCTTCAATGACAGATTGGACAAGTACATTGATAAACACAAACTACTGTGTGACAGCCAGTATGGGTTCAGGAAAAAGCATTCGACAGCACTAGCCCTAACAGAATTTATTGAAATGATTAAAGATTCACTAGATTCAAACTTATATTCTATAGGCATATTTATTGATCTGAAGAAAGCATTCGACACTATAAATCACGATATATTGATTGAAAAACTTTACAAATATGGATTAAGAGGGACCGCATTAAAATGGATCAAAAATTACTTAACAAGTAGGATGCAATTTGTGCAGATGGGCAATAGCAAATCGAATTGCTTGGACATTACCTGTGGAATTCCTCAGGGCTCGGTCATAGGTCCCAAGTTGTTCATAATTTACATAAATGACATTGTTAAGGTGTCCGATATCCTAAAACTAATTTTATTCTTGAGCGACACGACTATTTTTTTTGCTCAGGTGTCGATCTCAAGCAATTAGCAAAAGTGGTTAATAAAGAAATGTCTAAACTTCACACGTGGTTTAATGTAAACAAATTGTCATTAAATCTTACAAAGACCAAATTTATGATATTTGGGAAAAAAGGCCTAAAGGACGACATAGACTCAAAGGTAAATGGTACCAGCATTGAAAGGGTAAACGAATATAAAGTCATGGGAGTTATGTTAGATAATCTCTTAAGCTGGAAACCACATGTAAACTTGGTTCAAAGAAAGTTGGCTAAAAGCGTGTCTATTCTTTGGAAAATGCAAAAATTATTAAAATACAAGTCTCTTAAAATAATCTATTCAGCACTCATAGCACCCCACTTACACTACTGCGCTGAAGTATGGGGACACACTTATAATAATACAATAGAATCATTGTTTAAACTCCAAAAAAAAGGCCCTTAGAATTATTCATAACGTTCCCTATGGAACTCATACAAACGATTTGTTTATTAAGGCAAAGTTTCTTAAATTGCAGGATATAATAAAATTCAACTCCTTGCAAATTGTATATTTAGGATACCACAAAAGAATTGCCTAGAAATATACAATGCCTATTTCTCCAACGTGAATGCCTTCATGACCTAAGAGGCAGAATGTTGTTGCAAACTAGAAGGGTCAGATCGACTCGGAGTGAGCATTCCTTATCGGTGGCTGGAGTCAGTGCATGGAACATACTTGAACACAAGGTCAGAAGGGCAGACAATTTGAAAGACTTTAAGTATCTTCTGAAATGTGCGTGTTTGAATAACTATGAACTTATCCAACAAAATGGCATTGGATAAATTAAACAGAACCATAGCGGGCATAAACAATAGGGGTTGTTTATAGACACTCAGCTATACTGTGATTAAAACTCTTCATGACTGTCATAAATCTCTATGATTTTATGTTGTGACGTTTAAATCGTAGTGTAAATAGACACTCAGCTCTGTTGTGATTTATAAATCTTTATGATATCTTACCCATAATCAAACTGTTTTTTTCTGGGAGTTGGGGCGGGACTTTGACAAGCGATTTCGCTTCTCCGCGACCTTTTCGGTCATGATACATGTTGTGTTGAAATTGTCATGGAATGACTGTACAATCATGCCGAAATGAAAAAACAAATAAATAAATAAATAAATAAAAGTCACACGCTAAAATATGTCATTGGACTGCCTTCTGATTCGATTACGGCATGTATTCGCCATGGCATCGTTTCGATGAGCTTTCTCAATGTCACAGCATTTATTTCTGCCCAGAGTTGGACGCCTTCATTGACTGAGTTGGATTGTGGGATATAGTTAAGCAATATCACATGAGAGGGAGTCATGTTGTTGCTAAATATCGAGTTCTGAAGATATCACAGCTGTGATTATATTCACCCACATCACGACCTCAAGTGTGATATTGCTTTTATAGAACAGTTCAAATGCCACTTATTAGTTGACGGCAATAAGTGACAACAGATTATGATTTCTTTGTTTATTTAATCAGTTATGCGGCCTCACCAGCGCAAATAGTTCCACAAATGGATCGGGACTTGACTGTTGCGACAATTTAGTGCTAAGTTTGTGGTCGGCAGTTGGTGTAATTAACGGTTATTAAAACACCTGTGAGCAGAGTGATGTTGCTGTTATATTTCTCAGTGATGTTGTACTCCATTGGCACTCATGGTATGCCTCTTGTCCAATCAGATTACTCAGTCGGAACTAACTGTTGTATAATATACTTTGAACAGGGTTCTGCCGATGCTGGTCGGCGCTGGTCAGCCCCGACCAGCACTTTGAATCCACCAAACACCACTCAGCTTTTCCCGACCGGCGCTATTTTTTCAAACATCAGTTAAAATGAGCGCATCCAGTGTCCAATAAAACCCCTAGAAACAAAGCATAAATGACTCTAAATAAGCTCCCCCCTTCTGTTATTGTCAGAATAGCGAACTTTCATTTTCGACCCGCGCCCTGGCATGGCTAATTCGCAGGAATCGTCTGCGCTGGTCGTCATTGAAAAACCTGCCCAGTGGTGGGAGTAGGGTGTCTCTGCAGGCAGCAGTTTCAGGACCGCACTTTCAGGACCGCAGTTCTAGGACCCTATCCCTATCTCTATCCCTAACCCTAACCCTAACCCTAACCCTCAATAGGTGGAAAACCTACGGTCCTAGAAATGCGGTCCCAGAACTGCGGGTGGGTCTGAATCTACAGCCTCCGGGTCTGCAGAGATATACTATAGAGCGGCGGAGCCAGAACTAAGAACTGACAACAATTAGTCCCGGCCAGTTCTCAATCATTTTGCTTTATTGACGCGTTTTCCAATTATCGTAATGATCCATTGGCAATTGAAGACACAGCTTCACTCCATATGCGATCTAACAGCGATGAAATAATGGGCTAAATTCAGTACAGAAACAGATTTTACTTAGTAATAGGCCTATGCTGTACGAAAGACAAACTTCTCTGAAACTTCCACGCTACCTTTTCCGCACAGCAGGCGATTTAACTTGCGCTTCATGATCGTTTAAATTCTTCGTTTAAAAACTGAAAAACTTTCATGCATTGAGATTTCGATTCCGCGTGAGAGTCTCCAAAATACGCATGATTGAATAATGACTGACCCTCGTTTCAGTGAAATATCGCCTTTCACTCTCGGTACAGACAGGGTTGATTTATTCGGATGACTTTATTGTCATTGTTACAGAGTAACAACGAAATTTACGTACAACGAAATTTACGTATATAAACGTAAATGGGGCTCAGCAATTAAATATATAAAACGTGAGACTCAAGCCATATGCGTGCTAGTTGACAGGTGTGCAGTTTTGAATAACGCTGATTTAAATGCAGCAAATATGCGTCCAGATGAATGATCATCGACTTACCTAAACGCAGAGAACTAGCAGCACCTGACAGTGTGGAGTGCTCTCGGAGTGAATCTTTTGTTACTTATGAAAATAACTGAGAACAAGTCAGGACCATTGATCTACACTACAGGCCAAAAGTTTGGAAGCAAGATCAGATTTGTACAAAAAAAAAATCATTGTTTCATTGGCATACTTTGCAACAAAATAAACCTGATTATGGTATAAAGAGTCATTTATCAGAATACATTTTTACTCAAATTATCAGGCCCATATTGCTAAGCCCATGGTCCTAGTGCCCACGGGATTGCCGTTGGCATCCGGCGGGCTGTAAACCATGACATAAAGTGAATAATGCAAACTGATTGGTTTTTTTTTTTTTTTTCACTGAAGTTGTGACTCTTGGAAATCTTCTCAACCCAAAAACTAAGCCCCTCCTTTCTTTTGCTAACATTTATTCAGCAATGGTCTGGTAACATCAATGTATACGGTACCTAAAGGTAAATTGAGGAAAATGGTGCATATCAATGAAAGAAAAGTCTAATCATGCAGTAAATACATCCCAAAATCCATAGATTTCATACTGGTTTTTAAGAAAGGCATTGTGAACAGAAACTTGAAGTTGCTTCCAAATTTTTGACCTGTATTGGCCTTGCTTCCTTACTTCTGGCCTGTAGTGTACATAAAATAATTATTCTATAGGCAAAACAAAGCCTGTGTTTGAGCTATGAATTCAACGCCCCCGTCTCTCTTCAGGGCTCCCCCTGCTGGTGCAGAGGACTATTGCCAGGACCATCATCCTGCAGGAGAGCATCGGGAAGGGCCGTTTCGGCGAGGTGTGGAGGGGGAAATGGAGAGGGGAGGAGGTGGCCGTGAAGATCTTCTCCTCCCGTGAGGAGCGCTCCTGGTTCCGCGAGGCTGAGATCTACCAGACCGTCATGCTTCGTCACGAGAACATCCTGGGCTTCATCGCCGCGGACAACAAAGGTCTTGCACGCCGTTAGCTGCTCTTGCTCACGTCACCTTCTCTCTCCAGTGTTTTGCTCTTCGTCCAGAATTCCACGATCAGCCGCATTTGGATTCTGACTTGGGTCTGGAGGAATATTTTTTGGGAAGAACACAGCTGCTGGGTGCTTAAGTGTGGCCCTTAATCCCGTAAAACCCACAAGCCCTTATATGGGTCCGTCAAATGCAGCTGCTGTATTCAGACCTGTGGAACTTTAGGCCTATTGTAAATTCTAGTGGAGATGCCAAGCTTTCCAAAGATCCCAATTATGTCCCACTGAATTATAGAGGAACTTGCACAAAATGCAAGACCTCTATGTTTCATTTGATGTAATGCTGTGGCCATAAAAACATGGCGTCCTGGGTTTGAATATTTCTCTCAGTACAAGTGTGATGCAGAATATGTATGTGACATAGTCCTACAATATGAAAAAAAAGTGCTTTTACTGACTTTGAACCTACTTAAGGGACAACTTAGGAGAAAAGTTAGAGTTTAAGGGGCTAACTCAAATACTGCTCCCAGGTCTTTTCCTTTCATCTCTCCTTCATGCTCTCAACTCACTCTTTTCACTTGCGTTGCCACCGTGGCATCCTAGGAGAAAAGCGATCTGCTCTCAATGGACGACATCTGATAAAATGAGAATGGAAAATTGGCGAAGTGCCTCATTCCTCGTGTGAAAACCTCGCACCTACTGTGTCATCAGTCTCTGAACCTGAAAGTGTAATCCATGAAGAGCTATAAAGTGATCCATTTTTCAAAGCCACGTTTACTGGTTTCGCGCTGTCAACCCGAAATGGTGCGAGGAGTGCTTGCTTTCATCAGTTTAAATGCATGAGCTCTGTCATGCAGGATATAAAATGCCATCCTGCTTCATAAGAAAATGATGCATTCTGGGTAGCTGTCCGCGACTTACCTGTCAGTGGGTGTGCAGTTGTAAATGCTAGTCGTGTCTGAGTTTTAAATTGACAAATGTGGCTCTGTCACTTTTGAGTCGTTTTTTTTTTTGTCTCACCTGTCTGACATTATTGACCATACATGTCAAATGGGCATGTGGTTTTTCTTTATGGCAACCAGTGTAAGAAGTGAAACAGACCTTGCATTGCTGTTTTCATTGACGAATTATATGTTTATGAATATCTGTGTTCTGCTCGTGAAGGGGCTGTGTGTGACTAATGAAGTAGATTTATAACGTGCTCATAAAGGATCATGGTGAAGTTACGGTTTGATATGCTTATTCATAATAGTTGACAACGGATCATTTATTGTATTCTAATTGCAGTGTTAATTTTTTATTGTGCTCATCTGGATCCCATTGTAGATTATGCAGTAGTTCTAAAGCTCTTTTGGTGGATTGTGGGAGTCCTACTGTTTGCCATCTACAGTAACTGGTTAATACATTAGATATTGAAATTTACATAACACAGATTCAAAGAGACGTAGTTAAGCTTTAGCTGTATATGCGCAGCAATAGGATAATGGATTTTGTAATCTCATTTACATAATGCTCTTATAAGGGAATGTATTAAAGCTTTAGCCTGACATGTACGGTTGTTGGATTATGCTTTGGATATTGGAATTTACATAATACTCTTATGATGGAATTCTGTAAAGCTTGGTTTGGGTAATGTGGTTCTTAATGGAAGGTAATTTGTGAGTAATTGTGCTGGTCCTCATTTGACATGTCGTGTTCTGGGCCTCGTCCTCTCCAGATAATGGCACGTGGACGCAGCTGTGGCTGGTGTCGGACTACCATGAACACGGTTCCCTGTTCGACTACCTGAACAGGTACACTGTCACTGTGGAGGGCATGATCAAGCTCTCTCTGTCTACCTCCAGTGGCCTGGCTCACCTGCACATGGAGATTGTGGGAACACAGGGTGAGTACTGAGAAGAGCTGCTAACATCATACACACACACACGTACACACACTTTTGTGTAGATATTCTTGTGTGGACATTGTATTGACTTGCATTCATTCAATGCAGCCTTTCCCAAACTATACATAATCAAATTATGCTGAACCATAACCCTAACCTTTACCTTAATCCAACCTTAACTGGAGCCTTAACCTTAACTTTAACCAATTTACCATAATCTTATGTAATCCTCCGTGAGGACCACCCAAAATGCCCTCAAAACCCAAATGTCCCTACAACTTTTGTGGTTTTTCAAGAGTTGGTGCACAAAAGTACCATTCTGTCTAAAAGTATATGTCCCTTTCCCAGTTTTTCTATTTTTGTTTATTTGACACATTTAAATGTTTTTCATCATTTGAGTAATTTTAATATGAGACGAACACAAGGTGAGTAAACACAAAATGGAGCTTTTAGATTATCACTTCATTTATTGAAAAGGAAGAGTTAATCAAAACCAGTTTCAGCCATGTAAAAGGAATAGTTGCCCCTCTAAGCCCAATAAATGCAATCAAACATTTGCGATAACTAGTATTGAGCCTTTTTCATCATTACAGAGGAATTTCGGCCCACATTTCTTTACTGAATTATTTGAATTTGGCCACATTGGAGGGTTTGTTCTTCTTGGAGAATTGCTAGCTTATTGATAATGGTGGAGGAATTTGTGTGCCTCTGGGATCTTGAGAGCTATGTTGCATATGCTTTTGGTAGGGTTTCCCATTGCAAATTGGTCCCAGGTGAGGGGTCCGACAAAATGCGATTCAGATTCGCTTTACTGTCATTGTTACAGAATAACAACGAGATTTACGTTTGGAGAGATTCATTAGACTCCTATGATGCGTTCCCTGCAAGTTAGAAGAACCTTGCCCGGAATGGGGACATTGGGGCCCCCTCCCGGAGACTGGTCTGGGAGGGGAGCTCATAGGCGAGCGCCTGGTGGCCGGGTTTTTTCCGCGACCCAGCTGTGCTCAGCCCAAAGAGGCTGTGGGGCCCGGCCTCCCACAAGGAGAGGAGTAGGGGTCGGGTGCAGTCTTGACCGAGTAGCAGACAGGGGCGATGGCCCTGGCGTTCTGGGCCCCAGATATGGAAACTGGCTCTTCGGACATGGAATATCACCTCGCTGGCGGGCAGGAGGCGAAGCTCGTGCAGGAGGTTGAGCAGTACTGGATAGATATAGTTGGACTTGCCTCTACGTGCATCTCTGGCTCTGGAACTAAACACTTTGTTCGTGGTTGGACTCTATCTTCTCCTCAAGTTGCCCAAGGTGAGAGGTAGTGAGCAGGCGTGGGGATACTTGCATTTCTCTGGCTGAGTGCTGTTATGGTGGAGTTTACCGCAGTGAACGAGAGGGTCTCCGCTGGGCGTTTGCAGGTTGTGTAGGGGAATGCTCTGACTGGTGTTTTTGCTTATGCATCTAACAGCAGTTTTGAGTATCCAGCCTTCTTTGAGTCCCTGAACGGGGTCCTGGGAAAGTCTTCAACTGGGGATTCCATACTTCTGCTGGGGTACTTCAACGCTCATGTGGGCACCTACGGAGACACCTGGACGGTAGTGATTAGGAGGAACAGCCTCCCTGATCTGAACCCGAGAGGTGTTTTGTTATTGGATTTCTGTGCTAGCCATGGATTATCCATAACAAACACCACGTTCGAGCATAAGGGTGTTCATAAGTGTATTTGGAATTAGAACACCCTAGGCCAAAGGTCAATGATCGATTTTGTAAATGTGTCATCAGATCTGCAGCTGTATGTTTTGCATACTCTGATGAAGAGAGGGGCATAGCTGTTAACTGATCACCACCTGGTGGTGAGCTGAATCAGATGGCGGGGAAGACTGCTGGATAGACTCTGTAAACCTAAACGTGTTTTAAAGGTTGCTTGGGAACATTTTGCTGAGGACCCTGTACAGACAATTTTCAACTCTCACCTCCAGAGAAGTTTTTCCCTCATGCTCGGGGAGGCTGGAGACAGAGTCCATGTGGACCCTGTGTTAAGTCTCCATCGTGCAAACAGCTGCTTTGAGCTGTGACCTGAGGGTTGTTGATGGCAGTCATTGCAGCAACCGAAGTACTCGTTGGTGGACACCAGCGGTGAGGGAGGCTGTCAAGATGAAGAAGATGGCCTTTCTTGCATAGTTAGTCTAAGGGACTCTCGACTCGGCAAACCGGTATCAACAGGCTAGAAGGACTTCAGCCACGGTTGTCGCGGAAGCAAAACTCAGGCTTGGGAGGAGTTCGGGGAAGCTTTGGAGAATGACTTTTGGGCCGCCTCGAAGAGGTTCTGGCAAACTGTCAGACGACCCAGGAAGGGGAGGCAGGGAATCGCCCAACCTGTTTTCAGCAGGGATGCGGAACTGCTGACCTTCACTGGGGATAGTGTTTGGCGCTGCCGGCGGAAGGAGCCCTTTGAAGAACTCCTTTAATCGGCAGACATCCCCTCCATTGAGCGAGGCAAGAACAGAAGACTCGGGTGAATCTTAGGTCATTTTCCTGGTGGTAGTCGCTGAAAAAAATCTCCACAGTGGCAAGTCACTGGGAATGGACGAGATTCGCTCTGAGATACTGAAGGCTCTGGATATTGTTGAGCTGCCATGGTTGACACACCTGTTAAATATTGTGGAGATGTCGGGTATAGTATCCTTGGACTTGCAGACTGGGTAGTGGTTCCCATTTTTAAAAAAGGGACCGGCAGGTGTGCTCCAACTACAGGATCACACTGCTCAGCCTCCCAGGGAATCCTTATACCAGGCTGCTGGAAAGGAGACTTCCCAGGATTGTCGAACCCCAGATCCTGGAGGAGCAATGCGTGTTCCATTCTGGTCGTGGAACAGTGGAATAACTTTTTACCCTTGCACAGATATTGGAGGGGTCAATATGAATTTGCTCGTCCAGTCTACATGTGCTTAGTGGACTTGGAGAAGGCTTATGACTGTGTCCCATAGGTATTCTGTGGGGGGTGCTGCGGGATTATGGGGCTCCGGGGCTGTTAGTTCAAGACATCCGATCCCTGGGCAACCGGAGTCGGACTTGTGTCTGCATTCTCGGCATTAAGTCAGACTCGTTTCCTGTTGCCGTTGCACTCCGCTAAGGGTGTGCCTTGTTACCTATTTTGCTCAGAATTTTCATATATAGGATTCCAAAGCGCAGCCGAAGGTTGGAGGGTGTCCAGTTTGGTGGCCTCAGGATTTCATCTTTGTTGTTTGCAGGTGATGTGGTTCTGTTGGCCTCATCACGCTGTGGCCTCCAACGCACACTGGAGCGGTTGGAATGAGGATCGGCACCTTCAAATCTGAGGCAATGGTTCTCTGCCAGAAAAAGCCGGATTATCCCATCTGACTGGGGGTTCGTGGTTACCCCAAGTGGATGAGTTTAAGTACCTCAGGGTCTTATTCACGAGTGAGTGTAGGATGGAGCTCGAGACTGACAGGCGGATCAGTTCAGCATCTGCAGCGAAGCGGGCGTCGTTCTGGTCCATTATGGTGATGAAGGAGTTGAGCTTAAAAGCAGAGCTCTCGATTTACTGGTCTATCTACGTTTCAACCCTCACCTATGGTCATGAGCTTTGGGTACTGACCAAAAGATCAAGATCGCAAATACAAGCCAAAATTAGCTTTCTCTGTAGGGTGACCTGTCGGGATCGGGGAGAGGCTCAGAGTAGAATCGCTGCTCCTCCACGTTGAGAGGAGTCAGTTGAGGTGGTTTGGACATGTGGTCCGGATGCCTACTGGATGCCTCCATTTAGAGGTTTTCTGGACATATCCAACTGCGAGGGGGCCCAGAGGCAGGCCCAGGACAAGCTATAGGGACTGTATTTTCCATCTAGCCGGGGAATGGCTTGGGGTCCCCCAGAAAGAGTTGGAGGAAGTAGCTGGGGAGGGGGACGCCTGAGCCTCTCTGTTTGGTCTGCTATCCCGAGACTCGGCACCGGATAAGTGGTGGACGATGGATGGATGGATGGATGGATGAATGAATGAAAGGTTTCGCCCAGGTCCTAAAGCAGTGAAACAGCCCCAGACAATCACACTGCCACTGCCATGTTTGAATCTTTGCATGAAAGTCTTATTGTGGAATGCTGTATTGTCTTTATGCCAGATGTAACAGGACCCATGTCCTCCAAGAAGTAGCATTTTTGACTCATGAATCCACAATATATCATACTAAAAGTCTTGGGGGTTATCAAGATGTTTTTGGCAAATGTGAGACAAGCCCTTGTGTTCTTTTAGGTCGGCAGTGGCTTTCACCTTGCAGCTCTTGTAAAGGTAGCATTTTTGCACTGTCTATTTCTTATTGTGGAATGGTGAACTCTGACTTTAACTGCGGCAAGTGAGGCCTGCAGTTCTTCACATGTTGGTTTGGGTTCTTTAGTGACCTCTTGGATAAGTCGTCCATGTGCTCTTGGAGGAATTATGGTCGGCCAACCGTTCCTGAGAAAGTTCACCACTGTTCCAAGTTTTCTCTATTTGTAGATCATGGCTTCTACCATGGTTTTTTGGAGTCCCAGAGCCTTGTAAATAACTTTTTAACCCTTTCCAGAGTGATAGATGTCTACAACTTCTTTTCTCATCTGATGTTGAGTTTCTTTGGATAATAGCATCATATGTTGCCAGACCGGCTGGATAACTTTTTTTTTCCCTCAAGTATATAAAATCGTCTTTTAATAGATTTTTTTGTTTACGCCTGTTACGCCCTCTCAACATAAGCACTTAACACTCAGTGAGGACTCGACAGAAGCACTTAACGCTCAGTGAGGACTCGACATAAGCACTTAACGCTCAGTGAGGACTCGACATAAGGGACGCCAACACCGAAAATACCTTTTAACCAAAATGTATTATAATAAACCATATTAATGAACCAAAAGAATATGAACCAAAAGGGGTTGGAGGTCCCAACCAAAATAATCAAAAAGGAGGAGAAGCAACTGGGCCGGCCACGCAATGGACTGTCGAACCCAGGCTTCCCCTAAACTGCAAAACAGGAAAAAGAGAAACTAAACTATCCAAAACAAACCCTGGTGGCTAGACTACCGGAAACCTCCAACCCAGTTTAAAATAACAAACTAACATAACAAAAACCCGACACAACACAAAGGAAACTGAGCGAGTCTGCTAGCTGCGGGGCAGGAGAGTGTCTGTCAGTGTGAGCATCTTCCAAACTTCTGTATCCACTCTGAAATTGCCCGCAGGTGTCAGTAACTCCATCCCCTTAAAGGTGAAGGCAGGTAGGAGGGAGAGAGAGAGAGAGAGAGAGAGAGAGAGAGAGAGAGAGAGAGAGAGACTGGAGGGAAGAGCAGGGAAGAGGAGTAACGCAGCACGCATAACAACGCCGATTACATTTTTATATTGTTTTTATTGTTTTATTGTTTATTGCGGTCTCAGTTACAATTCATTGGCATTTTCAAAGACAAATAAATTTGTTTTTCAGAGACCGAAAAGGTGTAGGCTGATTAAGATTAAGATTAGTTTGATGATCTGAAACATTAAAATGTGACAAATATGCAAATATCAAATAAAGTGGGCTTGGGTCAAATACTTTTTTACAGCACTGTACATGCGGGTAGTCCTCAGTCACGCTTCATATCCCCCATACATGCATGGGCACACGCACACACCTGCACATGGAGGTTGTGTACACGCAGGTTGAGGAGAGGAACTGCAGCAGTAAGTGTGTTTCAGTTCAATCACTACAGCGTGTTCACTCTGTCTGTACTGTGATAGTGAATGCTCTCACTAGTAGCACCCAAAAACAGGGAAAGTGCACCTTTTTCCAAGAAATTCCTACAAAAACTTAGAATGCACCAAGGTTTACTGAAGATTTGAGACCAACTCGGTAAACCTCGGAAAAATTTTACCGAGGTATCCCGAAGTCTGTCCGGTTTACTTAAGTTTGGACAACACCTCAGTAAACCTTGGTTAAATTTTCCCGAGACACACCGAGGATTTTCTGGCCCGCTGAAGTTCAGAGACCACATCGGTATTCCTCGGAAAAATTTTACCGAGGTATCCTGAAGTCTGTCCGGTTTACTGAAGTTTGGACAACACCTCAGTAAACCTCGGTTAAATTTTCCCGAGACACACCGAGGATTTTATGGCCCACTGAAGTTCAGAGACCACATTGGTATTCCTTGGGAAAATTTCACGAGGTAGATGGTGGACTGGATTGTGACTGTGAATAATGGTTTGGTGCTGGTGGACCATAAGATGGTGGACTGTGACTGTAAATTAATGTGCATTCATGTTGTGGATATACTGAATCAATGGCTAAATTGTGAATTGACTCCTTCCATGATTTCTCACTGTATGTGTGTGATTATGTGCTTAATTTTCCCCGCTTTGCCCACCCACACTTTCCTTACTCTCGATGTTCACTTTCTCTCTTTTAAAAATTACATTATGTATCTGATTTGTTTGTAAATTGGTGCTTTTGCAGATTGAATATATCAGTGATCAGATTAAGGAAAAAAAAATTGATCAGCATTTTTTGCGAATCATTATATCAGTTGATTAGCAATTGTTTAGCACATCTAAAAAATGATTAGCAAAAAACAGAAAACGGGATCAGATTTTAAATGACAAAAGGACTTTTTTATTCTTTCCTAATGACAAATTACAATTACAATAGAAATACAACTCCACTCCGAAAGCAAAACAAATTATTTCCAAAAGGCATCTATTTTACCCTGAACAATCATAATTTAATACAGCACACTTCTGTTTCCCAATGAAATTTCTGTTAACTACTTGTAACCTGCAGTGCAGCGGTCTTATCTATACCTTTCTGTAGCATAATGTTGTTTAACACCTGATCAGAGATGTGAAAGGATCCATTCCTATTAAAATCCAGTCACACAAGGCACTCTCCAACTCAGTCACATTTTGACATCTCAACATCATGCATTTGAATGATCAGAAATCATTGTGCATGTTTCGAGAGAGGCCGGCGAATTTGCAATTCCCTAAACTGGTAGGGCTAATCCTCTGCTGAAACATTCTGCTGAAAAACTACAACCATCTATACTTTCCTTCATAATTTCTTTATTTCTTAATATATTGTGATGAAATTTTCACCAGTTATTCTTGGTATGTATATCTATCAATATCTAGTTGAGTTGATGAGAAAAAAGAAGAATTAGTAAACAAATTTTCAGCAGAATGTTTTTCAGCAGAATGTTTTCATCAGATTAGCCTACCCTCCCTAAACCACATAGCAATGGGACAAGTTTTTATGACATTGATCAGCTTACCGTGATGTTTTGGTGGCTGGAGGAACATTCGGGTGTGTAAAAACGTAAAGCGTACATCCAGTCGAGGCGATTAAAGCCGAAAGTGGGGGTCTGATCTGGAATTCTTTCCATTAGGGCAAAAACCAAATTTCATCGCTTTAGTATAGCAATGATGACAAAGATTCCCCTTAACTAGCGTTAACTAGATTGGAAGATGGCTAGCTTTATAATCTGAAGAGTAACGTAATACGCTATAGCATGCATAACAAGATAATTCAGATAAAACTACCTACGATATAACACGTCTCAGGCCTGAACTGTCTGTGTGCTCTTTAGGTCAAATAAGCTGGTGATCAATGTTGAAAGAGATCGTCTGCGTGCGATGGCGTTGAAAGTGACAAATCAGAGCTATAAAAACTTCTCCAATAGACATCATAACCACCATAGATTCTCTAGCTAGTTAGCTGTACCTAAGCGATTGCTTTTGAACCAGCTAGCAAACTAGCTCACGTCCCAAAAACATTCAAGTTTTGTTGGGTCGCACGAAACTGCCTCAAAACCTCCGATAAGTTCATGCCTATGCCAGCTGGCAAAGTTAGTAGAGTTGGGGCAAGAAACAAATCATATCGCCTTGATATGATGATCATTTACAAACATTTTCTTTAATTGACGTTAGTTAGCTGACCAGCCAACTAGGTTGATATATCCGAAGAGCAACGTAATTTAATAGGCGATGGCTCCGGATGGCTCACATAGCGGGGTCCTGCCGTCACGACCAAAGATGATTGAGCGTATGAGCATACTAGATAGCCTTCCGAGTCCCAAGTGCATGCATGCACTCCCCAGAAGCTGATTGGTTGGTATGCAAATGAGGAACATCATTTTCCAGCCAATCAGAGTCGTGAAAACTTCTCCTATTGCTGTGTGGCTCGGGAATTCGGAAGTTCGCAGGCCAGTGAGTCGGGATCCATGAAATATCATTAAGATTTTTTGAATCGCATTTTTTTACGAAGGGATTATTACGTTGAACTGCTGAAATTTGATTCGCATTTTGCAATGCGAATCCGCCTAATCTGATCACTGTATATTCTGAATACTGAAAATGTGTTTTTGTTGTTCCTACTATAATGGTTGTGGTTTGCCCTTTGCCAATTCCTGTATGCAGCACAAACAGAGCAGGCTGAACTAAGCCTGTACTTCATCTGGACTGCATCTAGGGCCTGGCTTATTTACACTGCACCTCGTTGAACAGGCAGTACTGGTAATTTGCATAATTAATTGGTGTTTGGACTGCAGTACTGGTGGGAGGTCTTCAATGAGGCATGCGTTTTGACTGTCTTCACACCTCCCCTTTGTTCTGGTGTGAGCACAGGCCTAGCAGACAAACTTCAGTTTGCTGTGGACTTCACACACATGAAAAATATGACATGCTGAGTATGTGCAAACGGGTCATTTGTGTCATGTTTTTTACCCCCCGTCTCTGCCTCACCTACTTGCCATTTTCACCCTTTCCCTCCATTTCTTTCTGTCTCTCTCTCCCTCCTTCCCTCTATTTCATTCTCCTTTCCTCCCCCTCTCATCATTTCCTGTAAACCCAGGAAAGCCGGCCATCGCCCACCGTGACCTGAAGTCCAAAAACATCCTGGTGAAGAAGAACGGGACGTGCTGCATCGCCGACCTGGGCCTGGCAGTGCGCCACGACTCTGCCACCGACACCATCGACATTGCGCCCAATCACAGAGTGGGAACCAAGAGGTGAGGGGCGGGGTTTTACTACATCTTCGCCATCGCACCCAATCACTGAGTGGAAGCCAAGAGGTTGGAGGGGATGGGATTGGGCATTGGCGGGTGGAAGGGACTGACGGCGGCAGGGGTCCCAGGTGGAGTTGCTATGAGGGAGTGTTGTAATGTCTTTTTATTTTTAAAAATGTGGCATCTCCAATCCCACCCAAATCTGGAATACACCATTAGCGAACTATGTAAACAAGCCTGCTTGTATGCGACCCCATGTCGCCATCTCAGAAGAGCGAGACAGCTGGCGGCTCTCCTCCCAAGCGCGCATTTGTCAGCCGCTGCTTCTATTTACACTCATAGCTCAAGACTTCGCAAGTTCAGAACGAGGGCAGAGGATACCTGACCATGAACAAGCTTAGAATCTCACTGACAAGCGCCCGGCTGGCCAACAGGAGGCACTTGAGCGACAAATAATGCTGTAATTCAACAATCCTTTTCCGACTGTCCCTCCCAATTTATTTCCTTGCAGCGCGAAGCCAATTGTGCGCTGCTCTGAAAAGGCTACCGACCACTGCGGGCTGGTACGACTGGGGTTTGAACCCGGGTCATGATGGTCACTACTGCTCTGAAATGCGGCGCCTTAACCGAGTGAGCTAATGTTGTAGCCATGTTGTAATGGCTGAATCTGCACTCTATTGGCTACCTCCGGTCACTATGTGAGGGGAGGGTTGAGATGTGCTCCACTGTCTGCCCTGTGTTTTTATGTATGTGTGTGTGCGCGCGTGTGTGTATGCGCTCGCGTGTGCTTGTGTGTGTGTGTGTGTGCGTGTGTTTGCGTGTGTGTGTGTGTTGTGTGTGTGTGTGTGTGTGTGTGTGTGTGTGTGTGTGTGTGTGCATGTGCGTGTGTGTGTGCGTGTGCATGTGTGTGTGTGTCTCTCTCTTTGTGTCATACATGGATATTCAGCTCTGATTGGTGCTCTGCTCCATCTCCAGTTTCACTGCATTGAGCTCATTTTCATTTCCCTGCGACCTGTTTAAAAAACAGTTCACATAAAAAACTGATCCATGACCTTCTGCCTCAGGGAAATTTCAGGCAGTGTGTGAGATGGGATGAGGCAAAAATAACATCGAATCCAAACTTAATGACGCAAGTGGCCAGACTCCAATCATTCTTTACACATGACTGTTGTTGGGTAAACATGGACATCTGTTCAGCCTGCTGTATTATGTGTGAGAGCGCGTGGCTTCTGTTACGGGCCCTCTGACTATTTTCCTGCTCTGCCAAATGCGTTGCATCGTGTGTGTGTGTGTGTGTGTGTGTGTGTGTGTGTGTGTGTGTGTGAAATGCGTTGCATCGTGTGTGTGTGTGTGTGTGTGTGTGTGTGTTTGAGAGAGAAATGTGTTGCATCGTGTGTGTGTGTGTGTATGTGTGTGTGTGAGCATTGTGTTGCATCGTGTGTGTGTGTGTGTGTGTGTGTGTGTGTGTGTGTGTGTGAAATGTGTTGCATCGTGTGTGTGTGTGTGTGTGTGTGTGTGTGTGTGGGTGGGTATATGTGTGTGTGTGTGTGAGAAATGTGTTGCATCGTGTGTGTATGTGTGTGTGTTACTGTACTTCCTACAAAGTGAGAACCAAAAAAATAAGTGGAACTAGTTCAGGCAGGAAACTCTGGTCATTCTGCATCGCCTGATGCAGTTGTCTGCGTCGGCGCGAGTACACCAATCGCAGAGCGGCAACAGCAAAGAACCTACTACGCTGGTCTATTTAGGCACAATGAAGCTCGCTCACCTTTGCTGCTCAATCTGATGCCTCACGTGCGAGGTGAGAAATGTGTTTTGCCTGTCACCTCCACCCCAGCCTCCACCTGTTTGGTTCTGCTCTGTCTGACAGTGGGGGGATTCTTAAGTTCTGCTCCCTACCTCATTTTGTTGTTGTTTATTATGCTCTTGCTATGCATGGTAGGGAGCACCTCCAGACCAGAACCTTCCGCCAAGCTCAAATGTCATTACATCTACTTTTTAATTAATATGCTCCATCCTAATACATGAGTTTACCCGACTAAACTGTTTTTCCTGCAGAGTGAGGACATTTTTGAGAAGTGATGACATTTTCATGTGTTCTCGTGATAACAAAGGCAAATTATGAGTTATTAGTGAAGGTTAGGGGTAAGGTTATAATTAGGGATAGGTTAAGGTTAGGGTAAGCGTTTGGGTTAGGCATGCATTCTTTATTAAGATAAGGGAAAGGCAGTAGAGACGCATGAAGAATGAATGGAAGTGAATGTAATGTCCTCACAAAGATGGAAGTACAAGGATATGTGAGTGTACGTGTGTATGTGCATGCGTGCGTGTGCGCGTGCGTGCGTGTGTTTCTGTTCGTGCGTGCATGTTTGTATTTGTGTGCGTTCATTCGTGTGCGCGAGCGTGCATGTGTATGTTTGTGTGTGTCTGTGTGCGCATTTGTGTGTAATACATAATGGTAAAGCAGGAATGGCTCAGGTCTTTGCTGATGAAGTTGCCCCACTGAACTATTCAAACCCCTGTGGCATCATGGGAGCTCATCTCTCTGCCTGAATGGGTAGTTTAGAGTGTCTCTAGCGACCCTTGTTAGCTATGCTAACACCCTTCCATTTATGGTTAAATAATCTCTCTGCTTTCCATCTCTGCATGTCAGACACTTGATTGACTGCTGTATTGACTTACTAGCCATTCCAGTACAGGCAATTGAACATCATCACAGCTAATGAAGGCATCATCCAATCTCAAAATCACCTGTGTGACTGCTCTGGCTTTGCGCATGGGCTACATTCATTTGTGAATAAACAGAGTTCTGGAAAGAACTGCTTCGTTACGCTGCCTGACGTCTGTGTTTCGGCCCATGGTGGTTGTGCCGTCTGTTGTAGGCGTTTATGATTATGGGGCTACGGAGCCAGGCTTCAGGAAATGATGGGGCTGTGCTGTTTGAGGTCTCAGGAGGGTGGGGTGGGCAGTGATGTTATTAATTAGAGCTGAGTGCCTTGGCTCTGTATGTGTGTGTGTGTGTGTGTGTCACCCGCTCTGGCATAGCAGTGTTGTTGCGGATCTTGTGACTGGAATGTCTTTTCATTCGTCACTGCTTTAATTTATTCTGTCTAAAATTAGCCTGTATCTTATTTCTCCTCTTCAAATGGCCAAATTGATCTAACGATAAGAAAAAAAGATGTTTCATCGTGCGAGGAACATCTCCAGTGGTTCTGCTTTCAAAATGACTCATTTCTAAACTGAATGGATCTGTGTACCAAGGATGGTGTGTGTCTGGTCTTTGACAAGGTAGTTTACTGAAATGAGTGTTAGCAGGACTCGGTACGACATCTGTGGTGACAACGGGCCATTCAGCCTTCCAAGGCTTGCAATTGTCCTATCACTTACGTGAACTTAACACTTCGGATACTGAAGGTATAGCTGGTATCTTTCTCTGTATCAAACCTGGTTTTGAAAACTCCCAGAGTTTCTGCCTCTACAATATGGCCAGGCAAGCTACTCCATACTGAGATCACTCTCTGCGTGAAAAATATTTCCTAATATTAGTGCTAAATTTACCCTTAGAGAGTTTGTGGGTGCGGCCTTTGACACAGTTTTGAATAGCAGCGTAGCAAAGTTTCGATACAGTGATGATCAGCCATGACTGGACTGAGAGAAAAGTCCCATGTCACTCTGCCCCAGTTTACAAACACTGGACACGGCTTTTTTCAAAAAAAGTCGTTGACTGAATGAGTCATTTTGAAAGCGGTTTTGTCACGAAAGGCAAATGAGTTCTTTTCTTCAGGACTGCTCTGTGCTCCTTGCCTGTAAAAACTTTGTTTTCTGAAAAAACATGGCACAAATAGTTTTTTGAATAATTTAAAATAATTTTCAGTTTCGCTGCGGCATCGAGTGTTCAGTGTACAGATGGAGCGTGTTGCTTAATATTCAAGATTTCGCACTGTAAAAGGTGATGGCAGATGTTGCCATCCATGCTTTAAATGCATATGCACATGTATTGGCAAGACTGTCATTTGTTATCACTGTTTTTTTTTTCCTCATCAGGTATATGGCCCCAGAGGTTCTAGATGATTCTATAAACATGAAACACTTCGAGTCATTCAAGAGGGCAGATGTATACGCCATGGGCTTGGTGTTTTGGGAGATAGCGCGGCGGTGTTCCATTGGAGGTAAGAATCCGAACCCCCCACCCTTGAACTTTTGCTCGTAGAGTACTTAAAAAATGCACACGCTCCAATCCTATGCGCATATCCGTCTCATAACGCAGGAATTATCAAGTCACGGTCCTCAAGGTCTGAGAACTACTGCTGTTCCACCCTCCATTTACCTGGAAGTCAGGTGTGATGAGTCTAGCCAATCAGAAGAGCACATTTTTTTCTGTTAATTAGTTAATTATCAGTGAGAAATGAAAACCAGGGTTGAGGCCCAGATATATTGGAGTGATATATTCACAATAGTTAAAAGAAACTGGCGAGCCTAGTTGGGTTGAACGGCCTGTTCTCGCCACTCATGTTATGTTATGTTATGTTATGTTAATTTTTATTCATTTATACAAAAAAAATGTATTTCCTTGCTCTGAAAGGTCGCATGTATAACTGGATATTGAACCTCAGGTCCAAATGCTCCACCTTATCCACGACTCTAGCTCAACAGACTATATATTCACTGGTCGATTTAGCACTTGTATAGCTGTGCTGTGTTTAAACTTGAGCATACTGGCGCAAGGATTCTCAGTCATAAACCGGCTTTGAAAACAACAGTTGAATATTTAGCGGTTAATTATAGCGAAAATACAAAAAACAAACCATTTGAGTGATTATACTGCTGAGGTCTTCCAGTGCATAGCATAATGGCGAGAGGACTCTCAGATAGACTGGCTAAAACAATAGCAAGCGCAGATTTACCCACAAACAGCTTCTATGACAAAATATCAAAGGTAAGAAAAATTCTTGCCCATCTCTGTAGCATTTAAAGTGTAGGTTATGCCTGCTGTTCTTTGAGCGTGGTGTCAATTTAAAATGACAAGGCTTATATTGTTGGAATCTGTGGACTATCCTTTTTCATTTGAGGTATCGTTTGTATGCATAGCACAAATTCGGTAGAAATGCTTGCGATACAGCACTGATCTTATTTTATTTAATGTTTTGATAGATGCTCGTGTACTTGCTTGGAACTCAAATTGTGTTCGGTTTCGGTAAAAACGGTCATCACAAACTTTTCGCCGAGTTTCTTCGCTTTAAGAGGATATGCCGCATGACGAGGTTGCTATTTGGAAACATGCTTTATTTATTATGCAAATTCATTGCCCCCATTACGGGGACGTTCAGGCTTAAGGTTAATATTTGTATTGAATATATATTTACTACTAATTTCTTTAAATCTTCACTTTAAAACCAGTTTTCATTGCAACAAAACCGCTGACTTACTTGTGAACTTCTGGTACGTGAAGCAACTTTTCTCAAAGTGCTCTGAGCAAAGAACTGAATGTTTTGTTGGCTTGTAAGGCTTTCCACGGTCAATTCCTCTTAATTTAACAAGCCACTCTTTCAAAAGGGCTTTATTATTTTGTGGAAATTGATGGAAACTTATTTTGCCGTATTTTCCAGACAACTGAATGGCATTATTATTGGTGCAAGCAACAGCAGCACAAGATTTCCCTATTTTCACTATGCTGGGATCAACCTTTCTGTACATTTTGCTTCGGGGATCAAGTGACCACCTGCGTAACTTGCAACGACCTCACTGACTGCTTGTTGGGTCATGTGACTGTGACAAGTGTGTCTGCACGGAAAAGAATAGAGGCTAGGCCGCACAATGACACACCTCTTGCACTCCCTTTTTACCCCTCAGCCGACGAAAGTTGTGGAGGGCGGCGTCCGTCTGTCTGTCCGTTATAGGGGACCTATTATGCTTTTAATACATATAAGTAATGTTATAATGTTGGATGTCCATACTCAACTTTGAAAAGTTTCTAAACATAAGATACAGGAGTTTTGCCGTAATCCAAGAACGTGATTTCGTGAACGTGATTTCTTCTCTTAACAGCTCGTCACAAGATCTGGGCAAAACCTGACGTCAGGTTGTGCCGTCCAATTAATACAGACCTAGCCAGAGTTCATCACGGCGCTGGACCTGCCCACAGCGGAAACTATTCTAACAACGGCAGATCATACTATGCCTTAGTATCGTCTACACTTTTGGAAATACAAAAGAAGAACCGCAGATCATTTGAGGTGCAGTTTTGTCAGTATCTTTCCCAAAGCTGCTTGTCCGTTTACTTTTGGACGCAAAGAAAAGCACCTATTTCTCTTCCAAAAGACGATGCCACCAGAAATCAGTGGTCAGCTTTTTTTATTTGCTGGCAGCAAACAGCCACGGCCAAAGGGAACGTTAGCTGTTTGTGCTCAGCATTTCACCGAAGACAGCTTTGTCAATAAAGGATAATTCGACACAAGATAAGCGTTTCAGCTGCTTTTCAAACCTGAAGCAGTTGCATCGATCAAGCGCTTGGAGCCACAAGCTGTGAGTAACGATATAACAGCAAATAATTGAAGTGAAGCTAATGTGTTACGGGTGGCTAGCAGGACCCCTAACGATAGTTAGCACTAACAACTGGCCTCAAGCGCGGGCTTTGTAAAATATCTGAAGATAAAGCCTGGATCGGTCGCGACTGTCCCTGACTCACAGATGTAGAAGCTGTTAGTTGCTTTTACTGCATAAGCCAACCTGACGTGATAGCCAGTTGATTGTGGCTGTAGCACTGCGGCTGACATAGCAAGTTACTGTTGCTAATGTTTGTGTACTAAATATGCAAGAGTACTATCAGGGGAAATTCTACAGAAGGTGTGTGAACATAAACCTCATTTGAAGCTAACTTTTAATACTTGTTTGTAATTTGGATGCTTAGTACAACTGTCCACGGTAACGGAACTTGCTGTCTGTAAAACCTGTATTACAAGGGTTTGTCTCTGTGGTTGTTATGAATGCTCGGTTACCAGCTACTGCATGTTAGTTTGCGGGCCGTGCTAATTAAAAATGCTCCTGGTTAACTTATATGCCATAATTCTGATCGGTATGCTTGTGTTACTTCGGTAAGCATCAATGTGGCAGTTTCTTCATAACGTTGCCCGATTGTAGCCATTACAGTTGAAGCTAACCAGAGAGGTGCTGCATGTGTCCGCAATGTTGGGCTAAAAAGGCTGCAGTTAGATCAGACGTAGGTTTTGCAGAGCTTAGGGTACCTGTTTGGGTTTGTTTACGGCTGCTTGTGATCGCTTCACTTATCCATGACTGGGATCAGCCGGATACTTCATAAATGTCTGGGCAAGCTCTCTGATGCTACCGTGAAAGCAATTGCGAAACGCAGAAGCTCTAACTTGTCTGGTATAACTTGTCTGTCGAAGCTAGCTCCACATAAGCAACTTGTCCGCGCTAACGGAACTTTAGGGTCTGTAAAACCTGTATTATGTTCATAACATAACCAAGCTCTCTCTAGCTGTCGCTTACTATCCATAAAGCTGCTTTCACATCGAACGCGACACAAATTTTTCGCGGGGACAGATTACATTCAAAGTCAATGCAAAGACGCGTTCACGTTATGGGCGCGTTAAGCAGCTTTCACACTGGACGCAAAACGAATTTTTTGCACGACAGATTACATTCAAAGTCAATGCAAAGACGCGAATACACGCGTTATGGGTGCGTTAAGCAGCTGTCACACCGGACGCGAAACAAATTTTTCGCGCGACAGATTACATTCAAAGTCAATGCAAAGACGCGAATACACGCGTTATGGGCGCGTTAAGCCGCTTTCACACCGGACGCGAAACGAATTTTTCACGCGACAGATTACATTCAAAGTCAATGCAAAGACGCGAATACCGCAGCGTTATGGGCGCGTCAAGCCGCTTTCTAGCGGACATGAAACAAATTTTTTCATACGACGAGATTACATTCAAAGTCAATGCAAAGACAATGCATAGACTTTGAATGTAATCTTTCGCGCGAAAAATTTGTTTCGCGTCCGGGGTGAAAGCTGCTTATCGCGCCCATTTTCCGCGAGCAAACACCGGTCTTTCCGACGCAATAAGTAAACCATTACCACAGGCAATTTCCGAAAAGGCCGTTTAGCCTGGAGCTTTTGCCCCTTCGTCATATACCAGCGCAGAAGCTGTTCGTTACTTAACGCTAACGACACACCACAGTTATGCACACGAACCAGCAGGTCCTTATAATACACACCTAAGCAGTCCATAAGTTGTTGGTCCACTTTTTGCTGCTCCTCACTGTCCATGTTTCCCTCTAAACTCAGACCCACCGGATTTCTACAGTCTCCGGTCTACGCTTGGGTATGTCTGCCCGTTCTACAAATGTGTCTGTATGGGGTGGATTGTAGCTTTCCCTCAATCCTAGCTATAGAGTAGAAACACCGGTGTACTCACCATAGTAGCCGTAGGTAGACAGCAAATTCGAGCTTGAGCTGCCAGACTTTCGCACTGCGTCCTCCACTTTCGCCGTTGCGTATATTAGAACAAGTTCATTTTATTAGATCTATACACATGTACTGCGTTTGATTGTGGAATTTGCCCGTCGATTCCTTCTCAGATTGCAGACGCGTCTCAGTTTCACTCTGGGGAGGCGGACCCGGAAAACTTCGTTGTGCTGCCTCATCCTGCCCAGATCCGCTCTCCTCAGAGCTGGCCAGTAAAAAGAAAATGGGCATACGGGGAGTGGGGGCAATAGCAGAAGAGCCGCCCCAACGAGGCGTTTCAGGCAGAGACTACAATGGACTACAAATGGGGTTTTTTGAGGATGGCATTATGAGCTAAATAAGGACTCTTTTTGGACTTTGAACAATCAGGAGTACTCTAGGGGAGTCCAAGATCAAAATAAAAATTTGGAAATGTAGCATAATAGGTCCCCTTTAACTTCTCGTTTCCGGACGATAGCTGAAAAACGCCTTGGCGAAATGCTCTCATTTTCTGGTGGTATGTTGGTGGTGGTTAGAGGAAGCTCCTTATCGATTTCTGTCCCGCTGCGATAATCAATATGGCCGCCACGGCAGGGCAAGCGCAAGGCTGAGGGGTCCCACTCGCGACAGCGTGCTATTTTTTTAACAGCGGAGTGGTGTGATTGGGTCAGAAGCTTTTGAATGACAGGTCTATTAGTTCTTAAATTCATGAGTATGCGTCTGAGCCATTTCCTGATATCAAGAGTAATTTGTATCAGAGTGTTAGATGATATCAGAATTGACTTGCTAAGGTGTTTTGCGGTGGTGCTATTGCAAACTGGGAACTTCGACAAAGTGCTTGAATTACGTTTTGGGTGATGAGTGAACAGTCCGCACGAATGCGTTGGCTTCATGAAGTGTCACGTCCGTGACAAATCAACTGCTGCCTTTAAATTAATTCTCAGTTTATTTGGTTAAATTACAGCCTCGAACTGGAAGGCCTGGGACGGTTCTTCTTGTTGCTACTGATGCACTACAGATCGCAGCTGTCTTGTCACTTTATAGTCCCAGAGTGTGAGAAAGTGCACTAACCTCATTAGCATGCATTTCCATATCCATCTGTCCAACAGATGCTCAACTTTGCAGATCATTGCTCGAAAATGGACCGGTGCTTTAAGCAGCATTTCAATTTATAGCTGCTGTTCAGTGTGTGCCCGGTCCTTAAACTCTAAAAACATAATTTTAGCAGATGAAATGCCATTGGTAATCATGTTGAAAGAATAACAGGCTAAAACTGCCCTGGAATCACATTAACGAGTCATTGAAAATAAGAAAAGGTACGCTGAATTGAGACCGCAAAGCCAACTGCAGTCAAAAAATGCGTCAAAATCAGGCAAACCCAGTAAAAAGCATTGAAAGGTCATTTAAAATTGGTTTCTGCAAATGTGCTCAGCTTGTTGCTTTTTTTTTGGGGGGGTACGAAATGCATTTTTACCTCCACCAAGGAGGTTATGTTTTTGCCAGCGTTGGTTTTTCTGTTTGTGTACAAGATAAACTCAAAAACTAATGAATGGATATCTCGAAACTTTGTGGGTGGGTTGCTATTACATCAGGGATGGACCTTATTGATTTTGACTGCGATCGGTCGAACACTATGGCCACCTCAGCAACCATTTCGAAATCCTACGTTGCAGATACCTTAAATTTCTTTTGAGCCATATTCACTCTGCAAGATTTTGACTAAGCTGCCTTGGCGGAGGTTTGCACTCTCGGAGTGCCTGTAGTTTTTAATAAAATTGGCGTGATTATCTATCGAGTTGATCATCTCAGTCATATTTCAAATGGCTTACATCCTCCCCACACTCTCTTCACATTTCTTGTTAGTTTGTTTAGAATGTAAGGAAATTTCTAATTTATACACTACCAGTTAAACGTTTTTGCACACACCTATATTTCCTGTAATTGTTGCTGTTTTTTTTATATTTTGTCCTTGTGTAATAGTCTCATACTGGTTGTGTAACAGAAAGGTAGGAAAACTGAAGCCCAATGTATAAATCATGTATATAACAAAACAAATGAAGAAAAACCAGGATCAGTCATTTTGAAAGTATTAAAGCAGATCAGTAGCAATGGTCTAATCCAGTGCTTCTCAAACCTCTCCAGGAGGACCACCTGTCCTGCATGTTTTAGATCTCTCTCTGCTCCAGCACGGGTGATTCAAATGATCTACTCATTATCAAGCAGCTTCAGGGGGTTGATAGTGAGCTGATCATTTCAATCACCTGTGCTGGATTCCTTGTGGATTTTTCTTGTGAATTTATTATTTGTTAAAAAAAAAGTATTGGGTTCCAGTGATTTCTTTGTTGTAAAGATACATCTAAGATTAAGACTTGATAAGATCTTAGGGTGTGCGAAAACTTTTTACTGGTATTGTAGATACATCTTACAGTGTACTAGTGCCTTTTCATTCCGCACTCTATCTGTCCATCCCTGTGTTGTGTTCAGTTTCCAGGCTAGAATGCCAAAACCGTGGCGGGGGAATCTGAATATTTCATGCTTGTTAGTACTGGACCGAATAACCCTGGCAGCTCATCATTAATATCACGTACACCTCTGTTTTTATTTCTCTCACAACTCCCGCTCTTTCTCATGTCAGGCATCCACGAGGACTACCAGCTGCCCTACTACGATCTGGTGCAGTCGGACCCCTCGGTGGAGGAGATGCGCAAGGTTGTGTGCGACCAGAAGCTCCGGCCCAACATTCCCAACCGGTGGCAGAGCTGTGAGGTAAGAGAGAGAGTGCTGGAAAGGCCCAGAACTCTGTGGAATTTGGCCATTCCTGAACTTTCACTATGGTAAACTGTTCGCAAGGGCCCGTGTGTTGCAGTGTTTGACGACCGCTCATTCTGCTTCCTTACCGGCAGTCTTGCATTTATGAATGCCTGCTATAACTCAGAGTGCTCTCTGCACACCTGGGTGCTATCACATTACCTGCTGTGGTTCCGCTTGCTCGAATAGTTACCTGCACGCGACTCGGCATCGGCCTCAAACGTGGTTGTGGTCATCCCATTAGAGGCATGAAAATACGCTTGAATTTCACTGTCAGATGAGCAGTCAATAGATTTGCGTGGCCGCTAATTCCGTTATATAACTGTAGCCGGTGTTTGCGGAGCCCCAGACGAGCCGTGGCCTCGTACCCCCATGCGAGACGCTCGTACTGCACTACGGCGGTCTGCCCGCCGGGTCTGCTCTGAAGAGTCGGCCTAACATCACCGCGCGGTCCCCTGGGCCCCGCCGTCTTAAAGAGGCTCTGCTCTGATCCGATCAATCCCATAATCCCCGTCAGAGGATTTCCCTGCCGCCGCGCCTCTCCTGGGAGATTCCTCGCGCCTCTCCGCTTACCCATCAGTGGGGGGGACAATTAGATTACACCCAATTTGCGCTTGTAAAACCTCTCCGCCTGATCTAATCTCCGGCTGCAGTTTCAGGGGAGCTGCCAAGCGGTTTAAGACTGGCTATTAATGACAAGGCAGCGGGTGTGCAGAGCACCCAGCCTCTCTGCTCACTCTGCCAATGGTGTGTCCGTCTGTCTGTCTATTTGTCTCTTTGTGAGAGAAAAGCACTCAGGAGCAACAAGCACAAAGCCTTGTGCACTGTTCACCTTTTTGACGTTAATGTGTAGGGGGGAGCAGCAAGTGTAAAATGCCTTGTTGGGTATGTTCCTAAATCGTTCAAGGTCATGGGCGTGTCATGAAAAATGAATAATGCATCGTGTAATTTTTCCTATTAGGTAAATAAACTTAACGGTTCATTTTGACCCAAACGTCACGCGAGGGTTGCGATTGTAGAAAAAGTTTGTGACGCTCCGGCCTGCCGTCCAATCAGAGATGCGGAAGAAACTTTTCTCCCCTGGGCGAGCTCATTGGCTCTCAGCAGCAGAGTTCTTTTTGGGGAGGCGGGAGGTCAAAAATCACTGGAGGAGGCGAAGCGCCTGCGTGGCGCTGACATTGATCAAACTGCCCGAGGAGTCATCGAGAGAGAGAGAGCGAGGGAGGAAAGGAGAATAGTTTTGCACCTCACTGCTGCTCCTTTATTTACCTTCAGTAAAAGCGCACAGATAACTGTTCCTCAGGCCCTGCTCCCATGACACCCTCACACAAACAGCATATTTTTGTAATTACACTCAGCTCATTTCCCACGGCAGCTACTGCGGTGTGGAGACCCTTCTGACGTGAAGGAGTATACAGATGCTTGTAATGAGGGCAAAGGCCACGCTGCCTAGCTCACCGCAGGTTTGAGTAGTCGTCATTGCCCACATTCCACCAAAGTGGAATGTGGGCAATCGTCCTCGGCGACTGTCAATAATGACGGCAGCGGAGGCTGCTGATTTGCTTGCTGGAGACTCCGGGAGTTCTGGGCTGGGTTATTATTGGAGGTGCTGGCCTGGGTTATTATCGGGGGTGCTGGGCTGGGTTATTATCGGGGGTGCTGGGCTGGGTTATTATCGAGGGTGCTGGGCTGGGTTATTATCGAGGGTGCTGGGCTGGGTTATTATCGAGGGTACTGGGCTGGGTTATTATCGGGGGTGCTAGGCTGGGTTATTATCGGGGGTGCTGGGCTGGGTTATTATCAGCGGTGCTGGGCTGGGTTATTATCGGGGGTGCTGGGCTGGATTAATATCGGGGGTGCTGGGCTGGGTTATTATTGGAGGTGCTGGGCTGGGTTATTATCGGGGGTGCTGGGCTGGGTTATTATCGGGGGTGCTGGGCTGGGTTATTATCGGGGTGCTGGGCTGGGTTATTGTTGGGGGTGCTGGGCTGGGTTATTATCGGGGGTGCTGGGCTGGGTTATTATCGGGGGTGCTGGGCTGGGTTATTATCGAGGGTACTGGGCTGGGTTATTATCAGGGGTGCTAGGCTGGGTTATTATCGGGGGTGCTGGGCTGGGTTATTATCAGCGGTGCTGGGCTGGGTTATTATCGGGGGTGCTGGGCTGGATTAATATCGGGGGTGCTGGGCTGGGTTATTATTGGAGGTGCTGGGCTGGGTTATTATCGGGGGTGCTGGGCTGGGTTATTATCGGGGGTACTGGGCTGGGTTATTATCGGGGGTGCTGGGCTGGGTTATTATTGGAGGTGCTGGGCTGGGTTATTATCGGGGGTGCTGGGCTGGGTTATTATCAGGGGTGCTGGGCTGGGTTAATATCGGGGGTGCTGGGCTGGGTTAATATCGGGGGTGCTGGGCTGGGTTATTATTGGAGGTGCTGGGCTGGGTTATTATTGGAGGTGCTGGGCTGGGTTATTCAGTCACTGTCTGCACCATCGCACACCTAAAAAAAATTGAGGTGAGGCAGTGGTGTAGCCAGCGGAGGTGCTGAGACACGTCCATTTTTGACTGCAATTAGTATTTCTCAATCATTTTCCTTTATTGACGCGTTTTCCAATTATCGTAATTGGCAACCGAAGACACGGTTTCTCTCCCTGATTAGGTAAGACGACAATGATCGGGGAGAACAAGCAGCACCTGTTAAGTCTGGAGTGCTCTCGGAATGAACCTTCTGTTAATTATGAAAATGACTGAGAACAGGTCAGGACTAATAATTGTTCTAAACGGAAGTTTTGTGCAACCCAATTCTCTGTTCTTGTTCCGCCACTGTACTGAATTTAGCCCATGATTTAATCGCTGTTAGATAGCATATGGAGAGAAACCGTGTCTTCGGTTGCCAATTACGATAATTGGAAAACGTGTCAATAAAGGAAAATGATTGAGAACTACTAATTGCAGTCAAAACGGGACGTGTCTTAGCACCCCCGCTGGCTACGCCACTGCCTCTCCAATTTTTTTTAGGTGCGCGATGGCGCGGGGGTGCTGGGCTGGGTTATTATCGGGGGTGCTGGGCTGGGTTATTATTGGGGGTGCTGGGCTGGGTTATTATCGGGGTGCTGGGCTGGGTTATTATTGGGGGTGCTGGGCTGGGTTATTATCGGGGGTGCTGGGCTGGGTTATTATTGGAGGTGCTGGGCTGGGTTATTATCGGGGGTGCTGGGCTGGGTTATTATCGGGGGTGCTGGGCTGGGTTATTATCGGGGTGCTGGGCTGGGTTATTATTGGAGGTGCTGGGCTGGGTTATTATCGGGGGTGCTGGGCTGGGTTATTATCGGGGGTGCTGGGCTGGGTTATTATCGGGGGTGCTGGGCTGGGTTATTATTGGAGGTGCTGGGCTGGGTTATTCAGTCACTGTCTTAAAAAAGCGCCGCCTTTCTATCAGCGCAAAAAAAAAAAATTGAGGTGAGGCAGTGGTGTAGCCAGCGGAGGTGCTGAGACATGTCCATTTTTGACTGCAATTAGTAGTTCTCAATCATTTTCCTTTATTGACGCGTTTTCCAATTATCGTAATTGGCAACCGAAGACACGGTTTCTCTCCCTGATTAGGTAAGACGACAATGATCGGGGAGAACAAGCAGCACCTGTTAAGTCTGGAGTGCTCTCGGAATGAACCTTCTGTTAGTAATGAAAATGACTGAGAACAGGTCAGGACTAATAATTGTTCTAAACGGAAGTTTTGTGCAACCCAATTCTCTGTTCTTGTTCCGCCACTGTACTGAATTTAGCCCATGATTTAATCGCTGTTAGATAGCATATGGAGAGAAACCATGTCTTCGGTTGCCAATTACGATAATTGGAAAACGTGTCAATAAAGGAAAATGATTGAGAACTACTAATTGCAGTCAAAACGGGACGTGTCTTAGCACCCCGCTGGCTACGCCACTGCCTCTCCAATTTTTTTTAGGTGCGTGATGGCGCGCGGGGGTGCTGGGCTGGGTTATCATCGGGGGTGCTGGGCTGGGTTATTATTGGGGGTGCTGGGCTGGGTTATTATCGGGGGTGCTGGGCTGGGTTATTATTGGGGGTGCTGGGCTGGGTTATTATCAGGGGTGCTGGGCTGGGTTATTATCAGGGATGCTGGGCTGGGTTATTATCAGGGGTGCTGGGCTGGGTTATTATCGGGGGTGCTAGGCTGGGTTATTATCGGGGGTGCTGGGCTGGGTTATTATCGGGGGTGCTGGGCTGGGTTATTATCGGGGTGCTGGGCTGGGTTATTATCGGGGTGCTGGGCTGGGTTATTATCGGGGGTGCTGGGCTGGGTTATTATCGGGGGTGCTGGGCTGGGTTATTATCAGGGGTGCTGGGCTGGGTTATTATCAGGGTGCTGGGCTGGGTTATTATCGGGGGTGCTGGGCTGGGTTATTATCGGGGTGCTGGGCTGGGTTATTATCGGGGGTGCTGGGCTGGGTTATTATCAGGGGTGCTGGGCTGGGTTATCATCGGGGGTGCTGGGCTGGGTTATCATCGGGGGTGCTGGGCTGGGTTATTATCGGGGGTGCTGGGCTGGGTTATTTTCAGGGGCACAGGGCAGACATGGGGCTTCAAACATGGACGCTCATGCGCTTGAAGAGAAAGTGAACTGGAAGCTGAGAAGTGCCGTAGTTTTCTGCGAGTTTGGGCTCTGCTTGGACTCCAAACGCACTTCAGAAAAAAATCAGAACACGAGTCGATATCAGCAAGTATTTCCACCTTACTTTTAGACCTGAAACCTGAAATTATTCTGTTTCTACTGAAAAAGGTACATTCCAGTGGGATCATTTGCCTCTTTTTGAAGCCAGTACACTTGTCAGGTATGCAGCTGTTTGGAATAGGTTCAAAATGTTCTACTCAAGAGAGGAAATTAGACAAAATTACTTGTCAAAACATTTTTTTGCAGTGCTGTCTCTACTAAACCTTGGAGGTTGCTTGAATTGGTAACATTGTTGTGAAATGTTCTGAAAGGTGAACAGTTATTTTTCCTGCTTGGAAATCTTCTGAAATTGGTGGTTAATATTTACTGTGAAAAGTTTGAATTCTCTGAAGTGCTTCTGGGTTCAGCTGTGGTGCGCACAGAAGGTCCGTGTTTGTGTCTCAGATGAACTCAGCTCTGACCTTTCTTCTTAATTAAGTATCCTCATGTTTTTGAAAATGAGGCATTACAGTGTCTCTTGTTTTCTCAGCTCAAGGTGAAGCTGTACTATCATAATGCAGCCTAATGCGCTATTAACAAGTCATGGGCATACTGTTCTGTGTCAGAAATGTTTACCTTACAGAAAGAGCCCTTGGTCCTGAAAATGTTCAAAAGCCATTACCCAATTACTGCATGTACGCTTCCCGTTTTTGAAGTCACAAAAAGCCAAAACTTGTTTTGCGTTCCTTTTTATATTTTGGTTAATGGTTATTTTAAGTGATTGCTCCTGGCAAATTAGCGAGGGGAAAAAGCAGTTGCATAGTTATTTGAATGTTTGTGTAATGATGGATGGTAATGGCATCATTGGAACTAAAAATCCTTTGGGCTGTTCAAAGTTTTCTGAAAGAAATTTAGCAGTTATCCATCAGTGTTTTTTCCCCCAAATTTTGCTGATGAGATTCATTTACCCTTTCCTGGAATGTCTGTTGGCATTTTAGAATAAAACTTATTAAAACTCTCTGGACTTCATGCTGTGGTTTTGAGAACTGGAGAGTTGACTTTTGAGGTGTAACGCCATTTGAGATGGAACTGAACCAACTTATGTTGATGTTATGTTGATCTCGTGTAGTTATGCAAAGCAATGGAGTACCGGAAGACTAACTTCGAACTTAGATAAAACTTACCGAAAGACTTGATCTTCTCAGTCTGAAAGTAGCACCCAGCCTTGATTGAGTGAAAGCTTTGATTTGGACTGATTGTCATGACCAGAGGGGTGTACTACAAAGCGAGATCAGTGGGTTAGCAAGGTAAGTTGAGCTCTAAGCGAGAAATATCAATGTCATGACGGTGGCTTTCTTTTAACTTGCCATCATAACTTATTGTATCTTTGACTGCGAATTAAGGGTAAATCGATCAAACTCGCACAAAGAAAGCCTGATACACCCCTCTGGTCAATCTCGATAAGAAAGATTTTCTGTCCAACCAGAGGTGTTTCCTGGGTCTGTAATTTTCGTAAGATCACCAGAACGCTCAGTTCAGGGCATAACACTGGGCTCTTTCTACTGCATATTTCAATACAAACCCATAGGGGTCTGAGAGCGCTCTTTAAGGAGTCCCTATCTAACCTTGATGTGCAGTAGCTGTGTGCTATTTAAGCATACTTATAATGGCAATTAATGCAGTCTATGAGTATTTGGACAGTAACACTGTATAAGATGCGCTATAGCTCCTTCATGGCTCAGGGGATGTGGACATACGTGGCAAATTAAAGCAGTCCCAACTTGAAGGCCGTATTCCCTGTTTTCCTTCTGCGACTCATCGGCAATAAAAAAGGCTCTCTGTTACCCCGCCTTTCAAGGTTTAATTACCAAATCCTGTCAGGATTAACTTGCCTGATTAGCATTAGGTGTGATGACTAATTGGTAGAGTGACTGTGGATTTCTTTTCGATGGCATTAGGCCATTGTAGGCTAAATTGCATCACAGAGTTATGAAGTGTTTTCTTCTGTGTATTCATGGCGATGTAAAGTCAATATGTCTTTTGAACATTCTGAACTCTCAGTGCTCTTTTAAAAACTGTACAGATTTGAGTAAATTAGTTTGCGAGGCTAATGAAGCAATAAGGTAAAAGAGGCTCTGCTATATTGTAAATACAGTCACGGCTGAAGGTCGTTGTAAGGCACGATACACAACGGAGTGACATTGTTAGGATGGCAATAATCCAATTAAATGCAAAAATCTAAAACTGCTGACTCCCATCTCTTGTTTTGGCATTTTTTCACACTGCTAAAGTAATGCTAAAACTATAGATGGAAGCCCATTAAAGTTTTGGGATTTTTGCATTAATTTGGATTATTTCCATCCTTAAAATGTCACATTGCCTTCTGACTACATTTATATAATCAATCACTTTGTTATATCACTTTATAATCATTATAGGCCACATATTGGTCTTGATTACTCCGTTAATAAATTGTGTGATTGTTAATCAGGCGAACGTAAACAGGAGCAGCTTGAGAGCATGCGGTAAGATGTGTTGTTGCTGAAAGCACTCTGAACATCTGACGGCACGCCTCTGCTGTTTTTAAATCCAGTGAGCTGGCGTACTGAGCCAAAAAGGAAAGATTGTTTCTCTGTCTGCATACTGATGGACTGCGCCATGTAACTGTGAAAGAAGGGCTCCCAGGATGCCTCTGGGCGAGGGTCTGGAGGGTTGTCTGGATGAAAACCTCTGCTGTCAGCTGCTGGGAGTTGAGAAGCATGGCACGGCAATGGTGATAAGTTATTCTGTCCTGTACTTCTCTTCCTGTGATCCGCAGGCCCTGAGGGTCATGGCCAAAATCATGCGGGAGTGCTGGTACGCTAACCAAGCGGCGCGACTTACCGGGCTACGCATCAAGAAGTCCCTTTCTCAGCTCAGCCAACAGGAGGGCATCAAGTTGTAGGCTGAGAAATACCCTCTCCCCGTCCATCTCTCCATCTCTGTACTTCTCTATCTGTCCATCTCTCTCTCATTCTCCCTCTCCCTCTCTCGCTTTACCACCTCTTTCTTTTTTGTATGTTTTCTTTGTGTGCTTTTACCTGGCTGTTATTTTACAATGGGAATGGGCAGTACAGTGAAAGTATTATTATTTTTGTTTGTTATAATTGTATCGTTCTGTGACTGAAAGATAACTACCTCACCGAGGTATCTGAAGCCGGATATTTAGCAACATGCCAACTTTCGCTCGGGGAGCTCTCAGGGGGTGGAGATCAGTCGGACTCTCTGCGCAGAGCCGTTACCGCCTCCCTTACCCCTGACCTTTGACCCCGGACCCCCTGCCCTGTTCCTGGATAACGCACATCTATGTGTCTGCACTCGGAATCCACACTGTCACCAGCCCAGACTGTTGTTGTCGCCTCGCTCTTTTCAACCGCCCACTGCTCTATTCAAATGGACAACACAAAGGAAAGCCCTCGGCATCATTTCTGGTTTTTTGCATTTGCTTAAAAAATTCCAGTGTGTACAGTTCTGTTCATGGTGAAAGGTTTTTAATGATGTTGTACAGTGATGCAGCACAGTTTATTATATCCGGCTCTTGTTTTTAGTATTTTGTGTATGGCTGAAGTGCTCATTTTGCCTTTGTCTGTTTGCCTTGGCAGTTTCTCGTTGTGAAGAGTCTTATTAATGGCATCAGACCTCATATAATCTTGGCAAACATGCTATGAAATATGCAAGATCTGTGCATCTTATGTGAACTGTATAAAGGTGTGTATGTATTTACATGCACTGTATATTTCTGTCTAGGTACATGCATACATGCATTTGTTATTATATGCACACGTCTATTGCAACTTTGCTGCCATGCATTGCCTTCAAAGCCAGTTTTAATGGAAGGTGCCAGATCTCTGACATGACCTCACTGGCGTTTTTAAGAGGGTGGGACATCGGCCTCGTTCTCCTTTTCTGAGTCCTCAACTGCTGCTTTGTCCTTTCTCCTCTTCCTCCTTGCAGCTAGCCCGCTCTGCTATTAGCTTGCATCGCTATCTAAAGCATTGGTGCGAGTGGGGGGGTAGCATTAAAACGTAACGCCTGGTAAGACGCTCACAAGGTTTTCTGATGCACAACCGTATCTGCATTAGCGCAAAGAAAGCGATACTTGTACTGAAATATAGCAAACGGACGATTACGAAGCCATAGACTTGTGAACGTTTTGCGGAAGCTCTTCTTTAGGCGGATGTTTATTTGAAAGGTCTGCTGTTACGTGCCTGTGTGATGCTCTCGCATCATGTGTCATGTGAGCGTGCCTGATGGGACCAGTGCCAGGCCTCTGCTTGCTTTTTTTTTCCTGTTTTATGCGAAGGGCAAAAATAAATTGATGGAAGGTGCCAGCTAATCAAAATATCGGGCAAAAACATACAAACTTAGAAGTAGGCATAACCATTTTATGCAATATTACCCCATGCGTAAACATGTACAGCTTTGTCGCCCAGAACATATAGCTACTTACTTTCAACTTCAGATTTTTCAGCCACCTACGAGAACAATATAAAGGATTTCTTCATTTCTAAATCCAATGGACACTTCCAAACCAAAAGACGTATAAGTATTGATATACTGAAATCAGGGATATGGTTGGATTTCATCAGATGAGTAAAGTGGTTGACGTGGTTTAGAAGAGTGAAATGAACGGAGGTAAGATGGGGTCATGTTTTCCTTCAGCTTTTGAAGCACAATTACTCTCATCTTGTTCCCATGTACGTTTATTGATCAGCAACCAAAAAGATAATTGGCATGAGGTAAGACTAATTGGTAGAAAGACTGGAAAATTCATTTGGGACAGAGTTGTTCTTCATCGCATCACAAAGCTGTGTTGCATTTTCCTCATTACGGATGACATAAAAATTGCCCGTAAGTGCCAGTCTTCGATATGGATGGTTGGTGATCCCCACATTGCTAAGAGTACAAAGATTGGCATGATACTTCCTTTACCCCATGAAACCTGAGGACCCAGTCATGGGTTTGTCACATACAGCTGCTTCATTCAAACCTGTGTAACATTATTTCTGCATAAAAGAAGATCTCTTGGTTTCCAAAGATCCCAAATATATCCCACTGAATTACAGTGAAATGTGTACAAAATGATGCCCAGGGTCTATATATTTTCTATTTTATGTGACACTACAGCCATTAAAAACATGGCCTCCTGGGTAGAAATACTACGCTCCATATAAGTGTGATGTTGCTTCAGTGAAGCACCGCAATCCGCTGTTAGAGAATATGTATGTGACACTATCCGACAATATGAAAAAAGCCTTTTCTAACTTTAAACTACTTGAGGGGAAACTCAAGTGAAAATTTGAGTTTAAGGGGTTGAAGTGGCAGTAAAATGTGATCAGCCAGTCAGTGTTCAGTCAGGCAGCGAATTATCAGGCGATAAATTCATGAGCTCATGGCGACTGAGGCGAGTTGTAAAGGAAAAAGGTGGAGAGCTGTGGAACGGTCTGGAAGAGGGTGTGATTGAAAATTTGGGCACATCCTCCTTGAACGGTCTGATTTTCTGTCCTTTATGAAGACGGCAAGCTCTTTTGATAGGCGGCTAGTCTTCGTGGCGCTTTATTTCGTGAAGTTGATTGAGCTGACCGAAATGACTGTATTCACCGTTAGAATTGGAACCTCCAAGCAACTTGAGCCTTGGATTTCTTTTATTTCTCTGAATCGCCACAATCATCTCAGACAGACGGGAGCCTACCAGCCACTTGTAAGACGTTAGTAATCCACAGGACATAATAGATCCTGAAAGTCATTGCTTTGGTGCACCAGGCCAGGTCTGACGCATTTGTGCATCAATTATTTACTTACCTTTTATTTTTCCCCTTTTATAAAGATTTTAAAGCGCATATTCTATTGATTGATTCTCATGAGAGACCATCAGTTGCAAGGTGAAGCAACAAAAAAGTGTGAATCCATAAGATTTTGTAAAGTTTTTAAAGCACCGTTAGACTGCAAACGAAAGGAAGTTCTGTTAGTGTGCTCTGCTGAAGGTGTCCACTGCTGCTTATCGGTTTGGCTCGGAGGGAGAAATCCTCTGTACTGTTTACATGTGTGGTAATGTGGGTGGCGTGTAATGGCGATATGCATTTGCGCGCATCTCAACAGACATTATGCAGCTACAGAGCTGCTTCTTGTGCAGGGGGCTTTGCAGGACCTTAAATTAGTGTTGGGGAGCCTGACAGGCCAGGGTCTGGTGTGTTTGTACATGGGCAATTCCACATGAGAGTTGCTAAAACAGCAGTTTTTAAAAAGTGTTTTATATTAGAAATATATAGGTTTTCATGTAGATGACTCATTACCAAATCTGACACTGAAAACAGTTTTAAAATATCTTTGACGGTCTTCTCAAAATTTAGATTTGAATTTTGTAATATTTTTTTAGCTCCAGGACAAGGATCAAAGGTTATTTTTCGAAAGCTGACAACTCCTAAAAGATATTTAGCTATTTCCTGGTATTTACTGTATTTCCATACATTGGTAGCCAAAGTATTTGAGACTGTAAGTCATTGCAGGAAATTGAAACACAAAATTCCAGTGGCTCATAGTGAAATTTGTCATTTTTCAATGTAATGCCATTACCGAAATTGCAGTATAGTTCTCTTCATCATCTTATTTCTGCATTTATTTTATTGTTATTAAGAATTCTCTTCCTTCTTATGTCTATACTGAATTTCTGATATTACCCTCTCTAATATTTAGCTGTAATCCTGGAAAATTTATGGTAGCGGAATTACGTGGTAACGGAATTACACCAGTAACGGAATTACAGAATTATTCTGAAAGCCAGTGAAAAACAGAAGATGGCACAAGGTGGCATGAGGACTTTATGGAGCATAGTCGTTCATTGTTTTGGACATGTATAGTTGAATGTTTCTTCCTTAAGTTTCCATAACCAGTGCATGAATTATACCACGGCCTAGCGGCAATTACTGTGGTTGCCCCCATGTGTGGCAGTCATGGCCGACTACCCAAAGGGCCAGTTTGTCTCGCCCTTTTTTCAAGTGGCCGTGGTGCCCAAAAATTACCCAGTGGCGATTTTCGACACAGCGACTGAGCTGTGCGGCTCCCATCGTCACGCTGCGCTGGACTTCTGAGCACAAAGAGCCACAGATGGATAGAAGGGACAGGATTACATTTGTATAAACAGTGTTTCTCTTCTGTCAATAATGGATAATAGTTATGGTTCATTTACTAGTGTTTAATGTTAACATGCTCATTTTGAGCTTTGCAAGTTTCAGGAGTTGATATTTTATACATTTTATTTTGTGTGAAGAGACTGCCACTCATGACTGAGAAAAATTAGAAAGAATATAGATATTGCAAGCAATGATACATTTGAGATTTGCACAGTGCTTTTGACATTGGCTGTATTGCTGTAATTCTGGCACCGACTTCATTACTCACAATATTTACCCATTGAATGATGCTGGATCACTGTTATAAAGTAAAGACAAATGTTTCAGGATCCAGTCAGTGCAAGAACAACAATTTTCATGCATGTGATCTCTGATATTCATTATAAACTCACATTTTGTTTCAGAAATGAGTTATTTTCATCAATATCATGTATTGCCTTCCTTTTGCCCAGACTTGTTGATTAAAATTTTGGTTCAACAGGAGGTCAGCAACACAAACATTATTTATGATACCAATTTTCAATTGCTTTGTTGTTTTGAGTATAATAAATTTAGTAGACTATCAGAAAATGTAATTCTCATACCATTTTGTAATTCCGTTCCCGCTGTCTCTTTCTCATAAATGACATCCTTCAAAATATCTGTGAACATACCAGTCAATATAAACTTACCATGGCCTGGTCAACATCCTAGGCCACCAACTTAAGCTCAAACCTACTGCCCATCATTGCCAGATTTCAGAGAAATGCCTGTCAAAGTTAAGGCAAAAATAATGGCATTTTTTTCTGCCGTAATTCCGTTACCGACACTTTCACCTTCGTATAGCCTTCTACAAAATTGATTACCCCAAACTTTGTGTTATACAGCTCAGTAGGCATGCCAGTGGAACTGATAAAAGCGCAGGCAAGTAGCTACTGCATTAGAGTAATTGACGGCAGGTAAAAATGACATGAAAATTACTCTTGATCGTAACTCCGTTACCGTGGAATTGCCCACATGTATTGAGAGCTTCGGCGAGATGCAGGGCGTAAGATTTTCCTGAAAGCTGCCGTTGCGTGGAGGTGTAAAATCCAATTTCAAAAGGTTTGCAGAATTTTATTTCCACTTGCCGGATTGGCCGATTAGCTGAATTGTTCCGCTGGGAGGTTGAACTAACCGGAACTTTTCTGGATCTTGAACCAATTCCATGCAAAATTCTTCGAACCTTGGTTTGCTTTGCCGGACCGGCCTGCATTCTCTCCCAGTTTTTGAGCGGAACCAATGCGTCATCAACAAGGGCGTTGCATAATGCAGCACATAACGGAGAGATGCTGGAACCAACACATTGATTACATACCACAGCATGCTCTTTATCCGACATTGACCTGTCTGCCTTCTTTGCAATTTCTGACTTCTGCTCTATCCTGTCTACAGTAACCACGCCTACTAATGTTATTGCAGTTTACAAGAAAAGCTTACTGTTACTTTTTTGGTTCTCTTCTGAACCTGTTTATTTCTGGTGTGAATGCACTGAATGGTTCCAAATTAGGCATTCAAATGGGAAATGAACCGGTATACTGTTGGTGTAAAAGGCCCATCTATGAAAGGAGTTTTACATTCAAACACATGGAGTTTCTATCTCAGTCTCACCTCACAGTGCTTAAAACCAAATGCTTCTTACTCAAGAGCGTACTCTTAACCTCTGAAAATACCCCCCCCCCATTCCCCAAAGCCCGAAACTTACAGCCAAGAAGGTGCACTTAAACACACCGTTCAACCTTTTAAATATTCATTCAGCTTTGTCACGCAAAATGAAGTTAAAAAGGCCAATGACATTGTCAAACACTTTGGGATTGATCGCAGTTGCTTGCAAGATTCTGCGATTTTTAAACAAAGTCCGGGAAATATCGGCGATATCAGGCCAAATAATGCGTGTGGAATGTGTGACAGGTCTTAAGTGGTGATATTTGGATGTTGCTGCTATAACAGAAGGGGGTTGGGAGGGGGGAGCATTAATGTCCTCTCGAGGTGGCATGCTGCATTTTCTGATGCCATGCTGCTCCTCTGAAATGCATTTTGTACAGTGCATTTCTCTCTTAATACCACCAGCAGCCGTCGTTTTTTTTCATTGTCAAATTTAAAGAACACGAAGTTCATTTAAGCTAAACGTACTGGTCGGGGGGGGTATTTCTCTATTGTGCTGGTGGCAATGCCCTGGGTGCCACAGCGTTTGGCTTTTAACCAGCAGTTTATCTACTGAATCTGCCCCGTCCTGGCTTTCGCAAACTATCTGTTTCAGTCTCATGACATTTTGGGAACCATATTTTTGGGGAATGAGCTAGTTCCTCTTTCGGAGTTGTTCCGTGCACTGGTGTGCTTATCGCTCCTAGGGCAGGGGTCCCGAAATCCTGCTCACAGCCGTGACGGATGAATCCAGAATGGGAAATCGGAAAGGGCAGTCATTTTTCATGCCGTTGCAAATTAATAAAAATCCGTTTTGCGACTCAAACCCTTGGCACCACCATGCAAATTCTTGCACTGAATTGCACGTTATCTTAAAAGCTAAATGTGGTTTTGTACCGGGCTTTCAAATTAACTGCTTGTGAGGTTGACGCACTCACGACTGAAAAATTCAGTATTTTATATATTTTCTGAGTTATATGAAATATCAGTCTGTCGGAATTTTTAAGAACAATTACGAGCCAAGAGTGTTGACTGATGTTTTGCTGAACACAATAATATGGCCTAGTGTGAAACGACTGAAGTCATGTGCCTGCGTATCTGCTCATGATTGGTTGCTCTGAAGCTAATTTGAATGCAAGAAATGAGTTACCTGGCCCATTTTTTTTTCTTTGCAAGACTAGAAGGCTTGCGTCTTTAAGGCGCAGCGAGCCTGCAGGTATGCATTCTGAAGATTCTGATCTCAAAAAGTGGACCGTAATCCATAGGTTTTTGTTTTTTTTTTCTGTTATTAAAACTATTCATAGTTTTTTTTTTTTTTTTTTCTTTAAAAAAGAAATTCTGAAGACTTGATAGTGCTTCACGGTGGCTTGGCTGTATTGCAGGCTAATTGTACTTACAGACTTCATAAGGTGTCAGATCAGAAAATTGACCAGACATTTTAATAGCACTACTTGAACTGGTCTACGTAAGGCAAAGTGGTGTTGTCATATTCATGACGCAAGAGCTGTCAGGTGGTGACAACACAGAGGAAATAAGCTTTAGTCAAATGGCACCATCTGCCTTTTATTGCAACATAATCTGAACATTTATTGATTCTTGTGATTAAGGTTTTGTGTCATTTGATGAACTGACTGCTGCTGTTAAGCCATTTTGCGTTTGCTCTTATGACAGGTATATGACAGTTTTGTGACAGCCTTATGTCAAGTAAAGTATGGCCGAACATTAACTGTGCACTGTAATGTTGATGCTTAATCATTAGTGGAAATGAAAAGCAGTGAACATCTAAAACGCATACCCGGAATATAGCGTTAAAAACCTGGGAAACCTACTCTTCAAAGAGAATGACAAAAGAGAAAGTTTGCAATAGCATTCAGTCATGGGGATATGTTAAGTAGCCCTTGAGCTATATTGTCCCTGAGCCAGCCATTAAAAAGACTGCAAAAACTTCTGTAAAAATTGTTATTTGTCTGTATCCTTCTCAGCTCACACAAGCAGTCTCACCCAACCGAAAATGTCATTTTAAACTGCCGCGGTATTATCGATTAGGTAGGAGCAGTTGGGTTCGGGCACAAAAGGGTGCATTTGGCTTTAATCGAACTACGGTGCTTCTCTCGTTTGGCTAATGTCTGCTGCTGCAGCTAGACCAGAGCGTTCGGGCAGAGGAAAAGCTTTATTATATTATTAGTGCCTCACTTTGACTGAGTTATGCATTATCCAGAATGATGCTCCGCATGTGATGGAATTGCAATGATTGCCGTGACTTGTTTTGTAAATACATAATTATTAAAAAAAATGAACGATATGAAAGCAAATGAGGTGTCTGAGAATATAAAAAAGAGAAGGTGCATTAAGAAATGGGATATATACCTCCTCTGGAGACCAATATGCTTATTTTTTATTTTTACTTTTGTGTAAATAATGGATTTGTTAATCTTTGTTCTTGTTGTTTAATTTTGTTTCTATGAAATTCTGAATTTTAAGAGCATAAATTTTTTTTCAATGGTACCCAAATCGTGTTGTGTTTGTCTTGTGCCCAAATTGTAGCAATTAATTGTTTTATTCTTCTTTTTACCTTAATCTATGCTGTTCTATTCATTGTTTATATGCCTGAAGTGAGAATGTCTGTTCTTTGTGTATGTTTTTTTTTTTTTTTTTTTTTAACCACAGAGAGCTGTGGAAATGGCCTTTTACAGTGTATTTTATTTACTGTTTGTGTGGTCAAATGGAGGACACTGCAGAAAAACCGGCTCAGAAGCATCTGTCCTTCCTCATTTATTATTGGTGATAAACTGCTATGGGGTGTACAGGAAATCGAGCAATTAACATAGGAAAGTAGCAATGAGTGATGCTCATGTTAAGTTCTAACATTGCACAGTAGAAGGGTATGTAAATAAATACAAATTATGTTTCTATACTTCATTTTCATGCAGTGTTGTTTTTTTATAGATGTGATTCACCCTACATGAGTCAAGTGCAAATATGCGTGTGCATTCTGTTACTCTTAAATCGTCTCTCAATGCCATTCATCGTCATATTGAGGGTACAGTATTTTCAACAAATAATAATGAGATTTTTTTGTAGACCATCAACGCATTTATTTATATGCTCTTTCAAAATTACTTCTCCTCTGCTGTAGATGCTATATTTGAAAAGGGAGTGTAACTCACCATAACTGAATTATTTTATTTATTTATTCATTTTTGTCATCAATGCAAAGTTAGCATTTGATAGTCCACAGCATTGGACAGCCTTTATTTGGCTTTGTGTGCTCAAAGCATAATTAGCCCATCAATTATTGGCAAAGCGAAAGGAGTCCTGTTCAGCATTTAACCTGTGAAATCAAAATGCCCCTCCTCTCCCCATGTTGGCTGCAGAAGGTAGAGCCTTCCATTTTAAGAATCCCAAAGTACTGCTTGCCAAGATGCGTAAGCATTCAGGCATTATCACAATTTTATTGGGCTGTTAATTCCTTCATGGTACAACATTCAGACCGGCAGTTTTAATTTGAGAATATTTGCCTTCCTTATGTAAGCAAACGCTATATTGGAATTACAGCTGCGTAAAATTGACAGTCACGGTTCGATAACTTGGACGTCTCTGTAGCCTTGCCATGTCTCAGAAGCACAGAAAATGCCCGATTTGATTTTGTAACACTGTGAAATGCTCTGTCCTGTTCAATCTGTTGAAATTTGGGGGAGAATACCTCAAAATCTGTAAGATCAATAGTGTGATGAACGGTATTGGGTCGTTAAATCAAACACCTCCTATGGAACCTCAGCCAGGAAGTTGAGACTTGACTAGAGGTGGATCTTTCAGTCAGACAATGAACGCAAACATGGACTACTGCTCTAAAGTTTGAAAGCACCAGTGATTTTCACAGAGATGAAATAGGAGAAACTCTGTTTTATAGCAATGCAACAACCCAAAGCATACAGTTGTGCTCAAAAGTTTGCGTAGCCTGGCTGAATTTGTAAAATGGGTAACATTTTTTTTTTAAGAAAACATGAATGGCCAGGCAAAACACATTTCTTTATTTCTTATTGGATTCATATCCAACTGTAGGTCATGTAGAATGGCGCAGTCCTCAAATACAACATGGCAGTAAGGGGAAAAAATGAAATGTACCCTGTTCAAAAGTGTGCATACCCTTAGTTCTTAATACTGTGTATTGCCCCCTTTAGCATTTATAACAGCGTGCAGTCTTTTGTGATAGTCGTCAATGAGGCCCCTAATATGGTATGGTATAGCTGCCCATTCTTTCTTGCAAAATGCCTCCAGCTCCTGCAAATTCCTCGGTCATCTTGCATGAACTGCACGTATGAGATCTCCCCAAAGCGGCTCGATGATATTGAGGTCAGGAGACTGTGATGGGCACTCCAGAACCTTCACCTGTCTCTTCTGTAATCACTGGAGGGTCAACTTGGCCTTGTGCTTTGGATCATTGTCATGCTGGAAAATCCAAGTGCATCCCATGCGCAGCTGTCATGCTGAAGAATGCACATTTTCTGCCAGTATTTTCTGATAGCATGCTGCATTTCTCTTGCCATCAATTTTCGCGAGATTCCCTGTGCCTTTAGAGTTCACACACCCCCAAAACATCAGAGAGCCATCACCATGCTTTACAGTGGGAACGGTGTTGACTGCTCTCCAAAAATAGCGCTTATGGTTGCGACCATACAGCTCTATTTTGGTCTCGTCACTCCAAATGACAGCATTCCAGAAGTTGTGTGGTGTGTCAAGGTGTTGTCTAGCATATTTTAGGCAGCTTTTTTGCGGGTTAATGGGTTCCTTCTAGCAATTCGACCATGCAGCTCGTTGTTTAAGTACCTCCTTATTGTACTCCTTGAAATGACCACACTATCTTTTTTCCAGAGCATTCTGTATTTCTCTTGAGGTAGCTTGTGGATTTTTCTTGTGTCTCAAACAACAGTTTGGGCTGAAATCTTTCTTGGCCTACCTGACCTTGGCTTGGTATCACCATATCCCCTAATTTACCACCTCTTAGTCATGGACTGAACAGTACTGACTGGCATTTTCAAGTCTTTGGACATCTTTTCATATCCTTTCCCATCTGTAAAAAGTTGAACTACATTGTTAAAAAGGTCCTTAGACAGTTCTTTTCCGCTCCCCATGGCACAGTGTCTAGCCAGATCAATGCATCCACTTGGGAGCTAACAAACTCAATGGCTATACACAGACACTAGTTACAATTCAAAAAGCCACAGGCATGGAAAATTACCCCTTAATGGCCTTTTAAACCTGCGTGGGTCACCTTGTGTCTATATAGCAAGGTCAAACATTCAAGGGGATGTAAACTTATGATCAGGGCCGTTTGGGTGATTTCAGTTATCATTATGATTTAAAAAGGAGCCAACCACCTATGTGATGATAAATGACATGATCACTATCCTTAAATAAAACACAAGTTTTTTGCATAATGAGTCATATTTTCAAAATAAATGAATTTGTGAATTTCACAAATTCAGCTACAGTAAAAAAACTTTTGAGCATAACTGTGAACACAAACTTGCGCATGGACTCTCTGGGAAGGATGTGATGAAATATGAAGTGGCCAGCTCAAACAGCTCAGTCACACAGCTGCATGCTGGTACCGTGGCCATTTAATGGCAGCCTCTAAAAAAGTGACAACATTTCCCAAGCTGTGTTAAACGGATCAGGGTAAGACCTTTCCTGACTAATGTTTATCGTTATTACTCCTAAAGGTACGGACTCAAAATGGCGTCATTCTCGACATTTGATGCTTTGAGGCCGAAGTTGTACTCCGTGTGGCTTGGCACACACGGAGCAGAATCGCAAGTATGTGATTAACATGTTCTTAAGTGGGCATTCTAACGGTGATGAAGTAAAAAACACTACTCCAGGAGGTTCTGATTGTACCCAGTGTTATTCATCATAAGCAATGGCCAGCAATTTACCTTGTGACATCAGTCAGATGGTGAAATCTTCAACTAGTCTTTTTGTTCGGTGCTTGAGGGCATGCTATTTTTGGTTGGTTTATGATTACCTGCTTTAAAGGGACAGTTCACCCCAACATAAAAAAAAAATGCGTATTTTTTGCTTTTGTTTTGTTCAATGAAAATGGCTCAGCACAAGGTTTGTAAATGTTCATATGATTAACCCTCTCAGGGACCATTTAAGTTATAGTCTGAGGAAAAATCTAAGATTTAGTAAAAGATCATTGTTTGGGTGCATATAAAAATAATATAACGTTATTTTGGATTTTTACTCAGCGTGCAATACATAATGCATTATGGGATGTTGCAGATTTGCAACATCAAAATACGCCCACCCCTAGCAAAATATCTGCAGTTTTTATCCACAAATTGGCATGAGTAGTATCTACTTGTATAAACATTCAAAAAATGACTTATGTACTCCTGTCCTGCATTCGAGATGGTTTTCTTGTGCTACTTACCCGAAACAGGAGCCTAAAAAACTGGAAGAACTTTTCACATGGAGGCTGCCATATTGGAAAAGCCACAGCTCTGCCATCCAGTGGACCACTGATGAACTATATGTTGCAAAAATGCAACTAAGTCCTGTAATGTGACCAAAAAGGTAAAAAACATGAAAATGATGTTTGTGCTAAAAATGAGCTAATTAGCAATTTGGTGTTGCAGATTTGCAATGTATCCCTGGACAGGGTTAACTGCTCACAACATGGTCTGTGGATTATCTTCTGCATCCAGGCCAGGATTTCTGGAAAGTGACATCGCTTCTCAGCTTTCAACTTTTAATTTTCAGTGTTTTTTGACATTTTGAGCGCCACTAGATGAATGCAAATTGGTTCCATTGAATTGAAGAGAAGGCAGACATCTGTACAGTCGATATCATTAGAACTCAAGAAAACTGAAAGGATACACAGCCCTGCAGAGTAAAAACAAGTATTTTTGATTTTGCGGTGAACTGCCACTTTAACTGTACGCTGTGGAAGTGCTGATCTTTCCCCGCTGTGGACCTCACACCAAAGGTAGCCCTGTTACCACGGAGATGATCAGAGCATCACACGCGGAGTCTTGCTGTAGACTCCGGAGACTCCGAATCCCAATGTCCCTGTGTTTTCCGCTCCACACTGCAGCTCCTCACATTGAGAAACAACACAGTCTTATTTTTACATTTGATCTTTTTTTTTTTCTCTTTAAATCAATATAAAAACCTATGGCTTATTTTCTCCATCTCTGTTGCTGAGCGTCAGGTACCATTCATCTTTTTCACATGAGCATGAAGCAGTTCAGTTAAGAACTTTCTCATGATTTATTTGTGTTCGTATACTTTGAAGAGTTATACTGCTGGTTAGGTACTCCAGGAGGCCAGCAGAATAGATGACCTGCTCCCAAAAGGCCTACTTTTAGCGGCTGGTTTTCATCCAGAGCAGTGCTATGATTTTATTCACATTGACAGGCCTCAGTATTGCCTTTTTAATGATGATGCATTGGCAGCACAGGATTTATATTTTTGTCGGAGTATCGGTAGGTTTGGGGTTTGCTCTCATTGCCAGCTGAGTTGGTTTAGAAAAAGGGACTTCATGAGGGATGATTCACTTGACAAGAAAAGAAATAATAATAATATTCATAGACAAGTGCATTGTTGAAGGTGCTGAAGGTTATTGCTGTTTAAATTCACGCTCATAATCATAAAATATAATTTAGCCTTTTACTGCTAAGTGCCAATGAGGAGTTGGAGTGGCTGTGAAGCGGTGGCACAGAGGTAATGAAAACCTCTGCAGAGCACAACAGTGAGTCTGTGTGAGTTCCAGTACGACCAAAGCGCCTTCCTCTGCCGCAGAGAAAACCAGACATTACCCTAATAAATCTGACACCCTGAAGCACCCAAAAATGTAATTGCTACCATGAATGTAATAATTGCCCTATTTTTAATGTAAAAAAAAGTTAATAACAACTTAACAATTATTTAATAAAATTTCCCAACCAATAATAAGTTATTGCGTTATCGACCTTTATTACATTAAGAAAATGGAAAAATTATAACGTCGTTGACGGTTATTATGTTATTGGTAGTTACTACATTATTGGCTGCTACACACCCTCACTTTATTGCACCTCCCTGGTGTACCCCCACATGTTGGCGATATTCATTTGTTGAAGTGATTGGAAGAGCCCTCACAAATATCAGAGAGGGAGTGAGAGCACAATCTTAGACTATCCAGCCGGGATGGAGAGAAATGAAGAATGTCTTCCGTGGTTACAGACTTCACTGAAAGGCTACATGCATGAGAAAAACATGAGCACTCAGAGAGCGCATTGCTTCGCTAAGGCCCAACAGTCTCCCACATGTCTGTGGGACATGTACAAGTAGCATTATTGTGCACCAGCAAACAAGTAAATAAAAAACCTGGATGCAGAATTTGATCCGGATCACTCCCAAAATGAAATCACTTCTAAACTGGGCCAAGGCACACTACTGATAAAAATTTCAAAAAAATATGTTCAAAATTTTTTCCAGAATGTGGATAATAAACAAGCGAACCTACTTATCTACAAACCGAGGGTAAACATAGCCTCCTTGGCGGAGATTATTTTTTTTAATTAATTTATTTATTTATACTGGGAGTCCGTTTGAGAGCAAGCTCTCTTTTGCAATGGAGCCCAGTCGTGAACTATAGTAAAACATGAAGTACAACAATAAATAAAAAACAAAACGAGAACTACAGTACACATGTACTGTGCTGTGAATAATTATTTGCCCCCTACCTGATTTCTTATTTTTTGCATATTTGTCACACTTAAATGTTTCAGATCATCAAACAAATGTTGATATTACAACGTAGACGAAGATAACCCGAGTAAATACACAATGCAGTTTTTACATGATGATTTCACTTATTAAGGGAAAAAAGCTATCCAAACCCCCTGGTCCTATGTGAAAAAGTAATTGCCCCCTCCCCGTCCTGTTAAATCGTGAATTAAGTGTGATTAACCACATTTTTTTAGTACAATTTCACTAGCCATGCCCTGGTCTGATTACTGCCAGACCTGTTGAATCAATAAGTCACTTAAATAGAACCTGTCTGACAAAGTGATGTATGCTAAAAGATCTCAAAAAGCAACACATCATGCCGCGATCTAAAGAAATTCAAGAACAGATGAGAAACAAAGTCATTGACATCTATCAGTCTGGAAAGAGTTGCAAAGGCATTTCTAAGGCTTTGGGACTCCAGTGAACCACGGTGAGTGAGAGCCATTATACACAAATAGAGAAAACTTCGGAACAGTAGTGAACCTTCCCAGGACGGGCCAGCCCACCAAAATTACACCAAGAGCGTATTGACGACTCACCCAGGAGGTCACAAAAGAACCCAGAACAACATCTGAGGAACTGCAGGCCTCACTTGGCTCAGTTAAAGTCAGTGTTCATGATTCAACAACAAGAAAGTGGCTGGGCAAAAATGGCATCCATGGGAGAGTTCCAAGGCGAAAACCATTGCTGACCGAAAAGAACACAAAGGCTCATCTCACATTTGCTAAAAAGCATCTTGATGATCCCCAAGACTTTTGGGAAAATATTCTGTGGACTAACGAGACAAAAGTTGAACTTTTTGGAAGGTATGCATCCCATTACATCTGGCTTAAAACTAACGCAGCGTTTCGTAAAAAGAACATCATACCAACAGTCAAATGTGGTGGTAGTGTGATGGTCTGGGGCAGCTTTGCTGCTTCAGGACCTGGACAACTTGCCATAATTGATGGAACCATGAATTCTGCACTCTACCACAAAATCCTGAAGGAGAATGTCCGAACATCAGTTAATGACCTCAAGCTCAAGCGCACCTGTGTTATGCAGCAGGACATTGATCCGAAATACACCAGCAAGTCCACTTCTGAATGGCAAAAAAAAAAAAAAAAAAAAAATGCAGGTTTTGGAGTGGCCTAGTCAAAGACCAAACTTAAGTCCGATTGAGATGCTGTGGCATGACCTTAAACAGACCGTTCATGCTCGAAAACCCTGTATTGTGGCTGAAATAAAACAATTCTGCAAAGAAGAGTGGGCCAAAATTCCTCCACAGTGATGTGAAAGACTCATTGCCAGCTATAGCAAACACTTGATTGCTGTTGTTGTCCTTTGTCACATAGCGCCAGGTAGGTTTGGATAGCTTTTCCCCCTCAATAAATGCAATCATCATTTAAAAATTGCATTTTGTCTTTACTCAGGTTAACTTTGTCTAATATTAAAATTTGTTTAATGATCTGAAACATTAAAGTGCGACAAATATGCAAAAATATAGGAAATCAGGAAGGGGGCAAATACTTTTTCACAGCACTGTACATTCCAGCTTCATGGCAGCCAATAACAGACATTTAAAACAATCAAATGAAATCAGTTTTTCCAATTTTAGCAACTGTTGAAGCCTATTCCATTTCTATGGGGCATAATATCGAAAAGCAGTTTTACCCAATTCAGTATGAACCCTCGGGATGTCTAAAACCAAATGGTCAGGAGTATGAAGATGATACTCCCCCTTCTAAAATTAAGGAAACTGGCAATATATCCAGGCAGCTTACCTAACAATGCCTTGTATATAAAAAAAGGCATCAATGCTGCTCCCTTTTCATGGCCAGTGAAGACCAACCAACCTTCAAATAAAGACTACAGTGATGCATAACAGGCCATTTCCTGTTATGAAGCATGGTAAACTGCGTCAAGAGGCTTCAGCAATGCGGGAGCAGAGTGCGTATTAATTATGTCACCATAATCTATTCTAGAGAGAATATATATGCCTGTGTGTACACTAGAGTGCCACTAAAAAGTCTGAGATGTTTGTAATGATATCACCTTGGACTAACTCTTAACTCATGAGTGGAAATTGAACACAATTGCTCATTGTCTTTATCTATGTTCCACATATTGTAGAACCATCCATTGGTTTGGTGGAACTCGCAATGCTGTTTTTGCAGAGAAATCGCCACTTTGTCCTTCTGAAAAACTGACAGCCTTTTAGTAAGTAAATGGTGATTTATCTTTCTTTTTCTCTGTGTCTGGAAGCTTTCACCTTGGAAAAGCAGACAATGCCCTAAAAGTTCAGTGCAGATATCAGCCAAAAAGTGTTCAGATGAATACGCAGATCTATGAAGAAATATGATATTAATAGGCAGGCATCTGGCCATTATCTAAGCAACTGTTCGTGTTGAGATTTACTACTGTAGGTGGTCAGTCTGTCCTTGCATGAGTTGGATGAGAGGCAGCAATAGGCACCAGAGCTTTCAGGGTAAAAACTGAACTCCTCAAACTGCATTATCCGAAAAAATCTATTACTAATTGGAACTTGAGCATTATAGATCAAAAAGGAAAAAAATGACCTAATGTGCTGAGTAATCACAAGCCACAGCCCCCACATTCAGACACAGTTTCATTTTGTAACCCTTCTGAAATGCTGTCACAGTACTTCTTATAGGTTGTTCGCGGACGTCACGTCACAGCGGGAACAGCCAGCAGCCATACCACTATTCGATCAGATCCAGCTGCGTGGCTGAAGCTAAGCAGGTGTGGGCTTGATTAGTGCTTGGATGGGAGACCACCTGGGAAAACCAAGTTGCTGCTGGAAGAGGTGTTGGTGGGCCAGTAGGTTGCGATCTTCCCTCTGGTGGAATAATCCCCAGTGCCCCAGTGCAGTGATGGGGATACTGTACTGAAGGAGACGCCGTCTTTCGGATGAGATGTTAAACCAAGGTCCTGACTCACTGTGGTCATTAAAGATCCTATGACACTCTTCGATAAGAGTTGGGGGTTCCCCGATGTCGTGGCTAAAGTCCCAACCTGGCTCTTTCAACCTGCCACCCAATCATCCCCTGATCTAATTGGCTGTGCAACTTGTCCTCTCCCTCCCCACCTCAACCCCCAGGGCTCCCTTGAAAAAGAGATTTCAATCTCAACGGGACTTCCCTGGTTAAATAAGGATAAAATAAAATGAAAAATAAACTGCAGATGGGGGGGACAAGAATTGATTTTTCCATATTGAAGCACAATCAAAATGCCAATGTTTTGAGCTGTTTACGGCTGTGCCAATCGACTAAAGTGGGGGAAAAAACAAGCTACTTTCGAGTCTCGAAAGTAGAGACACTTACAGTGGAGAAATTTAAAAAGCTCGTGGAGAAACGGTGGCAGACGTTGATTAAATACCTTCATGTAAAGTCTGGAGGCGAGGAGTCAGAGAACACTCGTGCATGCAGTGACCACTTCCTGAAAGGTAAGGCTACAATCATTTAGCTGCTTAACTATACATATCTGGCTAAAATCTACAGAAATTCAGACCAACTATTCCCAACCAGTGTTCTTTACTTCGTGCCTCCTCAATCAGGCTTTCGCGTGACACTGGGATCACGTGATTGCAAACAAGCTATTGGGTTTGAATATATTAAACTGGGCTGTATAGTCCTTGTTACGGTATTAATGCTCAGCAGGGTGATACTGAATTATGCAGCCACTTTCTTTGGTACTCCCGTAAGTACGGTATATTAATCGAGCGTACCTTGATGTATAATCAACTTCAAGAACCGTGGGTTTTCACATGGTGTCAAAAAAAAAAAAAAAACCTTAGGTTTTGACAGGCCTCACGCATCGCACGATTTGCCCCGATGGGCAACAGTCTCTGATTGGTTTAACCAACTCATCTTTTGGCTGTGGGAGGAAGCCGGGAAACTTGAAGTAAACCTATTCAGGCACATGATTTAAATTTTTTTTAAATTTAATTTATTGACTTAATATAGCGCCTTTTAACATGTGAATGATCAAAAGCGCTTTACAGTCAAGCTAAAATATCAAAAATGAATCTACTATTGATAGAAACCCTACATAAAATTCCTAGACTACTATACATTGAGAGAGGGAGAAGAAAAGAGAGAGACAAAAACTAGCATTAAAATTCTTCAAAGAACTAATTAAAAGCTAATCTAAAAAGATGTGTCGACATATTTCTTGAAAGCGGCAAATGATTCAATTTCACGGATATGCGCGGGCAGGCTGTTCCACAAGGTAGGGGCAGCAGCATAAAACGATCGAGCGCCTAAAGTTGCGAGCATCCACCCCTTAGGGCGTTCCAAAATTAGGAAATTGGATTGCAAATTCCGCATGCATTCGCGTCCATAAGCTTTTGGGCACGGACAAAGTTCATGGGTTTTTTAATAATATAATCATATTCAGTGTACAGTATTCATTATGATGCATTTTATTTAAAATTATTGGTAAAACCTCCGCAGTTAGTGCCTGCCTGTAGTTTGGAACCCACAGCTGTCACCAGATACTGAATTCTTTCCTGGTGATGCCCTACCAGGCCTTCATTGCTGCCGTCTTCAGTTCCTTCTCATTGTTGCGGAGTTACGCCTTGATTTTGGCCTGCAAGTGTACTGCATGCTTAATTGGATCCATGTCAGGGGACTTGGTCAATGTAGAATATTCCAATTCTTTGTCTTATGCTGCGGTTCCACCAAATGGGGAACAAATTATTCACGTGACCAGATTACATGCAAAGTCAATCCAAAGACGCGAATAGACGCGAGAAGGCGTGAACTCGCGTCTATTTGCATCTTTGCATTGACTTTGAATGTAATCTGGCCACGCGAATAATTCGTTTCGCGTTTGGTGGAAGTGCAGCATGAAAGTCCTGAGTTACTTTTGCAGCAGGCTTTGGGTCACTGTCCATCTGTGCTGTGAAGCATCATCGCATGAGTTTCAAAGCCTTTGGCTGAATCTGAGCAGGTAACACAACCTGTACAACTCAGAATTAATCCTGCTGCTTTTCACAGCAGTCACATCAACAATAAATATTAAGGAACCGGTTCTATTGGCAACCACACATGTCCACTCATGACCACATCTCATAGTTCACGTAGCATGCTTTGTATCATAAACATTACCTTTCCCACGCTCCTCACATCATTCTCTTCTTTATTTTTTTCAGGTTTTTATGTCTCAGCTGTCCATAGGAACTGTGCAGCCTTTTATAGATTTTTTTTCACAATTCTCTTGTGTTTAAGGCTTACCAATAATTTATGTATTTAGGTTTACCCTCTGTATTCACTCTGGTGAAGTTTTCTCTCGGTTTCTTACTGATACAGATTCACCTACTTCCTGGTGATGATCCTGTTCTGGCCAACTGTTGTGAAGGGGTTTTTCTTCTCCAGGACAACAATTCTTCTTTAATCCACAATGTGAGGCCTCGCCTCCAGCCCTCAGCCCACTCACGACATCCACCTCTTAATTATCGCCTGCACCGGCGGCTCGTTGTCTTGAGCCGCAGGCAGTGTGCATATAAGGCTGAGCTTTTCTCAGCCTTATTTGCGAAGTATTTGTGACCACACTGCCTGTGCAGTGTTTTAGCCGTAGTGACCCATGGTTGTATCCATCTAGTTTTAGTTAGATTTTGTATTGTTTATTTCGTACCTGTTTAATGTTTATAGGAACCTCGTTCCCTTTTGTTTTGTGTTTCTTCTTTTGTTATTAAGTAACATCGCCCACTCCAGCCTTGCGCACGAGTCCTGCCCCTATTTTCCTGTCCGCCGTGCAGCCCTTTGGCACACGACGGATGAACCCTTACACACAACAGTTGTTTTCCATGGTCTTCATGCCCTTAGTGCACTCCTTTGCTCACCAGTGCATTCATTCCTTTTTACGAATGTACGAATATCTGCTCTGGCCACACCTAGTATTTTTGCATCTCCTGATGGGTTTGTTCTGATTTTTCAGCAAAATGATGGCTTGCAGATGGCAGTGAAGGCATTGAGAGTTAACAAAAGATTTCAATGCAACACTTAAATCAACTTTAGTCCTTTTATCTACTTACATCAATTAAATCTTGAGGGAATAACTCACATCCTGGCCATGGAATGGCTGAGCTGCCAATTGTCTAATGCCACTCATAAAGAGCGCTGCAATTCCTGCATTGTCTAGATTTGTTTTTTTTTTTCCCTTCTGGAGAAATAAATGTTCTCTTGAAATTCCTAATCAGTGAGAAGACACTACTTGCTAGTCTGAAGCCATAAACAACATGCTGGACTGATCCATACAAGAACTGTTTACAGTCTCTGCAGATACTAATGTTATTCAGACAGTAGCATTTTATGCCTTTGCAAATGTGTTGTTAATGGATTAATTAAGCCATTGTGAGGCCCACATTGACTTTTTATGGAGCAGTGAGTAGAGGAGCAGTCAATGGATAAAATGCACATCACTCAAATGCACTGAAACAAATCTCTTCCTCTACAGTATCACAAGGAGGCTTCTTGCAGTTTGAGGTATCCATAATAAACAGTGTACAGTTCTGGCATAGTGACTGAATGTGTTTGCATGCGCTGACTGAAAGCTTCAGTTCATTTTCCTGGCATGGTTAGGGCCCACTCATCATCTTAAAGGCTGAAGGGTCAATGCAAATCAATGCAGTTATTCTGTGTAATCATCTTTATATCCTGTGATGAAGCATTCCTACTATGACAGGAGTGGTCTCTTCCAGGATGACAAGTGCCCGAGCTGCACTAGACACGAGAGGTCATTGAATGGTTATATGAGTGTGAAAATGATCCAAAGCCTGCGTCACTCCCTTCAGTACGAGATTTAAAACCAACTGAGCTAATATTGGAGATTTTGGAGCAATACATTACACTGCATTTCTGTCACTATCATCAAAATAGCTCTTGGAGGAAAGGTAATCTATCCCTTTCGTAAGGTTTTACACTTGTGGACTCTATGTCAAAGCATGTTGAAGCCAATCTGGCAGCTCGTGGAGGCCCAACACATACTGTTAATCTGTTTATGTTAATTTTTCCAGTACATTTGTCACCCAGCCACACATATAAACAGTAATGTGAAAAAGTTTTAGACACCATTGATTTTTTTTTTTTAAATTTGATCTGAGATATTGATGTTTTTGTTTTTGTCCTCAGTGTTGCTGAAAATAAAATGCAGATTTGAGATATCAAATATTAATTTAATCAATAATTGTGCATACAGTGTTTACACTTCATTAAAGACGGCTGATACAGATTATATAGCCTAGCTAGAGCCCTGATCTCGACATCCTCGTGGCTGTCTGGGATTACATGGTGTGATAGATGCAAGAAAGACAGTCAGCCTGCAAGAAGGACTGTGGCAAGTTGCACAGAGCAAGCAAAGAGCTGATAATCTGGGAAAACCATGGAATTAAAGGACCTATAGGACAGTGTACTTAATTTTTTTTGGTGAAAGGTCGTCACTCCAAAGATTGATGTCATTTAGGCTTTAACAATTCATGTGTCTTTGCGGTACATTTTTCAACATAAAGAAAGCTCTCATTCCATGAGCATCTTTTCCACACTGAATATTTACAAATGTGCTTAAAACTTTTGCTATGATGTGTGTGTGTGTGTGTGTGTGTGTGTATGTGTGCGTGTGTGTGTGTGTGCATGTGTGCGTGTGTGTGTGTGTGTGCCTGTAACAGCTGCTTGGCTGAAATTCGAAGAGGATGGAAAAATTCCTTCTATAACTAATGAGTAGTCTTGGTTTGTTTTCAGTTATTTTCTTTAATTAACAAGTTTTCCTATGATTAGAATGGAAACAGCTTCCCTCTCAGTTCCATGCTGCAGCAGTTGAATTATAAATGAATTTCAAAAAAGAGTGTTTTATTCACTTTACAAAAAAAGTTTAATGACTTTAATTTCCACATTTTCTTTTAGCATATCTTGCCGCAATACCGCCTCTTACCCGTGCTTTGTGATTTTTTTTTTTTTTTTTTGAATTTCAACAAAGAAAATGTCGATTATGAATGAATGAATGATAAGGTAATATTTTGGGACCTATAATACAGGCGTTATGCACAACCTAATTTTATTTAATTTTTTTTTTTTGGACACTGAGGGAACTCTCACTGTTAATTGATTATGTATCCTGGCATATAAGATTGGCACTCTCATAGAAACAAGATATAAAAAAAATGTGCCTGTATTACTCAGTTTCATTGTGCTCAATGTTAATACAGTAAGAAACAGTACTCAGCCCTGTTTAAATAAATCCAAACCCAATCAGAAGTACAGAGACAATTTCAGAAGGATAACAAAATGGCACCTGAATCTGGGGGCTGTGCCTTGTGATTACACAGCATATAGGAATAGGGCAATATTTATTTATTCATTCATTCATTCATTCATTCTATTCAAACTCCAATTCATAATAGTAGAGTTTTGTAGGATAATGGAGTGGTGTGACGCGTTCAGTTTCTCTCTGAAAGGTACATAGTAATCAGAAATGTTGACGGTGGCATAGAACTGAGTGATACTCACGAAATGTTCAATAATGTTGTAGTTTTATGTAGAATTCAGGAAACAAAGGTAACAGTGTCTGAATTTTCAGAGTGTTTGTCTGAAACATGCTTACAATACGAACGGCCGAGCCAAAGAGGTCCCAAATGGATAATTGACCCAGCAGCGGGAAAACCTCTAACATTTATCAAGAACATTGGCGATTCCCCCTGCTGTGTTAGTAGCATTAGATTAAGTGACTAACTAACTTCCAACAACAATTAAGTGAAATAGCTGACCTAAACACGGTTGAGGTAAAGGATTAGAAAGAGGAGCATCAGTATTGTCCTGCCGTTGGAGCAGAACACAATAAAGAGGAGCTGGAATAAAGTCTTTTAATGGTCTCAGTGTTGTGTTTGTAGACACAGTGACGGTAAAGGACTTTGAAACTCCTGTTTCCACACTAATACAGTCCAATAAATTTCTCCACCATTCGACCCTGGTGACTATTGCCATGGTTGTTTAAACAGTTGAGGTAGAATAAGTAGTTCAGACAGTGAATGGATAAACACGCTTAAACAGTGTACAACACAGAGTGAAAAGCTTCTCGGAGTCAAATAATGCAGGCAATGAAGTGGATTATACAATATGGCGGCGGTAAATTGGCCAAGTAATAAAAGACAGTCATCTCACAGAGAGCAAAAAGGTGAAAACTTTCAGTGTCTCTTCTCTCCAGCTGTTCATGTAGCTCTCTGCACTGGAGACAATACCAGAGCTGTGGAGGACTTTGAGGAACCAGAGAAGGCTTGTGGCTGTGTGGAGAATGGAGACCAGCTCTTTTGCTGATTTATTCAAACACAAGAAGGTGCAACTGAAAAGGCATCAGAGTGTTTAGAGGGATCAAGTTCTGCCCTCAAAAGGGTCATAGAGCACTATGGAGGCTTAGAAAGAGATCATCCTAATCACCAGCTACTGAAACCATTCATAAAGGGCTGCTGGAATAACACAATAACTGATCACAGAGGCGTGAAAAACTTAGGAGGGGAAGTGGGTTACAAGTGTCCAAATAACGTGGATTTTCCATGAGAAGTGAGAGTACGAGAAAGATAGGGAGACAGAGAAATCAAGAAAGAAACTTAAAGGCATCCAAAATGGGTTAACCCTTTGAGCTCTGAATACATTTTCAAGGAATTAAAAATGTAGTGATCCTGAGCTGGTGAAAACCTATCATGTGGCAACTTGTTTAAAAGAGCTCCCCAGCAGAAGCGCTTTTAAACAAGTTGCCACATGATAGGTTTTCAACTGCGTCTGATTTTGATATCGTACATCATTGGGCAAAGGGATAAGGCATCAAAAAAAAAACTGTTACCATCCATGAAAGTACCTCTGAAAACTGCCCCTGTGCTTTTTCCAGTGTACAGGACAGGGCAATGCTGCAGTTTGTAACGTCACTAACGAGGATCAGGGTGAAATGGTGGAGGAGCCTCAGAGACCCACAGCTGCATCTGAGTGCAAGTCAAACAGGATCAGCTTTACTCACGACTGCGGAGAAGATGAGGTGGCCTCGCCTCATAGAAATGTAGCAAAGCGCCAAATGCAGAACTTGTACAGCACAAGTTGAAGCAAATACGAGAAAAAAAAAAAAAAAAAAAAATGTCAGCCCAGGATAGCTAATGATGTCTGTCCACTTGGAAGCCAAGTCAATACCCTAGTGCGAGATGAACAGAGGTTCCAAACAGTTAGTATGCACTGTCCAACATGAGAAAAAGCGTAGACAATAAGCACCGATTCTGCATGTTGATTGGAACAATCGGACCTACATGAAGGGTTAGTAGCTCAGCCGTGTTATTCCGCAGCCCACTTAGACGGAGTTCACGGCTCATGTTCAGTTGATGTGGGTTCACAGGTGAAATGTATTGCAGAGCCCTTTTTCCAGGACAAATGACTGCATTTGGAGCTCTATCCGCTACATGAACTTTCACAAGTTAATGAAGGTTGCTTGGGTACATCGATGTGGAGATCTGTTTTCCTCAAGTGGATTGTGGGACTGATGTAAAGTTTCTTGAGTTCGCTCTCATTTGCCCACAGTGGCTGAGATGAAATAGTCTTTTTTACATGGCACAGTTGCTGACTCCTTGGAAATGACCAGCAAGCATGTACGTGGCAGCCATAGTTGTAAAGGTGCTTCAATGTGTCCTAACGTGTCTCTTTTAGCAGCAGATACGCTGGACCATCGTTTGCAAAAAAAAAAAGGGATAAATCCATCCCATAATTCCTTGCAGCAGCATTATTTAAAGCAACGCACCATCCATGTAGCCATGAAAACGCACATGATGCCCATGGCAGGTTATATTATCACCCACATAAGCACAGGATACTGAAGAAAGAGGCTGCATTATTCAGTTTCATTGTGCTGAGTATTTATACTGTTATGAAGATTACACTGCCCAATTTATTTACTGAATTCAAACCCAATTGAAAGTATTGCCACCAAGTTCATAAGGGCTACACGTGCACATTGAAAATGCAAAATAAATAGCCATATTGTTTACTGTATGCAGAAGCCTGTAGTAGTTAGCCAGTGGTCACAATTCTTAACCTTCATCCTACCAAGTGGGGTCCATCTGGACCCCGCACCTAAATATTCGTTTGCCAATTTAAAAATATGTGACATACTGCCTCACCGTTTTATGAATTTGTCAGAATTTATGTCTTAATTAAAACACTAAAGCACCAGAAGATCAGCTTTTTGCATTGTGAAGGTATAATTCATTTGTTACTGGGGTTCAACTGGACCCCAGAGTAAAACTTATATGTCTTTTATTTTATAATTGAATAGCACACTGAAAGTTAACTTCTTTTGGTTGTTTTAGATTCATAATGGCCAACAGACAAAGACAAGCTAGATACACAGCAGCAGAGGCCTTAAGGCAGATTCTGAACACAAACAATGAAAATAATTTTACAATTACTTTTTTGTTTTAAATTCTGTAAAAAAAGACAGAAGTTGTATCCAGAATGCTTTACAGCTGCGTGAGCTGCAAAAATCATGTATATAATGCCAAAATTTCTTTTGTGGTGCTATAATTTGCTAAGTGTATGCTAGTTATTGCAATATTATTGCAATGTTATTGCATTTATAATACATCATTGATATTCAGCAGTAATGGATTTTGTTCTTCAATAAAGTTACGTGTGTTTGCTGAATTGAATTTGTTGTTACTGCATTGATTTCAAAGTATTCAAAGGATGAAGGTTAAAACGTGTGGGAACGACTTGCCTTGTAATTACCAGAAACCGGGAGGAAACTAGACAAGCTTCTCTGAAATGAAAAAAAGATTAGGGAGCAGTAGATTGGAAGCTTAGAGAATATTCTAGACTTCGGTCCAAACAAGAGAGAAAAATTTAAAATGCTGAGGGGATTCATTTCACCCAGACCCATTCCCTGCAGTGGGCTGACGGCTTCTTTTATATCTTGCCTTCAGGTCTCCCCTGTTTTTAAGATCTGATGATCTGTGAAGAACTGTGGCTCTCCCGACATCTCGGCCAGGTGAAGGCTGCTTGATTAATGTTCTGAGCTCTGCATAATGTGTCGTAAAGAAGCAAAACATAGGAGAGCACTGGTCAACTTCCACAGGTGCCCAGACCTCATCTGCTTGGCTGTTCTGATCATACAGCCATGAGATCCATTCATTAGGCAGGCAATTACACACATTTACATTCGCGCTACTGAAAGAAAAATCATATTCCGGACTACCGAAATTGGACTAATGATGAGGCATTGCCATAATTCAAAGCATTAACATGCATTTATCAAACGCAAGCGGCATGTTAAGATGGAAAAAAAAAGCTAATCGGTGAAGATTTTATTGTTTCTGCGCTGGAGGCTGATTAAAGTTGAGTTGAATAGAATTATTTGTTTTCCCATGATAAAGCTTCTTTAGTGTTGCACAAATTCAAAAATTTACATAAAGTATGTGAAGAAACATGCTGGATTTAGAGATTCATTAATCACAGTACTAACAGCTTCAATACATCAAACTAAAATACCTCAGTATTGAACTTTGCTGAACATGACAAAGTAGACGCGCTGTTATTGATGAGGTGACCGTTAGGTGCTGATTACAGCTTAGCTAATGTGAGAATTGCACAGTTTTTTTGGGATGTGAACACATGGAATAAAACTGATGCTCGAAGCAAAGTACACAGGAAACCTGCTAAATGTATGGGTTGGGCGTAATTCATAAAGCTGAACTGCACTAGTTCAAGTGCCCTATGGGCTGGGACTTGATCTAGAGAGATGAAGTTGGTGAGAACTCTGACATTGGGCCCTTGAGCAAGGCCCTTAACCCTTAAATTCTCTCTATAACTCCTCGTTTGTAACATTTGTCTGGCATTTCTCCCAGGCTGTCCTTGAAAAACAGAAATGTTCTTAGCGGGACTCTCCCTGGTTAAATAAAGGTTAAAAAATCAGCTTAGCACATCTGATCCTGCCTTATGGAACATGGCCCAAGTTTGTTTCACACAGAAACTGAACACTGCAAGGATATTATTCCTCCATATACTCATAATCTATGTTGATGTTGCATCATGTATGAGTGCCTGCCTCATTTTTGTGCATGTGTAATGACACACTACTCTTGTGGTGTATCTTTTGCAAACATTATGGAGCTCACTGTATATTTTGTTATCGTTGCTAAAATTGCATTGTGCATTGTCAATAATGCTATTTGCATGTTTCCAAAAACTAGGCAATTAGAGGCTTGTGTACAGCTCATGGCATTGACTCTGCTTATGTGCTGTATCTCGTGTCATTCTGACTGAAATAACTTATCACAGGCCTCCTGTAATGTCCTTTCCTTAGAGATGATTTCTAATGATGATCAGTATGCAGAAGAGAGATCAAGAAAACAGTAGGAGAGGTTTATCTCGTTAATTATTTGGTATCCCAAGAGGGAGAGGGGTGATTTTCAGCAGTTGGCAGGTGGTACAAAGGCATGAATAACCACTTTGTGTTTCATAAACATAACAGGAATGCCATGATTTTATTAAAACTTGCTTTTGAAAAATTAATCTTACATGACAGGATACATTTTATGGTTAAAATTTATAATCTATTGGCAGAACATTTTCCCCGGCGTCTACTGCTGAGTGCATGTGCCGCACCTCCAGTGTCTGATGATTGTTACGCACCGGCCATTGGAACTGTTTCTTTAGAGCGACTGCCAGCCGTCTGTGTGTGAATCAATGGGTTCATCTCAGTTCTCTTATTTGATATTTCCGCGCTCCTCAATTCTCTCTGGATCTTCCATCCTGCAGGCCGTCTCAAAGCTCTTATTTCTGCTCTGAGGGGCTAGGAGGGAGCTCTGAGGAGCCCTGAGTGAGGATACACAAGAATAGCCTTCCTGAAGGGCTTTCAGCTGAAAGCAGTGATGTCAATGGGTCACAACAGATGCTGGCAGTAGATTCAGCTGTGCGTGTCATCAGACATGGGCATCGCATCATGTGACACTTCAGAGGAAAGGATGTCCCATTTCTCTAAAAATGTTTCCTTGTCTCTTCTCTCCTCGCATCTTTCCATGCATCTCCGGTGGAAGGGACTGAGACACAAGGTAAAGACGCGGGTGAGGGAGAGGAGCGTGCAGTTTAAGGGAACTGAAATGTACCCAATGAGATCCCTGCACCAGTACAATCCGCTGTCCTATAGCCTCCACCCCACAGTTTTAGAAGTGGAATCAAGATGAAAGATTTTTTTTCTCTGCATTTCATGCGCATTTGTACTTGGTGTGTGTGGTGTTTGTGTGTGCTTGTGTGTGAGAGCTTCTAAATGTACCATGCTATTTGCATATTTTAATGCGTCATTATTCTCTCTGTGTGTTTACTCCAAGTAGAGGGGTACAGGTTATTAAAACATGAAATATTTACTGAAGTCCACACATCTCCATGGAGACGTACCCACACAGCATGTGTTATTCAGGTGCTGAAATATTGCAGGTGTTTCTTCCAGCAGTATTGAGACAATAACAGCTGAGGGTGGACTCCGAATTAATTTTGCCGCAGGATTTTGTCTCACGGTCCTCATGGGTTTTGCTGGCCTCTCAGCCGTTCCAGAAAATTCTCCAGAGATATTCTCGCTACACAATCAGCCTCTCTCTGCACATTCCCTCAGAGCAGTCATAGACATACAGAGCAGATATTAGTCTCCACACCAGAACACACCGCTCTGAGCCTCTGTTTTAGCAGCTTTTAACGCAGCAAGGTTAGCAGGTTTGCCTTGATTCAGGCGATAAAAATGCTATCGCAAAACTAATTTCAGAATCACAACTATTTTCTATAATGATAAGCCGTCATCCTAATCTGCTCTGTGATCTCCCCATCTCCCCTCTTCTGCTGCGGTTATGCTTCATTTATGTGCGCTGCTCATAACTGTCTTGCCACTCTCTTTGCGATGGAATTAGAGCGATTTCCTCTGAGGACGAGGGTATGAGCATTATTATTACAATGGTGAATTGTTAAGGTTTTATGAAGGTCGTGGGCACGGAGAGGTAAGTGGGGAGCAGTCGTTTGTTCCATTCATTCTGAGCATCGGAAAACATTTGTGCCGAACCCCACCATCCTCGACTGCTATTTGTGCATCCAGTTGTTATCTGGCTCAGTCTGAGACGTTGCAGAGAGAAATTTGGGTATTTGTTTCTGCAGTGCAGACAGTATGATGGCCAATAACTTTTAATCTAATTTGTATGTGAGTGTGTGTGTGTGTGTGTGTGTGTGTTAGTGTGGGTGTGTGTGTGTGTGTGTGTGTGTGTTGATCCTTGTATGTATTTGGCTTTTTTCTCTGTCTTGTCTTGACTGTATTGTATTCATTTTTTGTGCTATTTTGTGTTGTCATTGCTACTGCTGTCTTTAATCATGTACTTGCTTGTTGTTGTGCATGTATTTGTAATAGTCAGCTCATGAATGGCAAATTTTATGACAAGGCCTCTATAAAGATTAATTAAAATCAGAAGATGTTGTCATCATTTTTCATCTGACGCCAGCATGGCAGATGCTATCTGAGGGCGTGGCGGAAATGGCAGGGAAACATCCGTGGATTATAAACCAAGCATTTTTACTCGGCTGCGGCTCGAGTGTGATATGAGTGCCAAGGGCAGGCCATTCACAGAGGCTGCCATGACTGATGATGGGGCTTTTTGGCATGAGAACATGCACAACCGGTAACTAAAAGAGAAAAGATGAAAAGGAATGAAAACTTAATTGGAATCTTCATCTCTCAGAAAAAAATAAAATAAAATAAATCAATCTCTGGAAGGTAATTAGCTCAGAGCAAAGAATTTTTAGAATTTCAAAGTAGAGGCCAATGTAGAACAATTTCACCACAATAAAGTCGTAGTTCTGAATCGATTTCAATGGTGACCGTGAAAGTATTGCAAACTAAAAGAAATAAGGGGGTAGGGATCTACAAGCTTCTGCTGCCCTCCACTCCATTTTTGAGCAGGTCACATTTACCTTTTGTTGTATTTTTGTTCAATTAATCGTGTTATTTTTTTTTTGTTGAAGATTTCGTGATCGTTATTCTCACTTCCTTGGCAAATTTCAAAATATGGACAGGTTCAAAAACTTCATTCATTCATTCATTCATTCATTCAATGGGAATATGTGCTTTTTGGCCCCCAAGTTTTAACGACACGTAATACTGTCAGTGAGCACAAGAGTTAGGCTGCGTTTGGAGAAATGTGAGCCTGTGGTGTCCAGTTCAGCACCTGATCACCAGGGTCAGGAAGCGGATGACAACACAACCCTCAAGCGCCCAGGACTGTGGCCTGTCTGTGGAGACACACAGATAAAGAGATGTACTGCCCTTCAAATACGTAGCCATGGTGTGGCAAAGTCCGTTATTATTACTTGCTACATACGTGCAGCAATTTCACAATACTTATAAGTAAACGTTTTACTATTTTGTATTGCAGTAATGTTTTTTTAGTCTGTTTCGAAGGGCACTCTGAAACGATGGTAGCAGTTCAGGTACTGTTTTTCCTATGCCTGCAAGGCATCAAAGAGATGAATACGTAACATATGAAAAGTTAATTACCTTTTATATAACGGTATTTATTTGGGTTTTCCATTATCAGCTAATGCAGTTTCTGTAATGTGGGAGCTGCTGTACATCTTATTTATATTCAACTCAAGACTCCATCAGAATGAACTCTGTTCATTCACTGAAAAATAAATAAAATTCACATGAGGGGTGATTTATTTTTAATTTGAGGAAAATATTTATTTAGTTTGAGCAAAGTTCTCATTCTTGGAATAATCTTTGACGTTTGAGTCTTTGAAGTGTTTTTTTTCAGTGTTAAATGTATGTATTATAACATTCAATGCTAAAAAATTTTGCATGCCGATAAAGCTAATTTAAATTGAAAATTGAGACAGAGAAAGAGAGAGGGGGAGACAGACAGACACACACACACACACAAACACACACACAAACAGGCACACACAGACATTAAGGCAGACTGACTTCAGGTTGAGTAAACATAATGGCCAGGGGACAGAGTGTAATAGGCAACCAGTGTAACCTCATAAGTTCATTGACACAAAGAGCTCGTACCTTTCACAGTAATGTGCCTTTAAAGATAAACTGGGTGAGACAGAATCCTCACCTTTTATCACAGCCTTACTCTTAAATTATTCTCGCACCGGGTGCCTGATTAGAAATTAAGCTTTTTACTTCCCAAATAACCAAGACCAATACAAAGCCTATAATGATTCAGGTGTGATGATGACACAGAAATTCAATGACATTAAGCTTCAGTGCACTATTGCAAGGAAGATAATAATCTGAATTATTATTATTTTTTTTTTTAAATCTTGGAAATTCCATGCATTGTTGTAGCCATTTGTTCATCAGAGATGATGAAAGTTGAATGAAAATAATTTTTAAAATGCCACTTCATTTGTTTTTAGTTTTTACAATTTCTGAGATGCATTTCTTCAAGCCTTTAACCCTTTTATCAAAAACTGTAAACACCGAACCCAACCTTCAAACTAAATTCACAAAACCTCTTGGTTGTTCAGGCGAAATCGAATAACTGCCTCAAATCCATTTTATCTGAGCTCAAAATCAAACAATGTTTCCAGGGCACACAGGTAGTCAATATGTAAACACTACTCAGCATGCATTACACTCTATATCACAAAATGGGGGGGACGACATGGTACACAGGGTATAAAAATAAGTCTGAATTGCTGAAACACTAAACCCCATTCTCTGCACCAGTCAGTGGCCTAAAACCATTTATCAAATCAATTAGTCAATCACAACCATTCCATTGGCTGTGAGAGATTTTGGTCATAGATCATTCCCCTTAAAACTCTTCTATTAGCCTGAGGATAGGAGAGTATGGAGGTAAGAAAACATTTATGAGTCACTGATTGATGTTGAATCACTCCTGTGTTTGGACATTATGGTGAAAACTGTTGTTCTCACAGACCACAATAGAGACATTCCCCCCGTGCCACCTGAACACCCTAAACTAGCTTATATTTGGATCCACTGTTTACATCATGCCATTAGTAATGAGTTAACAATTCACTTCTACTGCCTGTGTTTACCATTTTGCAACGCACGTGCTTTACAGCTCAAAATGAGTTCTAATGAGTAAGAATGTGTTCAGAGTTTTGCAAAAAGAGTGTAAGAGATCTGCAAATTGTGTCTATGTGAACATTGTTCAAGGTTTTCCCAAAAGAGTGATTGATTCGAAAAAAGGTTTACAAGCTACGGGCCATTCGTTGCAGGGTCTACGGTCTAGTGTTTTAGCGATTCAGAAAAACTGGATGCATTAAAAAAATATACACTGAAAATGGAAAATTTAATCTTGAATGTATTGATGAAACCTTGAACGTGACATTAAAAAATGACTTTGCATTAGCCTACTGCAAGTCTATAGCTGACAAATATACACAAATCTCTGCTGTCTCATGAGCACCTCGAGTTCAGATGCAATGACCAAAAATAATCAAATGAAGTGAACTGGAACAGGTTGAGAGTACCCTGCGTTGAAAGGTGGGGATTCTGCTTCACCTAACTTACCCCTGACTGCAAGTTACAGACCTTCCTGGTTTACTGCAAGCTGATAACCAAGAAAACCAGTACTACGCAGTGCCACCTAGTGGTCATTGCTGTACAAACATGAGGGAGGTAACGATCGTGCTTACTTCAGTAATAAACTTTTAATGCACTATTCTCTGTCCACGTACCGTGAGTCTGCTCGTTTTGTATTGTTCAAACTCGGTTGAGCAGCTCAACGTGAAACAATTTTAATCAATCAGATTCATTTTCAAAAAATCCTTATGATAATCAGCTGAGAGGACACTACCCTTGCGAGCAAATGCTCCTGCAGGCATTTCTCGCAAAATTTCTTATGTGGCCAAGAGAAGAAGAAGTGTTCGAAATCGATCTACCCAAGTCGAATGAAGAAAAAAAAATCTATTTTAAAAAGCTCTGATCCAGAACTTTTCAGATTGAGTGCCCATTCATCTGTTTTAATTCACTAATCCTTGTCTGCGGTTTTGGATAGAAACTTTTTTTTCAATTGAAACTTGTCTTCCAACGTTAGGTAGACTCAAGGTTGCCTGAGGGCTTTTACCCATATCAGTTCAATGTAGTTCATCATTTTATTCTCCATATCAGGTAGAAATATCTTATTTATAGAAATATAAATTCACCAGATTACATAATAAAATAAAGGGCACTAAGCACACACATACAATTCAAGACTCGATGTATAATAGAAACAATGGCATATAGTGAAAACAAGCATTGTGTATATTTTAGAACGAGTGTACCGTAATCCAATACGACTATTCACGTCTGACCTCTCTCACTAGCAAGGCATTTTCGCCCACAAAACTGCTGCTGTTCGGATGGTTTTTCTCCTCTCTTGAGGTTGTTGTGTATGAAAAATCCCCAAGAGATCAGCAGTTTCGGAGATAATCAAACCATCCAATCTGATACCTCTGTGCACTCTACAGTCGAAGTCACTTCGGTCACATATCTCATCTGTTCTAATGCTTGGTCCGAACAAAAAAACCATGTCTACATGTTTTTATGTTTCGTGGCGCAAGTAGGGCTGTTTAGATATTTGCGTTAAAGAGCAGGGGTGTGCAGGTATATATCAAAGTTTTACATAAGTGATGTTCCCAGCACGACTGGTCCTCATCAGTCCTGCAGTATTCAAGTTATTCGTTTGTTTTATTATTGACCCATTTTCGGTTCAGCACCTTCCCTCATTTGGTTTTATATGCGGAGGTATTTTCTTGTTTGTAGCTATATCTAATAAAGTTGACATTGAGAGTACATAGAGTTCAAACAGATGTAAAAGAGACAGGCGATGATTTACAATTACAAGTGATTAGTGCAGAAAATGCATAAATGGTGGAATATACCGATTTACACTGTGAAGGAAATAATTACAAGTGTAAATTCAGATTGAATGGTTACAAGGAAGATGGATGCATTTGTGAGACGTCTGCACGGATAGTAAGGGAGGCTACAGGGAGTCTTAGGATCATTGTCGTGACTGGTTCCATCTTGCAATCATCAAGTCTTAAGAACAACTGTGACATGTTTGCAGCATGGCAACAAAATTTTTGGATGGGTTGCATGGAGGAAGTCCCCCTTGAGCGCACAACTCAAACCACGCATCTGATATCAGCCAAATATCATGGTAACTGTGATCGGAATGGAAGGCTATGGTCAGATGAGACCAAACTAATGCCAACTATGCCAAATTAATCCAACAGATTGGACTAATTAGTCCATGGAGAAGAAAATCATAGAAAAATAAGGAGACAGGCCATAAATGGGGTGGTCATGCTTTGCTGATGGTGGTCACCCAACACTGGCAACTTTTGGCAATTTAGTCCGCTGTCCGGTAGTCACAGTCAGGAGGCTAAAATGTGATCATCAGTGGTCTTTCTGGCAGGGCACTGACAGCAAACATACATAAAGATCCACACAGAAATGCTCAAGAGGAAGCAACATTCATAAACAAATGGTGATAATTTGATAGGCGCCATCTATGTGTGATTTCAAACAGGCCTTACAATCAAAGCACTAAGCACTGTCTAATCTTCCAACAATGAATACCCATATATTCCACACAAAATAGTTGAGTAGAACCACTGTGTTAGGACGTGCACGAGTAGTAACAATGGTGCAGAAAAATGCTACACCAGGGTTTCAGCTAAGTCTACAGCGCCATCTTGTGGTATAATCACCCCCTACCCATTCCTTGGAATTGGACTTGCGACCCAAAATGATTGTTCGTAAGGCGTGAAGACATGATGTTTTAAACTGTGGAACATGGATTATCCCACAATTCAAAGTTTTTAAAAGCATTATGGGTCTTATTACACTGAAGGGGTCTAGGGTGCTTGACAAGATGAGCAGATGTAAACAACAGAGAAGACTTCCCTCATCATTCCTCATTGTCCATCATGGGTAAGCCTCGCTAAGAACTGGTTTAAATACAGTCCCAGCTCATTAAAAATCCAAAAAGATAACACATTCAGATAGCTATGTGAGTACAGACTGTTATTCTTTCACATCTGTCCTTCACAACTCTCATACCGCTTCATTGGTCCGTACTGTAACTCTCGCCTTGTGCCCATTAAATGTGTGCACTGAGAAATTCACATCATTTATTGCCTTACCTTGGTGATTGTGTGACTCCGATTTTCAAGGTTCCTCCACCATTTCAAAGTCAAATTCAAGTACTTTTAAAGCATTTTCAAGGTGCTTTCCCAGCACCTTACAGCTGTGGTAAACTGCATATTTACCAAACTACTCACTCACAAACTAGACTGCAATTTATTACGAAAGCAATGCAATCAATGTTACGATTTCAGCTGTTTCAAGCGCCTCATTCAAAATCCAAGCACAAGTCAAACATTGAAGAGACCACATCAAAATTCAAGCATTTTCAAGGATTTCCAGCACCCGTAGGAACCTTATATATTACTTCAGTTTACACAGCAGATCTCTAATGCTGCTTTGTTTGGCGCACTGCAACTCTTGATATCATTTACCAGCACATTACATGTGCTGAAAGCCAGGACAAGGGGAAAATGTGAAAGAATATAAAAAAAAATATCTCTAGAGTTTTTCATTGGTCAGTACCACCCGACAGAAAACATCCAGCTGAATAACTGGATTAAAAATGAAATGTCAGACCTAGAGATTTCCCGGGTCCAACTGTCCACAGGGTAAATGCATTATGCCTGGTGCAGTTTGATGAAGATATTAAGTGAGCACAGTGGTAGTGTGTAAGTGCACAACACAATGCAGCAGTTCGTATAACAGATAACACATCCAACTAGAGGCACTCCTAGAGTGCAAACCTCCACCAAGGCAGCACAGTCCAAATGTTGGTGAGTGGGAGCAAATTTCAGTTATCGCGTGTCATGGGATTTCAAGATGGCCGCCAGGGTGGCCATATTGTCTGACTGATCGCAGTGAAAATCAATAGGGTTCATCCCTGATGTGATAGCGACCCACCCACAAAATTTCAGATATATCCGTTCATGACCTTTTCAGTCATCTTGTTCACAAACAAACAGACGAACAAACTAACGGCACTGATCACATAACCTCCTGCCAACTTCATTTGGAGGAGGTAATAATAAGGGACAGGCATTGCAACGTGAGCCTTGGAAACACTACATTTGACCGAGGGGGCAAAGACACAGATGGGTTCTCTGATATTCATAAATGCAAAGTCGCTTTTATAGCTTCAGAACAAATCTGGAGGCAAAATGTACCACCCCAATCAGAACTAAAAACAAAGCTTTGCCAATTAAACATCAAGGCTGTTCTTCAAAAAGGCTCAGAATGCTAGAACATTATCCAGAAATACAGATGGCTGAAGAAAGCCAGAAAGTCTGGATATAAAAGTCAGACGTGATATGGAAGTCATTGTGGTGGACCTGGCCAAAAAAAAAAAAACCTAAACAGGCAAAAAAACAAAGTGCGCATCACACAGCTCAAATAATAGATCATCTTGTCAATGTGCCCAGATACGAGACAAGGTGCCAGTGAAGGCTTGGAACGCTCCCAAATGAACTGTACAATATCTGTGGAGGACAGAGCAATCAATCTCTGAGGAGGCAATGCTTTCACTGTGTGCTAGAGAGGCAGAACACAGAGGGAAGAGCTGCAGTAATTTGGGCTCAACTTGAAGGAGGCATCCAAAAATGTCAGAACAGATAAGGGTTGTTATGCAGAGGTCCATATGCAAGGTTCCAAAATTAAATTCATCTACAGTGTAATATTGCTAATGACCATATTTCCTCAGCCAGATGGTGAAACTAATAAGCAAAATTAGTAGGTAAAGTTCGAGAAATTCCAACCCTTGGTGATTAAAAACCCCTTTGCGCGGATATAGACGCCGGCGTCCGTAAATTCCGAAATGTAACTCCTAAATAAATCTGTAATTGAATTCCCAAATATCTTGCTTCACTGGAATAATTTTCCACAGTCTCTGTGACACAACTACAGAGTTATAAAGCCTAAATAGGCTTATGCACGACAGGAAAAATTGGCATTATTAGTATTCTGCGCAAAGGGGGAGTATGCCCTTGTAGGTTAGGCACGGCAGTTATTCTGATGATCTTGAACCTTGACAAAGACAAGGTGACTAATGATTAGAATTGATATAATGACAATGTTTTGCTCTTTTTGTTTGCAACAGATTTCCAGACAATATTAAGCTAATAAAACACACTAAACCATCTGGTGAAAAGTTTGCTTAATTGGGTCTGAGAACTTCTTCCAGAAACATTAACGAATGTTAGGCCATGTGGCTTTGCATATTCATTTTTGCCTGCTCCAAGTTGCGGATATATTCGAGAGATTGGCTGTATTCTAAGTCCCAGCAACTACGTTTATGTTCCCTATAGATGGCCTACAGTCTAAGGGCTCATTCAACTTTATTAATTTTCAAACACTTCTTTCCTGTCCTTGTTGCTAACCCAATGGATTGAAATCCATCAGCATGAAGGAGACTACCTTCACCAAATGCGACATCAAGAAATTAGGAAACAGGAATAGAGAGTTTCCAAAAGATATATTGAGCAAGAAAATCTGAGTGTTTTTCTCAAAGAAGTGTTTACTGCTCTGAGTAACATATAAGAGATTGACCAGTGTATTCGCCTCCCTACACCACACGTGCCATGCCTGTAACTGACTTCAAAATGACATAAGGTGCAGGCATGTTCCAATTCACTAATTCATGGTTCTTGGAATCCCCCCCATCTTCTGTTCCTTACTTTGTTTCTTTGCCTCGCCAATGGAAGGCACTAAGAGCAAGGAAAGGAAGGAAAAAATAAAGGAAATGAAAAAATAATCATTTTGGAAAGAACCCCAGGTCCCCACAATGGAGTTGGCTTTCAGACGGTTATGACCCTGTAACCATGTTCATGATAATATCGTTTTCACAAATAAAAGTTTAGAACAACTCAACTCATACACTTTTACATGTCCAATGTTAATTTAACTCTACAGGAGCACCTCACAATGTATCTAGTGGGAACCATACATGTTCTGTGAGAGTCAATTTAACACTGAACATTTTATTAAGTGGTGCTTGCCTCTGGTCTGTCCGATTCACACTGCCATGGGGGCGTAGTGTTAAGTGTTAAAGGCTTGTTCAAGTCTGCACCAAACAGGCTGGATTAGATTTGCCTACATAATAAGGATTTCTGAATGATGAACAAGAAAATAATAGACAAACCCAACCTAACGCAAAATGACGCATCAAATATAAATATTCAATAACATTCTCACATATCCTCCCTTTGACGGATTCTGACGCCCAGATGATCAACCTATGTCTGAGATTTCTGTATGATAAAATTACCAGATTGGACAATATCATGGTCTGAATAACTGAGTGTATATTTGAACAGCATTGCTGAACATACTTTAGAATGGCCAAAGGCTAGGCTTCCTTCAGACAGTAAAGATTAGACAAAGTTTCTAAACGCAACAAAGGCTCGGCTTCCTTTAAACGGTGACTATTCAAGTTTTAAAACTGCCATCCAGGATAAAATCAAACTGTGGCATAAACTCTATCCACCTACTGATAAGTTTGCATACATTGAATAGTTCACACTTCACAGGGAACTGTTAGAAACCTTTCTGAAACATTTATATTCAGTCAAGCATGCAATTTTATTTCTGAGTTTTAAAACTCTAAACTTGGACACACAGTTATATGTAAAAATCGAATTTTAAAGGTCACCAAGTAGACATTTGTCTGCTTGCTGCACATTTACTCTGAGAAAATACGTCCTGATTCTCAATTAAAATTCCAGAATGTTCTAACCCTCCAAAAAATGAAAATTATAGTTTGGACCATATTGTGACTGATGTTCACAAGATTCATGATGCAAAATTGGTTTCATGATGTGTATAATACCTGTGAACAACATTGTGAGTTATACATACTGTATATATTTCTTTCTTTATTTTTTAAAAACTTTGACATCTATTATCTCAAAAACAATGTTCTGTAGGTTAGACCGCTCTGGTTCTAAGCCCTTCATATATTGATCTTACCAGGCACATGTACAGGATGAGCAACAACAGAAAAAATGCATTAATGCCGCTTTTCCATTACACAGTTTTAGCACTACTCGCCTCTACTCAACTCGCCTCTTCTTGGTTTTGGTCGTTTTCCATTACAATTGAGGACCACCTCAACGTGGGTGGGGTCACCATAGCAAGCATCACTCCCTGGCCAATCAGTGGCCTGCAGTCTGTTGACGTCACATTTTCGGCTCCACTCAGCTCACTTGGAACCCTGGCCGAGTAGGTACTAAAAAAGTACCTGTTACCAGGCACCATCACCTAATGGAAAACCCTAAAAACCGAGTAGAGTCAAGTCGAGTAGAGCCGAGCGGGTGCCACTGGAAAAGCCCTATTAGAGACCAAACGTTTTCACACATGCACTGTGCTTCGTCTTCCGCATCCCAGAAAATAATCCATTTCATTTAACTCTTAATAGCCTTCTAGAGTTATAAGGTCATAATCTGAGTCAGATATATGCCACAGTGAAATTGAACGAAACCATAAATATAAATTGAATCCCCACCCATCGATTTAATCATTTATTTGCACCTTTCATGTTCGTAAAAGGAACTTGTGTGCACCCAAATAAAACATTACTGTTGGAATAATTGAGAAATTTGCTCCTTAAAAAGAAAAACTCATTCTCCATCGTACCTTTTGTTTTTAGTAGTCTGAAAAGGAGTGCTAATGCTTCCGATGGACTGAGGAAGAATGATTATTGATTCCAAATCGACGGACAAGGTTTCCAGTAACCACTCAACTCAAGGACTAAGAAAAGGAAAAATGCCGAAATATGTTTGAAGACAAATCACACTGTGCTCAGCTTTCAATTAACACATGCCATAAAACACTCCATTTAAAATGACTTGAGACTTCTCCGAGAAATAAAGGAGACTCTAAATACTGGATCTGTACCAGACATATAACATTTAAAACTCAGAAATTCAACAGTCATTCACCTATCAGCATTCTTCAGCAACTCAGGGAGCTGGACTTGCAGCTTCTATCTCTGTTACAATGGCCAATGTGAGCATGAATACACCACCATTTGATAAAATAATTAAGTCTGCTCAATGCTTTTCACAGAAAATTCATTTTATTATCAGCCAAGTAAGAAACAGACCCAAGGCAAATTAGGAAAAAGTTACTTCACCATGATTTACAGAGCCCATATCATCGATCCTTTATTCCCAGTTCAGCACACCTGTGCAGTGGTCTCCACTTTCCTAAACAGCCCAGAGAATGGTGACTTTAAAGAGATGGCCTCCCCCCTTTTCCACTGAGGCATTCAAAACATGCCGTTTTAAATTCCTGCAGTTTTCTATGTCACAAACAGACCTGCTCTGCATAGTTCATGGCGACCATGCAGCTCCCTTTGTTCTGCTCCCTCCCACAGCCTTGCCTGATCTCTCCACCTCTATCTCCTTCATAGTATTACAATTACTTTTTTGCATTAAACTCTGTCCACAGAATCCAATCAGAGCACAGCTCCTTGCCAAAGAGGGAATGCCCACTCAGAACAGCCTGTCGTTCAAAGAGAATGACTGACACTAATGGCATAGGAATTATGGATTTAGGGGGTTTTTTGCCAAAGAGTTTATTAACCTCCCTTCTGGACCTTCAGAAATATGAGATCTCCAAAAGAGCATAAAATAGGGCCTTTAAATAAATGTTGAACAGAATTCTTCAAAACTTATGACCAGAAAATGCAATAATTTAACTGAAGAGCCTGGTGCTGAAAGTGTGTAAGTCACAAAATGTCTATTTTGAGAAAATAGAGAAAATCAACTTAGGTGACTATAAATGATGTTTTCCCATCCTTACACACATTGTGTGAAAATGTGACTTCAGTACTTTTAGCACTAGGCTCTTCAATTATAAATACTTCCAGGATACAAACATGTAAGGACATTGGATATTGAATTTTCTGTCAAGAGAACACCAGGTTCATTCACTGCATGTATTGCTGAGTTGAATCAATTTTGTATGCTAGACCTAGGGCATGAGTTCATTTGAAAATTGTGTCATTGATGACATATTTATTTTCCAAATAGTAGAATTAAACCCCAGAGCCTTGACACAGGTCAGCATCTCAAATAATTTATCTTTTGTGATTTCTTGTTTAGCCTGCCACTTGCTGTTGTAAAGTCCTGTTTAAAAAGTCTTCCAGTTAAATCTCATAATGTTGTGACACTTTATGATTAAAAAACTTGGCAGCCAACCTTGAAATCTACGGATTAACCTCTTAATGCCCAAGTCCAATCTAATGTTATCCCACCAAGATGAAGCTTTTAAGAACTGACAGGGACTTCAAAACAATGATAATTTGACTTCAACTAGTATGTAAGTAACCACTCAAATCAACTTTTCACAGTTGTGGGTTGGATCGCGACATGCTCCTCCAAGGAAGCAATAAAATACACAGAAAACAAATCAACTTACATTTTTTTCCCCCCCAAAAAAATGAAATAGGTCAAGGATCTTTTCTGTATTTTTGCTTTAATTGTGTAAAGCCATCGTAACTGCGGCACTGCCCATCTGGACATGTAATCACAACCCGACTAACCCAATCCATACCCCAGTAGCCTTAATGCCATTCATCATAAATCCCAGAAACAGTGACTAAGATTGATGGGACACTGCCTTTAATATAAGCACTGTCAGGTTTGCACAGAGCAAATCACATCCTTAACAATACAAAACCCCAAAACCTTGCCGCAATTTAAACTTACCACCTGGGCTAATTTAGCTGCTCAGTGTTCCATATAATAATGTGCACTTTCATCGTAATTACACAAAACTTATTTTGTTGCTAAACAGTAAAGAAATTAAGTTTTTACATGAAGCAGACTTTATTGCCTGAAAAGTATAAATTTGGTCTGCTGGATTAGTTTGGATTAGATCAGAGGAGATGTACCACAAAGATTCACACATAAGACTGTAATAAAAGCATTCGCGATTTCTCCCTTTGGCCTCGAAGGCCACCATTACAGTGCAGTAAATCTTTATTTGTATGCTGGGTTTGTCACAGTGGCAGTGGCGAGTGGTGGGAGGCGTTTTGTGCTAGCCGCAGTTAAGTCACCCACACAGTTGAAAATGTTTTGAATTAATTTATAGGGTGCATGCATAAAACTGCCCTTTAATAACCAATCAAAATCTATATATCCGAGCACCGTATTAGAAAAGTTTATTATTATTATTATTATTGAAGAATGAATCATCATAAACATCAACATTATTATTATAATAATAATTATTATTATTATTGATGAAAGAGAACAAGGCTTTTGCTGAAACCAGGAACCCCTTTAAAGGAATTTAGTCTGTGCATGAGAATTACACATTGCTAGGTACCCACTGAACAGTGTAGAATTGAAAGAGAGTGAAGGTCAGAAGTAACTGAACAGAGTCCCTCAGTGAAGAGGTCTGGGTGCTCCAGAGAGATGGAAAGTTCTCTGTCATAAAATACACAAAACACCTCAAAATTATTGATTATTTGCAGGCTAGTTCTTAAAATCATTATTTAATATTAGTGGCCCAAATCAAAATCAACAACCAGTGTCACACTGATTGACGTGCTTATTTGTGCCTGGTCTTTGTTTTTCTTTCGATTCATTGAAAGCCACCTGCATGAAGCTACACTGTAATTTTGCAATCTGTTTATAACAGAGGTTTCGTGTGTGTGTTAACTGTAAACCACAGTTAAATGCACACAGGGCTCTACTTACATTTAAAATAACAAGGATAAAATTGGTTAATTTAACTGATAAATTCAGTCAATTTATAACAGCGTAGGCTGAAGTGCATTACTGTAAATGTGGTCTTTTGTCTTTCACATTCAGGTGTATGACAGTCATATCTGACATAGTAGTCATCTTTTACAACAAACACAACCACAAACCACTGAAGAGTGTGTCTGGTTTCTATTAGGTTTTAGCATGACGATACACTTTTGTACCTGCCCCCTTAATGTGCCAGCCAATGACAGCCAGACAATGAGTCTTCAAAAGGTCTCATAACCTCTAACCCCTGGAGCTGAGGCTTTGTGTTTTGGAAGCCCTCAGTGACAAGCACCCTGCTTCCTGCCATAGGACTTACAGGTTCTTGTCGATAGGAAAAGAAAGAAGGACAGAGGAGAGAAGAAGAGAGGTCGAGAGAGGGAAAGTAAAAGCCAACATTCTGACAGATGTTACTTCTTCTTGGAGTCCTGGATGACCTGCTCATAAGATGGAGGTGGGTGGTTACAGTAGGAGGGTGGGGGTGGGTACTGGGGCATGATATTAGCTCTGGTCAGCTGTGGCGAGTAAGCGGGCACGTGGGGTGACATCACTCCCCCAGGATCCCCATACTGCTGTGTGGTCGGTGGTGGTACTGCTGAGAGAGAGAGAAAGAGAGAGAGAGAGAGAGAGAGAACCACACATCAGCAACGGCTCAGTTCTTTGTTCGTTTACAGGGATTTTTATAACTGGGAATGGCATCTCGAGACAAAAACCCTCTTCATGCAACTTTCTGGACAAGCTGCAACGCCTTCTCAAAAAACCTTGGGATACCGTGTAAAATGTAAATAAAAAAGAATTCAATGAATTTCAAGCCATTTAAACTCTTTATTTAATTGAAAATAGGTGAAAGACAACATATCAGATGTTAAAAACAAATAAAGAACTGGTCTGACTTTTTTTTCCCCAACTATTTGTGGAGATGGGGGTGTACATGCACCCCACAGGTAAATGGCTGTCCACAGAGCCATCACCTAAAACTTAATCCTGACAAGTGAAGAGTTATGGAGAAACAGACCAAAAAACTTAAGGTTGAGAAATGAACTGATGTTTTAAGGCTAAGAAAAAGACTGATAACCTTAAGATTGCATTCAGGTCTAATTCCTGGCCAGAGGGCTGTCATTTATACAGTCAGAGCAAGGAACTTAGTTGCTTTATTGCTTTCATACATAAGCTTTGTAAAAGCTATGTACGTACATGAGCTATGAGTAATAGCATCTGTGATATGTACGTTAAGGCAAGGTGCAAGCACATGTCTATGCAGCGAGAAGACATATCTGTTCTGGAGTTGGCTGACACACAAGCGGCAAGAAATCACGGAGAAAGAAGCCATAGGCTGACTTTGATATAGAATCGGGGGTGGGAGTGCCGGCAGGAGGCGGGTAATTATTTTTGTGAAGCAATACAGGCTCACCCAGGTGCCTCATACTTAGAGTTGCCAAGGGAAACATGCGACATGGCGAGGCGAATGATGTCCGGCCGTATAGCCGCCACTGAAAATAGCCTGACTGTGCTAACCTTCATCAGTGAATTAAGTGACGCCTACCCTCTCTTAATTACAGGAAGAACCTAACTCTGTGTTTACATCATTCAACACCTTAGCTGCATAATTAATTCCACTTAGTGACGACACTGACTAAAAAAAAAAAAAATACAGGCCATACACTTTCTGCCTTTTGCTCACCTTTAGAGAAAGGAAATAACTGCTTGTGCATGGCTATGCTGATATATGAATGCCCAAAACAGGGATTATGTCGTGGTGCAGTCTGTCCATATGTCCGTCCGTCTGTCCGTACCGGAAGGTGAAATCAAGTCCTCCTACAGTTTTCATAGCACTTCCCTGAAACTTTGCACATATGCTGCAAATAGACTGATGATACACATATCGCAGTCGCGACTCCTGCGGGGACGTTGTGCTCTCAGAGCACTCTTGATAAAACATATACAGTGCCATGAAAAAGTATTTGCCCCCTTCCTGATTTCTTTTTTTTTTTTTTTTGCATATTTGTCACATTTAAATATTTCAGATCATCAAACAAATTTTAATATTAGACAAAGATAACCCGAGCAAATACAAAATGCAGTTTTTAAATAATGATTTCATTCATTGAGGGAAAAAGCTATCCAAACCTACCTGGCCCAATTTAATTGCCCCCTAAACCTAATAATTGGTTGTGTCACCTTTGGCGACAACAACTGCAAGCAAGCGTTTGCAATAACTGGCAATGAGTCTTTCAAATCACTGTGGAGGAATTTTGGCCCACTCTTTTTTGCAGAATTTTTTTAATTCAGCCACATTGGAGGGTTTTCGAGCATGAATGGCCCGTTTAAGGTCATGCCTCAGCATTTCAATTGGATTTTATTCGGTACTTCGACTTGGCCACTCCAAAACCTTCATTTTGTTTTTTTCTTTAAGCCATTCAGAGGTGGACTTGCTGGTGTGTTTCGGATCATTGTCCTGCTGCATAACCCAAGTGCGCTTGAGCTTGAGGTCACAAACTGATGGTAGGACACTCTCCTTCAGGAATTTCCGGTAGAGAGCAGAATTCATGGTTCCATCAATTACGGCAAGTCGTCCAGGTCCTGAAGCAGCAAAGCAGCCCCAGACCATCACACTACCACCACCATGTTTGACTGTTGGTATGTTCTTTGATATGGAATGCTGTGTTAGTTTTATGCCAGATGTAATGGGATACACACCTTCCAAAAAGTTTAACATTTGTCTTGTCACTCCACAGAATATATGATGTTTTTTTGGCAAATGTGAGACAAGGCTTTGTGTTCTTTTTGGTAAGCAGTGGTTTTCGCCTTGGAACTCTCCCATGGATGCCATTTTGCCCAGTCTCTTTCTTATTGTTGAATCATGAACACTGACTTTAACTGAGGCAAGTGAGGCCTGCAGTTCTTTAGATGTTGTTCTGGGTTCTTTTGTGACCTCCTGGATGAGTTGTCTATGCGCTCTTGGAGTCATTTTGGTTGGCCAGCCACTCCTGGGCAGGTTCACCACTGTTCTAAGTTTTCTCAATTTATGGATAATGGCTCTCACCATGCCTCGCTGGAGTCCCAAAGCCTTAGAAATGGCTTTGTAACCCTTTCCAGACTAACAGATGCCAATGACTTTGTTTCTCATCTGTTCTTGAATTTCTTCAGATCGCGGCATGATGTGCTGATTTTCGAAATCTTTTATCCTACTTCACTTTGTCAGACAGGTTCTATTTAAGTGATTTCTCGATTCAACAGGTCTGGCAGTAATCAGATCTGGGTGCGGCTAGTGAAATTGACCTAAAATATGTGGTTAATCACAGTTAATTCATGATTTAACAAGGGCGGGGAAATTACTTTTTCAAATAAGGCCAGGTAGGTTTGGATAGCTATTTTCCCTTAATAAATTAAATCATCATTTAAAAACTGCTTTTGTGTTTATTCGGGTTATCTTTGTCCAATATTAAAATTTGTTTGATGATCTGAAACATTTAAGTGTGACAAATATGCAAAAAAAAAAAAAAAAAAAGAAATAAGGAAGGGGGCAAATACTTTTTCACAGCACTGTATAGAGTCCAAACTGTCGGATTTGGAATGGTGGTTGACTTCATTGCAAGTGTACTGCATCCGTACAAAGCAAGTATAGACATGTGAAGAGAAGGAAATGATTTGGAAAGCAGAAGAGACTTCTATCACCAACTAAACTGAAAAAAAGAACTTTGAAATCCAAAAGAGCCAATTTCGTATTCCTTTATTGCAACCCCTATAGGCTGCTTTCTATGTGAACACCCAGAACAGAACTGACACATACTGGTTCAACTACAGAGGCGTAACGGCCAACTTACAGGTGGACTGCAAATAAAGAAAATGGATAGAGCTACACTGCCGTCAGAAAACTCTATGATTACTGAGCGATATTTCAGAGCAGGAGACGATGAACATGCACACTCCAAGACATAAGGCAATGGCTCGCTCTGACATCCTCGGGCAGCAGGAACGCAGCCATCGAAACCAGAGATCTCTTTGAATTGGGAGATGCCAATACCTAAAATTCCGGCATATGCATTGCCATTTGATTTCCATATTTCTGCACATTATCAAACTGATAGCAACATAAAGTCATAAAATTTGTGCTGAAGGACATATATGCCACAGAAGGGCAACGTTTTTCGCTCATCGAGGCCTGCACACATGCATGATCCACAGCTGCAAGGAACGGGAAGAAAACAGCATTCTGCTTTGAGGCAACCTTAACCTTTCTCATCGCCATAGTGACTGTAAACTGTCATCTCAACCACAGCCGTTAAGAGTATTATCCACCATTGGTTTCGAGGATAAATAAACACCACTCTTCTTAGATATCGGTTTTCTTGCAACTAATATATCTGGCATAAAGCCGAAATACTTTATCGTGTTTTTCACTCCTCACAATCACGCTTATAAGTAGCAGTCAGTGCCACACTGCTCTGAGATGATGAGGCATGGCAACAGATAAAAGTAAGAATTAGAGCATCGATTGCTAATTCATAGTAGGGATCAACTATCAATCAAATGTAACTCAAGCATTAAAACGGACAGGATTAAAACATATTTTTCTTTCGATTCGTAGATTGGGCTGCACCATTGTTGAGGTCCTGAACTGTGCAGTCTCTTGTAAACATCAGAGTTGCGGGGTTGCGGAAAATCTGGATGTGTGATTCGGCTGACAACTCGAGGTGTTTTAGGTTGATGTGCTGCTGTCTCTAGGGTTTCAATTTTTGTCACTGTGAAAAATGCAGCGCATTTACTCCTTATATTTAGAATGTATCCGGCACAGTTTTTACTGACTGAGTTTGGTGGGGAGGGGTGCAGTATGTGAGAGTACGAGTGAGTCAGCAAGTGTGTGAGCGCGTGAACAGGCACGGTCGACGAAAATCTACAGAGACCAACTGATCAGACGACTTAGGTCCTAATCAGGAGCTCTCATCTCAATATATGTCATGTACAGCCATATATAACAATATATACTTGTGAAATTATACATGTGGACCACTTAACATAATTACATGTACTGCCATCAGCAGCCAGCAAATGTAACATGAATGCTAATGCATAGGATTCACAGAGGAATTCAACTGCAGGGAAAGTGCAGGGGTAGGGTATAGATTCTGGCTGTGCAGAGCAGACTTATATTTTTACCGAAAGCAAAGGGTGAACATTTTACTGTATACCCTGAATATCCCTGTTGCCATGACAATGGAATGGGTCAGCGGTTCATGTCAGGTGAGAGCTAATTTATACTTTAGTCCTGTAAATCAGTCTGTACTCCTGTTCTATCCCACTAAAATACTGTAAAATGAGGTGCAAGCTTTTACTGTTTACACACGTAATATGGCATGGAATGTGAATATTCAAGAACTTTTTCTATGACTATGTGTCCTGCACAAAAGCACCATAAGCTCTGCATACTTCCGCAAGCAGGATGCCGACATTCATATGTCAATAACCACAAATAGGCACCACTGGGGCTGCAACATGCATCTCCAGTCTGCACTTACACTATTGACCAAATGCATTCATGACTATCCATATTTAAGCAATATCACATCAGAGGGAGTGACGTTGTTGCTGAACAAGGCTGTGGCCTCGTGCCTACGTTCGCATCACAGCTGTGATGATATTCAGCAACAACATCACAGCCTCGAGTGTGATATTGCTTTTATGCAACAGTTCTACAAATGCCACTTATTAGTTGACGGCAATAAGAGACAACAAATTATGATTTATTTGTTTACTTAATCAGTTATGCGGCTTCGCCAGCGCAAATAGTTCCACAAATGTATCGGGACTTTACTGTTGCTAACAATGTAGCGCTAAGTATGTGGTTGGCAGTTAGTGTAATTTACGGTAATTAAAACACCTGTGAGCGGAATGATTTTGCTGTTAGGTTCCAGTGATGATGTACTCTATCATCAGCACTCATAGAATGCCTCCTGTCCAATCAAATTACTCGGTCGGGACTAACTGTTAGATAAAACACATTAAATTGTACAACTTTTGTCTGAAATTACATAACTTGAGATAAAATATTTGAAGTAAGTTTAGCTTTCGCTAAAGTGAATAACATCAAACAGGATTACAAGCTATAGCCTATGTAGCATTACAATGTGGCATCGATGCTCAAGTGTTGGTGTTGGGAGTGAGCAATCACATGTTCTGAGGCTGTTACGAGGAAGCACGCCGAAACACAGGGCCTTGTTTTTAATAACAGATTTGAAGGCTGTACCTTGGCTCCGGCTGTTGGAGCATGATGAATTGCAGTGCCACTGGAAATACCACTTTCAGTGCTAAAGGAACCAAACATGCGTAGATATTTGGAGCAGTTAGGGCTCACCTGCTGGCGCACCAGGATGTCGAGTGAAGGACATGTTTAGGGAGGGTTCTTCGGTGATGGCCGAGGGGTATATGCGTTTTCGGATGAAGAAACCAAACCCACAGCAGAAAAGCAGCCCCAATATCAACAAAAGCCTGAAAGACATACACACACAGAGCGAAGTGAGAGATGCCAGGCTGGACCATGGAAAACCTTTCTTAACATCTTTATATACTTCGGTATTTTCCCCAACAACCCCATGCAACATTCAGCATTTTTTAAAGGTGATGGCGAATTCAACAAACAATGTTGTAGATGGAAAACAATCAAAGCTAATTCTTTTTTCAGAGCACCAACCACAAGCCTTGCAGGGGTCCCTCCCCCCACCCTCACTCAAATTGATGGCTCAGAAAATATAAATCAGAGAGAAGGAATGCAATTACAGGCGGTAACCAGGGGTGTAGAATGTGCTGAGATCACATGAAGGGGGAGATTGAACTGTGGCCCTTCAGTCTTTTCCGATATTGACTCTGTTTCATCAAGAGTGCTGCAGACACCCGTACGCAAATCACCCGTGGCTCCAGCGCAGCCAGATGGTGGATAGCTGCGAGGCCGGGGGGGGGGGATGTGCATTCCGGAAGCCCATGACATGAGGGATGCTAAATTAATCGGACATACACATTGATTCCCCATTCCGCGCTACTCTTCCTGTTTTGCCATATTCAGCTCCTAATGCAGTCCATTTGTGGTCCATTTGTTGGGACAGCGCGGCTAATCTAGTGCTCCCGCAGAGGAAGAGCTTTCCCTGCAGGGATTGCAGCAGCAAGTCCACTTTCAAAACTACGTTGTTGCTAACATGGCAACACAGCATGAGCACTGCTGCAGGGAGACAATAAGTCTGTATATCCTATTGTCCCGGTCTTTCCATGAGATGCACAATGTTTTTTTTTTCTGTCTGTTGTCAAAAATGGGAAAATTGCTTGTTCTGAGTTACCCTCTGATTTTTAAGCAAAAATTTCTAAGCCCGTCAAGGTTTTCAATATATCCACAGGCGAGAAAAACCAAGTTTAGAATTTTGTTTGAATCATTTAGATTCACTACAGTGATGTGAAAGAAAGTCCCCCCATCCAATTTTTCCATTTGTGCTTATTTCTCATATGAAGACCACAATAGAAAAATGATCAGAGTCACATTTTCACATTGTGGAGAAATGATGAATTCGAAATTCAAAACGATCTTAGAAACAAAGCACTGAAAAAATAAGCAAAAAATATAAATATTATAATGGTATATAATATTATTATAATAATAATATTATTGTAATGATATACAATATATAAAAGATACAAAAATGCAAAATTTGGACTCTGATCGTTTTTCCTTTATGTTCTTCATATTTGAGTGCCATATTTCAGATCATCCAAATGATTTTTGATATGAACACAAATTGCAGCCTTTAAGGCCTCTATCTTACACCCCAAACAGTGGGCACAAAATGTAGTGCAAGTGCCTTTGCTACTTTATGACTGACGAAAATACCAATTTCCCGTCCAGCGTCCTCGCTGCATAAATAGCCAATTCATTTGCGCCAAATTGAGCGCCCATGGACGTGTTGGTCTAAAAATGAGGTGTGGTGAAGAGCATTGCTATCTTGAGACCGCAAAAACTGATCGCACTGTGGACTAACAAAAACCTGGTCTAAAGTCAATGGTCAGTTTTTGACTGCTCATTTCAGGGTAGATAGTCGAATAGTATGAAGTGTCCTCGTAGGCGAGTGCACAACGCATGTGCACATTGCTTGTTACGTATGACTCAAGCAAGCATCAGCAACAGCGCCCACTCATGCAACCATTCAAAATAGAGATTGCGACGAGAAAGATTTTGTCAAGATATTTTAAAAAATGCATGTCAGAATGGTTAGTGTGACCGACGTCTGCACATCAGGGCATGCTCTGATACAAGCTATTTAATTCGTAAGTGATCCCGTTCAATCAGGTAATTTGCGATTCAACGTGTGAGGTTATGCATGGAGGTGTTCGCAAATTCTTCTGGAAAAAGTTGCGACTTCTAGATATTGGCAAGCTCTGTCACTCCTGAAGTTCCAAAAAGATCCCTCCTGGACGGGTGGCTGTTTGGAAACAATGGTTAGCCTATGTATTCATCACATGACTTATCGTCTACAAACCCCAATTCTAAAAAAGTTGGGACGTTGTGTAATATGTGAATAAAAACAGAATACAATGATTTGCAAATTCCATAAACCCACATTTTATTCACAATACAACATAGACAGCATATCAGATATTGAAAGTGAGACATTTTGCCACTTCATGAAAAAGTATTAGCTCATTTTGAATTTGATGGCAGCAACACATCTCAAAAAAGTTGGGACAGGGCCATGTTTACAATTTTGTAGCATCCCCTCTTCTTTTAACAACATTCTGTAAACGTCTGGGAAGTCAGGAGACCAATTGCTGGAGTTTTGGAAGAGGGACGTTTTCCCACTCTTGTCTAATGTAGGACTCTAGCTGCTCAACAGGCCTGGGTCTTCTAAACCAGATTTTTAGTTTTATGATGCACCAAATATTTTCTATTAGTGAAAGGTCTGGGCTGCAGCCAGACCATTTCAGGACCCGGACTCTTCTACAGCGATGTTGTTGTGATGGATGCGGTATGTGGGTTAGCATTGTCTTGCTGAAATAGGCAAGGCCTTCCCTGAAAGAGATGTTGTTATAAAACCTCTATAGACTTTTCAGCATTGATAATGCCTAATCAGATGTGTAAGCTGCCCATGCCATAGGCACTCATGCAATCCCATACCATCAGAGATGCAGGCTTTTGAACTGAGCGCTGATAACAAGCTGGATGGTCCCTCTCCTCTTTGGTCCGCACGACACAGCATCCGTGGTTTCAAAAAAGAATTTCAAATTTTGATTCATTTGACCACAGAACAGTTTTCGGTTTTCCTCAGTCCATTTTAAATGAGCTTTGGCCCAGAAAAGACGGTGGCATTTCTGGATCGTGTTCACATATGTCTTCTTCTTTGCATGATACAGCTTTAACTTGCATTTGTGGATTGCACGGCAAACTGTGTTCACAGATAATGATTTCTGAAGTGTCCCTGAGCCCTTGCAGTGAATTCAAGTGCAGAATTATGCCTGTTTTAAATGCAGTGCCGCCTGAGGGCCCGATGATCACGAGCATCCAATATTGACCTTCGGCCTTGTCCCTTACGCACAGAGATTTCTCCAGAATCTCTGAATCTTTGGATGATATTATGTACTGTAGATGGTGGGATATTCAAAATATTCGCAAATTCTACATTGAGGAACATTTCCTGAAATTGTTCCACAATTTTTAGACCCAGTTTTTTGCAGATTGGTGAGCCTCTGTACATCTTTACTTCTGAGAGACTCTGCCTCTCTAAAATGCTCTTTTTTATATCCAGTCATGTTACTAACCTGTTGCCAATCAACCTAATTAGTTGTAAAATGCTCCTCTAGGTGTTTTTTATTAGTACCTCTTACTTTCCCAGCTTTTTGTTGCCCATGTCCCAACTTTTTTGAGATGTGTTGCTGCTATCAAATTCAAAATGAGCTCAGATTTTTCATGAAATGGTAAAATGTCTCACTCTCAACATCAGATATGTTATCCTTGTTCTATTGTGAATAAAATGTGGGTTTTTGAGATTTGCAAACCATTTCATTCTGTTTTTTATTCACGTTTTACACAACTTCCCAGCTTCATTGGAATTGGGGTTTGTAAAACAGTGCTGGATTTTCCTTCCACTACACAAAACACAACTGTAACAGAACAAATGTTTGAAGTGCTGAAAATACACTGGATAGGTCGTGCATGGGATGACCCATTATCCTCATTTATCTGAAAAATCAATTTTGAATCTGACCTGATTTATTAATACAGTGCCTGCAACCGAACTGTCCCGCTTCTATTATCAAATACAAAACCCTGCATTTCTTTTGAAATGTCTTCATCATTATTTGCAGATTGGCTGAGAAATGAAATGGCCACAAAAAAACGACCCTTTTAGTAGCAGCAAAAGCAACAGAGACATTGCCACCATCTTTAATTAATTCAAAATTCTTCCATGTATCTGACTTGACCTTCAATTGTCAGCCACTCAGAAGCAAGTTCTTTTCACTCCTGTCAGATATTATTCAAGGGGTTACGGTGGTGTAATCAAAATAAAATTACTTCCGTCTCTTTCCCGCTGGCTGTTTTTCTCACTCATTTTAATTTCTGTCAGTAATTCCCCAATAGCGTGTTATTTTTTTAACCCGCCGCGACCCTGAATTAATATCGTTTTTCTCATTTGCTTGTTTTATCCAAGATTTCAAATGTAATGTTAAGTTCAAATGCAGCCTTGGAAATTCAGTATGATGTTTTTTAACATCAGGATATGAATAAAACAATTTTGAAAAATATTTAACCCTTTCATCTGCAGAGAGAACTTTTTTTCCCCCTGCTACTAGGTAAGTACGCCCTTACAATAGCAGTTCGCCAAGATGCAAGGGCATCTGGCTTTTAAAGGACATGGGAGTTGACACTCTGATTGGCTTATTTTGTGCTACGTCCAAAACACGCCTAAAATCAATTAAGAGATTAAGAACGACCCCTTTGAAACTTGTGCCTTGCATTGTGTCCAGATAACTCGCCATTAATCTAGCAAAAATTGATACGGACATGCCCTAAATGCGCTTGCCCCACGCGCTTCAGACTGTGCACTTAGAATGTGAAAATAGGGCCCTGAATGATCATGTCACTTTTTGAAGGTAGAGAGTCATTCAAAACCTATATCTCCCTTATGAAAAAAATTATTTCCCCCTCAACCTCATAATTGGATGAGCCGCCCTTGGCAGCAACAACTGCAATCAGGCATTTGTGATAAATTGCTGTGGAGGAATTTTGGCCCGATCTTCTTTAAAAAATATTTTAATTCAGCCACTTTGGAGGGTTTTTGAGCGTGAACTGCCTGTTTAAGGTCATGCCATACAATCTCAGTCCGATTCAAGTCGGGCCTTTGATTAGGCCACTCCTAAACCTTAATTTTGTTTCTATAAAGTCATTCAGAGGTGCATTAGCTCACATGCTATGGATCATTGTCCTGCTGCATAACTCAACTGCACTTAAACTATGCGTCACAAACTGCTGGTCTGATATTGTCCTTCAGGATTTTCTGGTAGAAAACAGAATTCATGTAATCCATCAATTATGGCAAGTCATTCAGGTCCTGAAGCAGCGAACAGCCCCAAACTTTCACACTACCACCACAATGTTTGACTGTCGGTATGATATTCTTATTATGGAATGCTGTGTTTGCTCTACGCCAGATGTAACAGGATCCATGTCTTCCAAAAAGTTGCATTTTTGACCCATAAGTCCACAGGACATTATATTAGAAGTCTTGGGGATCATCAAGATATTTTTGGCAAAGGTGAGACAAGCCTTTGTGTTCTTTTGATCAGCAGTGGCTTTGGCCTTGCAGCTCACCCATGGGTGTAATTTTTGCCCAGTGTCTTTCCTATTGTGTAACTATGAATTCTGATTTTAACTGAGGGAAGTAAGGCTGTGTCGGGAAACTAGTGTTGAGTTTTGGAGGTTTTGACTGAACTTCAGAGTTGGACAGAATAATTGATTGGTAATGATTTGTGCATTCCCTGGTGATGGATCCTGACCCCCCTTAACTACAGGAATTCAGCCTGTTCAATCTCTGGTCTATACTGCAGTAGGCATTCTAGAGATGACCCTTTTGAGGCCATGAAATCAAGCAGAGGGTCATAAACTATGAGTGTCCGCCCCTGCAATTCCTGAGAAGACCATTGTTACAACTTTAAGACCACCAGCAAGTAAGAGCATGTCCCCCTTTTTAGCTTACCGGCCCTATGGGCCGACAAGCTATTGTCGTGGTGTGGCGTCCGTCGTCCGGTGTCCGTCGTCCAGAATATTTTTTTTTTTTTTTTTTTTTGGCCCAATGAGTTTTCGTGCAAATTTGCAGTAACATACTACTAGACCATATCTCCAGACGTTTTTCTCGGATTTTTGATTGAATCATTTTTGTCCGTTTATGGGCCCTTGACATTTTGGCTGCAATGTCAAAGATAGGAATGAGAAATTTAAAAAAATTATTTCTCAAAAACTGCGAGATAATTTTTTTTTCTAAATCAGGCAATCAACTTACCTTGGTACTGTCAATGTACAGTGCGAGCGCCATTTTGATTGAATCCACGGAACCGGGCCTATCGGGGGCGCTGTACTTAATGAATATGCAAGATGGCCTGTGGAGGCCAAATGGTTGCAGACAGAGATAAGTTTGTATTATCGACATATAGGAAGTCATATATGACGTGTATTTTGGCAATATTAAATTTGACCACAGATGACTTTGAAAGGTCAAACTCGAAGTCAGGGAATATATTAACAATGTTAAAAGATATGACTTGAAATTTCAAAAAATTATTTCTCAAAAATTATTTCTCAAAAACTGTCTGATAACTTTTTTCTAAATCTGGCAATCAACTCACCTTGATACACTTTATGTACAGTGCGAGTGCCATTTTGATTGAATCGACGGAAGTGGATCTAGTGGTGGCGCTGTACTTTAACATTGGGTCTTATGGAGAATGGGCCAAATCGCCTGTGGAAGCTAAATGGTTGCAGATAGAGATTAAGTTTGAATTACTGACATATAGGAAGTAATATATGACCTATATTTTGGCTGTGTTAAAGTTGACCCCAGATGACCTTGAAAGGTCAAACTTGAGGTCAAGCAAAATGTTACAATGTTCAAAGGTATCTACGCTTGAAAATATTGAAGATTGGGAACATATGTGCATTGAACACTTATAGGAAGTCATGTATGAACTTTCATTTGGTGGCCTTGAACTTGACCTTCGGTGACCTTCAATGGCCAAATTATACAGTGACATTTCAATGACTTATATCAGCAAAATCGTTACGGATTGAGTGTAGGTTTGTATTGGAGACGTAAAGGAAGTTATGTATCAACTTTCATTTGGTGACCTTCGTATTGACCTTCGGAGGTCTAACTTGACCTAGAGAAACTTCAATGACTTCTGTCACTGAAAAGGTCGCAGATGGAGCCTAGGTTTGTGTTACTGACATAGGAAGTCACATATGAACTTTCATTTGGTGACATTCAGCTTGACTGTTGATGCCATTTGAAGGTCAAACTTGACATAATACAATTACAATGACTTGTATTGCCAAAACAGTCACAGATGGAGTCTAGGTTTGTGTTAGAGACATATAGAAAGTCATATAAGAACTTGCATTTGGTGACCTTCGTATCAACCTCAAAGGTCAAATGTGACCTAGTGAAAATTCAATGACTTGTATCACTAAAACGGTCACAGATGGAGCCTAGGTTTGTGTTACTGACATCTAGGAAGTCACATATGAACTTTCATTTGGTGACATTCAACCTGACTGTCATTGACCTTTGAGGGTTAAACTCGACAGTGAAATTACAATGACTTGTATCACCAAAATGGTCACAGATTGAGCCAAGGTTTGTATAGAGACACTTAGAAAGTCATATATGAATTCCATTTGCTGACCACAACTTGACATCCTGTGACCTTTAAAGTTCACAATTGACATATTGAATACATTTTGACATATTATAATGACTTGTATCACAAAAACTGCTTCAGAGCTCAGGATTGTTTTACAGAAGGTCTTATAAATGTATGTGAACTTTTATTTAGTGATCTTGACATTGATTTTCATTGATTCAAATGTCAGACTTCACATGAAATTTTCATAACTTGTATCATCGCTGTAAGACTGCTAGCCGGTAAGCTTCAGGACCCTAGGTCCTATTTTTATTTAGTTTATTTTTCTTTCATCTTATTTATTTATTTTGTACCCCTGAATACTGCCCAAGATTTGCCCATATCACTTATGTTTTTCAGAGTAGTACAAATACTTTTCAAAAGTACTTGATAACCCAGCTTCATTACCTCCTGCTATAGTCAAGTTAAGAGACTAAATCCATGAATATCTTAAAAATTCCACAGTGCTCAGCTTTGCCCCTAAGAACATAAGGGCATTTTAATATGTGATTGGCCAGTTTCATGGGAGACAATTTGCCATCCACAGGATCACCAATCAGCACAGCCTGCTTTCATCACTAAGAAGGGGGATCCCTCCTCCTCTCCTCTGTCTAACCGCATAAATTTATGGGCCTTTGATCCGTACTTTGATCCATGATGACACAGCCAGAGGGGACCTCCAGAGACAAATCAAAAGGCAGATAATGGAGGATAAGTACAATTACAGTCAAAAGATAGAGGGCGCTCTGTCACCCGGTAATCCCAGACAGGCATGGCGGGGTATTAAAACCATGACAACTGTCCCACATAAGGGCAGGGCGAAGGCTTTGCTTGACCGTCATGGTAGTGAGGGTCTGGAGATGGCCAACCAGCTGAAAACCTTCTCCTGTCGCTCTGACAGTGGCAGTAGCAATGACTCTTCAGTGGTGATGTCCACTCTTCCTGACCTTCCTCTGGATTTCATCGAAGAATCAGAGGTCCTGCGCCTTTTTCGAGACTGTAACCCCCTGAAAAATCCCAGCCCGGATGACGTCCGTCGGAGTGTGCTGAAGCACTGTGCTGCGCAGCTGGCACCAGTTTTTACTGACATTTTTAGATCTTCCTTTAACAGTCACAAGATACCAAGTATCTGGAAAGCATCCATAATTGCTCCTGTTCAGAAGACCCTGAGACCTTCAGGCCCCAAAGACTTAAGATCAGTCGCTCTTACCTCACTGGTCATGAAGTGTTTTGAAAGTCTGGTGAAGAGGTTCACTGTGTCACAAATGCAGCATCTTATAGACCTCCCTGCAATTTGCCTACCAACCCTCCAGGGGAGTGGAAGATGCTGTACTGACTTTGTTCCATCATGGTGTACACACTCAGCTGGAAAAATCAAAGACACACGTTAAGATCTTATTTGTGGACTTTTTTTTCGTCTGCTTTTATGAAGTATTGTAGCAGATAAACTGGAAACAGAATTTTCACTTCTGTCTTGTTTGATTGTATGGATTGTTGATTTTCTTGGCAGTAGAACACAGGAGCTCAGAGTAGGAACATCACTTTCAGACAAACTGAACACATCCACAGGCTCCCCTCAGGGTAGTGTTTTATCTCTGTTGTTGTTTATTCTGTACACCAACTCCTGCACAAGCGCTTTCGCCAATGCAGATGATACTGCCTTACGTGATGGAGAGGAAGAGCATGGGCCAGTTCTTGACCGCTTCCTTCAGTCGTGTGAGAGGGCAAACCTTGTCCTCAGCACTGCAAAGACTACGGAAATATCTGTTGATTTTAGGAGGCAACAATTGTCCCAGCATACTGTTATTAATGGAGAGTCAATGCAGTCTGTGACTGAATGGAAGTACCTTGGAGTTGTGCTCGACCATAGTCTGAAATGGGACTTCTGGACTGACAGCCTCTGCACAACAAAGAATGTACTCTTTAAGAAAACTTTTATCCTTCAATATGGACCCCAAAATGCTCCACATGTTTTATTGTGCTTTTATTGAAAGTGTTATAACATTTTGAATTATTTTTTGGTTTGGAAATGGTTTTGAGGCACAGAGAAAGTCCGTAAGCAACAACAGCCAGTAAACTGTTGGGAACTGCATTACCGAGCGTGGACTGTATTTATAGGGACCGGGTTAGGATCGAGGCAACAATATTGTGGGTGACGAGAGGCATCCACCTGCCTCCGCTTTTAAATCGTTCCCATCTGGATGGCGCTATTGCCCCCCCCCCACTGTTCACAAAAAACAGGTACAAATAGTCTTTTATTCCACAAGCCATCAAAGTCCTAAACATAGTCAAAATATAGGATGCGCTGTTCATCTGAAACATCCTTTAAAGGTGCAATGAAAGTGTCTGTATGTATTGTATGTGATTATTCTTATGTTGGTGTATTGAAATGTCACGTGATTTTTTGCTGCAATCAAATTTCCCTACGGGGACAACAAATTTATGTGTGTGTCTGTGTGTGTGTGTGTGTCTGTGTGTGTCTCCCCGTCCGTCCGTCTGTCTGTCTGTCTGTCTGTCTGTCTGTCTGTCTGTCCTGAGAAAGTTCACCACTGATCCGTTATCTCCATTTGTAGATTACGGCTTCTGCCATGGTTTTTTGGAGTCCCAGAGCCTTAGAAATGGCTTTGTAACCCTTTCCAAACTGACAGATGATGACAACTTTGTTTCTCATCTTTTCGTGATTTGTTTTAGATTGTGGCATCATATGTTGCTTTTTGTTTACTTCACTTTGCCAGACAGGTTCTATTAAAGTGGTGTTTAGATTCTACAGTGCTGGCAGCATTTATGCCCGAGTATGTCAAGAGAAATTGAACCCAATTATCAATTAAATTTGTTTCAGTGGTTGATTTTGTAGCTAAGGAGGCAATTACTTTTTCACAGCCTTGTAATTTGCTCAACACTTCATTCAGGATGTTGAACAATTTATTGAGAACAGCTAGTTAAGTCAATGTCAGATACAAACACCTGGCATAGCTTTTTCCGTCTAAGCCCTGGATTTTACATATGCACCGTCTACAACCCCAATTCCAAAAAAGTTGGGATGCTGTGTACATTGTAAATAAAAACAGAATGCAATAATTAGCAAATCCCATAAACCCACACTTTATTCACAATAGAACATAGACAACATATCAGATGTTGAAGATGAGACATTTTTCCATTTCATGAAATATATCTGCTCATTTTGAATTTGATGGCAGCAAAACATCTCAAAAAAGTTGGGAGAGGGGCAAAAAAAGGCTAGAAAAAACAGCTGGAGGAGCATTTTGTAACTAATTAGGTTCATTGGCAACAGGTCAGTAATATAAAGGAGCATTTTAGAGAGGCAAGGTCTCTCAGAAGGAATGATAGACAGAGATTCACCAATCTGCAAAAAACTGACTAAAAATTGTGGAACAATTTCAAAAAAAATTCTACTATCTAAAATTGCAAAGACTTAGAATCTACAGTACATAATATCATCAAAAGTTTCAGAGAAACTGGAGAAATCTCTGTGCGCAAGGGACAAGTCCGAAGGTCAATACTGGATGCTCGTTATCTTCAAGCCCTCAGGCGGCACTGCATTTAAAACAGGAATAATTCTGCACTGGAATACACTGCATGGCCTGCATGTGGGACAACATACCTCTCCCAAAACTTCAGTAATTGGTCTCCTCACTTCCCAGACATTTACAGACTGTTGTTACAAGACGAGGGGATTCTAAACAATGGTAAACATGGCCCTGTCTCAACTTTTTTGAGATGTGTTGCTGCCATCAAATTCAACATCAGCTAATATTTTTCATGAAATGGTAAAATGTCTCATTTTCAACATCTGATATGTTGTTTATGCTCTACTGTGAATAAAAAGTCAGTTTATGAGATTTGCAAATCATTGCATTCTGTTTTTATTTACATTTTACACAACATCCCAACTTTTTTGGAATTGGGGTTGTACAAAGAGGGAATACACAGCAACGCATCAAAGCCCAGACATGAATATCCAGCAGGTCCCTGTCTAGCAAGCTGTTCCATGCATTAAAGGTCCTTTAAAAGAAGCTAAAATCCAGATGTGTTCAAGGCATTTACCTCAAAGCAGTTAGCAGCAATTCCCCAATTCTTGTACAGAAAATAATTCACCATGCCAATCCCTCTGAGGGCTGCGATAACCTCAAACAACCCTTTCGTCTAAGTTTGTAAAACCCGAGATTAAATGCCTTAAATCGTCCTTCCTAACTCAGATAAAGAAAACAAACCTCGGTTGGAAAACAATCGAATGCCTGGCTTTATTATCACTGGGGCTCCGACTCGGAAATGAAATTCTTTGTATCTGATGCCACAAAAAGAAACTGTAGGACTGCATTTCATTTGAGCGCCGCCATAATCGACTGTGGTATTTCTCAGGGCAATTAAGGCCAAAATTCTGCAACATTAATTTAATAAATAAAACTTCTAAAAGCAAACCATGAAGTCCAGCCTACTGTTGATGGAAATGCTACCTACAATCCTCATCTCCTCCACTGCAGGAAGTTAACATGGCTAATTCCACTCTCAGTTACCTTGAGACAATGAGAGCAGCGTTGTAAACAGCTGAATACAATACTCAACTGCTTGAGTGGCTGAATGCACAGTGCCATTTTATCGAGAGGCAATGCTGCAGATGGAGTACAGAAAAGGAGGATTTCTGAATTTCTCATATGAGTACCTGCCACTAAGTAAGAATCTTGCATTAAACACACAGTATATTTCAGATGGGAATTCCTGTACTTAATTTCTTTTATACTTACATTTGAATTAAGTTAATACTGAAGATAAATTTTCTCATAAAGAAAACATGACTTGGCAAATTTCAGTTTTAGAGGCAGCAGAAACTCCTTAATTCTGGTAGGATAGAATGTTCAATGTGGACTCTTACTGACGACAAATAATCTCTGACCCCTGTACTCACCAGAAGTACCACAATCTCTGGACGGACAGGGTCCTGACACAGCACCGAGTTCCACAGCACTCCTCGTTTGACCGACATCTGAAAGAGATCACAGGCAACCTTGCCTCAGTGCATTTAAACGGTAAAACAAGATAGTCGGATTAAGTTATGCAAATTATTTCTTCTTTTTAAATCCACTTGTCATGACCAGTCTAAGAAATTGAACTCAAGTTCACAAGTTTTCAAAAAGTTTTCCACTGTCTTGACTAAATGTGAGTTGAGACAAAACTTATCCTCAAGCTGAGTCAACTTGCATTTAGTCGAGTTAGCGCCAATGAACTTTCCTTCCTAAGAAAGAACCAGCTTGAAATGTGTTTGAGGCAGCTAAGCAATGATGCAGTAAAAAACATCATCATAAAAACCTTTGAATAGATTGGTCTTTACAAATCGACACTTGTAGGGTCTGACTGGAAACCAAGAAGTCGCACTTGTTCTGTTTTTACTTCAGCATTTTCAAAGCAATCTCTTTGTATAAAGATCATTAGTATTATTCCTTAACTGAAAATTGCTCTTTAATAACCAGCAGGTAGCCCCCGAGGAAGTAAGGTCATAACCTATTGAAGTGTTCTTGGCAGGACAAATAACCCAAATACACAGAATTACGGTGACAAAGACAGGAAAGTCAGTGCCTTTCACTCAGAGGTTTATGAATGGTTTGCCGAACTCATTGTCACTGAGCATCTCATCAAATAACTCGTCCTCTCAATCCTTTTAACCTTCGCAATGTGGACTTAAATATCAGCGAATTGAAATTTATGGTCATTCCTTTTTGAGGAGGATGAGAAAGAACCTGCTTTTGTTCATCCAAACACCAGCAGTATGAAAAGCTGTTGAATTAATGGCTTCTTTTTTTTAACCCAGTCATGAGCAAACAATCTGTTCTGATTTTTTTTCTCTTATTTTGCCTAACCTTTCTTTACATTAGCGGACATTCCATTTAGTTCATCAAACAGTCTGAAGGCATAACTAGAAGCACTCCCAGAGTACAAACCTCCACAGTCAAAATCCAGCTGAGTGAACAAGGCACATAAGAAATTTAAGGATATGTTCCGTCCCTGATGCGAGACCAATCAACCCTAAAATTTGAGTGATATCGCTAGGAGTGAAGTTCAGTTATCGCATCATAGGATATCAAGATGGCTGCCATGGCGGCAATACTGTTTAACTGATTGCGGTCAAAATTAATAGGGTCCATCCATGATGTAATACCAAGATATCCGAGATATCCGTTCATTACTTTTTGAGTTATCTTGTATACAGACAGACAGACAGACAGATAAACCAACGCCGGCAAAAACATAACCTCCTTGGCGGAGGTAATTTAGAGCAAAATTGTCCCTCTGTTAAATCTTCAATTGTGCTTTAGCAAGTTAATAAAGAGCTATGCTACCATAAGATTTGATTGAGCTGTCATACAAGTTCAAATTCAAACAAAATATCCAAACGGACGTTAGACAAATTTTCATATTCAATCAGTTAAGATCTGTGAGGACTGTATCACGACACACAGTTCACCACATCCAGCCCCATATTCCGCTTTACAGCAGCAGACCAGTCGTAGTGCCCACTCTAACCCCAATACACTGCACTGTTAAACATTATATTTATAGCCCAATTAAGTTATGTGACCTTATTTCTTCACTTTAACTCCACTTTTAATGACAAGTTTTGGACCCTGAACTCAAGTTTATACAGTATGTTGTCAAAACTTAAACTCTTGTAGTTTTAATGTTGCGGCAGATAGGTGTATATTTATGCAGGCTGGTCAATTTGTGGAGTAGCTGGCTTTGCTGAAAATTTTACTGCCCCAAAAAGGCAAATGCAAGTGCACGTTTATCCCAATGCTGCCTCTGCTATTCCAGTTGAAGACCCTAGTTCTAAAAGTACTTAAGTCAGGAAATGTCTATTTTGAGAAAAAAAAAAAGGGTCTGAATATATAATAGATTCATAAAATCAGCTAATTGAAGACCCCATTGCAAAAAGCACTGAAGTCACATGAAGTTCATTTTGAGAAAATTGAGAAGATGAAATTTGGTAACCATAAAAGGTGCTTTTTCATCCTTACATCACCGTGTGTGAAAATGTGACTGAAGTGCTTTGAGCACAAGGCTCTTCAATTTAAGATGGCAGTAATTAGACCCCTGTCAGGTAATCGCAAATTACTTTTGGTTTCATGTAGAACACAAGCCTCATTCCTTAAGCTTACAGAATGACTTTTTTCCAATGGGGCTTCACAGGTCAGCTGAACACATTTGAAACACTGTCAGTATGGCCCATCTACAAATCAGCACATACCCACTTGAGCGTACAGCTGCAGTGGCGCAACTTTCTCAGACCATAGACATAAAATGAGGCTGTGGTGAATCGCATTGCTGCAGGAATGACTTATAAAATGAGGCTGTGGTAAATTGCATTGCTGCAGGAATGACATATAAAATGAGGCTGCGGTAAATCGCATTGCTGCAGGAATGAGATATAAAATGAGGCTGTGGTGAATCGCATTGCTGCAGGAATGACATATAAAATGAGGCTGTGGTGAATCGAACTGCTGCAGGAATGACATATAAAATGAAGCTGTGGTAAATCGCATTGCTGCAGGAATTACATAAAAAATGAGGCTGTGGTGAATCAAATTGCTTCAGGAATTACATATAAAATGAGGCTATGGTGAATCGAATTGCTGCAGGAATGACATATAAAATGAGGCTGTGGTGAATAGAATTGCTGCAGGAATGACTTATAAAATGAGGCTGTGGTGAATCGAATTGCTGCAGGAATGACATATAAAATGAAGCTGTGGTGAATCGCATTGCTGCAGGAATTACATATAAAATGAGGCTGTAGTGAATCGAATTGCTGCAGGAATTACATATAAAATGAAGCTGTGGTGAATCGAATTGCTGCAGGAATGACATATAAAATGAGGCTGTGGTGAATAGAATTGCTGCAGGAATGACTTATAAAATGAGGCTGTGGTGAATCGCATTGCTGCAGGAATGACATAAAATGAGGCTGTGGTGAATCGCATTGCTGCAGGAATGACTTATAAAATGAGTCTGTGGTAAATTGCATTGCTGCAGGAATGACTTATAAAATGAGGCTGCGGTAAATCGCATTGCTGCAGGAATGAGATATAAAATGAGGCTGTGGTGAATCGCATTGCTGCAGGAATTACATATAAAATGAGGCTGTGGTGAATCGAACTGCTGCAGGAATGACATATAAAATGAAGCTGTGGTGAATCACATTGCTGCAGGAATTACATAAAAAATGAGGCTGCGGTGAATCAAATTGCTGCAGGAATTACATATAAAATGAGGCTGTGGTGAATCGAATTGCTGCAGGAATGACATATAAAATGAGGCTGTGGTGAATAGAATTGCTGCAGGAATGACTTATAAAATGAGGCTGTGGTGAATCGAATTGCTGCAGGAATGACATATAAAATGAAGCTGTGGTGAATCGCATTGCTGCAGGAATTACATAAAAAATGAGGCTGCGGTGAATCAAATTGCTGCAGGAATTACATATAAAATGAGGCTGTGGTGAATCGAATTGCTGCAGGAATGACATATAAAATGAGGCTGTGGTGAATAGAATTGCTGCAGGAATGACTTATAAAATGAGGCTGTGGTGAATCGAATTGCTGCAGGAATGACATATAAAATGAAGCTGTGGTGAATCGCATTGCTGCAGGAATTACATATAAAATGAGGCTGTAGTGAATCGAATTGCTGCAGGAATTACATATAAAATGAGGCTGTGTGGTGAATCAATTGCTGCAGGAATGACATATAAAATGAGGCTGTGGTGAATAGAATTGCTGCAGGAATGACTTATAAAATGAGGCTGTGGTGAATCGCATTGCTGCAGGAATGACATAAAATGAGGCTGTGGTGAATCGCATTGCTGCAGGAATGACTTATAAAATGAGTCTGTGGTAAATTGCATTGCTGCAGGAATGACTTATAAAATGAGGCTGCGGTAAATCGCATTGCTGCAGGAATGAGATATAAAATGAGGCTGTGGTGAATCGCATTGCTGCAGGAATTACATATAAAATGAGGCTGTGGTGAATCGAACTGCTGCAGGAATGACATATAAAATGAAGCAGGAATTACATAAAAAAATGTGGTGAATCACATTGCTGCAGGAATTACATGACATAAAAAATGAGGCTGTGGTGAATCAAATTGCTGCAAATTGCTGCAGGAATTACATATAAAATGAGGCTGTGGTGAATCGAATTGCTGCAGGAATGACATATAAAATGAGGCTGCAGGAATGAATATAAAAATGTGGCGAATGCTGCAGGAATTAAAAACAGGAATGACATATAAAATTATAAAATGAGGCTGTGGTGAATCGAATTGCTGCAGGAATGACATATAAAATGAGGAATCGAATTGCTGCAGGAATGACATATAAAAATGAATGTGGCGAATAGAATTGCTGCAGGAATGACTTATAAAATGAGGCTGTGGTGAATCGGATTGCTGCATGAATGACATAAAATGAGGCTGTGGTGAATCGCATTGCTGCAGGAATGACTTATAAAATGAGTCTGTGGTAAATTGCATTGCTGCAGGAATGACATATAAAATGAGGCTGCGGTAAATCGCATTGCTGCAGGAATGAGATATAAAATGAGGCTGTGGTGAATCGCATTGCTGCAGGAATTAGATATAAAATGAGGCTGTGGTGAATCGAACTGCTGCAGGAATGACATATAAAATGAAGCTGTGGTGAATCGCATTGCTGCAGGAATTACATAAAAAATGAGGCTGTGGTGAATCAAATTGCTGCAGGAATTACATATAAAATGAGGCTGTGGTGAATCGAATTGCTGCAGGAATGACATATAAAATGAGGCTGTGGTGAATAGAATTGCTGCAGGAATGACTTATAAAATGAGGCTGTGGTGAATCGAATTGCTGCAGGAATGACATATAAAATGAAGCTGTGGTGAATCGCATTGCTGCAGGAATTACATATAAAATGAGGCTGTAGTGAATCGAATTGCTGCAGGAATTACATATAAAATGAGGCTGTGGTGAATCGAATTGCTGCAGGAATGACATATAAAATGAGGCTGTGGTGAATAGAATTGCTGCAGGAATGACTTACAAAATGAGGCTGTGGTGAATCGCATTGCTGCAGGAATGACATAAAATGAGGCTGTGGTGAATCGCATTGCTGCAGGAATGACATATAAAATGAGGCTGTGGTGAATCGCATTGCTGCAGGAATGACTTATAAAATGAGGCTGTGGTGAATCGAATTGCTGCAGGAATGACTTATAAAATGAGGCTGTGGTGAATTGAATTGCTGCAGGAATGACATAAAATGAGGCTGTGGTGAATCGCAATACTTCATGAACGACATAAATTGAGGCTGTGGTGAATCGCATTACTGCATGAATGACATATAAAATGAGGCTGTGGTGAATCGCATTACTTCATGAAAGACATAAATTGAGGCTGTGGTGAATCGCATTACTGCATGAATGACATATAAAATGAGGCTGTGGTGAATCGAATTACGTCATGAATGACATAAATTGAGGCTGTGGTGATTCGCATTACTGCATGAATGACATAAAATGAGGCTTTGGTGAATAGCATTACTGCACGAATGGCATATAAAATAAGGCTGTGGTGAATCCCATTACTGCATGAATGACATATAAATTGAGGCTGTGGTGAATCACACTATTGCATGAATTATATAAAGGTGAATCGCATTAATGCATGAATGACATAAATTGAGCCTGTGGTGAATTGCATTACTGCATGAATGACATATAAAATGAGGCTGTGGTGAATCGCACTGCTGCACGAATGACATATAAATTGAGGCTGTGGTGAATCCCATTACTGCATGAATGAAATATAAATTGAGAATGAATCCCATTATAAAATTGATTACTGGCTGTGGTGAATCCCATTTATGCATGAATGACATATAAATTGAGGCTGTGGTGAATCCCATTACTGCATGAATGACATAGGCTGTGGTAAATTGAATGACATATAAATTGAGGCTATGGTGAAATCCATTACTGCATGAATGACAAATATGAGGCTGTGGTGAATGAATGCATGAATGACATATAAATTGAGGCTGTGGTAAATCACACTAATAAAGGTGAATGCATTAATGACATGAATGACATAAATTGAGGCTGTGGTGAATTGCATTACTGCATGAATGACATATAAAATGAGGCTGTGGTGAATCCCATTACTGCACGAATGACATATAAATTGAGGCTGTGGTGAATCCCATTACTGCATGAATGGCATATAAATTGAGGCTGTGGTGAATCCCATTACTGCATGAATGACATATAAATTGAGGCTATGGTGAATCCCATTACTGCATGAATGACATATAAATTGAGGCTGTGGTGAATCCCATTACTGCATGAATGACAAATAAATTGAGGCTGTGGTGAATCGCATTACATGAATGCATGAATGAATCCCATTACATGACATATAAATTGAGGCTGTGGTGAATCGCACTGCTGCAGGAATGACATATAAAATTATGTTGTGTTGAATCGCATTACTGCACAAATGGCATATAAAATGAGCCTGTGGTGAATCGCATGACTGCATGAATGACATATAAATTGAGGCTATGGTGAATCCCATTACTGCATGAATGATATCTAAATTGAGGCTGTGGTGAATCCCATTACTGCATGAATGACATACAAATTGAGGCTGTGGTGAATCCCATTACTGCATGAATGACAAATAAATTGAGGCTGTGGTGAATCCCATTACTGCATGAATGACATATAAATTGAGGCTGTGGTGAATCACACTATTGCATGAATGACATATAAATTGAGGCTGTGGTGAATCACACTATTGCATGAATTATATAAAGGTGAATCGCATTAATACATGAATGACATAAATTGAGGGTGTGGTGAATTGTATTACTGCATGAATGACATATAAAATGAGGCTGTGGTGAATCCCATTACTGCACGAATGACATATAAATTGAGGCTATGGTGAATCCCATTACTGCATGAATGACAAATAAATTGAGGCTGTGGTGAATCCCATTACTGCATGAATGACATATAAATTGAGGCTGTGGTGAATCACACTATTGCATGCTTTATATAAAGGTGAATTGCATTAATGCATGAATGACATAAATTGAGGCTGTGGTGAATTGCATTACTGCATGAATGACATATAAAATGAGGCTGTGGTGAATCGCACTGCTGTACGAATGACATATAAATTGAGGCTGTGGTGAATCCCATTACTGCATGAATGACATATAAATTGAGGCTATGGTGAATCCCATTACTGCATGAATGACAAATAAATTGAGGATGTGGTGAATCCCATTACTGCACGAATGACATATAAATTGAGGCTATGGTGAATCCCATTACTGCATGAATGACAAATAAATTGAGGCTGTGGTGAATCGCATTACTGCATGAATGACATATAAATTGAGGCTGTGGTGAATCGCACTGCTGCAGGAATGACATATAAAATTATGTTGTGTTGAATCGCATTACTGCACAAATGGCATATAAAATGAGGCTATGGCGAATCGCATGACTGCATGAATGACATATAAATTGAGGCTGTGGTGAATCCCATTACTGCATGAATGATATTTAAATTGAGGCTGTGGTGAATCGCATTACTGTATGAATGACATATAAAATGAGGCTATGGTGAATCGCATTACTGCATGAATGACATAAAAGGAGGCTGTGGTGAATTGCATTACTGCATGAATGACATATAAAATGAGGCTGTGGTGAATCGCACTGCTGCACGAATGACACATAAATTGAGGCTGTGGTGATTCGCATTACTGCATGAATGACATAAATTGAGGCTGTGGTGAATCACACTATTGCATGAATTATATAAAGGGGAATCGCATTAATGCATGAATGACATAAATTGAGCCTGTGGTGAATTGCATTACTGCATGAATGAAATATAAAATGAGGCTGTGGTGAATCGCACTGCTGCACGAATGACATATAAATTGAGGCTGTGGTGAATCCCATGACTGCATGAATGACATATAAATTGAGGCTGTGGTGAATCCCATTACTGCATGAATGACATATAAATTGAGGCTGTGGTGAATCCCATTACTGTATGAATGACATATAAAATGAGGCTGTGGTGAATCACACTATTGCATGAATTATATAAAGGTGAATCGCATTAATGAATGAATGACATAAATTGAGGCTGTGGTGAATTGCATTACTGCATGAATGACATATAAAATGAGGCTGTGGTGAATCCCATTACTGCACGAATGACATATAAATTGAGGCTATGGTGAATCCCATTACTGCATGAATGACAAATAAATTGAGGCTTTGGTGAATCCCATTACTGCATGAATGACATATAAATTGAGGCTGTGGTAAATCACACTATTGCATGAATTATATAAATGAATTATATAATGACATAAATTGAGGCTGTGGTAATTGCATGAATGACATATAAATTGAGGCTGTGGTGAATTGCATTACTGCATGAATGACATATAAATTGAGGCTGTGGTGAATCGCATTACTGCATGAAAGACATATAAATTGAGGCTGTGGTGGATCCCATTACTGCATGAATGACATATAAATTGAGGCTATGGTGAATCCCATTACTGCATGAATGACATATAAATTGAGGCTGTGGTGAATCCCATTACTGCATGAATGACAAATAAATTGAGGCTGTGGTGAATTGCATTACTGCATGAATGACATATAAATTGAGGCTGTGGTGAATCGCACTGCTGCAGGAATGACATATAAAATTATGTTGTGTTGAATCGCATTACTGCACAAATGGCATATAAAATGACGCTGTGGTGAATCGCATTACTGCAGGAATGACATATAAATTGAGGCTGCGGTGAATCCCATTACTGCATGAATGACATTTAAATTGAGGCTGTGGTGAATCGCATTACTGTATGAGTGACACATAAAATGAGGCTATGGTGAATCGCATTACTGCATGAATGACATATAAATTCAGGCTGTGGTGAATTGCATTGCTGCATTAATGACATATAAAATGAGGCTGTGGTGAATCGCACTGCTGCACGAATGACATATAAATTGAGGCTGTGGTGAATCCCATTACTGCATGAATGACATACAAATTGAGGCTGTTGTGAATCCCATTACTGCATGAATGACAAATAAATTGAGGCTGTGGTGAATCCCATTACTGCATGAATGACATATAAATTGAGGCTGTGGTGAATCACACTATTGCATGAATTATATAAAGGTGAATCACATTAATGCATGAATGACATAAATTGAGGCTGTGGTGAATCCCATTACTGCATGAATGACATATAAAATGAGGCTGTGGTGAATCCCATTACTGCACGAATGACATATAAATTGAGGCTATGGTGAATCCCATTACTGCATGAATGACATATAAATTGAGGCTGTGCTGAATCCCATTACTGCATGAATGACAAATAAATTGAGGCTGTGGTGAATCGCATTACTGCATGAATGACATATAAATTGAGGCTGTGGTGAATCGCACTGCTGCAGGAATGACATATAAAATTATGTTGTGTTGAATCGCATTACTGCACAAATGGCATATAAAATGAGGCTGTGGTGAATCGCATTACTGCATGAATGACATATAAATTGAGGCTGTGGTGAATCCCATTACTGCATGAATGACATTTAAATGGAGGCTGTGGTGAATCGCATTACTGTATGAATGACATATAAAATGAGGCTATGGTGAATCGCATTACTGCATGAATGGCATATAAATTCAGGCTGTGGTCAGTCACACTATTGTATGAATGAAATATAAAATGAGGCTGTGGTGAATCGCATTTCTGCATGAATTACATATAAAATGAGGCTTTGGTGAATTGCATTGCTGCATGAATGACATAAAATGAGGCTATATTGAATTACACTATTGCATGAATGACATAAAATGAGGCTGTGGTGAATCCCATTGGTGCATGAATGACATAAATTGAGGCTGTGGTGAATCGCATTATTGCACGAATGACATAAAATGAGGCTTTGGTGAATCGCATTGCAGCCTGAATGACATATTAAATGAGGTTATGGTGAATCACATTACTGCACAAATGACATATAAATTGAGGCTGTGGTGAATCGCATTACTACATGAATGACATATAAAACAAGTGTTGCCACTAAACGTGGCCATGTCCCCCGCCAGGTGACGGAAATCGACTGGGGTCAGCGTATCACACAAATACATATTGAAGCCAAAGATGAATAAAATCAGTCAAAGCGTTCTTCAGATATTGCGTTCACAAGAAACGGGACGTGACGGACTGACGACCGGAAGGATGGATTGATGGAGCTGAATACTATGTGCCCCGGCCCTAATACACCTTGACACCAAAGATGAATGGAATTGGTCGAACCATTCTTGAGATATCATGTTGACAAGGTATTTGTAAGTGGTGAAATGGTTGTAATGACCTTGAGAATAATGCCAAGGTCACGTAAATCGAGTGGGCTGTGAGCACCCCCCTAATACACCTTGAGACCAAAGATGAATGGAATCGGTCGAACCGTTCTTGAGATATCATGTTGACAATGTATTTGTAAGTGGTCAAATAGTCGTAATGACCTTGAGAATAATGCCAAGGTCACGGAAAGCGACTGGAGTCGCATATCACACCAATTCACCTTGAAACCAAAGATGAATGGAATCGGTCAAACCGTTCTTGAGATATTGCGTTCACAACAAACGGGACGTGACAGACGGATGGCCGGACGGATGGAGCTGAATACTATGTCCCCTGCCCCTAAAACACCTTGACAACAAAGATGAATGGAATCGGTCAAACCATTCTTGAGATATCATGCTGACAAGGTATTTGTAAGTGGTCAAATGGTCGTAATGACCTTGAGAATAATGCCAAGGTCATGTAAGTGGAGTGGGCAGTGAGCACCCCTCTAATACACCTTGACACCAAAGATGAATGGAATCGGTCGAACCGTTCTTGAGATATCATGTTGACAATGTATTTGTAAGTGGTCAAATAGTCGTAATGACCTTGAGAATAATGCCAAGGTCACGGAAAGCGACTGGAGTCGCATATCACACCAATTCACCTTGAAACCAAAGATGAATGGGATCGGTCAAACCGTTCTTGAGATATTGCGTTCACAACAAACGGAACGTGACGGACGAATGGAGCTGAATACTATGTCGCTCGCTACCGCGGCGGCGGGGGACAATGAGGCTGTGATGAATCGCATTACTGCACAAATTACATATAAAATGAGGCTGTGGTAAATTGCATTGCTGCATGAATGACATAATATGAGGCTGTGGTGAATCACATTACTGCAAGAATGACATTTAAAATGACACTGTGGCAGTGGCGTAGCTAGTGGGGGGGCACAGACATGTTACTTTATGACAACAACTAGTCCTGGCTAGTTCTTAATCATTTTCCTTTATTGACGCGTTTTCCAATTATTGTAATTTGCAACTGAAGACACGGTTTCTCTCCATATGCAGCTAACAGTGATTAAATCATGGGCTAAATTCAGTACAGTGGCAGAACAAGAACAGAGAATTGGGTTGCACAAAACATCCGTTTAAAACAATTATTAGTCCTGACCTGTTCTCAGTCATTTACATAATTAACAGAAGGTTCACTCCGAGAGCACTCCACACTTCTCGGGTGCTACTTGTTCTCCCCGATTAGGTAAGATGACAAACATTCATCTGGACACGTATTTGTTGTATTTAAATCAACGTTATTCAAAATGGCATACTTGTCGACTGTCACGCAAATAGCTGGAGCCGCACCCTAAAAAGGGTATTCAATAGGTATAGCCTATTGAATTGCCGAGTGCCACTTTTTTTTTTTTTTTAAATCAACCCACACAATACCGAGAGTGAAAGTCCACGTTTCATTTGAATGCGGACTAGTTCAATCAACGCAAAGCACTGGCCTATCAATAAGTAAATTATTTTTCTGTACTGAATTTAGCCCATGATTTCATCGCTGTTAGATCGCATATGGAGAGAAACCGTGTCTTCAGTTGCAAATTACAATAATTGGAAAACGCGTCAATAAAGGAAAATGATTGAGAACTAGCCAGGACTAGTTGTTGTCATAAAGTAACATGGAAAGTGTCACAGTGTCAAGTGTCTTCAGTTGCCCCCGCGTCAATAAAGGAAAATGATTGAGAACTTGCCAGGACTAATTGTTGTCATAAAGGAAAGTGTCACAAAGTGTCTTTGCCCCCCCACTAGCTACGCCATTGGTGAATCGCATTGCTGCATGAATGACAATACACTTTTTAAGTATTGATTCTGTTTCATTTCATTCCTTTACAGGTATAGCTTTTTAATTGCCCAGCTCTCAAGCTGAAAAGAAATCAATTCAGCCCAAAATTTTGTTCAGACAATAAAATTTTGGATAGCCAGGCTATTGCACAAAAATGATCAACCTTGGCACTGTGGTGAAGCTTATGGGACCTTGATTTAGGAATGAGAAAACTTTGGCAATACCTAAAACTTAGATGAAAGAGAGTTCACTTAAACAGTGCTCTAAATTGTAAGGGGCTTAATATTACTGAAACTGAAAAGGTGTGCTCATTCATTCCCTTTTACACAAGCCTCAAAATGAACCACAGAAAGTCTAGTTTTAATCACAACTTTCCTTTTAACTTCAAACTAAATCAAAATGCTTACAAAAAAAAAAAAGAAAGTTCAGAAATCTCCTACTAAATTAACTTGAAAAATGCAAATTTTTCAAGCAAAACTTGACAGAAAAGGGCCCTAAAAATATTATACAGTATGGCCATTGTGACCCAAAGTGAGATTTTTTTTTTAAAATGAGCCTGGATGGCACCTTGGCTGCAGCCAAGTTAGTCAAAATAAACTAAATTCAATCCAGGATTGTAAAGCAGCACTGCTGAAAGAGCCAACCTTTCAAAGCATTTCTGTTCTGCTAAGGAAACCTCTTCCGCATTAACAAATTCCGAGTCAAACTGTCTCACCTCACTGAGCACATTTTGCCTTATTACGCTTAATAAGGAAGTAAGTAAATAAATAAACAAGATGAGGCTACTCGGCCGATGAGCCTTTACTCGGGCTGATGAGCTTTTCACCTTGTGTTTGTAGCTAAAATTTGTGCATGCGCTGCATTGGTAACCAAGCCCAAGGAAGATCACGACATGGAAAAAAAAAATTAAAAAACATAGCCCATTTTAGACTCCGTGTCTGTTGGCCCAAGTTATAAGTCAATAAATAAATAAGTAAATACCTTAATGAATAATTGTAGAAACACACTATTTAACATAAACTAGAATGTGTTTTTACTCGTAAAAACGGACGTCTCCCCCCGGCCCCTCTTCCCTGCCTGAACCCACCCGACCGATGGACAGACGGACAGACAGGCAAATACCAAAAGGCACCACAGCAGGACCTGAGTAGTAAGTATGCAAAGTTTCGTTAAGATCATGCAAACGGTTTTGGAGTTACGCTCCGGAAACGAAGTGGGAATGCCAACGCCGACGCAAACGTGAATATGCACGCAAACGTGAACGGGAACCGAGCCTAAAACAATATGTCCCCCCCCGGAGGGGTGAGGGGTACATAATGACACTAGAATACTTGTTGAGACTGTAGTGTCAGTTTTCAAATGACAGATTTTGCAGTGGGGCTAACACAGTTATGGAGCCACACTTTGCCGCATGAGTGATGCCGACAGTGTCAGGGCTGCCTGTGGCCTCAGTAAATGTTGATTGCGAGACCCAGGACTCATTGGGTCGGTCAAAAGTCCGTACTTCATCATGCTCTGACAACCCTGGTTTGTTGATGCAAAAGCTGCATCTTCCACCAACTCCACCTTAAGCAAGCCTCACTACTCTCTTTTCAGTGAAAGGGACCGACGGTACCAGTTTAATAATAAAAGAAAAATCAGCTTTCAACTTAAAAATTCAGAGTCCTGGCTGCATAACAACATTTATTTATGTGGACTAGAGAATTCAGATTTAGTATCAGTGCAAAACAAGCGCACTCCTCAAATTCTCTAAACTTAAAGTGATGGTACAAAAGTTATAGAAACTAAAAATAACCACAAAGAAATCACTGAGGATGTCCCTGTCATGTCCAGAGAAACCACACATATACGGCGGTATGCCAAATGTTTATGGTAAGGTAATCTGTATCGCTGTAACCTGTGGTGTCAACCTCGTTCGTGGGGGACTTTCAATAAAGCAACCAACTTGTTCAAATACGGTTTGTTGGTTTCATGGTTAAATAAGTCATAATCAGCTGCTTATCGAGGCATCTGAAGCTATTATAGTACCCTCTACATAACCACCATTTGTTTTTACACAAATATGTGCACGTACATAGTATACATCTCAATATATGTTAATAAACTCAATCTGGAACTGCAGACTTGATTTCATTAAGCCTCTATAGCTGTTAATATCATATTTACAGATGAATTATTATTGATTTTATTAACCTTAAAAGTTTCAGGTATTCCAAACACAGTTATTATTAATGGGAAAACTTGCAGTTTTTCTCATAATGCAGGGATATCTATACTCTCCCTAATAGCAGCGGGAGCTCTTCAGCAGCTGAGGCTGCAGATATTCGGAAATGACAAATTAGGCTGGAAATGGGACAGGCTGATATCTGGCTGGCACCCAGGCCATTCCCTTTTTTCATTTCTGACAAGTTAGCAAAATCTGATTCTGAAAGGCAAATTAAGCCTGAAGGGTGATTTATGAGCTAATGTAACACCGTAGCTCCCCTCGATGTCACATAACCGTTAGGGAAATTAAAAGCTTTTACTCCGCCCAGTGGTGCAAGTGCTGAGTCTGCATCGAGGTGAAAAACGGCTTCCCAATGCCTCCAAGAGCACTGATACTGCTTTTACTTCTCGACAATCTACTCCATTTACCATTCAAACAAAGCACTAATAGTGCTTTTACACCACAGTCTACTCTATTTTCCATTAAAAAAAGGGCACCGATACTGCTTTTACTATTACAGTACAGTCTAATTCCATTTTACATTCAGACAAACAGCACTGATACTGCTTTTACTTGTCGACAATCTACTCCATTTTCCATTAAAACTAAGAGCACTGACACGGCGTTTACAGCTACAATCTACACCATTTTACTTTAAAATAACACTGATACTGCTTTTACTGCTCTACAAACTATTCCATTCTCTAATCAAAGACGCAGCAATAACTGAAGCTCTCTTCTATTTTCATTGATGCACCATCATCATCATCATCATCATTATTATTATTATTATTATTGATAATTTATTAACTAGACTGTCTGCCCACAAACACATGGGTGTAGCCCCCGAAAGCCAGCTGAAAAAAGGAAAAAAATATTGAGTTTCGCTCTCTTTGTCATTATTATACCACATCAAACCCATGCAAAAATAAACACTCAAACCGGCTGAGTCTTGTTTGAAATAGCTCTCTATCTGATAAATGAACTTACAGGAACGCAAAATTATAAACAAAGAATTAGAGTTCATGAACATGTTTGGACTCCGAAAGAAAATCAACAGCTCAGAAATACGAAACAATAAACAATCAAAATGACGTAACAGCTGAAATATTCTTGAGTACAAGGATTGCAGATTGCAACAATATGACTCAATACTCGAAGATCCTCAAAATTCTTCACATCTCTGAAAAACAAAAGCTGAAAGATTTCAAGATTGGAGCCGAGATTCCACATGAGCATGTCATGATAGTGCCACTTTACATCAGTCAAATCAAGTGACAACGAGAAGACAAAGTCATCTATATTCCCCACCACTTAATAGCTAATTTGTTTCCATGGTAGCCAGAAAAAAAAAAAGTCAATTTCCCTTGCATCAAAAGGCACAATTGCTTCCTCTAGAGAACATGCATACCAAGTTTCAAGACAGTATCTTGGATACTTTCTGAGTTCTGCTCCAGAAACAAAGCTTAGCCCATTCCAGTTGCATGAGAGACCAACTCCTAGTTTGTTTCCATGATAATTTGTCAAATTTCCAAGTATCAAAAGGCACAATGACATCACCTGGAGAACTTGCATGCCAAGTTTCAAGACAATATTGTTGATACTTTCTGAGTAGTGCTCTGGAAATATAGCCTACCCCTTCCACCTCACGAGACACTCAGTCCCAATTTGTTTCCATGGTAACTGGCAAAAATAAAATTTGTCAAACTCTTTAGTATCAAAAAGAACAACTACATCCTCCAGAGAACACACATGCCAAGTTTCATGGCAATAACTTTCATACTTTAAGAGTTCTGCTCCAAAAACAGTGTACTTTTGATCGGGACGGGCACACGGATGGACACAGCCACGTACTGAGCCCTTTTAAATATCCCCCTCCAACTTTATTTTAGTGGGGGATAATGAGCCAAACAATTCTCACTTTCATTCCATTATTAATATTCATTCCATTATTTATTACATCCATCCAATTATTAACGCAGAAATGAAAATGCAGTTGGATGTGTCAAATTACGAAGCTATAATCCGAAGACGCAAATTTTATGACGTGCAGTAATGGTCACTTAACCCTTAAAGTGCATAATTTTTACTCACCCTATCCCTCCAAATGTTAATCATTCATTAAGTTGACAAATGACGTTTAGAGGGACTCACAGGTACCTGTGAACCCTTCTGGGGGTCATTGCCAACTAACTTGCCACCTAAAAACTGACGAAATTGTTGACCTTTTAAAGGCTGAAATCAGAAATTTTGCTCAGTATATTTTGTGCCTTGCGTGACTATAGCAGTGATTAGAACTTTAAGAGTTTAAGGAGTCTATCTATGCATGAAACCTTGCTCAACTTACCCAAACGTACAGTATACTTACATAAAGAAGATGGGGTAGCCCCCCTCAAAATTCCAGCAGTACTTCTTGGCATCAATGCACTGCGAGAAAAAGAGAGACAGAGAGAGAGAGGGAGTGAGAGGTACAGAGGGAGAGTGACTAATAAGCAGAGAAAGAGGTTTTCTACACAGGAAAACCCACAGTAAAGCTGGAAAAGGGTCACAGACAGTCCTCTACAGCGAATTCGGCTGCACCTGTCTTAGGTTGTCTGGTCAGTCCTCAAAGGTCCCTATCCAAATCAGAGTGACCCCCACGGCTAAGAACATCACAGCCAGTGAAACATTTACAACATCGTTTCAGGGGTGTCAAGGTCTTTACTGCATTTCCAACAGATAAGCTTTCAGAGATTTTGCACCAACAAAAATGTATAGGGTTGGAAACGCAAAATTTAGTTTGAACTGGAACCAAAAAATAGTAGGTTTTTCTTAAAAACCGAGATGACGCTAGTATGTGTGGTTAATGCAGACTATAAAGACAATGATAGAGAAGAAGGCAACAATGTGGCTTCCAATGATCGCTCGCTCACTCACTCACTTAGTCATGTATGGGCATCGATAGATGTAGGGCCAGACTGTGCCAGTCCAGCCAAAAATCTAGAAAAGTTTTTGTTCTGATACCGTTATCTTAGGGCCGTACAGTGTTCATTCCTTGGAGATAGATCAGATTTCTGAGTCTGAACAGCTCTGAAAACATCACAAAGATTTATTATTTCTTTCTTTTAATCTATTTCAGGGACATCCAGTGGTGTGATCTATAATATTAATTCCTGGATTTGAAATGTTCATTGAATTTTCTGCATTGGTCATAGTAATAATTGTTGTTGAAGTGTATCCGAGTGGATTCGCTGTCAGCTCCCCCTGATGACATGATAGAAACTGTGCTAAATCAGTTTGAAAGAGCAATAGTCATAGGGGAAAGTACACTTAACGGGCCGACCAGTGGCTCAACTTCAGTCGGTCAGTCAGTCACTCACTAATTCACTCATTCACTCACTCGGGTATGGGCATCCACAGATGTAGGGCCGGACTGTGCGAGTCTGGCCAAAAATCCAGAAAAGTTTTCATCAGGGATAGGTTTTGTAATGATATTGTTATCTCAGGGCCGTACAATGACCATTCCTAAGAAATAAACCTCACATAGAGTCACAGAAATGCACTGCTATGCCACAAGGTCACTCCTAACTTTAAACCAGCTCTCAAATAAGACCCAGTGACATGAAAGTTGATTCAGCCCACCAGCAGTCATTAAATAATAAACATATTTCAATATTGATTCATTTTTTTGATCTTCAGTCTGTGCTCAGAGCCAAAGTTCCATTGCAAACATGCCATTGTTAGGCAAGGCAAACTTGTCAGATGACTAAAACGGATGGAATACTGTATAACAAATATAAATTCATTTTTAAACAAGCAATTTGTAAATCAACAAAATCCGCGGGCTATAATTTGATAAAGGTGTCTCTGTCTTGTTCTTTAGAATGCAAGTGTAGTGTGTATGGGTCAATGACGTGACATGCAGATTTTTGTGTCCGCGCGCACTACTTTGGTTTAAAATAATTTTAAATGATTCATAATAATCATCATTTTATTCTATAAAACCTTTTTACTTTGAAAATATTTCCAGTTGATCATATTTATGTTTTGCCATCTCAAACCCTCAAAATATCAGGTGGTGCAACTGTCCGAGCAAGTTGACACTATGTGAAATGTATTAAATATGTCATTTAAAATATGAATTAATATAATATTAATATGGGGGCATAATTTTATATTGAAACCCTTTCAAATAAACAAAGTTTAATAGTTTAATTGTTCTTAAATTGTTTGGAAAACCAAAATACCCGCCTCCTACAATAAAGAATCCATAAGTTACTTTTAATACCCAGCTCAACTACAAAATAGTAATGTTTTAGGCAGAGTAGACACTCTAAGGTATACTTACAAAAAAATCACTTGGAAAAAAAAGTGGGAAGTGTGTTTTTTTTTCAAGAAACCTTTGGTTGCGCCACCTGACATTTTTTGGCTGGTGAAATTGCAAATACAGTCTAAAACTGTACTAAAACCCTGTCAATGTTGTGCAACCATTAAGACTTGTTTAAATACACTCTTCCAACCTCAAATAAATGTATTCTGTACATTTTTAAAGATTTATTAAAAAAAAAAAAAAAACATTTTTAAAGGCTTATTTGTCATTGACCCGTTTACAGAAGTGCCCCTGTCAGCCCCCACGTGAGGAAACACGAGTGTTTACTTAGCTGATATGGGGGTCATAAGGGACTTTTGTTACCTCCGCCAAACTAAGTTGGCAGGAGGCTATGTGATCGGTGCCGTTTGTTTGTTTGTTTGCCTGTTTGTTTGTGAACAAGATAACTCAAAAAGTAATGAACGGATATGTCTGAAATTTTGTGGGTGGGTCGCTATTACGTCAGGGATGGACCCTATTGATTTTGACCACGATCAGTCAAACAATATGGCCGCCACGACAGCCATCTTGAAATCCTATGACGCGATAATTCAAAAAGTCAGGAACGGATATGTCTGAAATTTTGTGGGTGGGTCGCTATTACGTCAGAGATGGACCCTATTGATTTTGACCGCGATCAGTCAAACAAAATGGCCGCCACAGCAGCCATCTTGAAATCCTATGACGCGATAATTCAAAAAGTCATGAACGGATATGTCTAAAATTTTGTGGGTGGGTCACTATTACATCAGGGATGGACCCTATTGATTTTGACCGCGCTCAGTCAAACAAAATGCTAACTTTGCTGACAAATGCTAACAAACAAACAGAACTTTGCTCCCACTCGCCAAGATTTCGACTGTGCTGCCTTGGCGGAGGTTTGCACTCTAGGAGTGCCTCTAGTTTAGTCATGATGTTATGGTGCCCTGTTATTATGCTACTCCTGCAAGTTTCCGTCAAACACCTCAGGATGGTCAGCATTGTCTAAGCTGTTATGCAGTCTTGTGTAATCATGTGGGAGGGTCATCTTTGTTTGTATGACTTGTGTCAGGCAAGGTACAACTGATGTGTGCGCATGCAGCACATGTGATTATTGATGTTTCTGTTTCCCGCTCATTGGGCCTCCATATTGATGACTTGGTTTTCCTTTGATCTTTGGGTATATAGGTGGAAGAGTGGAATGATTCTGGGGAACTCTTTAACGTGGGCTCCTGCGCGACAATCGCATATAGTCATTTAATATCTCATTCCATTCCGTTGCTTCATTCGCAATTTATACATTTGTGAATAACTTCTATTAATCTTAACCGAGCATTCCTCTCTGGCTGATATCCGGTACACAGCTATGGATTTTCAGTTCTGACGCACACACAGGTCTTTGGGTATCTGCACCCCGTAGTCACTGGCCTGCACCTAGTGTCATCGCAAATACATTTAATTGTTATTACTGCCGGCTGTATCAGCAAGAGGCACGTCCGCATCAACACAGCTAGATTGCCATTCTTGCAGAGCCACACTTCGGTTGCGTGCAGCCTTCTGTGTGTCACCGTTAGTGCAGAGGAAGGTTAAGCATAAATTAATTTGGAGTCAGATCATTATAACAAGCTTTAAATTACTCTCGCTCTGGCAACATGGTTAACAGCACGCATTCCTTCACCTCTCAGATATTTCCGACTTGTGGTGTATCTGAGTGGGAATTCTACATTTGGTGACGCCAAAGTGATAAGTTTTCACTCACAGCCGGTGAGGTTTATCACTCTTGTGGCGCTTTTCTACTACGTGGTACCGGCTCTACTTAACTCTACTCCACCCATCTTGGTACCGGGTACTTTTCTGGGGTGTCGTTTTTCATTATCAGTGTAGCTGGTCGTCATAGCGGAGCAGCACGAAACTTCCGCGACATCATCCTCAACACCACACACAATTTAGCTCCAGTTATATCAAGTTCACATTTATCCTGTTAATTTTGTTAAAGATTTATGTGTTCAAATAAGGGGACGCGCAATACGGTCACCACGTTATGGCACTAAAGTCCGGAGAGTGTTGAATTGTATTTTCTATTTGACATTGTCGTTTCCGATTCAGTTGCACATTAAATTGTGTACCACCTAACAACACAAAGCAATGATATCCATAATAGGTATGGAAAGCAAATGTACATTTCATCCTGAATTTGACGGCAAACAAACGGATTGTAAAAGCATGGGATAATTGAGTGATCATAGCAGAGCAGAGTTCCATGTTGCAAATGCGCAAATCGCAGGAGATGGCAGAGAATCAGAATTCATCGCTTTATGATGTGTCATCTCATCTGTGATAAATTTAAGAGAAAAATGATTCATCAACAATGAATCAATGATTCAAATGATTCATTCACCTGTAAAGTTATTTTTCTGTGCGATTTTCTTAAAATAGGGGTAGCATCACATAACTTTCTCAAGAGGAATTAGGGGAACAGAACTGAACACAACACCGTCACTTAATTTCGCCTCGAACGGGGTCAAAGACAAAGAGAAATGCATTTCATGAATGTAGCAGCTTTGGTGAGCAAGTGAAACCGTGTTTGAAAGGTAAGGCTAATCTTGAGACTCGTCAATCTGACTCGAATGAGATGTCCCGAGGTCGACTACGGAATCATTTTTCCCAGTGACGATTCTCTCTGACCAATCAGTGGGCTGTGGTGTTGTCACGTCACATTTTAGTACCTACTAGTACCCGGTCGGCTTTTTTTTAGAACCCCAGGAGAGCAGGTACCAGAAAAGGTGGTACCAGGTACCAAGTACTAGGTACTTTTCCCTAATGGAAAAGCAAAAAAGGTGAGCAAAGTAGAGTAGAGCCGGTACCGTGTAGTGGATAAGCACCATTGAACTCACCATTTGTGGCAATTCTACACAAGTTATTCTCTGTCATAGAGCACCCTGTCTTCTATCGGCTCAGTTCCTTCATCATGTGATCATAATGCAGGTGCGGCACCTAATTTGTCATCCAATCAAACAGGTTTGAGCCTTATTGGATATGGGCAGTAATTCTCATGTCAGCTTCACAGACATTAATGGTGCAACCCAGGCTCACTGAGACCAGGCAACGGTCACTGCCTTTTAAGGCGCGCACTTACCATAGCACGCCTAAAAAAATTGAGGTGAGGAAAAAAAGCGAGCACCTCACAAAGACAAAGCTCAAAAAAACGCGTGCCTCGTGGAAACTAGACTGGTTCCGTCCCCATCGTAACACTCCACTGGTGGACATTCTGTATGATACAGAACGGTAGCGCCAACAGTGCTTTGTAGCGGCAAAGATGAGAACTAGTCTTCTTGGAGACTGGAAAACTAATAGCGAGAGATACCCGTTCTGTGATTGGGCAACCCGCACTTAGTGACCCTTGCTGAACTAATCGCCTTTCTTTCATTTTTGCCTTTGGAGCAGCTGTAGATGGCGAACATAGCCGCGGGACATGCCATTACGGAAGAAACTTTTGCAAAATGAGGCATTCCGAGAGGGATTATGTCCCTAGAGTGAAGAATGTAAACGGCAAACCCATGGTGACGGAAGTAAGTGAACATGTGACGTCGGGTTAAGAGACTTTAGCGACAAAATGTAGGTAAATCATGGCTTTCGAGAATGCTTGTCTACAGCAGATATGTGTATAAATTAACAATTCTCGTTCCGAGAAATTCATTTGCTGTGGACACGCGTAGTGTTACTTGGCTGAGCCGTCAGTGGGTACTATGGACGAGACTTAGACATTGACGTTTGTTTTGGTTTCCAACTTTAGTTAGTCCACGTGCAGAGTTTGTGAATGTAGCCAACTAGCAACTACCATTTCTGATAGTGATTCAGTGATTCTTTTGAGCCATGTCAGGTTAAGCAGCTGTTGAGGTAAGCCCCTGTAATGCAACCGACAATTTCATAATGCTGACTATTTTGTTCTCATTTTATTCCTCCTTTAATTTTAGGTAAAAACGTTTGAATTAAAAAAAAATCTCAAGTTCTTTTGGTAAATCGGCACTTTGTTTCTTTATTCTCAGGATAGACTTCTATTTGGCCCATGCAACTGCATTAAGAGGTTTAAGCTTAAATTGGAGAATTAATTCAGCATGCTTCTCAAAATCTCTTGTTTTGTGTAAGAGGTAAACCAAGTTTAAACTTGTTATGCATCAGCATGGGCCCTGTAACTCAGAATTAATCTATCAAGGAGTAACATGCCCATCACAGCAAAGAAGTACCTTGTGAAAAATGCAGTGGACATCCAATCTTTGCATTCTTCCAGTTGCCCCAGTTTTGGAACGAACCGCGAGGGCCGCAAAAAAAGCTTGCCTTGAATTCCTAGGCGAGGTTTCAGCCACTCGCCTGGAAATTTTAAAAGACAGTGACTGAGGCAGGATGACCGGCTGTGTCACAGCTGTGGCGCATAGCACTACCCACCGGACTATAGCTGAATAAATGTAACCTTGATGAATAAGATTTCTAAAGCAGGATATTTATCACTGTTACTCTTGTTTAAAAGGGAATTCATCTCAGACTGTCTTGCTACTGTCAGTTTCTCAACTTAGAACGACAAAAGCAGAGGAAATTAGTTTCTGCGAACTCACATCCAGGGACTCCTAAGTTCAATATTATATCCTTGGTGTTTGACAGTTGGGCATTTCTTGCAAAGGCTACAGTGTCCATGCACACTTGTAACATGACTGTGAGTGCATAGGAAGATTAAAAGGGGCGGCATGACTTCTTCACTGGTACTCAAGCTGATCTCCCCACCCTGGTTAATGATTGCATTCACCACCCCATTAACAAATGCAATCTGACATACCCCTATACCAAGTAGATGACCCCCACCTACCACCACATTCTACACGTCAAGTGCAAGCTTACTGTGTTCTGAGGAGCAAACAAGTGAAGCCGTAAGATTGGGACACAAAAAAACCCTACGAATGGACAAGGACAACAGATGGAGGAAGAGTTCTTGAGGTCACAGATAATAGGAAGCAGTATTAAACACACTGAACCGTCTGAAAAATATAGGAAGAAATCACGAATCAGTCTGGAACTCAAGGCAATGCAGCGTTTTTTTGCCAACAGACAAACGAGAGGACAAATTCCTTACCCACATCAGTCGCTGTCGTGACCAAAGTTGGCCCAAAGAAACAAGAAGTGTACGGGGGTCATATCAAAACTGTTAAAGGACCAGTGTGTAAAATGGGGGGGGGACATCCGGCGTTCAGATTCTAGACTGCAGCGCTCACTCACTCACTCACGCTCACCCCTCCCATCGGCAAAAAAGACGGTGGCCTCCGAGGACCAAAACACTTTTGCGGAAATTGGCGTCTTCCACCACTGGGATTTATACACGCGAAACACGTTCTCTAGCTGGTTGGATTGTCCGGTCGGGCTGCCGTACCAACATGGCGGTGCAATATGGCGACGTCTCTAAAGCAAGGCCCTTGCTATATGTATATATAAACGCATAATTATGAGGCTACGAAAACCAAACGAATTTTATTCTATAGCGATTATACACTTATATAAACATATTAATGGGTAGTATATTCAGATTTTGCCAATAAACCTTGCCAAATATTACATACTGGTCCTTTAAGCTGCCTCCAAAATTCACATTTATTCTTACAAAAAACAAAATGGGATATACAGTACAGGGGCTGCACCAGGAGAATTTTTTTTTTAGCCACCGCGGCTGACTGGGCTCAAATGTCTTTAGCCACATTAAAAAATTTTAGCCGCATGCATTGCAAAACTTTGGATTAAAAACGCAAACATACCAGTCAAAAGTTTGGACACACCCACATTTTTCTTACAATACATGTTAAATAAAAAATAAGCAGTCTTTATTTTGCAAAAAAAAAAAAAATCTCATTCTTAAATCCATCGAACTAACCACCATTTGTTGTCATACACTGCCCGTCCAAAAAAAAGTAACCGTTTGGAAATAAATGAAAATATTCTATGATTGGATCATTATTGCGGTTATTAATATGTTTCAGCAGGCAATAATCATTTTAACCCTGACTGGATGAAGCGCGTTGCTACTCTTTTCTTAAAAAAATCACGTCGGAAGATGCATTCCTTGATGGTGGAAAATATTTTACAGTCTTTCAGAAGGGGCAAGTTATTGGCCTGTATTTAGCAAATAAAACAATGAATGAGAAAAACAAGTATGAGGAATCATTTTCACAGACAAATTTGCCACCACAAAGTCCTGACCTTAACCACATTGAAAGTTATTGGGATGTGCTCAAGAGAGACCACCGAGTGGTTCAACTATTTTGTCGAAAAGACAAGATCTCGAGCCAAAAATTATGGTATTTCTGATCGAAAATAAATGTTCTGGCATTGCATTTGGCTGTCAAAACAATGACAAGATGAATTTGCACTGTAATCAAAGCAACAGGGGTTCCAACTAAATATTTGAGTGTGCGACTTTTTTTTTTTTTTTTTGGACGGGCAGTGTATTTGCAGAACATTCTCACATTTTCTTTCTTTAACAAGGGCAGTCATATGACTATAGTGAATTTGCAGCTGCACGACTGTCTAACTTCTAAAAGACGTGCTGCACTTGAGGTGTGCTTTTCATCAACCTTTTTGCCCAGTAAGTCTCAAAACCGCTTGACTTTAATTTCGGCTGTTGGAAAATAAAAGGAGCTTATTTGTCAGTTTACTTTGTAAAATATGGCTTCTTTGAGAATTTCAAAATTTTGAACGCTATTTAAACAAGTAAATAATTCTCTTTTCACTTCTGTTTACCTTTTACAAGATTCCATTTGCGAGTATATAGAGAAGATAAGCTGTTCAAATTTCTCTGAAAACAGTGCTGTGACATTAGCAAAGTGTGTCCAAACTTTTGACTGGTACTGTAAGTTAAGGAGGGACAATTTTGGTTTAGGAGAATAAACTATCAAAGGTTTGGCACTGACACTGTTTAACTTACACTGCTGCATTGCAATTTGATTGCACTTCTGAATTTCTGCTTTTTGATATTCTCCTGCACCATCCAATGCACTGTCCACATCTGTTCAGTGACTGCATCCTTCACATTGTCGGGCGTTTTTTTTTTTTTTTTTTGTTGTGGCCTGTTCAAAAAAAAAAAAACTGGGGGGGGGTTCTTGCTTCGGCCACAATGCTGAAAATGAGAATGAAGCTAACAAAATACGACCGTTTACCATTTGCAAGATTTTTAACTCGGGCGGGACATTTGCTGATATGCATGTTCTTGTCAGGACGGTTTCCTTGTCCATTACTTAGTTTTTCAACCAGAAATAAAGAAGGGCCATGTAAAAATGAAAGAATAGCTTAAAAAGGCAGGGTGAATACTTCTGTCGGGGAAAGAGGAGGTCTTCATTGAAAATTAATTTGTGGTTATTTAGTCCGGCTCCATCATCCAACGACGTATGGCACCTATCAGCAGCTATTTTATAAACAATGGTAGGCAGAAATTCGTCCATAAACCAGTCACAAAATTTTATCGGTTACTATAATGACCGAATTACCCAAATAAGTGCACGCCATTCTGAACGTAATGCACTGTCAAACTCCGGCCAACTGACAAAGCCTACTTCAGTAGCTCTGACAGGCTCATGGATTACTGTCATGACATTAAATGAGCACCTTTCATTACAGAGAAAGTAACTTACTTGTGGTCGTTAACACGCTTGTACTTCGAAATATCGTCCCTTTTCGGAATGCTCGTCTTCCCCGAGGCGAATGTACTTTTCTTGCCAGATTCTTTACACCAAATGCAGTAGCGCTTCCATGGCCCGTCGGCATTCTCGGAATTGCTCCAGCCATGGAAAATCCTGGAACCATTTGGGCTGAACAGCCCTGCTTTTGTTTCTGTCGTGTGGCTGCTCTGAAACTTTAGCCTTCTTTGATTGGGGATGATTCCCCCCAAAGAAATCATGAAGTGATTGCTGTGCCCTATCTTGATTTAGCTGAGCAGCCATTTTAGCATCGCAATGTAGGACTAATATACTGCTGCTCTTGGCCTCAGTTCACTATTGCCGCGTTTCCATCAAGCGGAACGGTTTGGTTGATGCACGGGTCATGTCACATTTCAAAGGCGTTTCCATTACAAAAGTTGTGGATGGTACCTTTGGAACCATTCCTAACGTTATCATTTTTTCATCACCCCTCCGGTTGGGGTACCAAGGGTTACCATCTGATACTAATGAGGCGGAGCTAAACACGCCTTCTGTATTGGTCAGGAATCACTGCCGTCTGTTGATGGGCTAACAGAATCGTCACTCTAGCGCAATTTTCATAAGGAAACGGCAGGAAAACACCCGTCTCGCCTACCGTTTTGAGAAAAACATTTTTGGAAATGTCCGTTTGCAACAACGCGCCATGGAGCAATGAGGAGGTGCAGATGTATAATTCATGCATTTAAATTTAGTCAATTTAAAATGCGTATAGCCATTATTATGCAAACTAATTTGGCTGGAGTCACACCGCTAGCATTTAGCTCACTAGCTGGTATTAAAATGCGCAAAATAAAAAGGTTGCCAGCTAAAGCCGCTTTCACACCGGACGCGAAACAAATTTTTTGCACGACAGATTACATTCAAAGTCAATGCGTTTTGCGTGTATTCGCGTGTTTGCATTGCATTTTACCATCTGGTAAAACAAAAAACCCTGCCTACATTTACGAGTACTGTCTGCAGTGGAAACGCAAACCAGATCTAGGGGTTTGGTACCAAAAGTACGGTTCCAAGGGTACTATACCGAAAAGTACCCCAATGGAAATCTTGCTAATGTTCCCCTGAAGAGTATAATTTTGGTTTCTCGTTCTCTGTGACTGGCTAAGCGCGCTGCTCATAGTAAATTTTAATGATACATTAGCGGTCCACGGTGCAGTGCGTGGATCTCAGGGTCATTATCTGTGTATGATATTTTACTTTGTAAAATATGGCTTCTTTGAGAATTTCAAAATTTTGAACGCTATTTAAACAAGTAAATTATTCTCTTTTCACTTCTGTTTACCTTTTACAAGATTCCATTTGCGAGTATATAGAGAAGATAAGCTGTTCAAATTTCTCTGAAAACAGTGCTGTGACATTAGCAAAGTGTGTCCAAACTTTTGACTGGTACTGTAAGTTAATAAGGGACAATTTTGGTTTAGGAGAATAAACTATCAAAGGTTTGGCACTGACACTGTTTAACTTACACTGCTGCATTGCAATTTGATTGCACTTCTGAATTTCTGCTTTTTGATATTCTCCTGCACCATCCAATGCACTGTCCACATCTGTTCAGTGACTGCATCCTTCACATTGTCGGGCGTTTTTTTTTTTTTTTTTTTTTTTGGCCTTTTAAAAAAAAAAAAAAAAACTTGGGGGGGTTCTTGCTTCGCCACAATGCTGAAAAATGAGAATGAAGCTAACAAAATACGACCGTTTACCATTTGCAAGATTTTTAACTCGGGGGACATTTGCTGATATGCATGTTCTTGTCAGGACGGTTTCCTTGTCCATTACTTAGTTTTTCAACCAGAAATAAAGAAGGGCCATGTAAAAATGAAAGAACAGCTTAAAAAGGCAGGGTGAATACTTCTGTCGGGGAAAGAGGAGGTCTTCATTGAAAATTAATTTGTGGTTATTTAGTCCGGCTCCATCATCCAACGACGTATGGCACCTATCAGCAGCTATTTTATAAACAATGGTAGGCAGAAATTCGTCCATAAACCAGTCACAAAATTTTATCGGTTACTATAATGACCGAATTACCCAAATAAGTGCACGCCATTCTGAACGTAATGCACTGTCAAACTCCGGCCAACTGACAAAGCCTACTTCAGTAGCTCTGACAGGCTCATGGATTACTGTCATGACATTAAATGAGCACCTTTCATTACAGAGAAAGTAACTTACTTGTGGTCGTTAACACGCTTTGTACTTGAAATATCGTCCCTTTTCGAATGCTCGTCTTCCCCGAGGCGAATGTACTTTTCTTGCCAGATTCTTTACACCAAATGCAGTAGCGCTTCCATGGCCCGTCGGCATTCTCGGAATTGCTCCAGCCATGGAAAATCCTGGAACCATTTGGGCTGAACAGCCCTGCTTTTGTTTCTGTCGTGTGGCTGCTCTGAAACTTTAGCCTTCTTTGATTGGGGATGATTCCCCCCAAAGAAATCATGAAGTGATTGCTGTGCCCTATCTTGATTTAGCTGAGCAGCCATTTTAGCATCGCAATGTAGGACTAATATACTGCTGCTCTTGGCCTCAGTTCACTATTGCCGCGTTTCCATCAAGCGGAACGGTTTGGTTCGGTACGGGTCATGTCACATTTCAAGGCGTTTCCATTACAAAAGTTGTGGATGGTACCTTTGGAACCATTCCTAACCGTTATCATTTTTCATCACCCCTCCGGTTGGGGTACCAAGGGTTACCATCTGATACTAATGAGGCGGAGCTAAAACACGCCTTCTGTATTGGTCAGGAATCACTGCCGTCTGTTGATGGGCTAACAGAATCGTCACTCTAGCGCGATTTTCATAAGGAAACGGCAGGAAAACACCCGTCTCGCCTACCGTTTTGAGAAAAACATTTTTGGAAATGTCCGTTTGCAACAACGCGCCATGGAGCAATGAGGAGGTGCAGATGTATAATTCATGCATTTAAATTTAGTCAATTTAAAATGCGTATAGCCATTATTATGCAAACTAATTTGGCTGGAGTCACACCGCTAGCATTTAGCTCACTAGCTGGTATTAAAATGCGCAAAATAAAAAGGTTGCCAGCTAAAGCCGCTTTCACACTGGACGCGAAACAAATTTTTTGCACGACAGATTACATTCAAAGTCAATGCGTTTTGCGTGTATTCGCGTGTTTGCATTGCATTTTACCATCTGGTAAAACAAAAAACCCTGCCTACATTTACGAGTACTGTCTGCAGTGGAAACGCAAACCAGATCTAGGGGTTTGGTACCAAAAGTACGGTTCCAAGGGTACTATACCGAAAGTACCCCAATGGAAATGCGGCTTATGTTCCCGCGAAGAGTATAATTTTGGTTTCTCGTTCTCTGTGATTGGCTAAGCGCGCTGCTCATAGTAAATTTTAATGATACATTAGTGGTCCACGGTGCAGTGCGTGGATCTCAGGGTCATTATCTGTGTATGATAACAGCAAGGATGTTTTACGCGTTTTGTTTCCGACAGAATTTAGAAGATCACCACAACATAGGATTATATTGCCTCTTCTTGAAAATTTCGGCTTTCGCCAGTGTGGCTTATTCACCGCAAAATTTCTTCGCCACAACGTTATCTTGTTCGCATTGGCGAACGTGGCGAGCGGCTAGCGCGGCCCCTGCAGCAACCAAACAAAACAAACGGTTTTCAACACACAAAATAAATGGTATGACATAAAATATAAGACAGGAGCAGCTGACCGGAGTGGGGCTATTACCAGATCTAATTGTTAACAGAGCAAGTCCCTACCAACTTTGCCAACTCCTACATGAAAAGATCTGACCTGACTACCAAACCAAAGCAGGTGAGTCTTCAGCAAAGCTTGCTCACCTATTGTAGTCTGGGCAAAACTTAAAGTGCAACTTAAGAAAATAACTGCCTGAGGTCTCAACAAAAAAAAAAAAAATCAATATCAAAAATTGGAAAAAACCTGCCAGTAAATTTCAAACACAAAAAAAGGAAACCTTGGCAGCGCTGCTGGTGAAGTCTTTCATATGGGAATACAAGAAAGACAGCCTGCAGCCCTCCATTGGCAAATCCAGCCAATTAAGGGCAGGGCACAAGAATCAGGCAGGGCAATTGATTCTTCCCAGATGCCGCCCGTAGTCAATCAACTCCCAGCCGTGCTCACACAGACACAGCCGAACGTGACAGTCGCTAACACTGTATAGAGTCGTCACAATAGAGCAGCGCGCTCAAGTGCCAAGGACAGAGCTGAATACCCCCCCATCTCAGCCAACTACACCCTGAGCACCCATTCCTCCCCCCCTGCCCTGCCTTTGTGCCTAAACACCACAACCAAAGCCAGGCCAGAGTCTTCACCCACCCAGTGCTCATGGGGCAACAATAGCCTGTTTGTCAGAGCAGTGCCACTTTCAGAATGAACAATGCTACGGGCTTACAGGGAGTAGCAGTCCAGAGGCGCTCAGCAACCCAAAACACCACGGTGCGTCTGCCAACCCAGCTTTGAAAGGCCCATTTGAAAACACAAAATGACAGTCCACATTAAGCACGGACCCCCTCGCATCCGCCAAATCACTTCAAGGCAAAAGCAAGAAAATGTGTATAGACATGCTATGCAGTATTTAAAGTGTGAATGGGCTGTCATTTTTGTGCTTTCTCACTGCAGTGCCGATCTAGGTCACTGCCTGTACACTACCTGTTCACAGCTAAGGTAGTGAGGGTCTGAGTCATTGTCTATCTCCAGTGCACATACTCCTTCACCAAGGGACCAAGGCACCAACAGGCAGCCTATTGAGAACGGTGCAGTCTTCAAGCTCGATTAGTTTCCTCATCACATACTGCAGGCCAAATTGTGATCGTAGCGTGAGTGCCAGATTGGATAAACCACAGTCAGAGCTGCCCGCTCTTTTGCTTTTGGAGTAAGGCCACTTTTTCAGGCTTTGTCTCAAGCTTTCACAGTCCCTAATCACATCTCACACCAAACAAATTACAGTGAGCCCCACAACTCATTGGACAGTGACAAATTCTTTTCTAACTTGGGTTGTGTACTCAAGCACTTTGAGTTTGAAAGGAGGCACTGAAAATGATACTGAAAAGCAAATATCAACGTTTATTTGCGGGTATTTTCACTGGCATCGGATAAACTGTTTAGAAATTACAGCACCTTTTACATGGGTTTACGGTGGTTTCGCAACTTCGATTTTCGCTACTGTACTTTCGCTACTGCACACTGTACTTTCGCTATGTTCGCTACTATAGATAAAAGCGAGTTAAGAACACAAATAATTACCCAAGAGTCAGAAGTAAAACTTTATAAAAACCATTCGCTTTACAGCTGAGAATATTTTTTCGGGTTCTGACTCAATACGGACAATCAAACAAAGATCGAATCGGCAACAAACACTCGTGCACCCGAGTCCGTTTGCTTATCCATCTTTTGGCCTTAAGAGTTTATTTAGAAGCTCTACCATAACAAAACCTGCAATGAATATATCATGTTTTGAAATGATCGATTTACATCAAAGAAATACTCAGCGATCTTCAATCTGATCTTTGTTTGATTATATTAGCGAACAGACTTGGACATAGTAGCGAAACTACAGTGCGCAGTAGCGAAAGTACAGTAGCAACAAGAAAAAAGCGAGCAAAGCTCACGTACCCCCGCTCCCCATTTGTCGCTCAATGAATGTCAATAGCAAATAACGCTTCTATGGAAATGTAATATGCAGTCATATTCAAATCAAGTACCAAAAAGGTCCATTTAGTGTACAAACTTGTCTCCATTGATGCCTCCCTGCCGATTTTCGTACTAAGTTGAATTAAGATTCAAGGGCAATAACTCCGTAAAAAATACAGTTTCGTAACTCGGCTTCGAAACTCGTTCGAGAGTATCGTCAGGAGTACCCACAAGCAAAATGTCATTCATCTAGGTGTAGTAATTTCCGAGTAAACTTGTTTCCATTGACGCGTCCCAGCCAATTTTTCGCACTAAGTTTAATGAAAGATTCAAGGGCAATAACTCCGTAAAAAATACAGTTTCGAACTGGGTTTGAACTCGTTCAAGAGTATCGTCAGGAGTACCTACAAACAAAATTTCATTCATCTAGGTGTAATAGTTTCGAGAAAATTTGTCCCCATTGATGCATCGGCGGATTTTTTGCACTAAGTCGAATCAAAGATTCAAGGGCAATAACTCCGTAAAAAATAAAGTTTCGAACTGGGTTTTGAACTCGTTCAAGATATCGTCAGGAATACCTACAAACAAAATTTCATTCATCTAGGTGTAATAGTTTCCGAGAAAATTTGTCCCCATTGATGCATCGGCGGATTTTTGCACTAAGTCGAATCAAAGATTCAAGGGCAATAACTCCGTAAAAAAAAGTTCGAACTGGGTTTCGAACTCGTTCAAGAGTATCGTCAGGAGTACCTACAAACAAAATTTCATTCATCTAGGTGTAGTAGTTTCGAGAAAACTTGTCCCCATTGTCCACTATAGAATAAAGTACAAAATGTGACGTTTCCATGGAAACGTCAGAAAATTGACATCCCAGAAAGCTGAAAATGACTGGATGCGTAGTTTGTGACATGGTTCACGATTGTACAAAGTTTGGTGGAAATATTTCCAACGGTTTTGAGATATGACCCGGACGGAAGGACGGACGGACGGACAGGCGGGCGCTATATACCCCGCTTATCAGAAGCGGGGTACAAAAAACAAAGTTGTGAAACAGCCGGTTACCTTTACACATAGTCCCCCCCCCCATTTTTAGATACATTAAAAATATTGGGCAGTTTAATACGACGCACAATGAAGTTAACATTTTTAAAGGAGCTGCCGGATAGCTCACTCGGTTAAGGCATCACATTGCGAAGCAGAAGTTCGAGCCCCGGTCGTACCATCCGGCAGTGGTCGGCAGCTTTTTCAGAAGTAGCGCGCAATTGGCCAATGCGCTACAGGGGATGCAAATTGGGAAGGGTCTGCCGGGAAGGGTAATATAAGTTGCTTTGTTCGTTCCATAGGCGCCTCCTGTTGGCCAGACGGGCGCTCGTCAGGAAGATTCTAAGCTTGTTCATGTTCAGGTACCCTCCGCCCTCGTTCTGAACTTGCGACGATTCAACCAATGAGTGTATAAGAAGCGGTGGCTGACAGGCGCGTGCTTCGGAGGAGAGCCGCGGGCTGTCTTCACTCTCCTGAGTTGGCAACAGGGGGTCCCATATGCAAAAGCCTTGTACATAGTTCCCCAATTGGACATTCCAGATTCGGGTGGGATTGGAGATGCCAAATTTAAAAAAAAAAAAAGTTAATATTTTTAATTCTTGGTCACATATCCTTTACATGCGATGACTGCGTGAAGTCTGTGATGCATAGACATCACCAGATGCTGGGTATCTTCCCTGGTGATGCTGTGCCAGGCCTGTTCTGCAGCCATCTTCAGTTCCTCCATATTGCATGGACTTTTTGCCATCAGCCCCCTCTTCAAGCATGTGACACCCATTTGTCCAACTGGATTCAGATCTGGTGATAGACTCAGCCAACAGCACCAAAATAAGAAAAAATGTGCAACTGTTCAATGGATTATGGTGCTCACTGTATGTGGCACTGGATATATAAACATTCAATGTACTCAACCAGTCTTTTCAGAACATGTCCTAAATTTCATACAGTAATTTTCTCACAGTGCAAAATCTGATGACCACTACATCCACCAGCATTGCTGTACTGGACCTCTTCCCTCTTGCCTCTCAAGCTCAGAACTCAAAACAATATATTCTGGCAGATTTGCCAGTAGCACAACTGTGCTACAACAGTGGATTTCAACAGGTACACACAGCATGTTATAGCTCAGAGCTAACAGTTCCACCTCATAATTGGGAATGTTCAATGGATTTCAAATCCAAAGGCAATAAGGCTGATAAACAAACTAGAAAAAACAACTTTCTAAAATTACCTCTAGCCTGCAATATTCTCTCAGAATCAGGTTACCGAGCATCTCCTTGAGTACACCCCAACCAGATCCTCAGGTGCTTTTCATTGTGCTACAGCGGGCTCAAATATTACTGGCATCCTTGACTGGCAATGCACAAAAAATACTTTGAAAAATTCAGAAAAATATATTCTAACTCTAAATAACGACATGTGAGAGATACTGTATTATATTAATGTTCCAATGGAATCAACCAAAATCATTTACTGATTCAATTAAATACCAATAACCTCAAAATCAAGGTTTCACAATTAATGGCACCCTTAAAGATTATTGCAAATAACATCAACAAAAATTAAACCAGGTATTACATTCCACATATTTAATAGTAGCACCGGATGAAGCCGGGCGGCTACTATGGATTCATGCTTGTCGTCTCCGCTGCTGCCACCGTGTCCATAGACACTTACTTTTGGATGCTGTACAGGCTGCAATTTTGGACCGATTACTTTCATATTTGGCATGGACGTGTTGTACTTCACTTATGACACCTATCGATTTTGGTTATCATGGCGACAGTATTGGCCGAATAATGTGCAAATGAGTGCTGAAACATAGATACTTCCTTGTGGATGCAGTACAGGCTGTAATTTTTGAACAATTACTTTCATATTTGGTATGGACATGTGTTATACCTCACTTATGACACATTGATTTTGGTTGCCATGGCGACTGTATCGGCCAAATAATGCAAAAACTGCTGAAACATAGAGATTTCCTTGCGGACGCAGTGGAGAAGTGGGCTTTCGGGGGCTACACCCATGCGGTCGTGGGCGACCGGACTGTATAGTTTTTATCTAAGTGTTAAGGAACTACATTGAGCCATTACCTCATTTCCTACTTCACTCGGGTGTAAAAATGAGGTAACAAACATGCAATATCCCGTGAAGAAAACAAAACAACGGTCAGTTCAAAAGAGGCACATGGTCATAGCCCTTCATAAATCTGGTATGGGCGACAAGAAGATTCGCAAATGATTTAATATGCCACTGAGCACTGTCAGTAGGGCAGCACGATACATCAATTTTAAATTGAAATCGGATTATTTCATTTTGACGATGTTAAAAAGGGGGAAATCGTTGAATCGATTTTCATCTCATATCTCCGGGCTGCTTGTGTAACCATATCGATTTTCTTTCGCCTCGGTACGGTCGGGATGGGTGAATGAAGACACTCAGGCAGTGGAATGCACTTTACCCCGTTTTATTCTCTGGACTGGACAAAATGTACAAACAGAAAAGTTTGACGTGCGGAGCGATCTGTGCATGCATCGTCAGCCTCTCGGTTTTGCAAAGCAAAATGCGATCTCACGTAGTATTACAGTTCAAATTATTTTGCATGAATACTAATCAGACCGGTAATATACTGTACAAAGGGACAAGTGATCGTATTGATTTAAACTTATAGTCGCAAGAATAATATCAGGGAAGAGCATTTCTCATTTTCATGCACCAGCCGTAACAAAAGTAAAATAACATTTCCAAATAAACAAATTTCCAGCGCGTAATTTCTGCAAGCATGGTATTAGCCGGATATCTAGGTTATATCCACATGGCAAGTATTATCCATTCATTTCTGCGCCACATACCTCGACAAAATCTACAAACAGAAAAGTTTGATGTGCAGAGCGATCTGTGCATGCATCGTCGTCTTCTGTGATATGAAATAAAAATATTTTAAACCGTCGGCATTCATAACGCGAAACAGCAAATATTCGCGCATAGAACCCATCTCAAGATGGCTTGCTCTCTGTCATCATATCCTGTGGAAGGCGGCAGTAGTGGCGGCAGGTAAGTTTTTTTTGACTGTCCGTCAAAATCACTAACGCACGAATCATGTGACTTGTGTGAGTGTAAACGTAGCATTAACTTGATAGAAATTAATTGCTATGTTAGCAAGCACCTCCGCTCCGTATCTGCCCCGGCTCTGTGCCGACTCCAGCTGATCCGGCTCAGGGCCGGGGCAGATCCGGAGCGGAGGTGCTTGCAATCTGGGAGTGACTTCTTAGAAATAGGAAGCGAGTTGAGAGAGGTTAAATAAACGTGCTAGTTATTTCTGACTGACGTTAGCAATGAAATAAATTCGTGTGGCGGACTGTGAAAATGAGGAGCCGATGGAGATTGATCCGAAGACGACGGCACGGTTTTGTTATCCACTCTGACAGCGCAGTTCCTCGTAGCGCGAGGCCTGCGCTACCGCAGCCCCGTTTCCCTGTGCTTGCGCTGTGTCCACCTGGTTGAAGGTATTACACGCCTCTGAGAATGACTGAGGAAATCTGGTGTCCGTCGTAAATTACCCAATAGGATAATGAACTATTTTATTTAGCTAGCGAATAAATAATCCGGCGATTTTTCTTACAGTCGCAACTGCAATGGTAGGATTTTAATAAGCTGTTCTCTTCCACTCCTGAGCTGACATCGGAGGGATATTAGCACTGCTGTCACCTCGCCTGAAAGCGCATTTTATCTCCAAACCCGATCCAATTTAGGTTTCCTAATCTACTAAGGGTTAATTTGTTCATCGAGAATCAATCCGTATCCATTTCCCCTCAGTTTGTTTTATATTTCATTGCTATATTTATCTTGCATTTTCTTATCCACATTTATGTTGACATGAAACGTAAATGTCTTCCGAAGCTTCCGAATTCCTGCATCTCACAAAAAGGAATATATTTATTTCTGCGTCCGATCAGCTTTATACGCCTAAGAAAACGTTTCTAATGAATAAAGTACTTGTGAAAATGTTTTCCCTCATCTGAAAATGGTGCTAGAGGGTAAATAGCAGCAGAAAACACACCATTCATTCCGTCAAACAATAACGCGCAAGCAGTCGCATCTCAAGTGAAAAAGTCACTTAAAAAAAACTGGGTAAATAACTATATTTTCTTTACCAAATTAAATTTGTTCAGTAGTTCAGATTTTATAAAACAGTCAGAAAATAAATGATTAAAGAAGTTTATATTTTGACATTTATGTGACAATGTATTACACCTTAGCTGATTTTGACTCAATTATTCAATTGGCATGCAAATAACAATTAGTGTTTGTGTTTTTACCTCAGGAATAAATTTTTTCAAGCTCTGTTTCACAAAATGTGAAAGTTTTGCACTTTGTTCATTAATCTTTGTTATAGATTATAGAAAAGCCTTTTATTTTTAAAGTGAAGTTTGGTTAAAGACAGTTATGATTGTCACTTTATCCCCAAGGGGGGTTCTTAAATTTTCACTTCATCGCCAAATAATTGAACCTCCTCTTTGTTTGCAGGGAACCTGTTTATTTTCATTGGTGAAAGTGAAGTTCTCACTATTAATCCCAAGGGATTGATCAAGGTCGAATTTGCACTTCATTCCCAATAGGGAAATCTGTTTACTTTTTTCTAAAATGAAAACAAAATCTTTGAAATAATGTATTCTGTTGTCTTTTTCAGTTTTCAAAAAATCGAAATGGAAATTGAAAATTGAGATTCCAGAGAAAAAAATCGGGATTTTATTTTTGGCCAAAATCGTGCAGCCCTAACTGTCAGGGCAATTATTAAAAAAATTCCAAAGATCTGGGAGTGCTGAAAACCTCAAGGGTAGAGGACACAACGCCACTTCGCCCCCTGGATACTGAGGAGTATGGTGAGAGAAGCAACAAAATCTCCTAGAATCACTGTCAAGGATTTACAGGCCTTGGTGGCATCTTGGAGTCACTAGGTTTCAAAATGCACCATTAGGCACCTCTTCCACAACCACAGGCTCTTTGGAAGGGTTGCCAGAATAAAGCCTTTTCTGACCAGAAGACACAGAGACAAGCATTTGGAGTTAGCCAGACTTTATTTAATGTATGACTGGAACAAAGTTTTTTGGTCAGATGACACCAAAATTGCACTGTTTGGTCAGATACAGCATTGGCATGTTTGGTGTCAAAACACTGATGCATACAAGGAGAAGCACCTCATACCCTCAGTGAAATATGATGGTGGGTCAGTCATGTTTTGGAGTGGTTTTAATTCAAGATTAAGATTAATGGCATAATGAACTCCACCAAGTATTGGGATATTTTGGCTGACAATCTGGTTGTCTCCGCCAGAGGGCTGGGAATTCGCCGTAAGTGGACTTCCAAAAAGACAATGACCCAAAGCATTCCTCAAGATCCACACAGAAATGGTTCCATGACAACAAAATCAATGTACTGCAATGGCCATCTCACTTGCTAGATCTAAATCCAATGGAAAACCTGTGAGCTGAGCTGAAGAGGGCAGTCAATAAACGAAAACCCAAGAATATGAACAATCTTGAAAGGATCTGCTTGGAGGAATGGTCCAAATTCCCCCCAAATGTGTCCTTATCCTTGTCTAAAATTACAGCAAAAGACTCCATGCTATTATCCTTGCCAGAGGTGGTTGCACAAACTACTTAATGCAGGGTGCCAATAATTATGAAAGTGCTCAGTGTTCAGTGTACAAAAACAGTGTACAAAACAGACAACATTCTCTAGGAGGTAGGCCTATCAGTGCCAAAGTGAGCAATCAAGGGAAGACTTTACCAGAATAAGTTCTGGAACAACATCCTACAGAAAAATGAGGCAAAGATCAACTTATACCTGAAAGATCGGAAAAGAAGGATATGGTGAAGGGAAAGAACTAATTATAATCTGAGCCATACCACCTCATCCGTGAAGAGCAGTCTTGTATGAGCAATCATAGCTGTCAATTGAGCTAGTTGCCTTGAATTTACAGGTGATGAAGCTGTTGACAGAACCTGGAGGATGAATTCTTAATTACATTTGGCTATATTATGTGCTTAGGTTCCGGTAAATGCATTAGAACGAATTGGAAAATGCTTTACAGTGCGGATGCATGGTGACTTGGGGGCATACTGCAAAACAACCCAAGATTTTGTGAGGTAAAGAAGTGGAATGCTCTACCATAGACGACTCAGTCATATGACCTATATCGAACTGAGTGCATGCATACGGATACAAAACACCAAAACAACGAAGCAGGAACAGGGGACAGCAGCAATGAAGGCCGAGCAGAGCATCACCAGGGAAGAAACCCGGTAACAGATGATGTCTGTGGGTTCCAGACTTCCAGTATTAAAGATGACAATTTTTTTATTGATTATGTCAGTTTGTCCAATAACTTTTGAGCTCCTAAAACTGAGGAGGCTGTGCACAAAATGGATGCAATCCATACATGGTTCAGACAATATTTTTAAAGAAACTCTTAAATTGAAGCTGAAAGTCAGCATTTCAAGCACATCTTGATTGCTTTGTTTCAAATCCAATTGTGGTGGAGTGCAAAATTAAAACAATGAAAACTGCATCTCTCCTAAAATACTTATGAACCTAATTGAAAGTATTTAGTTGTAGGAAGCAGAAGTGGGCTTTGGCGATTTACCGTAGGCCTGATCATAAGGGAGCATGGGTAGGGATCTGGTGCCAGGTTCGCCGGGTTGAACGGCAAAGATACTGAGATGCTGAAAATGCCTCCAAAACATTTTTGTAATCCTTTCGGGTTTTTTTTTTTTGCTTTGCTCATTGCTTCTATTATTGTGTCGATGGAGCAAGACGTGTAGAATTATTTAATTCAGCTAGGCTACATGAAAAAGTTAACTCTGTCCACGTGCTGAGATAGGCAGCTCCGAGTTCAGAGACATGAAATGGACCGTCCTTCGCCACCTTCGAACTAAAAGCGGTAAGGCAATTATAAAAATTCTAAGCGTGGAAATATATTAAAAGATATTAAAAGGAGGAAATATAAATAAAGTAAAATAAACAAAAATACTAAAAAAAAAAAAAAAAAAAAAAAAAAAAAAAAAAACAATCCAGGCCACGCAAAGCTCAATTATACAGGTCTAAGTCTGCCGCCGAAAGTGTGTTATTCTGGGGGGAAAAAAACGAACCAAAAGAAAAGAAACTACGCCCACCGTTCATTTTCGCACAACGTCTCGTATGACTGCATGTTATAATGATTGCATAGAGCTGTATAAATGCAAAAACTGTAATTACAATACATGTGAAATAAAACTCACCTCCACTATCCAAAGAGCAAAGATGATACCGCACGCGCTGTTCTTCATTTCCCGTTTGCGTGGGCAACTGCGTTCAAATAGAAAGAAGTGCAGATTCTATATTGCTACATGCATTTCATATCTAAAAGAACAAAAGAAAATAAATCGTGGCTATAACATCGTCCTCCAGCGCCAATCCGTCTACGCTGTTCCAAAATACCAGCGCATTTTTAAGTAAACGTATCCTGCAGCTGACAGTTTAGGATAGCTGTTTATTATGTCAAATACCACGAAAATGTTATTGTAACCTACACCGGGCTACCCGAGTCAGGCAAAATGTTTTGTGCTACACACTACAACGGTCACTGAAAGAGCAGATTTTTTTCAGACAGAAAAAAACGTGACAACTCCTAAGTCCCAAATACAAAGGAAGAAAGATGTATTATTTACAAATACACGCCCCTCGGTCGTGGCCGAGAATGATCTCCACAGATGAAAAACAACGCTGAGATCATCGGCAGGGAAGAACAACGGGGCAGCGTGATGGACGTGAATCTAGCAAAGCAAGTCATTAGGCATCGATTCGGTACTGCGAATATAGAAATGGCGTTTGTTCATGTGTCTTTTTGTCTGTTTTAACCTTCCGACCTATGCATAACATTTGAAAGAAAAATAAACTCAACCGGGTTGGCTATATGATCAAAAAGACATGCAATGACAGGACTTGCATGCGGTAAAATACGGGATACCTATTTGTTAAAATAATGAGATCATCATCAACAACAACTTCATCTCCAATGTGATTTGAGCCAGCCGTTGAATGATGACAGCTCGTCGGCCGAGGATTAACTAGGTCTATCTGCCATTTTTGTTTACGAGGAAATTGCGATAAAAGATTTGGTATTAAAAATATCCCCCTCGGATTTTCCCGAATTAAAAGATTTTTTTGCCCTGAACAATTAGAATACGACGAGACTAAACTGGACTAATTTACATACCCCTATTCGTTTGGCAACATTGAATTCTGGGTATCCAATTTTGCAGATAGACCATTGTAACTTTAGAATTCATAAAATTCCAGTGTTACTTTGGTCTATCTGCAGATTACAGGTTTTAAAAAATATGGAAATGAATTAACAGTCTCTTAAAACCGCATTTTAAAGAAACCCCAATGTTTATTAACTAATAACACTTATGAAACAACTTTTAAACTCTGTCACAGTAAAAAAGGAATACAAGGTTAGGACTTTTTAGGCCTTTTTCAACATGACCTAGTAATGAGAGAGAAACATTCATGTGTGAATGATCTCACATCAAGGAAATATGAACATTATAACTGTGAACAACTTAAAGTATAAAAACAATGTAATTTTTTGACTCTGCCAATTTCTCTGATTGATCAAAGCCTTTGGGTCATTATTCTTCACTTTGATCTGCATAGAAAAGGTAACCTTGAACTCAATTTACATGATTGACTTGACAAAACATAATTTTTCAGCAAATCATTTAAGTTTCAGCAAATAACACTCTGTTCAATCTGACTTCTCAAAGCGCTCGCCTAAATGAGGAAATGCAGCAATTTCTCTCAACTCTGCTTCAGTAAATTTCTTCTTGGCAGCCATTTTGTCTCTGAGGCCTGCGGTCACGTGATGCGATCCCTCTAATATTATTGGTTATTTGCAGATAGACCTACTTAAAACTTGGTGAAGCGCCAAATTTGAAAATAGACCCTTCTAATATTGAACTTTCACATAAACTGAGTGCATATCTATGCTGGGCCATAACCTAAAATAGACCTTGTTAACTTAAAAATCATCATGACAGAATATCTCAAATATTCACAAAAATGCAGATAGACTGATAATTCTCAGCCGACGGGCTGACTGTGGACTACTGAGGTTGCTCCGTTTTTCCCCTACAAATCCACATGAACTATACACAGATTGCATTTTATCGTTTAAATGTTCCAATTGTTTGAACCTGTATAGAATTTGTTGGCATAATCCATGTTTATTTTATTCTAAGTAAAATAGGCTGTATAATCCTATCCTAGATGGACATATAGTCATGACCCTGGTGTGCCTGTGACTGGTTCCTCCCCCTGTCTGGCAACCTACACCAGTTTTGAGGTTTAGACTCCTTGAATTGATTTGTAGTCTTGTTTCCTCCCTTAATGCCAGGTGTTATGATTTGTATGCCCTGTCCCTTTTGAGCGATGGTCTGGCCTGTTAAAGATTACTTTCTGTTCTGTATGGTTGCTGGATTGTAACGTTTTATGTCCTGTTGTAAATTTGTATCTACTAGTTGTGGGCTAAGCTTTTCTTCTGTGTGTTTCGGTAGTTTAATGATTGAGAAAGAGGTAAATAGGGGTCCAAGCACGAAGTGAGAGTTTTTTTTATATGAGATTTTTGTGTCAAATTAAGAAGAAACAAGTGATTTAAAAAAAACCTGACTCGCCTATCACAAAAGGATGCCTTCTGAGATGTATTTGATGTGACTGACAGTACTGACTTTCTATAATTGGCCTCATAGGGAGGGAGAAGCAGACCAAACAGCCAGAAACATTGATATAAAATAAAGAAATAAACTCAAGCAAGGTGATAATAGGTTTTTACAACATGGTGAAGTGTTACCTTTCGCATTAAAACACTCTTCTACTCACAACTACAGTGTGCACCATAATTCACGAGGCAGTTACACTTTTTCTATTTTGGTTCTGTACTTGCAGTGTGGTACTTGTAGTGTGAAAGTATACAATCTGGTTGAGGTGTGTACTGTGACATTTTGAGGGTGTTTGCATCCATATTGGATGAACTGTTCAGATATGACAGCACCCTTTGTGCATAGTTCCCCGATACCCCAGTCCTCCATTTTAATGCTCAGAAGAAACCGGACAGTTTATGGTCACATATTCTTTGCATGCAGTGACTACTTGAAATCTGTGACATAGAGACACCACCAGATGCTGGGAATCATCCCTGTTGATGCTCTTTCAGGCCTGTACTGCAGCCATCTTCCAGTGTTCTGGAGACTTATTGCTTTCAGTCTCTTCTTCAGCATATAAGATGCATTTTTAATTGGATTCACATCCCAAGATTGACTCTGCTAACAGAAAGAAAATAATGCAAATGTGTCATCGTCCAAACAATTATGGTGCTTATCGTGCCATGTTCACTGGTTTTGTAGATTATTTGGCACATTTGAGGTAAAATTGAATATTTTTAATCCATCAGGGTTATAGTCTCATAGTAAATTTTGCCCTGCCTCGGAAGCCAGAACTGTGACTCAACCAAGCATCCGTAAGTCAACATCGCCACGAAAAGCAACACATGCATTCATGCATAATTTTAAAATTGCAGTGTATGAAAGAACAAATGAATGAATGAACTAGATTGGCAATCGGAGAGCGCAGATCTCCACCAAGGCCTGTATTACATTCTTCGATGTAAATCTGTAAACACAACTATAATATTTCTAAATTTGGCTTTATTTTGGCAATATTGAACTTTTAATACCATCTTCTGGACTTTAAGATGTATGGAATTTATTCCGCCAAGGCCAAATGCCCTATCTTGCAAAGTTAACTAAAGTGAAAAATAATTCGTTTGACACTGTATGTCCTTGTGATTCAGACCCACTATAAAATTTAATTGGTTCGTCCTTTTGTCGATGCTATATCTTTCCACCAAGTCACATGAAAACTGGGCCAGTGGCTAATCCTTAATTTTTTCAAACAGACAAACAAATAAATGAAAAGTCATTCATAGAATGACGACTTGCCGAAATCGTGCACAGATCTCTGAAACAGAAAGAACAGAATGGAGTTGGTTTCAAGTCCATAGCTGTAATAGTAGCAAAGTTATGAACCAAAATGTGTTTTTTACGTTTTTGGTGAGCCTCACTTTGACCTTGACCTTTGACCTACGGACAAAAAAACTATAGGTTTCTGGCGACAAACCTCTTCGATCATATGGTGAAGTTTCATGAGCATAAACAACATGGAAGGGGTAAAAAAACGTGTTGCTAACAAACAGACAGACAAACAAACAAATTAAAAAAATTAGTAAAATCAAAAGTGGAAAAATTATATCATATTGTGACAAGTTTGATGGCATACTTCTTAAAGCTTTTTTCCACAAGGAACAAAATGGCATTAAATTGACAATGATATCACAAATAGAAACAAAGTTATTAGTCAAAACGTGATTTTGACCTTGATCATGACCTTGTCTTTGAAGATATCAACTTCAAATTTCTTACAGCGACAAACATAATATTCCTGATGTCAATAATAGATCAACATTTAGTCTATGCACAAAGGAAATGGTTTAACAGTAAAACGAAAATAATGGTCATTTTTGTAAAATACGACTTTAACGTCAGAAAAACGTAAATTACGTCACAACCCTTGGACCGATTGGGCTCAAATTTGGTATGTGAGGTACTTAAACAATGGGCTATACGATGAAATAAAAAAATTTAATAAAATCAAAAATTTAAAATTTTCCTCATTTTGTGACGTCATTTTGACATACTTCGACCGGAGGATCGTCTTCGGGACCTTAACGCTAAAGTGGGCTACGTATGGTGAACAAAGTGGTGTTGGATTCAAGTCGTTATCTCAAATACAAACAAAGTTATTAACCAAAATGTGTTTTTGACCTTTTGCCTGATGTTGACCTTGACCTTGAGGTAATCATAAACAAAATCAATAGGCTTCCGTCTGGGACATGCCCGATAAGAATGATATAGAATTGAAGGTAATCAACGTGAGTTAAAGGGCAAAAAAGTGTGTGAGTAACAAACAGACAAACACATAAACAGACGCAACGCAACCAAGTAAGATACTTGCCGATTTCAGCAAGTAACAAACCAGAATGAAAACATGACCTTGGCGGATGTAATGAATGAATGCAAGAGCTTCAGAATTGCCATTGTTCCTCTGCAGATTGACTGCCTCACTTGCGTCTATCCCGCCAAGTAATTGTAAGCAGCCTTAATGATCTTGACATTTCTATATCAACTGTTTTTAATGAAATTCAAATATTTATTGAAATATTTTTGGAATTTCAAAGTTACTTTTTATCTCCAGTGACACTAATGTGGCAAACAAAAAGTAAGCATCTAATGCTAGATTTAAATGGGAAAAAAAACGCAGGGTGCCTAAGACTGCAGGGTACTGTAGACGGACCAACGGACAGATCGATAGATGGAGAGGGGCGATGTCAATATACGCCCATCTGGTGGAGTGGGCATATACACAAAACTGTTTCATTGGTACTACGTTCCACGGACATTTTGCATTCAAGTCATCATGTAGCTGTAATATACACTGTTATATGTACATGTATGTAGAATAGTCAAGTGTTTTGTGGAACAGTCTCGGATATTGTATATATATTTCTCAATGATTCCGGAAAGTTCTCGTTTTAACTGGATTGTACTGGCACAAGACTAGAAGTGATTTGTATGGAAGGTTAAGCAGACACAGATATCAAGAAGACTGTGGAAATCTCTGGAAAGTTCTTTTGGGTGTATAAATATTTGTGGATTTGTGAGGCAGTTAATCTAAGATTTAGCCGTTCTTGGACACGTTACAACATTTGTTCAGCAAATCTTGGATTCAATCAAGCCTGTGTTTCTTATTCTACATCGTCTGCCGTACAGTTTTCCTTCTCAACTATATCAAGGGACACAGAAATTTTTAACTTCTTGGAAATTCTTGGATTTTTTGGATATCTCCGTTTGGACTATTTAATCATCGGATTGGGACATTCATTTGGATTACCTTGGACACGGTGCCACACAATTGAGTGAATACCAGCCATTCATTTTAATATTTTTAATTTAAAATCATTTAATATGCATGCTATGCGTTGAACTTTGAAGGTAGCAAAGTCATTCGTGAGGTCTTAAACTCAATTATCTAATTGAACAAAATCTAAACCTTATCTCAGTACCACTTTCAGCGGCATTTACTACATTATATTGTACTTCGAGATGGAATTTTGAGAAATTTCATTTAACTACCGGCCATGCAATCTCATATTGTAGCCCTCCTTGTGCACGCAAAGCTGTATGTCTTAATCGTTAATTGCTACACAACTTATTGGAAGCCCATTTGCCTAGTAAATTAATTCAATCAATTACCCGATTCTTACTCGGAATAAGTTGAGTGTTAACCTGCATTATTGGTTGTAAACAGAGTTTTATTTTTACTTGAGCAGCCTTAACGCACGGACCTGAGTTGACAAACTTGAATTTTTCGAAAGGTTTTCTTTGGCGTATCAAGCCTATCTGAGGCAAATGCAGAAAAAAAAATACCATTTTGTGAGCTGCAGGAATTCAGAAGCTTCGTAAGACGTTTTATGTTAACTCTACTATTAATGTGGATGAGAAAATACTTGATAATTGTTGCAATGAACAATAATCCAAGCTGAGGGGAAATGGATACGGATTGATCCTCACAACTGAACAAATTCACGCGTAGTTGGTAATTAGGAAACCTAAATGGGAACAGGTTTAGAGATGTAATGCGCTTTAAGGCACAGTGAGAGCAGTGCCAGGATCCCTCCAATTGCAACTATGGAGTGGAAGAGGTTAAAGCACAGAATGAGGACTCTGAACTTTTTAACCTCAGAATCAAGGCTGTTTCTCTTGAGAGAATGGACAAGGTTCCTGAGTGTTTTATGAGAGGGATGATGCTCTGATGAGAAAATAGAGACCACTTAATGTGCCAGCTAATGATGTATGGAGAGTTTGTAATCAGATTGTGGTACTGAAGGTATTTAGAAAGCACATTCTCTGTTTAGCTCATGAAACATCATTTTCAGGTCACTTAGGAGTAAACAAGACTGTGGAGAAGGTTTAAGAACATTTCTTCTAGCCGAATCTGAGGCATGATGTTGCTGAATTTGTAAAACGTGTATTACAACATGTCAACTTGTTAACATTGTCAACTTATTGGGAAACCAAATCAGAAGATCCCTCCAGCTCCACTAAAACCCATTCCTGCTTTTGAAGAGCCATTCAGCAGAGCCATCACTGATTGTGTTGGACCATGACAAAGTCTGGTAATCAGTATCTCCTGATGATTTTGTGTGCATCTACAAGGTTTCCTGAAGCTATCCCTCTTTGAAAGATCACAGCTCCAGTTATTGTGAAAGCAGTAACAATTTGTTTTCACTTTGGTTGGTTTGCCTAAAATGGTTCAGTTAGATCAAGGGTCTAACTTTAAGTCAGGCTTATTTCAACAGGCTATGAATGAGCTTGGCATTTGGCAAGCGGTTACTATCCTGAGTCTCAAGGAGCTTTTGAGAGATTTCTGCAAACTTTGAAGAACTTGTTCAAGGTTTATTGTTTTGAAACTGAAAAAGAGTGGGGTGAAGGCATACATTTATTGCTATTTGCTTTGAGGGAATCAGTGCAGAAATCTCTTGGGTTTTGTCCCTTTGAACTTATTTGAACTTATTTTTGGTCATTCAGTCTGTGGCCCACTCAAACATTTAAGGGGCAATTGATGAATGAAAACTCTGTGACCAATTTGCTGGAATATGTTTCAACCTTTTGAAATAGACTGTCAAAAGCCTGTGAACTGGCCAGACAAAATTTGAAGAGTTCTCAAGACAAAATGAAGAAATTCTACAACAAGAAGTCAAAAGAAAGAAAATTCCAACAAGGAGATAAAGTCTTGTTTTGCATGCACCCATTTCTAGGTCAACCTTTGAGAGCGAGATATCAAGGTCCTTTCCAAATTGAGAAAAAGGCTAGTGACATGGATTATGTCATTCAGACTCCTGGCCATCGAAAACAAAAAAGAATGGGCTCATGAAGCAACATTCTCTTAAATTTGTCTTATATTTTCTCTTATTTTTTTGCTAAGAGAAAAAATGAGAGAAATAAACTCCGGATGCACCAAACGCTCTTACCGTCCAAATCTGCTCTTACCCATGTGTGCTGAATGTTGAATCCCACTTGATCGTAAATTGGAAGGGCGTGGCTGGTTGCTGTAAATTAGCATATATGACACCCACTAAACACCATATAAGGGCAGGTGTGCAAAGAGCCGACTGCTCGTGGCAAACTACGGCGCTTTCACACTAGGCACGTTTGTCCGCCCTCCGCTCTCCCCCCGCTGGTCAGCTTTCACACCAGTAATATCGTACCGTACCCGAGTACACTTGCATACATGTCAAAATTCTGATACAGCGTGTTGCAGTATGCACCTAGGTGGTTTTAAATGGGGAATGATTTTAAGATGAGGCGCCAATGTATTTCGGGGGGTTTTATTATTGAGAAGGGGGTTTAGAATATTAATATCTATATTAATATCGCAAATGCATATGGTGTGCATGCCCTAGCGACCCGTTGTGTCATCTGTAACATGGATTACCACATATAGCAGCACGAAAAATTAAACTCAAAATTTTCTTGACTGAATGGTTGATGTTTTTACACATCTGAATCTTTCTCTGGGAACCCAAACATCAAGGTAAGCCGAACATGTACTGATTACATTCGATATTGGTGGATATTGCATACGGAATTCTTTCGCCCTTGCATTTTTGGCCGATTATGCTGTCCACTGCTTCGTACGACGAAAATGTATCTTTCTCATAACTTCAGCTGCCAGACTTTCGCACCGCGTCCCGCACTTTGAAATATCGCAGCTGCATTTTCTTTAGTTTGTCATGGCACTGATCTATTATTCTGTGATAACCACGCGAATGTAACTACTCACAAATCATTCCATAAATCTCAGAGTTTTTGCATGTAGTATCCGGTTGTGATTGTATGTTTTCATCCGCCTACATTTCAACAAGCATTGAATTTCTTCGTTTGAATGGAAATGTCTTTTCACCACTGCATTTGTTAGAACAATAGAGCCGTACCACATAACAGTAATCCTCCGTGCTCAAGTATGGTTGCTTTCACATTTGGTACGAGTCGCCATCTGTCTCAGCAAACAGATCCACGCGATCTCTAAAAACGCACTCTCTGCGCAAGGCCTGGATGGCCAAAGCATCCAATAGCAATAGGTAAGCCATTCAGAAGCAGAACGCACGCAAGTATCTAAGGGTTTTTATAGCTTAGTCCTAATTAGGATCAACTGGCCAAACTCTTTAGCCCAAGAATTAAATAATAAAATCATTATATTTCTCAAAAACATAAAACAATTAAAATTTGATCATATGATGCATTTTTAATGTTTGTGTTTTAAAACTTGTGTTTCTGTGCATTGGACAAGCAATTTTTGGACAGAGATAACAGTTTTTTGTTTTCTTTTATCTTGGTAAGAGTGCTCTTAACCACTCGTAAAATTTTCTCTTACCTAAGAGAAGAGAAAAAATAAGAGAACATTGGTGCATCCCAGAAATCAATCAGTAAGAACAAAATAGGAAAAAATTGGGGATACAAACAAAAATAAGAGAAAATTTGTTCTTATATTGCGTCTTGCATGAGGCCCATTGTGCCATGTTAACATGATTAGATCATAACATGGAAGAGTTTCCAGAGAACAGATGCAAAGTGTGGCTACTTGCACCTCAAATGTGAATTGCAGTGACTGTGCTTCTGAATTTGAAGAAAAGTATGTTGATCACGTAAAATTTGATGATCTTGATGACTATGCTTCACCTACATTAAGGAATTCTGAGGTGTTAGCTAATTTGGATGAGAAATGGTCTCATTTACCATCTGAGCAAAGAGTTCTGTTATCATAGTTAACACTTGAGTTTTCACATTTGTTTCCTGATGTACTTGGTCGTACAGATTTAGTTAGTCATGATGTGGATGCAGGGGATGCAATGCCTGTGAAGCAACATCCAAATCCTATGAATCCTATGTGAAGCACTTCAAAAGGAAGTTCAATTTATTGATATTGAGCTAAGTGAGTTCATGAAGTTCACCTTGTGTGCTTGTGCCTAAACCAGATGGAAGCTGGCACTGTTGTACAGATTTGAAGAAAGTCAATGTGCTGACCAAGACTGATCTCACTCATTGGTGATTGCATTGATTGCATTTTTTATCTCAGTAAGTTTGACTTCTTGAAAGGGCACTGGCAGATGCCACTTACCGATCGGGCAAAGGAAGTCCCTGCATTTGCCACACTTGATGTATTTTACAAATATAGGGTAATGCCGTTTGGGTTCAAAATGCCCCAGCAACCTTTCATAGACTTATCAACTAAGTGATAGCTGGCTTGTGTGGTGTGCAGACATACGTTGACAATGTTATCAACCATGCTATAGAATCGGATGCCCCTTTGGAGAGGAGGCGTGCTTTCTTTGAATGTAAGCTAGTGAACAAAAATAGTTTTGTATCATATCTGCAATTTGTTTATTTGCTATGATGGAAAAAAAATTCTGGATGAACATCCTCTTTGTGAGATAATTCCAAAATTTTTGCCAAGGGTTGTATGTTTCAAAATGTTCCACAACACAAGTACAGTATGTTGTTTTACACTGCAAAAAGGTCAGTCTCAAAGCAATATTTTCACTTATTTCAATATCAGGCTTAATATATATTTACAAATTTGTGCAATACATTTTGCAGTTGACTCACCGAGATTCCATGTCCCTGTGACAAAGAGGGGGTGTTTGAAATTTACCTCCTCATTTACTTGCAGTGCACTTATGAATATGATTGAAGAATCTGTCAAATACTGTGTTTGTTAAATTATTTTTTTTTTAATCAAAATGGTCTGTTTAATTTTTGCCAAAAAATGTTTTATTAGTTTGGTCCTGTTTTTTTTTTTATTTTGCCATGCTGCTCAAAGTCCTGCTATCAAACTGTAGCTACATAATCTCACCCTGTTGAGTTTATTTACTCCAAAAGAGACCAGCCTCCATTAGGTGGTTGTACCAATGAGATAAAGTCTAGTAGCACATTGAGCTCATGATTTACGTCAAAATACTTTCTGTCTGAAAGACCAGATCTATTTCCTTGTAAAATGGTTTAAAAATGATAATTTCACAAAAACCAAGCACAGAAATGACTAACAGTAATAGACCTTAAATACCACAGTATGTTGGAAACTTTGGATTTGAATTGTGTTTATATTTATACGAGTCTGTAGATTTTTCAATGCAGGTGAATGGGGAGGTAAAATCAAACACCTCGTCTTCAACACAGAGGCATGGAATTGTGGTGAGTCAACCGCAAAATGTATTGTATACATTGGTAACTGCTTATTAAGCCCTGTATTCAAAGCTGTAAAAATTTAGCTTTCACAAGACTTTTAATAGTTTTATGAGATGACTTTTTTTTTCTCACTCTGGCAGGAAACACTGCTTATTTTATGTTATCACGCTCTTGACAAGTAAAATTTTCTTATTCCTTTGGCAAATCTACAAATGAATTAAAATGATCTCACCTGATTTTGTCTTGCTGAGAAAATTATAGTAATAGAAATAAATGTTTTAAATCTACATATGTTATTAAAATGCTTGGCAATATTGACTTATTTTTAGTTTTTTTTTTTTTTTTGCAGAGTAGAATCATCATAATGGTCACTTTGTTTTGAACCCATCAATTAATGGTTATTATGGGATCTCTTGCAAACAAAAACTAGTCATTAGTTTGCAGAGTAGATGCCCTAAGCCAGGGAAAAACATAACCTATATTTTTAGATGATGTACTGTAATTAGCGGACAATTAAGAATGCCAATCCTGGTTTTAAAACCTGTAATCTTCCTTGACCAAGGCACCGCAGTCTAAAATGTATGTACAATGCAAAGCAACCTAACTGGCCAGAAACATGTACATGGGTTTTATCCATCCAGCTGGAAGCTGAGTAATGCTTCAACACAACTGTATCTATTTTGGCCACTTTAAAGAAAAAGATGAATAGAACATGAGAATGTTTTTTAAAAACACCTTTCTCCCCTGAAACACGTCACAGTAAAATTCTGTCAACAGGGATAAATATAACTATTTGTGGATTTCTTATTTGGATGGATACTGCTTCTGTTTGCAGCATTTTCATTATTATTAAAATGATGAAATCAAAAAATAATATTGCTAAGTCTGATAACAATATTTCTGCAGTGACTGTTCTCAATGTGCAAGCAGGGCTTTTAAAGAAGCAGTTCAGGTACGCAGACTCAAAGATGGCTTTCATGCTTTGAAATATTAAACTTTTATTGCACGTGGTAAACATAACATATTGCTAACAAAAAACACATTATTTTTCAGAAAAGATTCTCTTTGATGTGCAAGTACTCTGCCATTCAGGATATTTTGTTAAAATCCCAAATTCCCATTTGGCTTCAGCATTGCCCAACTATGTGCATGAAAGGAAACAGAGAATGGTCCATCTGTGGGTAGACACACTGAGGGTCTTGGAACACAAACAGAGGGGTGAGAGTGACCATGTATCTCTTCCCATGTTTCGCCGAACAACTGGAGATGGCAGAGAGATGTGATACTAATTCAATGAAGATCAATTCCCCTCCTTTCCTAGATCCTACCTTCCTCCATGGCCTAGAAACCAAACATGTCTCCTCCACCTTTGTGGAAAACTATAGGAAATGAAAACAACAATCCAAAATTTCTCAAAAATGTCTTCTCCAAACGGAGAATCCATACAGTATCCTTTCAGGAAGTATTTTCAAGAATTTGCATGACATCCTTGTGTCCACTGCCACATGACTGTAAATTGCTGCTCACCAAAGCTCATTAATCAATCACTTGAAAAAGCTGATGCCATGGCTAAGCACAGCATTCCAGCGCACTAATGCAAGTTCGAGGCTATTCCTATTTACCGTCACACTGCCTTTCTTTGTTCCTTGTTTGCTAACCTACATGTTTATGAAATATGGTTACGTTCAACACTGTTGTTTCGTAACCCTCGGCCAATTTCAATGCATTATACAACTTGCTTTGACTCAACATGGGAATGTGGTGTCATTGAAGCCGCCCCATTTCTCATTTCCTTTGTGGCTGCCTCTTTGTCTCCTCCTCTCCTCCCGTCTGGTCCCTCATGCTTCTAGGCAAGAAGGGAAGGGAGGTAGGAAGGAGAAGTAAAGAGGAAAAGAGGAGACGCAATTGGATTGCAGCCCAAGTTGTTCCTCACTGCCTCATCAAGCTATTGTTGAATTTGGGCGTCTGCAGTTGAGTCGACGGAATTTAAATTAATTATGATTATTTTTTTAAACTTGATAAACTTGAACAGAAGAACAAATAAAAAACCTCTGCAATTTGCCATAAAAAAGTTTTGAGAATGCCGGGGTTGCTTGTGCGACTCTGTCAGACCAATCAGCAGTCTGCAGGGTTTTTAGCTCCACCTTAACGGCATGATGGGGTTTACTTGGAACCTCAAAAGAGGTGGTGCGAAAAGCAGCTCACCTGGCTTTGATTCTTTGGGTACCATCCACAATTTTTGCCAAAAAGTATCAGTAACCGAAAAAGTTATGGTTCCATACATACCATACCAAAGCGCTCAGTGGAAGAGCGGTAATAGTGACTTGCAGCTTGTGCCCTTGTTTCCTCCATTTGATGACAATCATTGACGATATTTTTAGAAGAGAGAGCCGCAGGAGGTATGACCAAGTTCACTTGATACATTTAGCTTGAGTTAAAAAAAATTAACATCAGATGAGAAACTACACTATATGGGCATGCGTCCATGTTTCCCCCACATAGAGACATGAAAACCGTATTAATCTAACGGCAAGTAAAAATGTAAGCTCATAAAATTCGGGGTGTCTCTCCTCCCATTTGTAAGAGCGGAAACATAGTGACATAATACTACTAACTAGATGGGCACTCGGTTGAGTGCATACCTACGCCTGCACCATTGTGTTCAACCTTTTCTGCGTTGTTGACCTTGACCTTTGACCTCGACCTGTGAAAATCTAATCACCTGTTACTGTTGATATGCATAACCTTCCCACAAAGTTGTAATCACGATTGGTCCAGGCCTTTTTTCATAACTCTGCTTACAAACGAACCGATAGACAGACAAACAAATGGGAACAAAAAGATAACCTCCATCCAACTTTGTTGGCAAAGGAAATGACGCTTGGGGGCAGGAAGAAGCAAACGCAAATTAGTCCAAAGGAATAAAGACTGTAAAACATACAGACCTGCAGCAATACAGAATGCTAAAGATTAGACTTCTGAAATAAGCAGGTATGGACTGAAAAACTTGAGCTACTTCTTGTTTACCATATGCCTGTTTAACCAGACTTCAAGTTATTTGTCTTGCAGTATCAGGGCCACCTGTTATTTCATATAGAGTTTTTTTCTCATTTGAAAATAATTGTCAGCTCTCTACCCAGTGGTCCATTATTAACGTGTTGGAGAGTTTGTTAACGTGTTGGAGAGTTTCCCTCACAAGGAGTCATTCCAGCAAACACCGTGACGTTGAATGATCATTCTTTGAATGTCCAATGAAGACGTCCTGTTATGGCTAAAAAGCGTTCCGGAATGACAGTTGTGCCAACCTCTGAATTACCTGGCCATCAGTTGGATGTTCTTCTTGGGCATTAAAGCAATGTCCAAATATGACGTTTCCACATTCGGGCCTATTCAGCTATTCTGCTGAAGTTTATGTACACTGTGCACACTCAGCAGCTTTATACATCCTAAATACTGAAAAGAATGAGTCAGTTAAAAAAAAAAGCGGGTTAAAAAATAGACAGTAAGCAACAACGTTTAATTTTCACACAGTACACAAACCCTGGTGTCCTGGATGAGAGATCTATATTTGACCCAATCATCCACAACAACCTCCTTTGTTGCTCTTCAAACTGTAACCTGATTTTCTGGCAGAAAGCTCTGAGGACAAACTGCTCCCATGTGTGATCGAAGACAGCTTGGATAAAGACTATTGGCTCTTACAAACACCACAGGCTTAAAACAATGAGACAGGAATATATTTTACATGTAAATACGTCATAAACGTGTCTTTTTTATTCAAAAACTGGGATTCGTGTAATACTAGTCTTTGTACCTTGAGTGGATGTCACAGTGTGGCTGTCTGATCACATCCAATCTATGACAAAATAAATTGTCAATCTAAGGAGTATTAAAAAAAGAAAGTATTTTTTTTTTTGAAGCAATAATATGATCACGATTTCATGGTTTGAAAGAGAGTCTAACTAGGTCAGTATTGGACAGAGAGACAACGTCATCGTCTGGCTGTCCGCCTCATAACCACGTTGCAGTTTATGACGTCCGACCAGAACCATTTTAGGCCAGGGACACAACTTCAACATCCGACAAATGTTTCCTGGGATAGGCCTAATGCTTTTAATGCAGGAGGACATGCAATCACATGATTAGCTCTTAAGCAATTAGCCATCTCCCCGAGGTACACGCTTGCAAAGGGATGTCATAGCTTGATGGAAAGCCCAGCCCTGAGAAAGCACTAGTTTGCAGAGCCGTGAACAGTTCTATGTAACACAAAACTCTTCATCTAAGACAACTTCCCGGCTCAATATCAATCCATGATGTATTATTATTATTATTATTATTATTATTCTTCTTCTTCTTCTTCGTAGTGGCAGCAGAAGCAGCAGCAGCAGCAATAGTAGAAGTAGTAGTGGTGGTGTTACTCGTAGTAGCAGCAGTAGTGGTAGTATGAAAAGTCGTTTGAGCATTTATTACATATCCTTGATATCAGACAGCAGTTTCCTAGTTTGGTCCAGCAGTCCACGAGTACGGACAAAGACTGAACTAGGAGAGGAAACTTCCATCTGATATGTAATAAATGCTCAAGCAGCTCTCCATAGTATGGTGCCCATTCAGAAAAAGTCTCCACGGCTTTAAGAATGCACAGAAAAACAGAAAGCAGTGATTTCTAAATTTACTTTGACTTGTATTTATGTTTTATCTGGTCAACTCAATTTCATGTGTAAATCAGCATCCATTCCTCCCATTCAGGCATGCAACATATTCCATATAAAGTTGGTATGGGGGCAATTTCTGGACGAGCACAAATGTAACAAATTTGATTAATGATGGGTTTTGAAACGGCTGATGTCCGTAGGTGACTGTAATCATCATTTGACACAAAAAGCAGCATACAGGAAAGGCCTGGTCCTTCTGGAGCAAAGATGGGCAGAGGATCGCCAGTTTGCCCACAAACACGAGAGAAAATCAATGAAAGGTTTCAAAATAAAGACAACAATAGAATGGGATTTGGATATTTCACTCTTTACTGGCATAACATAATTTATAAAAAATTAATGGAACCTGGAGGAATTTCTGTGCATAATGGGCAAGGACGCAACCCTAAGCTGAATGCCTGTGATCTCGGATCACTCAGATGGCACTGCATCAATTACATTCAATTATCTAATACCATATGGGCTCAAAATTTCTTTGCGAAACCTTGGTTACATCCACAAATGCCAGTTAACACTCTGTACACAAAGATGTCTGTGGTGGACGATTACACAGTGGACACATATTTTGTGGTCAGATGAATCAATATATCTAGATTTTTTTGGAAGAAATGAATGCCATGTGCTCTGGACCAAAGAAGAAAAGGACCATCCAGACTGTTACCTGCAACAAGTCCAAAAGCCATGATCTGTCGTGGTGTGGGGTTGTGTCAGTGCCCTTGGCAGGGGTAACTTGCTTTTGTTATGAAAAGGAATAACAACATTACATGTGGTGAATATTACAGCATATGGCTGCCATGCATATACAACCCCAATTCCAAAAAAGTTGGGTTGCTGTGTAAAATGTAAATAAAAACAGAATGCAATGATTTGCAAATCTCATAAACCCATATTTTATTCACTATAGAACATACACTATGGGCCAAAAGTTTGGGGCCACCCTCAGATTTTTTTTTTTTTTAAGATTATTTTTTGGGAATTTTCCCTTTATTTGACAGTTATACAGTGTAGAGAGACAGGAAGGTTGGGGAGAAGAATGGGGGAAGACATGCAGCAAATGACCTGAGCCGGAATCGAACCCAGGTCGCTGCAGGAAGGACACAGCCTTTATGGTACACGTGCTCAGACCGATGAGCCACCGGGGCGCCCCACACCCTCAGATTTAAAAAAAAAAAAAAAAAAAAATCACACATGAACTGTTCTTTTCTTACTTTTTGCACATGAAATGACTTCAATGCATAAAATATAGGAAGCCAATAGGTTTTGGGTGAATTCCAGACCTCAGACCACATTTAAAGCTGTCTTGACTGATTGATCACCGACCACAATGTTTTGTAACTGAGTCACAATGCCTTTGTGTTAACATGATTTTATGTCCCTAGGACGTATACAATTTTATGTAACAAGAAGGCATGCTGTATAAATGCCTTCCCCAAAACCAAGGGGTCACATTGCACTTGGTGCACCATTAAAAATCTGAGGGTGGCCCCAAACTTTTGGCCTGTAGTGTAGACAACATCTGATCTTGAAAATGAGACATTTTACCATGAAATGTAATATTTTTTTCATGAAAAATATTAGCTCATTTTGAATTCGATGGCATCAACACATCTCAAAAAAGTTGGGATGGGGCAACAAAACAGCTGGAGGAGCATTTTGCTACAAATTAGGTTAATTGGCAACAGGTCAGTAACATGATTGAGTATAAAAAGAGCATTTTAGAGAGGCAGAGTCTCTCAGAAGTAAAGATGGCCAGAAGCTCACAAATCTGTGAAAACTGAGTGTAAAAATTGTGGAAGAATGTCAGAAAAACGTTCCTCAATGTAAAATAGCGAAGACTTTGAATATTCCTCCATCTACAGTACATAATATCATCAAAAGATTCTGAGAATCTGGAGAAATCTCTGTGCTCAAGGGAAAAGGCCCAAGGTCAATATTGAATACTCCTGGGCCCGTATTCACAAAGCATCTCAGTGCTAAAAGTAGGTCCTAATTGCCGGATTTAGGAGAAACTCCTTAAAAAAATGGGCGTGTCAGTAAAAATAATTAGGAGTCCTAAATTTACGACTAAGTGTTATTCACAAAGCATTTTAGGCCTAAAAGTAGCTCCTAAGTCTGGGAGAGCTTAAAAGTAGTCAAGAGGACTCCTAACTCGCTAAAACCTGTTCACAAAGAATCGGAAAATGGCTGCTGCTGTAGAAAGACGGGATGACTTGGAAATTCTGAAAGATGCGCAGTTGTTGAAAAGATATCGGATCGACCGTGAAGGGATTTTATTTGTTGTTGACTTGGTGAGGGAGAGAATTACGTCTCCAACCATGAGAAACAACCCAGTAAGCCCCGAAATAAAATGTTTGACAACACTTTGTTACTTGGCCACCGGAAAAATGCAACTTTGCAGCGCGGACAATTTAGGGATTTCACATTCATCTGTCAGTCGCTCAATTCACAATCATTGCGCTCAGTGAACCCCATATCATCCGACAGTTTATCCGGTTTCCAACGGACATTCGCTAACAACACAGAATCAAACTTGAATTCAAGCCCATCACAGGTATGCCCGGTATCATCTGTGCTATTGACGAGACCCATATTTGAATTATTTCTCCGACCCCAGATGAAGAGGTATTTGTAAATAGAAAAAAAGTTAATTCCATCAACACCCAGATAGTGTTTGATGGCGAATACAATATTTTGGACATTGTCGCAAAATGGCCAGGATCCACGCACGACTCGCTTTCGGATGCCACTTGCTCGGGGACAGTGGCTTTGGTGCTGTACCTCATCCTGCTATACATGAATTATTTTATTAGGCTGTTGGGCGAGGGTTGCATTTAAGGGGAGGAGAAACCTTTTAGAAAAAAAATTATCATTTTTGGATAGAAATCATTCATACTTGGTATATTGACAGTATATGACCTGAAATACACTAAATATGAATTTGACCTAATTTGCATAATTGGTTCATGTGATTCAAGATGGCCGCCACCCCGATTTCACCATTATTTCTTGCCTTATATCTCAGGACTGAAGCGAGATATTTGAATCAGGTTTTTTTTATTAGATTTAGTTATGTTTACACCTTCCTCTGAACTAGAATAAAGCATTTACACATAATACTAGAGATTTAGTGGGGTAAAAGAGGATTTTTGCCATTTTAGCCCCCCCTCGATATGAAATATAAATCACCATAACTCACAGACCCAAAGTGCTAAACCAAAACTTTTAGTTCAGTAGACTTCCTGATATGTACACAGACTTCTGTCAAAATTTCATGAGAAAAGCTCCACAAATAAGTGAGATATAGGGCTCTATCTTTCACACTGCCTTACCCGTTGCCACTACCCGCAACCCGTGAATTACGCATTTAGCAGCTTCCACTATCCCTAAACGATATCTTGCGGCCACACTACCCGCTAAGCATTATGCCGAATCCTTTATTTGCGCCTGGAGGTGTGCCCGTGGGCGTGTTTATGCGCTTTCCCTACAAGTGCTATCTTGACCACACACGTTAGGGAAAGCGTATGGCGGGTCCTAAAACCACCCGCTACCCGCATTTGGGCTTTCACAAGAGCGCTATGCATTGGCACTCAGCAACGGAATATTTTTTTTTCCAGCGAGAGCGGCATTTCAGAACTCTCTTGCGAATGAAGGTAATTTCGGCGACAAGTACGCACACCTGTTTTTGCAGCACGGTCACGCAACTTGCCGTAAAAAATAGACAGCTGTCCGATTGGAAAATGTAAACGGACGAAACCACGTACTTGTCACCAGAAATACCTTCATTCGCTGAAGAGTTCTGAAATGCCGCTCTCGCCGGAAAAAAAGTTACGTCGCTGAGTGCCAGTGCATAGACCTAATTTTATTTTTCTACAATGGGATTTTGTTCTATGCTTTATTTCAGACGGGAGAGGGAGTTGGAAGTGCATGGCTTAAACATTTTTTTTTTTTTTTTTCTTTTTGAAGTTTCCATCACAAAAGGGGTAGGCTTGATTTTTTTTTTTTTTTTTTTTAACTAGGCTACATACCAAACATTAAACAATACGTCAATGTCAAATAATAATAATAATAATAATAATAATAATAATAATAATATTACAATTCATGATTAACTTAACAAAAACAGATCCTCCCCTGACTGGATTTGACCTCATGCATGGGCAATTTAACTTCGTCTTCGGAGAAACGTGGCGACCTTCCTCTCTCCATCACGGATTTCGGTTTGAGGATTTGGGATAGCGCAGCCTGCTCCGAAAGGCAGTGGCACCTGGCACACTGATTGGTTTAACTGGCGTAACGCCCAAACCACGCCTATGCATAATATAACGGGTAGCGCTGGTGTTTTAGGGATATAGGCAGGTGTGCAAGATAGCAACTTTCGAGGGGGAACGCCTCTTACGCAATGCGAAATCCCCAAATAACGGGTTTAGGGACTCTGGCGTAAGATAGGGCCCATAGTGCCTTAAATGATAGCAATCGGGGCAAAAATCAGGTTTTGAGAAAATCCAGGTTAAAGTCAAAGTACACCTACAAATCATTGTAACAGTCAACTTAGAACATTAAAATGCCCCTGAAGCATAAACTTCTCCCTCCTGCTCCCTCTGATTGATTGTCCTGTTCTTGAGCAGATTGAAGTGATTTTTGGGTTTCTCCTCCCCTTAATAGATCATCATAATAAAACCAGCCTATGTCATATTTTGTATGCATATTTAAATTGTAGGCTATAAATTACAAACCAAGCTTAGTATGCTTTCCCGTTTAAACGATAGCCCGTTTAGGGCTATCTCGGACTTCCCCTGCGATTGCAACCCATACCACCATTTCTCGCAGTCGTCTGTCGTCCGAGGATTTGCGGTTCACCCCCGAGCCAAATTTCCCTTTGATTACATGCTTTCGCTCCAGCACCAACTGGGCCAGCAGCAGTAACTGGTCATAGCTCCAGTTGGGCTTTTGCGTCCTTTTTGAACTTTCATCCATGACAGTTTAGAGCAAACAAACTTGAACGGCTCGACACTGGTTGCTGACCTCTTGGCTGTGCTGTAGCGCTGTTAGTTGGTGTTCATTCTGCTTGAGTTGAGACAGAGGAAGACGTGCGGGATCGAATCTGAAGTTTTACTCTTGTTTAAACGGAGTTATCTGAAACTAATTTGTGTGTTCAGGCTCAAACAGTATTAGAGATTAGACAATTTGCTCCCGAGGTATAACCTTTGTCGCATTAGGGGCAGGGAGAATCTTCCTCCATCATCTTTTTTTCCCCTTTTTCCCCCTTTAACAACTCGGTGAGCAAACAGCCAAATTAAGTCGCTAATCTGGTCAAACAAAGACGACGGGGGTTTTTGGGGGTTTTTTTTTTGAGGGGGTTTCAGTCTCCCGGGAGCAAAGTAAGGTAAAGTAAAATAAATTTAAACGCTAAATTTAAAGAATAAACTAAATGCGAAGTAATTGTCTAACTTAGTGAATTGTGTGATATACAAAGTAAGTCAGAGTTGTTTTCAAGGACTGAGGTACACTGTCGCCTGCTTTTTCTGTAGCTGATTTAGCTAACGAACTATTGTAAGCTCTCAACGCCAGGAATATATCAAATTACCGGGATATCTAACTATCTGGCTTGGTTTCATACTTGGTCGCTTGCCTTTCATACAGTCTTCTAGCCAATAAATATTGACGTTCACGGGGGTTTTTTAGTCCCCTTCGTTCTCTATCCTGACCGCATTACGCATAAACGCATTTCCAAGCTTGAATATTAACGCGAACCGGGTTTTTGTCTTTTTCGCATTTTATTATCTTCGAAGGGCTTTTTCTGATTAAACACATTGCAAATTACGTTATCTTTGTATTTTCCTCCGGTTGCGGTGCCTTGATCAGCTGATTAAAGTTTAACTGCTTGTTTGAGTGCTCAGCGACAGCTTGTTGGGGAGATACCGTGTGTAGTTAAGCTCAATGAAGTAAACGACTTGTTTATTCGGTCGTTTTAATTAAAGGAACCGAGGCTTAACTCTTATCTCGGTTACTCTTGGTTGTATTTGTGGCTGGCTAGCTAGATAGTTACTGTTTGCTTTTTGGCTGGGGATCTGAGATTTAGTATTTAGTCAATAGGACAGCAGTCACTTTAGTCATCCGTTCGGTTACCCTTGAATTTAAACGGAAAGCTTTACCGGAGTGCTCCGCCTCCTCCCTCCTCCAGTTTCTCCTGGGCGTAGTATAGCCAGTCTTTTATCTGGGTTCTCAGCTAAGCCCTGTGAGACTTTTGGGTTAGTATATTAATAGTAGCGGGTCTAGATAAATTCAAGTTGGCTTATTAGGAGTGCTTATTATCGATAGAGCTTCTCAATTTGGTATTTCATTTCTGTTCACTAAAACTAAGCCCCTGTTAAAAGAGGCTTATTATCCATTCACATAGTTTCCCCACGGTTTCTATTGTGACTGCTGCTTAGGGCTTCTCAGGTTAATTAATTAATAAATTGTGGTTCCTGAGCTTCTGTCTCGGCATTAGTAATTTTCTTTGTTATCTAGGGTGAGCGAGGTCATTAGGTAGGGGGTTCAAAATGTGGCCAAAACTATGTGACGGTTGCAGGATGATCGCACTTTTGGAAAGAGATTTCCAGGGTGGGTTTGTCTGTCACCGGTGCCAGCTAATTGAGCATCTGGAGAGCAAGATCCTTGTTCTTCAGGGCCAGTTGGCGGCACGACATAGTTCGCAATCAGTAGAGTTCCTAGAGGAACTAAGTAGTATGTCGTTTAGAGAAATGGTCTGTACGCCAAAGCAGGGTGGTGTGGGGACCCCAGAGCAGGCAGGAGAGAAAGTTGGGTGACTGTAGGACGTCAGCGCAGGGAAAGGGCGTGCACACCGTGCAGCGACAGCTCCTCCAGTGGTTGAGGTGTCCAACCGATTCCGGCCCTTGCAGGAACTCGAATTGGCCCCTGACCCTGAGAGAGTGGGGACTGATGAGCAGCAGGGCACCCTGTTGGCCTCTACCCCTCAGAAAAGAGAGTTATTGATAGTGGGGGACTCAATACTTAGAGGAATAGACAGTTTAGTCTGTTCGCGACAAGGAGTCTCGTACGGTGTGTTGCCTGCCTGGTGCCCAGGTAGGAGACCTCCTGGAGCGTGCGGACAAGCTCCTGGCCAGAGCGGGGAGGGATCCAGTTGTCATGGTCCATGTTGGGACTAATGACATAGGTAAGGGTAGGTTTGAGGTTCTGCAAAGCAAATTTGTTGAATTAGCTGAAAAGCTTAGGAGCAGATCCTCCACGGTAGTGTTCTCCGGGATTCTACCGGTACCACGTGCAAGCAGAGGGAAGCAGAATTTTATCTGGAGGTTTAACACGTGGCTACGAACCTGGTGTAGGAAAGAGGGGTATAGGTTTATGGGGCACTGGAACTACTTCTGGGACAGGGGTGACCTGTTCAAGCCGGATGGGCTACACCTGAACCGGAGGGGTACCTTTGCACTGGGTCAGCGTATGTTGAGGGTAGCAGAGAGTTATTTAAACTAGGGACTTGGGGGGCAGGGAGGTTAGAGAGTGTTACACAGAGGGAAATGCAGACTGCCCTGATGGAAGCTGACAGCGTTACATGCACTATTGATGATATATTTTTAAAGCAAAAAAGCATGGTGAGGGCTTTGAGCAGCAGGCGATGGGAGATCGAAGGGAAGAGCGTTCATGATAACCTGAAATGTTTTTATCTAAATGCAAGAAGCATTAAAAATAAATTTCAAGAACTTGAGGCCGTTATGATTAGTGAAGGCTATGACATAGTTGGGATTACAGAGACATGGCTTAGTGAAGAGGATGGAGATGAATATAATGTAGAAGGTTATAAGCTCTTTAGGAAGGATAGATGTAATAGGCGAGGGGGGGTGTAGCACTCTATTTGAACGAAAACATAAATGTGCAGGAAATTCCTGAAATTGAATATTCCGTGCCTTGCGAAGATATCTGGGTCAGGCTCACTGGCAAAACACGAGACTGGTTTAAACATAGGTGTATGCTATCGACCACCAGCTTTGGACAGTACAGTCAATGAAATGCTCCTTAAGAGGATTACGCAAGCTTGTAGAGGAGGAGGGACTATTATTATGGGAGACTTAAATTATCCTGGTATTGATTGGGAAATTGTGAAAGGACAGGGTAGGGGGGAGGAAGAATTTCTAGATGTCATAAATGATAATTTTTTGGTGCAGTATGTTAATAAACCTACAAGAGAGAAGGCAATTTTAGATTTGCTGCTCTGTAATGACCCAGATAGAATTAGCAATGTTGAGGTACTGGAGCCACTTGGGACAAGTGATCACTCTACTATTAATTTTGAGGTTTCATGGGAAGTTAAAAGGTGTCTCCAAAAACAAAAATTTTTAATTTTAGGCGAGCAAACTTTGACAGGATGCGGTCATATCTAAGTGAAACAAAATGGGAGACACTCCTGGACTGTGAGTCTGTAAATGAGATGTGGGAAAGATTTAAGGGGTTTTACTTGATTCACAATGTAAATTCATTCCAAAGGTGTCCAAAAGTAAGCTGAAAAAGCAGAATCCTCAGTGGATGACAGCAGCTATTCGTAGGAGTTTGAGGGAAAAGAGGAATCTTTATAAGATGTACATAGAGGATAACAATGAGATTACTAAGGCCGAATTCTGTAAAATGCGGGCTGTGGTCAAAAAAGAGCTGAGGAATGCTAGAAGACTGTATGAAAGACAAATTGCAGAGAGGGCAAAAACTAACCCTAAGCGCTTCTTTCAGTACTGTAGCAGAAAAAGGAAAGTCAAAGAGCAGGTTAAGTGCATAAAGAATAAAAAATGGATCGCTGCTATATGATAATAAGGATATTGCGGACACCTTAAACGGTTACTTTGTTGAGAATTTTACCTTAGAGCGGGTCTTTATTCGGCCAGAGGGCTTGTCCAATGCTCAAGATTATTTAGCGGAAATTGAGGTTAGGGATAACGTCAGATTAGACAAGTTGCATCAACTAAAGGCAGATAAGGCGGCGGGTCCTGATGGCTTATATCCTAGAGTGCTCAGGGAAGTTAGTGAGATCATCTTTAAGCCGCTATCTGCCATCTTTAGACGGTCTTTAGAAACTGGAGAAATACCAAATGATTGGAAACAGGGCAATATAATACCAATATATAAAAAAGGGGACCGTACTGAGCCAGGAAATTACAGGCCAGTCGGTTTAACTTGCATTGCGTGCAAAATATTGGAACTGGCGAGCCTAGTTGGGCTGAACGGCCTGTTCTCGCCATTCATGTTATGTTATGACATTTAAATGATCGCATGGCAACATATTCTCATTGGGTAATAAGTTGCTAATTATTAGGGAAAATGACGCGTTTTATTATTCACTCGTTTTATACTTTTGGCATTTTTACAACTATCTCTTTCCTATGTATGTTTATTTGCCTAGAGCGTGATATGTGAGGACTGCGCATAGTGCATCTTCAGGAGTGCTCAACGTATTATTATTTCATGGGACAAACCAGCCGCTTGGACTATTGCTGTATTTGGTAACGCGTCCCACGAGCCGTGTTTTCGTGACACGACTGGTGAATTCCGTTCTTTTGACCTCACGACCTCACTATCCGAATGATCCTTCCTTGTACCTTCGACCTAATTCACGACACGACTCGTGTTAACAAGTGTTACCGAATGCAGCATATTTCCTCATTTTTTTCCTCCATGGGTTGTATGTCGGATATTTTTGTCAATGGGCCGCCCTGTCACTAAACAACTAATCACTGTGCTCATTGTCCCAAGACTCGTGCATGAGAATTGACGTCATCCATAGCAACGGATATTTACTCCCACCTATCTCAGAGCTACTCCTAGTCTAGGAGTTACCAGTTTTCTTAACTAAAAGTTGCTCTCAGCGGCTTTGTGAATAACTTTTAAGATTTTACTCTTACACAAAATGTTTTAGCGCGACTAGGGAGTACTCCTAGCGGTAAGATAAGATGCTTTGTGAATACGGGCCCTGATCTTCAGGCCCTCAGGCGGCACTGCATTAAAAACAGGCATAATTCTGCACTGGAATTCACTGCATGGGCTCAGAAACACTTTCAGAAATCATTGTCCTTGAACACAGTTCGCCCTGCAATCCACAAATGCAAGTTAAAGCTGTATCATGCAAAGAAGAAGCCATATGTGAACATGATACAAAAATGCCGCCATCTTCTCTGAGCCAAAGCTCATTAAAAATCGACTGAGGCAAAATGGAAGACTGTTCTGTGGTCAGATTAATCAAAATTTGAGATTCTTTTTGGAACCCACAGACACCGTGTCATGCGGATTAAAGATGAGAGGGATCGTCCGGTTTGTTATCAGCGCTCAGTTCAAAAGCTTGCACCTCTGATGGTATGGGGTAATATTAATACGTATGGCATGAGCAGCTTACACATCTAGATAGGCATTATCAATGCTGAAAAGTATATAGAGGTTTTACAACAACGTCTCATTCAGGGAAGGTCTTGCATATTTCAGCAAGACAATGCTAACCCACATACTGCATCCATCACAACAGCATGGCTTCACAGTAGCAGAGTCCAGGTGCTGAAATGGTCTGCCTGCAGTCCGGACCTTTCACCAGTAGAAAACATTTGGCACATCATAAAACTAAAAATCTGGCTAAGAAGACCCAGGACTGTTTAGCAGCTAGAATCCTACATCTGACAAGAATGGGACAACATTCCTCTCCCAAAACTCCAGCAATTGTTCTCCTCACTTCCCAGACTTGTACAGACTGTTGTTAAAAGAAGAGGGGATGCTACAGTGGTAAACATGGCCCTAACCCAACTTTTTTGAGATGTGTTGCTGCCATCAAATTCAAAATGAGTATGATATTTTGTGAATACAATGTGGGTTTATGAGATTTGCAAATCATTGCATTCTGTTTTTATTTACATTTTACACAGCATCCCAACTTCTTTGGAAATGGGGTTGTACTTCATGGTCATTTCCATGAAGGTGGAAGTTTCCAAAGCAAAAAAGACTATTCAAAGGCAGCTATAAAGTTGAAACTAGGCACTCACACCAAGTGGAGAAAAGAAGGGTCAAAAGATTTATTAGCACGGAATTTCAGAAACATTCCTGTTTCCAAGCATATAACGTCCTTTGAAAAATGGCCTTGGGGACACAATTACAATTTAATTTCTTTTATACATTTTGTTACAAGTACTCTCATTTGAAACTCAAGGCTTTTTAACTTTTTGCCTTTAAGAGTGATTAGTTCAAAGCTGCACGTGTCAGCATTCATCCCTTTCAGTACAAGATAGCAGAGCACCCTTTTCATCATGGTATTTTAATTGATACCTTGCTATGTGCATTTCTGAGCCAATCACTCCTGCATTCTGGAACTATGTGAAGTCCCTGTTGTCATGGTAATACAAAGCCAAATGGAAGAAGCCACAATGTGATTAGGGCATTGGTTAGCCTGGGGAAGACTCAGCTCCAGCTCACACAGTTTAAAGTTTTACCATTTCAACAAAACAAGAAAAAAAAGTATGGGAATGAGTTTAAACTTCTGAGTCATTTCCTGAAAAAGGACCACTTTGGTGGCACAAAGAAGTCGAATTAATTTCTGGTTTCCATAGTAATTGCTGTGCACTGCAAAAGGGGAGTTTTGGGGGGCATTTTATTTATTTATCTATTTACTTATTGGGTTTGGGCTTTATATGTTGTTTTTGCAATTACAGAGAAAAAAATGAAAGCCGAGGCACAAGACTATGGGCTCTAAATTCGTTGACCAGGCGCGGCGAATGGGGGGAGCGCTGCACCAATGGGGTGTATCCAGGCGTATTTTGCAATTTCTTGCCCGGCGCAAGTACTCCTCTGTCCCGCCTCTGTCCCTCCTGCCGGCGCAAGTGGCAAAGAGGGAGGAGAGAAGGCCTGAGTGGGTATAACACAGCCGAGTAAAATCCTCACCAATCAAATGAGCTCCTCTCCTCACCTTTAACATGTTGGAATAAAGAAGCCTTTGTCCTATATCTGCATGATGCGTTAATGTTGCATTTTACTTTGCAGCTTCAGGCATGTTTTTCCGCACCGCTCACGTCTATATTAAGCATTACGAATATGAGTTAGCTGGCTAGCTAGGGCTTTCGTGAATTATTACCATTAGCGAACTTGAATGGAATTTCAAAACGCAACAACGTCAGATCATTCAAACTTATGAAGTTGGAATGAAATACAACGGTTGCTCATTTATTTCTTCTGCCTGCATCATTGGGAAGAGAAACGATGGATAGCGTGTTCCTATTATTACACCCTGTTGCTGCTTAAAATTTTGGGATTAACATGCATGGACAACAATGCAAGATACATTACACATTTATTTTCAATATGTGATCTTAACTCAGTACGAGATCATAGCAATCAGGCTGTATTCCTTTCCCCCACTAAAAACAATAAAACCTAAGTGACAATAATAGTAATATTAACAGCTTGCACACTGGGCCTTGAAAACAAATTTTTCACACAACAGATTACATTCAAAGTCAATGCAAAGGCATTGACTTTGAATGTAATCAGTCGTGCGAAAAATTTGTTTCGCATCCAGTGTGCAAGCGGCTTTACTGAGCATAGAACGCAATATATATATATATATATATATATATATAGTTATGGCCCCAATTTGTTATGGCGTCAATTTGTTATGGCGTCACGGACAGCAAGGGATGACAGACAAAATTCTTCAACTTCAACAGATTTAATTAAACAAACACTGAGAACTAAGTTACACTCTACCCTACTGACCAAGATTGAAATCAAATAAAAACTGATATATTTACAGCTCCTTTGTAATGGAGATGGGTTGCTATGTTGCAATGTCCTGGGACAGGAAAATGCTCCAACACAGGCAAAAATCCAAAAAAAGCTTCACAGGTCTTGGAAAGAGTGACAGGTCTAGTCAAATGTATCCTTCCACAATTTCTCCTTGCAATTTCTCCTACTACTCTCTCAATTTTTCTCCTTATATACTCTTTTCCAGCCCCCTCTGAGGCATGCCCAGGACATGCCCAAACCTAGCTTTAGATTTGGCTTAACAAAAAAAATGTCAATACTGCCATCTAGTGGCTTTTCACCACATTACAATATATATGCCTGATGCCGAGGCAGTTTGTGGTTGGCTGAGAAAGATGTGAAGTCGTTAGTTTGCATCACAGATTCAGCTGCGTTGATTAAGCCAGGTCGAGTTTCCATTACGTGTGCCAACCGCCTTTGATCTGACATCAGGACAATCGATATAGATACTATAATTTATGTCCTGATTCAGATAGTTCGGTACAAAGAAAGAGTTACACACACATCGCGTATAGGTGCAAGGCTATCAAATAAAACGCGTCAATGAAGAAAGGAGGAGACGCCTGCACACTTACTCCAAGCCACCAAAGAAAACTTTATTGATTAAAAAAGGACAACGTTTCGATCCGACTTGGATCTTCGTCTGGTCAACATTCAGATTCAGATAGTTACATTAAATAGCGGCTGCTGTAATTATTTATTGCATTGAAATGTGCCTGACATTCTGGAAACCTGCCTGTGAGGTTTCGGTGACGTGTGAGCACTGTGCGCTGGTCAGCCAAGTTACCACTGCACAGAAAGTAAACCAGGTTGGAGCTGGCGAGCTCTCTGCGCACTTTCGGCGGAGACTTTATCCACAAAATTGTCACTGCCTTATGATGAATATGTGACACCTCCCCCTACTACGCCGCCACACCCATGTCAGCGCACGTCTGTCTACCAAATTGCCAAAGTGGCTGGGCACGGTTTTGCACCGCACGAAATTACCACTGCGCGGGCTGCACCGGACGAAATTACCACTGCATGGGCTGCGCCATTCTGCGCTGCACCAAGAAATTAGAGCCCTGACAATCCATTTCCTGTTGCGATTCAGAATAATTTTCATTAAATTTACCACTCACTATAGCGTTCAGCCCAGCTCGAAAGCAATCTAAAGCAGACGGTTCTTCTCACACTGTTTAGTATGCGTAAGGGCTCCAAGCTTGGAAGCCATCACTCTTTATCCTTTTGTATTTGTCACATTTGCAGGAAGTTGAACGCATTGAGCAAAAGACAAACGTCACCAAATAAAATGACAATAACAGGGAAAACGCAATCTGGCTTGCATTCATAGCTGCTGGGTGACCTTCAAGATTTAGCGACGTGAATACGAAATAATACGTCTCATCAGGATTCATATTCTCTAGCACAAACACAAAACATGAAATGTTACTTACAGTGTGATGACCACCAGTTGGCATAGATTTAATGCACACGTGCATATTTCTTTCAAAATTTAACCATTGTTACTTGCGAAAACTTGATTTTGTCGGTGAACACTAGCGCCCACAATTTTTGAAGTAGTGACTTGAAATTTATGCCGCAAGAAGCCATAAGTCCAAAGAAGAAAAGGTTTTAGAAGATCAAGGTCAAAGGTCAAGGTCACAATTGTCAAAAAGGTCAAAACCACATTATGGCCAATATCTCGCTTTATAAACTGGATAGGGACATGGGACCATTGTCAAAATGTTCAGTCTCGTCTCAAGTTTTTGTGTATTGTTCTATTTTGTCTGTCTGTTTGCTTGTCTATCTGTCAGTCTGTTTGTTTGTGCTCACTCTGGCATCCACAATTTATGAGGTTATCAACTTCAAATTTCTGGCGCATGAAGTTATATGTCCAAGGACAAAGGGGTTTAATTTTGGAAGGTTATTTTCAGTGGTTAAGCTTGTCAAAGGTCAAAAGCACATTTTTGCTGATATCCTGCTTTAGTAAAATAATAGAGGCATAGGACCAACGCCAAAATGTTCTGTCTCATCTCTTGTTTTCAAGTTCTTAGAAGCGTTGCTCAGTCAGCGATTTCATATTTCGTTTGTTTCGTTTCCTATAATGGTATTTCCACTCAAAATTAGCCAACCTGTTTAAACTGTTATCACCAGACGATGTGTGACATCTTTTAACAAACCTTCATTTTGTGTCATTATCGCAAGTTCTGTACTTATGGTGCAGAATTTATGGTGTATAGACCGCAGTTGTCTGAGATAATGCAGCTTGTTTTCAGGAAATAAGAACAATTGATTTCCAAAAGTGCTTAAGTCCATTTTCATCTTTTTAGAGAAACAAGATTTTAAGAATTTGACAACTTGTGGGGATCATGTTACATGTGTTAAGCTAATGGAAATGTAACAAAATATCTGAAAGGATGTCTTAAAACATGAGGAGACCTTCTAGCCTCTATCTTGATTCTTCATCTGGATAGTTCAAAAACCAGTCTGCGGACTTCAGTAAGCAAATGCCTCAAAATAACGAAAATTTAACTCGATTTAAAAAATTCACAGCATTATTTTTTTTTAAAGAGTACTAAAACAGAGCATCTTTTTGAAAACATAACACACCACTTTCTAATGAAAATGAATAGCAAATATGGTCATACCAGTATACTGTAGTGGTGGAAGTCAAGAACTTTCTTGAACAAAATTAATGGAAGAGATATATATATATATATATATATATATATATATACACACATACATACACAGTCAAATGGAAGGTAAATACAGCTGAACAAATGTCACAATAAAAACTATTCTCCATGAATTATGAATGGGCAGTACCACCATCCAAACAGGTTTAAAGACTTCATTCATCATCGATAGGGATGTCCTCCCTATCACGTGGTAATTAAAAAGTTCAGTCAAAGAATACACAGCTAAAAAAAGATTACCTTTTGCCAGACTTATTTTTCGCTTGCTTTTCGCCTATGTTTCTGGCTGCCTGGGTCTTTTTTTTTTTTTTTTTTTTTTTTTTGAGCTCTTTTGGGTTGAGTCCACTCACATGCATCCTGGCCTATAGAGTCACCCGTTTTGGTTTGGTGAGAAAGCTACAGTGCCTGCTATTGGCCAACCAGTTTTCTAAGTGATGCTTTGAATAGGTGACTAGACTTGTGTACTTGTTGAAGTTTTAGACTGGACTAGGTCACCGCTAGAAGTAGCTTCTTGGGGAATTTCCAATTCACTGCTCATTTTATATTGTACTTGAGTGCTTCTTGGCCAAAATTAGCTTGTGGAGCTTATTCCTCATCAGTGAAAGAATGGATTTGTAGTGTTATCTGATTTTTAATGAATATGGACTTGAGCACTTATAGAAGTAACCCCTTCAATTTATGTACCATTTTTGACCATCAGTAAGACCAAAGGCAAAATTCTGAAGGATTTGCGCAGACTCGTATCTGTGTAGCCATGATACTGTATTGAAATCATCCAAAAAGAAAAAAAAAATGTATTGGGGTCATTCCTCGTCAAATCATCCAGGGGGTGCCGGGTCATTTCCTCAAAATTCTTTGAAAAAATTCACGAGTAAATATTCACACAAAATGAAAAAATGCCAAATATTAGGCCAGTATCTCAAATAGTTTTCAAGTTATTGCCCTTTGAAATTTGAATAATATTTTAACAAACAAAGTAAGCTGAACGAAAAAGTAAGCTGAACATTATTCAAATTTTTTGTCAGACACTGTTCACATTTATAAGATTCCACAGTAAAGATTTCAGAGAGACGAATAACTGGTGACATGGTCATTTTTTTTTTGCCCCCAAAAAGGGCATTTCAGGGCAAAACTGGAAAAATTTACTTACAAATTATTTCATTAAAGAACTTTACAAATGATATTACTTGGATTAATGCATTTTTACAGAGAGATATATCATAAAATCATAAAAAAATGAATTCTAACCTTTTGTCTTACTTACTTATCTTACTGAGTTACAGGTCATAAAATGTGGCTTCGTTTTTGGGCGTTTTGTGTTTTCGGCTGATTTTGAGGCTTTACCATACAAAAGTGGATCACGATACACAGAAGCTAAGGCCATTTGCAGATTCTAGGGGATGAATATGGTTAGTGTACCCAATTTCAGCCTTGTATAAGCAATCAATTTGGAGCAATAAGTTGCCAAAGTTGGCTGAAAATGGGTTCGCCAAAAAAGTTAAAATATTATTCAAATTTTGAAGGGCTATAACATGAAATCTATTTGAGATACTGGCCTAATATTTGGCATTTTTTCATTTTATGTGAACATTTACTCGTGAATTTTTTCAAAAATTTTTGAGGTGGTGACCTGGAAAATTTCTAAAAATCTGGATGATTTGACATGGAATGGCCCATTGGTAGTTGGTGCCATAGTCCGATTAGCCTACATGGCTGCGATAAGCAAAATCTGTTCAAAACTGACTGATCTGATTTTATTTTTAATTTTTAATTTTGTTCTGATAGAAGAGTTGTGATAACTTAATTCCCATACAAAATTTATTTCAAAAAGATAAGATTCAATGTAAACGACAAAATGAACATAAACATTAACGTTTTCAAGTGTTAGTGTGTGCGTATTCATGGGCATTTGTAGCTATCTCTGATCATTTTGGCAAGCTAAACAGCAATAACATGAACACAAAGTAATGTGTGTGTGTGTGTGTGTGTGTGTGTGCTCGCATGTGTTGGGTGGTGAGATTGTTGATGGAGGGAGAGAGGGGTGCAGTGGCGTCGGAGGAAGTTTTTCATCAGCTGGTTGAACATAATATTGTTTCACACAATAATTTCTTAAGGCCGACCACAGACGGGTAAACATTAAAGATGGGTAAAGCTTGAATAAAGCCATTCAGATCAATGAAAGTGCTCTGGGTAAAGCTTGAATGAAGCCATTGAAAATCAGCGGAAGTGCTCATCGCCAATTTTATTCGTTCAAATGTCTTGCACGGTAAATGAAGCCTTCGGTCAGTCGAATGAGAAGTACCATATTTATGACAGAAGAAAGTTGTAATTAACAACTGCCGATTTAGCTCTGAATACAATAGGAGGATTAAATGAGACCAAATGTCTGAAATGCGAAAAGCCGACAGTCACTAATTAACAAGCAAGGACACGCAAGCGGCTCTTTTTGATGAAAGAAGAGTCATTGCAGTTTCCATCAGGGGGAAAAAAATGATGTTCAATGACATTGAATGGCTTTATGCTAGACTTTACAAACTACACAAACACAGTCGGCGCTCATCCATTTGAGTCATAATTAAGGCAAAAATGAGATTTCACCTTTTCTCTTCAAAACTGCAACTTTGGAAAATGTAGCTGAAAAATTGCCTGTGTGCTGTAAAATATTGTGCGGAGTGAGTATACCAACAACCACCATTTAAAGAAGAGCACTCAGAAAGAGAGCACACTATGCACCACCGCACAAGTAAGCTCGCTTGGTTTATATCAGGCTTTAGTGTTATTTAAGCTCACAAGTGGTAGTATTTTTTATGCTTGGGTCCAACATTCGGACAATGAAGACACCTTTTGTTATTTGTGTAGGAAAAAAATTTATATATAACTACATGAGGTAATCATCAGTTTTGAAGCAGTGAGGGCACAAATTGTGTTAGTTTTTCAAACAATTTTCAATTCATGGCACATAACTGAGCATGGTATACTTTGTCCCACAAATATCACGTTGATTAGTCACTGCTATGTCTTTGAAACAGCAGTTGTTACCTGATTGACAAAGAGCAGCCAGATATTTTAAGATTCATTTGGCTCATTGGAAAGACTAGTTGATCCTCATCCAGAGATGCAATATGCAAAATTAAAACCATTGAGTCAAATGGTTGAAAACAAATATCCAATTTTACATTGTTTTTCTTACTACAGCGCCACATATTGGCCAATTGGAATGAAATTTGTTGTACCTCTCTATAGCGCCACCATTTGGCCAATAAAAGTAATTTGCATCAAGACCCCCATTTTAGACATCCTTAACAATAATATTAAGTTTCATGATTGATGACAGTTAAAGGGATATTCCACCCAAAAACTACAATTTGTATATCAATTACTCACCATTAGAGGTCTCGAACGGACAAAGTTGTTTTTCACCTGGCGCAACTTTACGGCCACTGGAGACTTTTGAAAAATTATCCAAATTCCTTTTTTGCTGGAAGCAAATGGGGGCCACCAAGTAGCAACAGAAAAACTCCACAAAATGTCCATTGACAAACTTTCAAACCATTGTCCAGCGCATCGTCCAGTATAATCCAAGTCTGCTCTGTCCATTCGTATCCTCAGTACTCCAGAAATGCAGTTATTTTTCACTAAAAACAATAAAATACAACAGTTACGCTTCAACACTTAGGAGAAGCAAGCTCGCGCAGGAGAAGCAAAAAAGGAATTTTGTTAATTTTTTTAAACTCTCCAGTGACCATAAAGTTGCGCCAGGTGAAAAACAACTTTGTCTGTTCGAGACCTCTAATGGTGAGTAATTGATATACAAATTATAGTTTTTGGGTGGAATATCTCTTTAAAGTGAGTATACGGGCTAACAAAATTTAATTGGCTGATGTCAGCCGTCTTGTTTGAACTATCACCATTATGAAGCATGCAAAATTGAAAGTTGCTTGCACCATGGTTTAAGAGTTATGACCATTTATTTGCTATAGCGCCACTTACGAACAGATTAAGACCAAATTGGGTGTGAAGACATTGCATGGCCCGTAGATGGGTGATCTCAAGTTTGGTGATGATTGGACATTGGATTAAGGAGTTACCGCTCTTTATATCAATATTGGCCATGCCCTTAAATTTTGCATGAATTGATCTCACTGCCTAGGAGGATATACAAATTAAAGGTTTCACAAACAATTCAAAATGGCGGAAAGTTTGCAAATACAAAAATAGGACCAAGGGTCCTGTAGCTTACCAGCAAGCAATCTCATAGTGATGATACAAGTTATGAAAATTTCATGTGAAGTTTGACCTTCAAATTATTGAAGGTCAATGTCAAGGCCACTAAATAAAAGTTCACATACATTTATAGGACCTCCTGTAATACAATCCTAAACTCTGAAGCAGTTTTGGTGATACGAGTCATTGAAAATTCAATATGTCATTTGTGAAATTTAAAGCAGGGGTTCTCAACTGGTCTCACATTGGGACCCATATTTTCCCATGGTCATTACGTCGCGACCCACTTTTATAGAATCAAAACCAAGCAAAGATATTCTTCAAAAACAGCCTTTGAAAACACGTCATCTTTTTAAACATACATACACATTTATTTATATGTGCAAAGTGCATTTCAGAGCACATTATTAAGAAAATGAGGAACATGAGAACTGCATTATTGAATAAAATGCAATTAAATACCAAAACTGCACAAAATAAATAAGGCCACAAAACTTAATATTTCACTTCTATGAATATTTCTGCATTCAGAGCACAAAATGAGGAGGAACATGACAACTGCATGTCTAAAAGTGAATAAAATAAAATTATCAAAACTGCGGAACTTAAATAATGCCACAAAACTAAATATTTTGCGCCTATGAATCGCTCTGCATTATACGCTCAGCGTATTACTGCCCACTACAGGTCAGATGTATTATGATAGGGCCGGTAAGCTAAAAATGACACCATTTCCCTTGTTGTCCATTTTGGTGCACATCTTCCAGTAGACCATGAATAGTACACCTCGATTCCTTGTAAATGCAATACTGGCCATCCTATCCGCAACATTTGTAAGGCAAACAGCCTTAACCTGCTCATTTTAACCCTCTCCCTCCCGAATTTTTGCGATTCACTCTTTTCCAAGTTGCAAACAAGTGAATTTAACTGGGTTAAGTGGTCTTATGCATATACAGATTTGAAATCCTGAATAAACTAGTTTTCAAAATACAGGTCACTCCCCCAACCTGTCTGTAAGCATGGTAACATAATTTTCCATCAATTAAAACAAGTTTTATTTTTTCAGTCCATAGTAGTGGGTCTCCCCAGGGAAAGGATTAATTGTATTTAAGTTTATTTAGCTTTATTTTATTAATAATAGTTTTACATAATTGTTCTCACTCGCTCGTAGAAGTAGTGCTGCTTCTCCCTGAATAGGGGATGTCATTATATAAAAAAAAGGCCTCAGCTCCCAATGGACTTTCTCAAAACAAAGGTTAAATAAATTAAAAAATATATACATTAAACTTTGGTGGACCTGTGACGCTGATACAGCAGTAGTGATCCTTTTTTTTTCCAAAGCAACCAATAACGTCCAAATCAGCTGCTGATAGGTGGACAATAGCGTGCTGATAAATACTGAGAAGACTAGAACACTCCACCAGACCTGGTGATCAATTTTGGTCTGTTCTTAACAAAATCAGTTAAATGTCTCAGGACAATGGAATAGATGTTTGTCCAAGGTAACTTCAGTTTGGAAACCTTGAGTCCCTCAGAGGTTTTTCCTTCTTCTTCTTCCCCCCGCAGAATGCATTAGGTACAATACATGACTGGTGAGTCTACCTGCACCCATCAGCGACAGCTGTAACGGTCAATAACTGACATCACTTTCCAATGACTTTTGAATTACCAAGTGTTCCGTCAGACCAATTAATGTAAGAAGGGAGCTTGTGAAAACTAGCAGTAAGAATGAACCAACAGTCACTGGGGAGAGTTTATTTACTAAGGACACAAGAGCTGCCAATACAGCGAGCAGTAATTATGTTTGAAGCAAACTGCGCGAAACACAAGTGGAAGATCACCCAAGTAAAGAATATTTATTTTCATGAGAAATGTTTCCAATATTCATGTCACAATAAAATGTAAGCAAAAATGCATCACACTCAATGATATGAAATCTAATAATACCTCCATGCATGCACACGCACACAATTTTTCAATTGTAACTTCCCTCAAAAGATTTGCTGCTTCAATTGACACAGCCGAACAACTGTTGAACTGCCCTGGGAAAAAAACATTTCTCCACAAGAGGCTACTAAACAACTACTCCTAAAACATTCATTTTAAGTTTCTGGGAACTTAAATCATCAATTCTTATTTATCCATCTTTTTTGGACCATGGGGATATATGGTATATATACACAAAATATGAGAAAAGGACTACCTTTCCCCCAAACAGATTTACAAATCTGAAGATTTTCTTTTCCCACTGGCTGGATTTTAATGATTCTCAAACCTTATCATTCCCAGGTGAAATCACGCTGTACTGGAGTAATCCACCTTATTTCATTGGCTAGGAGCTCAATCAATCACAGAGGTAATGTATAACCCCCCCAAAAAAAAAAAAACTTTCATTCCAGTCACGCCAAGACTGTCCATGAGAAAGCTCTGAGGAGTCCACGCAGCCATTTTTCTGGCATAGTTTATACGTATAGATATTTTTCCTGTGTATCCATCTATATTTATCTATTCATTCCTTGGTGGATGTATCAAAACAATGTCAACTTTGAAATACAGCATCAGTTTTGAAGATTGATGCACTGTTCCCAGGGACTTTTAACACATTACAGACACACGAGACGACAGGATATTAGAAAATGAAATTAACTTATAGGAATCTGTGATATCAGACAATATTCTTGGCTAGTTAGAGAGAAAGAGAAAAGCATAGCTAGCCCTGTGAGGCGGAGTTGAGTGTTGAGGTGCTAAAGTTAGCATGTTGCTGCAAGTCCAACAACTTCTCGTGCATAAACATGAGGCTCGTGCCATCATCATCCAGAGAGTACAGGTGGCACTGAAATACTAATTTAACACTTTCTGCTTTGCCCATCCTCCCCTCACATCCAGTTTAAACACAATAAATGACTGGTGGTATTATCATGTGACATTCAACAGTATAGTAATATGCAAGAGGGATTTGAGCAGGAAACAAAGAGACAAGAGAGAGGGAAGGGGAGGGAAGAGAAAGCGTTACACAGGTACTGGTGGTACGCTCATGAACAGGGTCATAACTTCGGACAGCATAGAACTCAATGTCCATGTGAAAAATACACCATAACTGCTACTTGCGCAAGTTTTGAGACATGCAGATGATATTGACAGTGGCTGAAGATAACATTTCTAGATTGCACTCTTGAAATATTGAATTTCAACAAAATATTGCACGAAAGAGAAGGCAATTCATGGCACAAAAAAAAGGTTTTTCCCCAACCAATTCTCCAACTGTACCTGATGCAAAATCCATAACGGAAAAAAAAAAAAAAACATTAATTCTGTAGCATTTCTCAAATGTTGGCAAAGATCTGGTATTTGATGGACGGTGAAAAGACTATTGAAGGTTCCACGTGAAATTAAAATGGACTTGTTGATCAACATCTTATTTAAGACGAGATCAGACTGTTTTCTCTGGACTACTCGCAGGAGAAGCAAACGCAGCAGAGATAAAATAATAATTTCACTGTATGACAAAAAAGCAGCAGTTTCCATCAATGACTTTGCAATGCCAATACACGGAAAGCTCAAACATGACAAGCCAGGAAGGACATGTTCCTGAATCAACATCCCACATTATGATCCGGGTCAATATTGCGATCCAATTACAGTCCTCCGACATAATCAGTGTGCTGCTTCTCTGCTCCTTTCAAAATTCATTTTTGCTACCTCAGAGTTAAGCCGAGTTCTCCAAATTAACGTCCGTATAACTGACAATCCTGAGTAAAACTCAATAAACTCCTAAACTGCATGTCTAAGTCTTTAATATTTTATCATCTTTATAGTCAATTGATAAAGCACACGGATTGTGTCAGAGGGCTGTGATTGGTTGAATGCTACGTTGGTCCAGGATCATAATATGGAATATTGATCCAGGATCATGACCTACTTGACTGAATCACGCCATACAAAATGACACATATGTGTTCTGTAAAATGTATTAATGGAGTGTGTGTATATACACATATGAGGCAAAGGCAGAACGGCAGGTTAGTTTAAAAAAAAAACAAAACTGGTATTTAAACACAAGCACTTCAGATATTAATACTTCGTAAAATTTTAAGACACTGCTTCCAAATTTGAAAGTTTGGGAAAAAGTGCCATTGAGTAGTTTTAAAATGTTTTGGCACCCCAGGTCAATTAAACACTAAGCTAAATAAAGGAGTGAATTAAAATGAAAAAACTCAATATAGTTAACAACCTCAGGAAATAAAAGTAAACCTGATAATTGTGTCAATTCCAGAGCAAAATTCACAGCAATACACAGCATCACATGTTACAATACTTAATATTATTCCCTGCAGTTGTTTATTCTCAAAATAAAGGAAGATGGACAAATAATAATGTTTGACCAGGGCGGCCAAAACAAAACTAGCCACAGTATTCCCAACAATCTAGAAACTCTCAGAAAACAACACCATAGCCAAGATAAAACAGAGGGAGGTGAAGGCTGCATCCATATCAGTTCAATTGCCAACTATCGTATATACAAACTGTACACAATCCGTACACTCAAAAAGTAGGAAAATGATCTAATTACGACAAAGCCAAGGCCAGAAAAAAAACACCTTTCTCATAGAAAATAATACCCCCCCAGACAAAAGTTCCACCCTTTCAACACCATTGTGATTTAAGGTGCAGCCTGTCACAATTTGTACTGCGTTTCAAGAACATCATCTTTCAGACGTGCTCCAAGGCAAAATGTTTAGTGCAGTTAAAACGATTAAACCCATTTTCACTGAATGATTAGCTGCGGTCAGATATTCTGTTAACTGGATATAGCTAGCTGTTAGAAATCCAATCTAATTTTGTTTCAACGGATACCTACAGCAATAGGCCTGTCTTCATTAGAACAAAGTTTCGAATTAGCTAGCTATTTTGCGGTTTTGAAATTAGCTCAATGTCAAATTAGCTGGCTAATTTTGTAGCGAAGACGCAAATGGCCCGCTAATTTGATTGGGATATTTTCCAGATAAATCTTGGTCTAGTTCGCAAAATAGCCAGCTATTTGTGTTGCATCTTCATTTCTCGAGTGGAGGGCTTTTGGGCTAATGGAGACGCAAATTCATACTATTGGGCTAATTTCCCTAACCGCAAAATAGCTGGCTAGTTTAACTTTGTTCTGATGAAGACAAACCTAATCTCCAAAGGAGACCATGAGGGCATTCTAATGCTCCAAAGTGAACCTCCTTTCCTGCTCTATTCTTCTTCCCCATAATTTCACGTTAAATATGAGCATAGGAAAGGAAAGTGCATTTTTTGAAGCACTGGGATGCTGGAGGCTCGCTGGGGGCCGCGTTATGCAGTTGCCTGGGCCAGTTTCTGTATGCGCTCAGCCAGCTCCAGGCAGTGCAGGATGCGTCTGCGTTCGGCCCGCAGCTGTGCAGCCGGGACCTGCCCCAGCAGCTTCTGCACAAACAGGATGGTGTCCTGCATGAAGAGGCCCACAGGCTCCCGCGCCGCGGCCGGCAGCTCTTCCACCACGCCCGAGTCCAGCCGGAAGTTGATGTGTTTGGCCCGCGGCAAGCCGGGACCGCGCTCCTCGATCCAGGTGATGGGCCTGAGGAACCAGAACCGGATCAGAACCACACACGCCTGACTGGGACACTTAGGACTTGTACACAAGCACTAAAGCGCATACATCCATCCATTATCAACACCGCTTCTTCCTCACTAATGGGGAGGCTGCAGCCTGTCCGAGCTGACTATGGATGAAAGCCAGGGACACACCCTGGACAGCTCATCAAACCACAGCAGGGCGCGCACATCATTCACTAACACACTCATACTTACAGACAATTATACAGTCTCCAATTAACCTAATATGCATTGTTACCCACTGCACTCCCATGCTGCTCTTAACGCACACAAACAGATGTAATTGGTCGGGATACTTTGGGCTCACATGTACTCACACACCCCAACACACATACCCCAACGTTTTCCCTCTGGATTTTAGTGACCACTGTCCTGTAGCTTGTGTCAGGAATAATAGTAACCCAAAATCAGAATCCAGGGTCATAGTCAAAAGAAATTTTAAACACTTCACGGAACGAGCCTTTTTGCATGACTTGTATCTGAGTGACATGCATTACTCTGTTGTTGTTCCTGACCCTCATTTAGCGTTAAGCCATTTTATCACGTCTTTTAATACTGTGGTGGATAAGCATGCCCCCTTGAAAAAGTTGAGAGTTAAGAACAGGGCGAATCCCTGGTTTTCCCCTGATATCTCGGAGCTGTTAAAAGCTCGGGATTTTGCATGGAAAAAAGCATGTGTTTCTGGGTTGCGTTCTGACTGGCAACATTTTCGTTACCTTCGCAATAGAACCCTTACAGCGATTCGGAAAGCCAAGTCATCATATTAGCTCTCTAACTTATCAGACTCTGGCAGCAATCCTGTGAAATTTTGGAGAACTTTTAAGTCCTTGTCTCAGCCCCCCTCCTCGGCTTTACCGAGTAGGATTACTAAGGATTCTATTCTTATTTCAGATAAAGGGAAACTTTGTGATATTTTCAATGAGCATTTTGTTAATGCAGCACCTCTTTGAAAATTTAGGGTTATTGCCAGCTGTTCCCAGCTGTGATAGCAGACCTTTTGTACCTGTACCTAATAACTCCGGTTGTTTTTCCTTGCGTCCCTTTTCTGAAGAGGAAGTGCTTGAAGCACTTGGTAGCACTGTCCCAAAGCAATCCACTGGGGTGGACAAATTGGACCCGAGCCTTTTATTGCTGGCTTCACCTTTGATTGCTATTATCCTGACACACATTTTTAATTTATCCCTGTTGACTGGTTCGATTCCTGTCTTGTGGAAAACAGCTTTTGTTCTTCCCTTACATAAAAGTGGCTCTTCAGATGTTCTGAATAACTATCGACCAATTTCAAAACTGCTTGGCTAAGGTTTTAGAGAGACTGGTCAATAATCAAGTTAGAGCATTTCTATCAGACCATGCTATCTTGAATGTGCTTCAGTCAGGCTTCAGACCAGGTCATAGCACTGTGTCAGCTGCAGCCAGGGTTTTAAATGATGTTGTTTCTGCCTTGGACAATAAGCAAGACTGTGCTGCCCTTTTTATCGACCTATCAAAGGTGTTTGACACAGCTGACCATTTTATACTCATAGAGCGGCTAAGTGCAATTGGGTTTGATATTAAATCTCTGAATTGGTTTAAAGATTATCTAACTGGTAGGTGTCAAGCTGTTGTTGCTGATGGCTATCAATCAAACTTTATTTATCTTAGCAAGGGGGTTCCACAGGGTTCAATTTTGGGGCCCTTGCTGTTTGCACTTTTTATGAATGATTTTGGTGCCAATTTTGTCAACAGTACAATCTACCTGTATGCAGATGATACAATAATCTACTCAGCTGCCCCTTCTGTTGAAATGGCTCTTCAAAATTTGCAGTCAGATTTCCAAATCTTCCAGAAGGCTCTTTTAGACCTTAAACTAATTTTAAACTTGGAGAAAACTAAATTCATGCTATTCTCTCAGAAACCTACGGCTAGGTTCTAAAGTGGCAGCATGACGACAGCAAATGGAATTCAAATTGAAAGAGCTCCTTGCTACAAATACCTTGGCATTTGGGTGGATGACCGTCTTAATTTTAGGAAGCATACTGATGAACTAATCAAGAATTTGAAACCTAAATTGGCTACGCCATACAGGAATAAAGCCTGCTTTCTGAGGAGTTGCAGAAGACAGATTGTTCAGGCAACTATTCTCTCTAGAATAGATTATGGAGATGTAATTTATATGCACTCTGCTCCCTCCTTGCTGAAGTCACTTGACGCAGTATACCACGCTGCTTTCATAACTGGAGATGGCTTCCGAACACATCACCGTACTCTTTATTTTAATGTTGGTTGGTCTTTGCTGGCCATGAGCAGGGAGCAACATTGTTGCCTTTTCATATACAAGGCATTGTTAGGAAAACTGCCTGGATATTTGACCAGTTTGCTTAACTTGAGAAGGGGAGAATACGGTCTGCGCACTCTTGACTTTTTGGTTTTAGATGTCCCAAGGGTGCGTACTGAACTGGGTAAAACTGCTTTTATGTATTATGCTCCACAGAAGTGGAATAGGCTTCAACAGTTTTTAAAGTTGGAAAGTCTTATTTCAATCGATTGTTTTAAATGTCTTTTATTGGCTGCCACGAAGCTGGGATGTACATGTGTAATGTAGTCATTGTTTTTATTTATTGTTCTTGGTTGTTTCTATTGTTTGCAACTGGGCTCCGTTGCAAAAGAGAGCTTGCTCTCAATTGGACTCCCAGTATAAATAAATAAATAAACAAACATACACGCATACGCATACACATATGCATGCTCACACACACACACACACATATACACACAGCATTTTAACCTCTCCATCAGTGCAACCTAGGGCCCGACGTCATATTCAATTCAGAAAGCGTTGCAGTACGGCTTCACCGACCGCTTGCAGGAAATAGGAGAACACAGTGGTCAGTCACGTTGCTCCAGAATACTGCAGTGTATTCTGCTCTAGGAATACCCGCCCATTTTGTACCTGTAATCCCAGAATACAGCGGGGCGAGGGGGTACCTGTTCTCGCCGGTGAGCAGCTGAGCCGTCAGCTTCACGTGCCCGTTCTCCTGGTCCTCAGACAGGCTGGCCGCCGACACCGACAGCTCCCCAAACAGATCAACCAACCAGGTGAGGCGGGAGATCCCGCTGAAGGAGGGGAACCCAAAGCCATCATGCAGGGACCCTCCTGTGGGGTGGGGTGGAGGGAGAGGGTCAGATCACATACACAAACACAACAAACACACTAAATAACACTGTTAGCACCTAAAAACTGAGAAAGTGCACCTTTTTCCAAGAAATTCCTAAAAAAACTTAGAATACACCAAGGTTTACTGAAGATTGGAGGCCAACTCGGTAAACCTCGGAAAAATTTTACCGAGATATCCCAAAGTCTGTCCAGTTTACTTAAGTTTGGACAACATTTCAGTTAACCTCGGTTAAAATTTCCCGAGACACACCGAGGATTGTCTGGCCCACTGAAGTTCAGAGACCACATCGGTGTTCCTCGGGAAAATTTCACCAAGGTAGACTGAAGTTTGTCTGCTAGGCCTATGCTCACACCAGAACAAGGGGAGATGCGAAGACAGTCAAAACACATGCCTCATTAAAGACCTCCCCCCAGTACTGCAGTCCAAATACTAATTAATTATGTAAATTGCCAGTATTGCCTGTTCAACGAGGTGCAGTGTAATTAAGCCAGGCCCTAGATGCAGTCTGGATGAGGTGCAGGCTTACAGTACTGGCCATTATATACCGATGTGGTCCCTGAACTTCAGTGGGCCAGACAATCCTCGGTGTGTCTCAGGAAAATTTAACCGAGGTTTACGGAGGTGTTGTCCAAACTTAAGTAAACCGGACAGACTTTGGGATACCTCGATAAAATTTTTCTGAGGTTTACCGAGTTGGCCTCAAATCTTCAGTAAACCTCGGTGTATTCTGAGTTCTTGTAGGAATTTCTCAGAGAAAGGTGCACTTTCTCGGTTTTTAGGTGCTAGTATTGTCAGCTGTAGCCCGTCACATGCAGTTACTGCCACTGAACTCACCTGCAGTCCAGTTTCATTTGGTGGAATTTACATCTATATGCACTAAATGTGTGTGTGTGTGTGTGTGTGTGTGTGTGTGTGTGTGTGTGTGTGTGTGTGTGTTGCTCCTTCTAAAGATATAAATTTGAAGATCCAGGCTTGGATTTCCCTGAACAGAACCATTTCAAGAAAAAAATAATATACTGTGCAGTTTAAGTGTCAACCCAGCCTCATTTTCGCGTCATCTTAATACACTCTGTAACCTCATGAGCGAATTTTTTACATTTTTAAATAATGTGCATTGCAATTCCCTTAATGCATCCTCCCACAGAACAACAGAGTTTCGACATCATCTTTGACACTACAGACACACAGGAAGAATCCATCCTCTACCAATCAGACTCAGCAAATCATCTCAATCAGCGAACATGGATAATCGTTTGATTTCGTTCTGAATTTTATTTATTTAACCTTTATTTAACCGGCGAAGTCCAAATGAGATTGAAATATCTTTTTCAAGGGAGCCCTGGGGGGTTGAGGGGGAGAGGAAGAGGACAAGTTGCACAGCCAATTACATTGTAGATCAGGGAATGATTAGGTGGCAGGTTGACAGCCCCTACTCTTGTCGAAAAGTGTCATAGGATCTTTAATGACCACAGTGAATCAGGACCTCCTTTTAACATCTCATCCGAAAGACGGCGTCTTCTTCAGTACAGTGTCCCCATCACTACACTGGGGCATTGGAGATTATTCCACAAGAGGGAACATCGCAACCTACTGGCCCACCAACACCTCTTCCAGCAGCAACTTTATTTCCCAAGTGGTCTCCCATCCAAGTACTAACCAAGCCCACACCTGCTTAGCTGCAGCCACTAGGCTGGAGCAGATCGAATAGTGGTATGGCTGATGGCCATAGACGAGATTTATGCATGTTCACTCTAACGCACGCTGTTGGAATTTGTATGAAAAACCAACCAACGTATTTTCTCCAGCAACGAATGAAGAATTACCAAGCTGGATGAAAGACATAAGCCAAGTGTCTGAAATGAGAGCTGAAATGCAACAAGTGAATTCAAGTGTCTGCAGTCTCAGCCCTCGCTTTGTTCTATGACCTACTATGATGTCGATTGAAGTACTCTTCATCATTACACACACTCTCCAAATACTCATACACATTTACTGTTCGGTAGGCAAAAATATGAATGCAAAAATTGTAATGGGCCTAAGTTTGAAACCTCTGTACGGATCAAACTGTATGCGAACAATACCCGGATGGTCTAAGACATTCGGCTGAATTCCTCCAAAGCGACAAATGAAACCTGCACAATCCTTTAAGGCTACTGGTGTTGAGGTGACAACCCGTGTTCATGACAACACAGGGGAGCATTAGCTGCTTGCAGAAAAGGACACCTGTAATAGATAATATGTAAAATTGACAGGAATGCTGTATTAGCCTGTATTATTAAAAATATGTTTATAAATGCCACCAATTCTGAGGTGAACTTGTGTTTCCATATTTTTTCGCAAGGAAAGTTATGCTATGCCATAGGTAAACCAGGTCAGATGATGGGTGAGATGGAGGCCGTATATTATGCCTAATTTTGTGCATACACCTCTGATACATACAGATTGTGCCCACTACATCAACAGTTAAGTAGTAGGTGTCAAAGCAAATTCTGTATATACTTATGTAGTATGGGTATTTGGATGCACCCAAGGAGTGCTTGCAGCTGCTAGTTTTAATGTACTAATAGGACGGGACCCCAGCCTGCACTCACTGCTGTGGATAAAACCACAGTGAAAAAAGAAAGAAAAAAATAAATTAGTTTCTGTAAATAAGTAAATATTTCTAGACTAAACGGATTGAACACTGCGACCTTATTTGGTTATTTCCCCACCATAATTAAATCAGTATTATCTTTTCTGTAGGATTGCTTCTGAGATCTCTCTCTTGCATCGTCAGATCCTTTACCGCCACGAGAATGAGGAAATCCCATCGGCAAAGCCCGCTAATACCCGCAGCCAAACAGTCTGAGCCCCCTTGCAACCTTTATTATATTATAGAGCTGGGATATTTGTAATCAGCCAGACAGGAGGCCAAAGAGAACTTCTCTGAGGAGTACTTTCCCATCTCAAACTGTAGGAGTCGCGCCGGACTCGCTAATGAACGCCCATCTGCTCCGACTGGCTATACTGCACCGCTCATTAGCACACAAACACCACTGTCTCAGTGCCCGACCCAGCCGTGTTAATAGCCTCATCTAATGCCCCAACACCCCCAGTGCTACATAAACTGTTCTAAAACAATGATTAACTTCACCTCAACAGCACATATCTGCTCTATTCTATGAAAACGCACTCATATGAATAAAAATGAATCTAATTATCCCCACTGTCAGTGAACTTTTGAGCACACAGACATAGTGTGTAAGCGCAAGCAATAGCTCAGGACACAATTATAACTAGGCTACACTTTCCTGAAATAAAGTTAGGGTCTACGTGTACTCAAGATAGGGATTGTAAAATAGAGCGTACAAGAGAAGACCATGGGTCTCCAATTGACTAACTCCACACCAGGCTGCAGTCAGTACTGTTGCGTCATGTGCATTCCAACACCAGCAGAGTTCGCGACAGACGCAGCTTTCGCATGCCCGTTAAATTCATTCAATCACATTAATTAATTAATTGTGAATTTCATTCACTTTCTTGTTGATTCCATCGTTCAGTTACCTGTGTTCCATCCATCATCTCACTACAACAAAACCAAAATCTTCAGCCCTGTATTCAGCAGTGTCCAGTCTACCTGAAGGCACCCCATCGCCCCCTAACATTACATTAAACATGAGAATAAATTAATAATACAATGAGTACGGGCCTCCCCTGGCCATTGTTTATGTTGCGTACTCACTATAGGCATTATAAAATACAGCATGCAAGAGAAGACCATGGGTCTCTAATGGACTAACTCCACACCAGGCGGCAGTCAGTACTGTTGCGTCATGCACATTCGAACACCGGCAGTGTTTGTGGCGGACGCAGCTTTCGCATGCCTGTGAAGTGCAGTGTCCCCTCCTGAAGGTGGCTGCCAGTCAAGTCCTTCTTCAGCTGCTTGTAGTCGGCTGTCAGCAACTCGATGTGCTCCACGTGCAGCACCTTCCCTGTGGGAAGCACAGGAGACATGAAGGTATCAGGATAAACGGCCCACAGCGCCACCTATGGCCATGACCTCTTACTGCAGCCATTTGGAGAAAGAGCAGCAACCAACACCAGACCTGGCAAGCTGCTGCCAGAGTTTAAGAGCTGAAATATCCCTCTTTACAGACATGACTTTGCAGAATGAAGAAGGCCGACCTGAAAGGCCCCTCCTTCCCGCACTGTAACACGACAATTACATCACTTAGCAGGGCTCTTATACAGAGTGCCTTTCAACAGAACATCAGGGTTAGTTTCAGGAATACACAAGTGTACCATCAGCGCCCCCAAACCCCCATTCCAAAAATCACAGCTTACCTTTCTTCTCGGCCAGGTCACATAACTCCATAGCGACAGAGTAGGACAATGCCATTGGATACTCCACACACACATGCTTCCCCGCCTCCAGGAACTTCCTGCACTCAAAAAGGAAGGAGCAGAAAAGGTCAGGAATATGCATTAAGAAGCCAGTAGTTCATTTCATTCCCTTTCTTGTTGACTCTATCCTTCAGTCACTTGTGTTCCATCCATCATCTCACTACAACCAAAACCAAAATCTTCAGCCCCGTTATCAGCTGCGTCCAGTTTACCCGAAAGCACCCCATCGCCCCGTAGCATTACATTAAACATGAGAATAAATTAATAATACAATGATTATGACCCTCCCCCGGCCATCGTTTACATTGCTTACTGGGTTAAGACAGCAGGGAATGCAGTCATGTGCATTTATTCTAGCTCTCACTGCCACATGCAACTTTTTTTTTTTTTTTTTTTTTACTAAGTTTAAAAGGACAGCATACACTTATATTACTCATTTAACAATGAGTAGATGTGTGCAGCAGATTTAGCAGAAAGCTAATTTCCATGTGTAGTCCCAACAAAAAACAGAAATGACACATGGCATACCAAGAGACGTCAACAAACCCGTCACAATAACGCATCTGAAAACCCAACATAAGACAAGCATTGCATAGTACATACATAATACATATGTCATATCTATGAAGCAGAAAAATGCTCAGTTTAGTGGCATGATATAAAAATATAATACAAAAAGAATAAATAGTAGTGTAATATAAAGCGCCACTGTGCTATTGTAAAGTGCAGAATAAAAAGAGGGAAAATTCCTTACAAACATTTCCCCTCTTCCATGGGATCAGATGGAAAAAAAAAAAAAAAAAAAGTCCGAAGATTAATTGCGGTTTTTTATACCAATGGTGGTAATATGTACAATACAAAGGTGTTATATACGGCAGTTTTGTATATCAAAAATATTGTGAAAGTTATCTCCCAAAATAAAGAAAAATAAAAACATCTGAAACTACATAACAATCCCAACCATACCATAGGTGCTAAAGGAGATAATTACAATTTAACATACCGGCGATGGGGATATATGTGACACAGATGTTTTAAGCGGCACTTCTATATATCAGTAGCGGTACTGTAGAAGTTACCTCCGGCCAAAGAGGAAGATAATAAATACACAATACTACACAGTTAACACATACTTTGGGTGCTAACACACAGGAGAGTACACCTCTTAAGCTAATCAAGACAGAAATCGTTGACAGCATCACCTCTGTAAATCAGTGCTGACAGCGTTGTTTACTCAAAAACCATTTTTAAGCACTGTGACAGAAGATATTATAATCTGTGATATTTTTAAAAGCAGATGGAAGCTTATTCCATTCTTTGATGGCCTTGCACGAAAATGCAGTTTGAGCAAAGCCGGAGCTACGCTGTGGAACATTGCAATCCCCTCTTGAAATAGACCTGTTGAAACTCTGTTTGACACTGACAAGGGAATGAATGAAAATGAAAACACCCACACACAAACACCCACACATACACACACATAGACCGAATGAACTCAGAGATGCTAAATGGCCTTGTCGTGCCAAAACTCCTTCCAAAGGCAATGCTGGCAACAAGAAGACCCAGTGAGACATAAATGAATATCCGCCAACAGAAGGCCACCCCTGGTGAGCAGTAGAAGCTCGCCATCTTGTGGGCAGCACAACCAATACAAGCGCACAAAGCATGTTTTCTTCCAAAGGTTGCTTGAAAACATATAGGCAGTTGCATGCTGCATTGTTTTTTTCTTTTCTTTTTTTAAATAGAAGAACTGTCACACATAGGCAAGCTTTACAGAGATGAAGTAAGGTAGATGCCTGGCATAAATCCTAAATCCCAAAAAGAGCATACTGTTAAAAAAAAAAAAAAAAAAAAAAAGATAAATAAATAGGAACTAAATAAAATAAAGGTAAATTAAGAATAATTGAATCATAAAAGAAACCAGTCTCATTTGTATACTTTCACTTACTTTATTGGACCATGTCCATTAAGCACAAACGTGTTTCGGCATTAAGCCGTCATCAGTGTGTTAAATCATTACACACTGATGACGGCTTAACGCCAAAACGCGTTTGTGCTTAATGGACATGGTCCAATAAAGTACGTGAAAGTATACAAATGAAAGTGCGGTTTCTTTCATGAGTCAACGACTACTTTCTACACTCGCACCCAAAGACATCTAACATTTGGAGTTGAGCGCGCCTTTTTGGAATACGAGTGAAATTAAAAATAATGCAATCAAGATAGCAAAATAAACAGTTGGAACAGCCATGGTGGTAGATCTGCAGCTCCAGGGCGAGGCCAAACATGATAGCCTCCAACCCAGCAGCAAACACAGAGATGAAGCACGCAGTTAATGAAGGTAGTTGCCAAATTCTGCCAGCCCTGCAGGCTTATGAGCTGCGGGCCAATGCTGCTGCCTGATCCCGGTTACAAAACAAACTTCCTAACAGCACAGGCACGCATATAAGGCAGGCCCATGAAGAGACCTAACCTCTAAATTCTAAATATTTTCAGGGGCCTTGTCAAATGGGATCAAATCACCACAATCATCTCCCTCCTCCCATCACTTTTCTGTAAGGGAAAGTACATTAAATCAACATACAGGAGCTGCTGGGTTAGCTCACTTGGTTAAGGCGCCGCATTTGCGGACCAGCAGTGACTGCCACGGCGCGGGTTCAATCCCCAGTCATACCAACCAGCAGTGCTCGACAGCTTTTTCAGAGCAGCGTACGATTGGCTACGCACTGCAGGGATGCAAATTGGGAAGGGACTCAAAACAATGGTTGTTTTGTTCCTTGGTCAAGCGCCTCCTGTTCGCCAGCTGGACGCTTGTCAGTAAGATTCTAAGCTTGCTCATGTTCGGGTATCCTCTGCCCTCGTTCTGAACTTGCGAAATTTCAACCGATGAGTGTCGTGGCTGACAGGCGCGTGCTTCGGAGGAGAGGCGCAAACGGTCTCTCTCTCTTGAGTTGGCAATATGGGGTCGCATACGAGCAAGCCTTGTACATAGTTCTCGAATTGGGCATTCCAGATCCAGGTGGGATTGGAGATGCCAAATAAAAAAAAATAAATAAATAAACAGGATACAGGCGCATTGGAACACCAGAGGCCTGTTCTGTGACGCAAGTTCAACATACTCAGGGTATCTTTCCGCAATCTGGCTTCACTTAACCTAACAAGAGCAATCAAGATAAGTGGTCACACGAAGGCGGATATTAACTTGGTAAGTTGACCCTGGTTTTCCAAATCTAGACATGAGCACATTCACGTAAGGGCCTGAGAGGCTGCATATGACCGATAGCAAATATGGAAAAGGCGAGGGGCAACAGAGTGGCATATTGCACCCCAGAATAACAGAAAAATATGAAGAGCACAAATACCTCATACCAGCTAAAATCAACAGTTTCAGCAGTGAAATACAGGAAGGACAGCAGGCAAAATAACTGCTGACAGCGTGAATGCATCAGTTAATGGGTTTGTAATAACACTGCCCCATTGTAAGAGCACAAGTAGATCTCACGTTAATACTTTGTGTATTCCATTAAATTGCTTAGATGTATTCTTACAGTTTGCATGACGACTTTTAGCAAATTATGTTGAATGCAAGCCTGACGGGGGGGAACCCTAAGAGAGGAGCTGAATTTGATATAAAATGTCAACACATAATAATTTACCTTATTTATTGATATAATAACAGGTACAACTTCACCCCAGTGACTATGTTATAAAAGCCCTCTTTTATGGACTGTGAGGTTTAGCGGCCAGGGAACTCGACAAAGGCATTCAACAGCTCTGATAGAGCATGTGCCACCTTATGAATTGCCCAGCAGATAGTATTCTCTGCATCATCCAAGACTCACAGAAAACTACCAGATGCAAAAAATTAGGGCAGCGCAAACAGTTTTTTGGGATTGGAAGGACATTACCTTGATGTGTTCCTCTACTAACATATGGCTCAAGAAGCCGACAGAGGTTAACTGCTCCCGCAGACGAAAGACAGCATCTCTCATGGAGATAATGATCTCTGCATATTCTGGCTCTCCGCAGTGACCCTCTCACAATCTGCGCATCAAGCTCCACAGGATCCTCTATGAAAAGTGATGCCAAGTTCAAAGAGAATTTATTGGCCAGTAGGTTTTGCTTTTATACCCGCTGATCTTACTTCTTAAACTTAACCTGCTAAGAAGCAGGTTAGGCGTTCAGCGCAAGTTACCATGGTGATTTACCACACCAAGAAGTGAACCACCATTGTAGTCCTGAAAACCAGGGGTTAAATCAGAAGTTACCGCAATAACCTCAAATCCTGCTTGGTGGTACAGGCCCCAGGAATGTGGGGATATATGCAGCTATTCCCATAAACATATGGAGCATGTTTAATGTTTTGTAATTATCGCTATGCAATACACTGCAGTCTCCACAACTTGTACATTAGGAGTAAGGCGTCCAACATACATTATATTAACAAGGAAGAATAATCACCAAGGGCCATTTATGCACAGTAGTCAGCAAACATACTGTGTTTGGTCGTAGCTCATTAAAATAAAAAAAAAACTGTCATTGTCTCATCCAAACAAAACACGACATTTAATTCACTACAATTACCAAGTACCAACCAATCTGATTAATCCAATTTATTTGTTTTCACGGAAGTTACAGCCCTCCAAGCCCAATTCTACCCAAAGAACAGGGATAATCAGGTAAAACCCAATGTCCAGGGAAATCACAATCTAACATTACTACCCAACCATGGCAAAAGGAAGCAAGTATCATATATTTCTATGCAACTTGCTTCCTTTAGCCATAGTTGGGCAGATTAGTGCAGGTACTCTAACATGAACTCATGCTGACACCTAGAGGCCATATAAAATAATACAATTTCCCTTCCTACATTAACACCCAATAGGAGGGCTGCTGCAAGCAAAAAAAAAAAAAAAAAAAATCTATAAATTCCCCTGATCATGGTGGACAGGAGCACACACTCAAACTTCCTCTATAAAGCTGAGACTAAATGCCAAAGCGTGAGCATCAACTGTAAAAATAACGGTTTAAGATGCTTCTCCCCCTGTCCATTCCATTTCTTCTACATTACAGATGAATCAATGCAGAGAAGATTTTCTAGTGTATCCTGTACCTTCTTCCAAATGTACTCCCAAGATCTCCCGTTCATAAAAGCATTGGAACTAGCTGCTAGGAATTCCCTTCCTTCTTAAATGATTAGATAACAGTGTATTTCTGTTAAATGAAGATTGATCAATACACAAAGATTGACCGTTGTACAATTAATCTCATTTACTGCTTTTTGTGGCTCACACTGAATTACTTTGTAGACAGTTTTAATCCTTTTGCGCAAAACACAAACCCATCAAAAGCACATCAGTGTACCCCAAGATTCAGTCACATCCATTACGCCTTATTCTGGTTTCACACCGATTTCAGAAAAACAATGAGCCAGAAAATGACATCCCAAAACGCAGTTGGAAAATGCAAGTGCTAACGATATTGCAGATCAAAATTGGGTAAGTGTAATTTTGTGACAAGAGGTGATTGACCACGTTGACATAGTTGCGCTAAGACAAATCACCAGTGAGGGAACAGGTGAGTTCGCAGCTTCTCTTTTTCGGGAATGCCACCCGACTCGGACTAAATCATACAGCAACTAAATGTCAGAGGCCATTTGAAATGCTTTCAGGTAAAAAAAAAAAAAAAAAAAAAAATTGTATTGAGAAGACAGCCAATCACCAGCATGATTGGACAGCTTCTATCACCGTTTTAGCCAGCAGCCAAATCACTACTCAATGTGCTCCAACTGCGTGGCTGAAGCTAAGTGGTTAGGTGGTTAGCACTTGGATGGGAGACGACCTGGGAAAGCCAAGTTGCTGCTGGAAGAGGTGTTGGTGGGCCAGTAGGTTGCGATCTTCCCTCTGGTGGAATAATCCCCAATGCCCCAGTGCAGTGATGGGGACACTGTACTGAAGGACATGCCGTCTTTCAGATGAGACGTTAAACCGAGGTCCTGACTCACTGTGGTAATTAAAGATCCTAAGATCCTATGACACTCATCGTTAAGAGTTAGGGGTTCCTCGGTGTCATGGCTAAATTCCCTGGTTAAAATAAAGCTTAAAACAAGACCAACGCAAGGCGTGGCAAATGCCCCCAACTGAAACAGTTGAAGAACATGTTAGGCATCATGTGCCATGTGTGACCATTCAGGTCACCAAAAAGCAAAAACCTCCAGCGAGTGCGCCAAAGGATTTAAAGATGGCTGCTGTGGCAGCCATATTGGTTGGCGGAGTGAGCTGAAAATCGATAGGCAACATCCCCTATGTATGACCATTCACCCCACCAAAAATCATAAACCTCCGTCAAGCAGTGTTCACGTTAGAGCGCGACAAAGGATTTCAACATGGCTGCTGTGGCGGCCATATTGGTTGGATGAGTGAGCTCAAAATCGATAGGCATCATCCCCTATGTACGATCATTCACCCCACCAAAAATCATAAACCTCCGTCAAGGTTCTATCTTGACTTAACTTCTATCGTGCGGTGTTCACGTTAGAGTGCGACAAAGGAAAAGTTTACCACGGGACGCCCGGACAGACGCGGTGAAAACATAATGCCCCCGACCGACTCCTTCGAGGTCGGGGGCATAAAGGCATTATTAACATCAGCCGGTTACCTTCTGCTTGACCCAAATAAAAATCCATTTATTTACCAACTAATCAAAAACCAATATGTAGCCAACAATTAGTAATACACTGGTGAGCCAAAACATTTAAACCCACTCAAAGATGCAGCACATAATGTTATTATCTCACAAAAACAGCACATGACAAGGCCTTCAGACAGATCTGAACAGCCGGTTCTCAACTTCATATTTTGTTAGATTGCTTATCAAGCAAAGTAAAGGGGAAGAGTGAAATGAATTGTTGGTTAAAAGATGCTGATTTTGCAGACCTTAACATAGCTTCACTGAGCATATCACCAATGAATAAGGATATCAGTGATTTTTTTTTCCCCCCGAAGCATTTCACATGGCTACTGATATTTGATTGCAGTTTGTTAAAGACTGCAACAGGTACAATTCATGAAAAAAGGCATAAGTGACTGATTGCCCCATCGTGACAGTTGATGTTATGCTTAAAATAATCCCCATTCAAATAATTTTAAGCCCTACTGGCAATGTGATCATGTGAGGCAAGGACCTGACTCTGAGAGGCTCCCAAGGGAATGCTTCTCTCAGTAGTAACAGGATCTACTTGTCTGGGAGGTGCAAACTTGCAATGCGAGAATTTATGGCACATCAAACAAGCCTCTCAGGACAAGTGATGTGACCACCTGGGAGGAAGTAGCAGCTACTGCATTTAGTGTAAGAAAAATGTGGGCCATTTAAACAGTACACTAAATTGCACTCATGGTATTAAAACAAGGGCGAGACTAAAGTTGATTATTGGCATTTCCCCCCCATGCGAAGAAAATACTCATGCATAGAAAGACCTCTCCACCCTTCCCATTAGACTCTACCACCATTTTGTGCACATTTATAGGCTACAAAACAAAAGTGAAAATTGATATGAACAAGGCGCATTTATCTGTTAATAGCTCCACTGACTGGGATTTATTCCCATGGAACTACAAAAGAGCGACAGCAGTAGCATTATAAGGTGGCCTTGCGGAGTCAAAACACTCGCGAGTGCTTTGACATTAGGCTTGCACAGCGCCAGCGAAATTAATAGAAGCTCTTCCTTATGCGCCGTTCAACCCATTGTGATGCGAAAATCTTTATTGCAGACCGTAAAACGACCAAACTAGGTTTAAGTGATAAACACACTGTCTGTGAGGGACAAAAATGTGAACGTTACCTCCATGTAAGTTTCTGTTTGTGAAGGCACAAAACTAGAGCCCACAGTCTTAAGACCCAGGAGACCTTACTCATGGTAAGATACGAGAGAGCTTCTCTGGACTGGCATTTCTGATGCTGTATTTTCCCAAGGTTTAAGGTGATGAAACGATAAGATGCCCAAAGCCATCCATGGCGTGACTCTTGGTCCACATAAAACAGTCTGCTTATCAAGCATGCTCCGCCATTTGCTCTGTTTTACCTTCAACCAACTGACTATGAATTATTGTTTAACAAACTTCTTGTGCCCTCAACACTGAGCACTATAAGGTCATGCCCTCCTTGTCTGAATCTTGTCCTCAACTACAACCCATAATGTTGAGATATACAATGAAGTGAAATTATATGCAGACCTCAGGAAACGGCTTTGCTTTCAGGGTGCATTTTAAATAGATGAAATCACTTGGGCTACAATTCAGGATGTACAACTTTTCCGGTAAATGATTAACACTTCTGAGACTGTAAAAGAAATAAGTGGCACAGAAACCCATTTATTGTGGCTGTATGTAGGGCATAGGAGAATGCCCAGTCATAGACCAAATCTGATGGTGAGGGATGCTATATGGTAATGCTAGACACTACTGCTAATGCATGGGGGCGCGTGTAAGACTGCCAGAGTGGGTAAGGTTCTAGGGTTCGGGAGTAGCGGGTGGAGACACCAAGAAGGATGGCCGTGCCATACCGAATGTGTTCCTCATGGCTGGCGTTTTCTGTGCACACAATGGCCACTTGAATATCCTCCCGATTCAGGGCATCCTCCATTGAAATCTGCTTCGCACCAGGCTGCTCCTCCTGCAGAGTCCTCCTGTAGGGGGCGCAACACAGTTATTCAAATACAGCTCCACATCTCGAAGGAGAATTTTTCAGGAGACACTGCAGCCAACAGGTGCATGTTGCATTTCAGTGTGAATTGTGTTTATCCCAGATGTGTTGTTTCACGAATATGAAGTGAAGGGGGCACTGACACATAACATGAACAAGAATAAATTAAGTCTCTATGCTGTCTTAGTTGGCACAACAGAGGAAATAAAATTCTAATTATGTTCCCATGGTTACAGACCTATATTTTGAAAGCCTAACAATGTATTACTTAGGGATATACAAACTCTGGTAGTTTCATAGACCAAGCTACAGTGCCAGGTACTGTATCTGAAGTGTTAAGATTTCCTTAAGTGAAGGGAAAATGGCAAGCCTTCTCGTTCTCGCCACTCTCATGTTAGGACTACTTTACAAGTAACAGGAGTGTTCTGCTCACTTGTTAGCAACTAGAGAAAAAGTTTCACAGGAAATGGGTTAAATAAGGGCTCCCGCACTAAATACGGACCTCAAAATAACAATTCCACCGACCTTTGCATATACTGTGTGCTTGACATTGCAAACGTTTGCAGCTAGCATGATTGCTCAAATTCATATCCCTTGCCCAATACACAATGCATTATGCATGCATATGAATCATGCAGGTTATTTACACGTTATGCAATGTCTTATGCATATTACATATGCATGAATGCAATATAATAAGTATGGAAATACCATGGAGCCTTTACCGTAAGCTTGTAGGCTAACAGCATGCTGGAAACTGCTAATCTACGACGACTGAAAATGGCTAAAAAAAAAAAAAAAAACACACCACACAACAACCACCACCACACACCCTACAGTCAGCCACCTGCTGGTCGACATGTATCCCCGGACTCCTAAACACAATCAGTCCCAAAATCGATAGACTTTGTGATCTTACCACACACGAGGCCCACGCCAAATATGAAACGAATCGGTTGAAATTTGTAGCCTGTAGAGCGCTCAAAAGCAAATCTCTACGGATGCGGCGGCGGATGCGGCGTGACAATCGCTGATCCATAGTACCCTCAACTCATCGTCTGGGGATACAATAAAAAGCCCTTTTCCGCCGCCATGCAGCCTCAGTTGTCTCTTAGAGAGATGCTTTTCACTGCATCCAGTGGGCAGAGCCGGATCGGATCGAGCACCACCAACTGTTCCACCAATTTGTTGGCGCTTGGTTCAGGCCATAGTTGCTGAACTTTAAACTTCATTCTGACACAACTCCACCCCACTAACCAATAGAATCAGATCAAGCGCCACCCACTAGATCTTTAGGTGCTGCAGCGAGAGGTACTTGTTCCAGGAACCCATAAATGCCCGTTTTCCCCGTTTCCATTTATTTTATTTGACTCACCTGGACACATATCCTTTTAGGATCAGTTTTTCAGCAGGGCTGGAGTGCAAAGGTTGGAGGAGGTCCCGGAGTCGTGCATGTCCGGCCCTGCCGAGGCCCACCACCACTGTTCCAAGCATCCTTCCCTGAGGGAGCAAATGAACTTCAGGTCAGAAAGATAAAGGTGTGAATGGCTATATCCATTTAACAGGTTAGCGTTTCCATTTTTCTAAATTGAAACACTCAAGTTTTAATTGCCATATAAAAAGTAGCCACTCTGACTATCGGCAGGTCTTCAAAAAAAATAGGCATAATTTATTAATGCTATACAAAAAGAAGCAGTCGCACACTCATGGCCACGATGCAGTAAGTTTAATACATAACCAACGTTTCGACCACAGTCTTCCTCAGGGTTTAAGGAAAAAGTGATTCAACCACCAATATACATACTTTTCTGTAATGAGGGAACAGGTTTGCTCAATTACAATGAGTAGGCACTTGAGTAATAATGACAGACAAGAACACTCAATCAGGTTTCCCCAATTACTTTTGAAATTGGAGTGTAGCAAAGACTAATTGGGTACCTGCAGCATATCAGAAGACAAAGGAAGATAAATTTTTTTAAAAAGAAACAGACCATAAACAACCACTTGAGATCTGTCGTTTCAGTGACATAAAAAATTCTAAACCAAAGTCCCTTGCCTGGGAATTAATCTAAATTACACACAGCCAAAAAGGAAAAAACACACCTGAAGACCAATCAGAAAAAAAATATTAAAAAATATATATAAATTTTGGTAGGTGCAACACAGGAGCAACTCAGACACAGAAAACAAACCAAAACCATCAAATGCTAAAGAAACATAATGCCAGATCAGTCTACATCAATGAAAAGACAAGAACCTCCAAACAAAATCATAAAAAAGGTTTTAAATCAAACTCAACGTTTAGACCATTTGGAACAAGGGTATTTAAAGAAAAAATCCAAAAAACTTATCTCTTTAATAATAAGTTGTCAATATCACCCCCTCTTCTAGGACACACCACCTTCTCAATACCTATATATCGTAAAGCAGATATAGAATGACTCGCCTCAATAAAATGAGTGGCAACAGGGGAAGTTAAATTTTTACACCTAATTGCACTGCGATGTTCTGCAATGCGTACTTTTAGACAACGTCTGGTTTTTCCCACGCAATATTTCCCACAAGGGCAGGACAAGATGTAAATCACACCCTTTGTGGTACAAGAAATAACACCTTTAATAGGGATCATTTTTCCTGAATGAGGGTGGGCAAAGCTAGTGCACCTACGGGTACTGTTGCACTGCGCACATGCTCCACACTTATAATTACCGTCCGGAATAGAGGTTAAAAGGCACGGTTTATCAATTTGAGGCGGTAGGTCTGAATGGACTAAGTAATCTCTGAGGTTTCTACCTCGTGAAAACACAACCCGAGGAGGGTCATTGAAAACATTCTTCATACTAGGGTCAGATTTTAATATGTGCCAATGGCGATGTAAAATGGGTTTGATCTTTTCAGCACAACGTGAATATTTTGTAATAAACAAAGGGGCTTCATTTAAACTATCACTTTTATTCTTAGCAGGGCCTCGCAAGAGTTCCGATCTAGAGATCTTATTAATTTTACCAATTGCTACATTCAATTGATCTTCATTATAGCCACGTTCTTTAAATCTCTCCCGCATTTCCTGTAGGTTCCTATCAAAATCAGTAGGATCTTTACAGATACGCTTAAGCCGACAAAACTGACTAAAGGGTAAGCTGTTTTTTAAAGGAAGGGGATGACAGCTGTCAGCTCTAAGAAGGCTGTTACGATCAGTAGGTTTGGTGCACAAATCAGTATATAAACGATCAGCTCTACGAATGATCCAAGTATCTAAAAAACTTTTTATTTTTTTATTTTTTTTTTTTTACACAGAGTCATTTGAGTCTGCTGAGTTAAGGACTTGGTTGTGTGCCAACTAATCAGTCTAAAGACTCTGATGTCAAAACGGATTTGTTTAGATTTTTCAGGAATATTAGACTAAAAGATTTTTTTTTCTCCTGTTAGTAATCCGGTTTTACCTCAAGTCATTTCCAACACAACGACAGGGCAAGAGGATGGTGATGCAAAAACTCCTTTTAGAGGAAAACGTTTTTTGTCCCCCCGGTTAATCGCAATCCTTCTATAGAAACGTATTGTAGATTAGTGGAGAGGGACGTGAAGGAACTTTTGCATAATAAATCTCAGTATCAAACTTGGTGTAATCTCAGTAAAGCGGAAAGAGAGGCCTTGATTGACCTCCAATCAGATCCATCTGAAATTATCCGCTCAGCTGACAAGGGTGGTGCTTTAGTGGTTTTAAATAGAAGCGACTATGTAGCAGAGTGCTTAAGACAACTGCAAGATACAAATTTTTACATTCCTTTGCCTAATGATCCTACTCCCCAGTTTAAAGAAACAGTTACTGAGATCTTGAATAGTTTTTTGAATGCAGGGGAGGTTACTCCTAAAGAGTTCAATTTTTTATTGAATCAATATCCTATGATCCCGGTGTTTTATACTATTCCTAAGGTTCATAAGAATCCCACTTGTCCACCCGGACGTCCTATTGTCTCGGGTATTAATTCGCTTACCTCAGCAATCTCTACTTTTGTGGATTATTTTATTAGACCATTGGCGGAACAACTCCCTTCCGATGTAAAAGACACAGGTCACATGATTTCTATTTTGGAGTCTTTAGATCCTTTGCCTTCCGATTGTTTTCTGGTTACTATTGATGTCGAAGCGTTGTTTACTAATGTGCCACATGAGGGTGGTCTCCAGGCGCTTGAGTATTTTTTACAGTCTCGTGCGCAGTCACGTCCATCAAATCAGTGTATTGTTACTTTGGCTGAGTTTGTTCTTTCACATAACTTCTTTATGTTTCAGGATGACTTTTTCCTGCAATGTAAGGGTGTTGCAATGGGTTCGAACATGTCTTGTAATTTTGCAAGCCTTCTGGAAATTTTGCAAGGGTTTCTGGAAAAAACAAAAATTCTTAATGGTGGGTTCAATCCCTTTTTGCCAAATATTTTGGTGTATAAAAGGTATGTGGACGATATATTTTGCCTTTTTAGCGGCACAAGGACTGCATTGGAGTCTTTTTGTTGTTTTTTAAATTCAATTTCGAAACATCTTAAATTTACGTCCAACTTTGATCCACAAAAAATTAGTTTTTTAGATACTTGGATCATTCGTAGAGCTGATCGTTTATATACTGATTTGTACACCAAACCTACTGATCGTAACAGCCTTCTTAGAGCTGACAGCTGTCATCCCCTTCCTTTAAAAAACAGCTTACCCTTTAGTCAGTTTTGTCGGCTTAAGCATATTTGTAAAGATCCTACTGATTTTGATAGGAACCTACAGGTAATGCGGGAGAGATTTAAAGAACGTGGCTATAATGAAGATCAATTGAATGTAGCAATTGGTAAAATTAATAAGATCTCTAGATCGGAACTCTTGCGAGGCCCTGCTAAGAATAAAAGTGATAGTTTAAATGAAGCCCCTTTGTTTATTACAAAATATTCACGTTGTGCTGAACAGATCAAACCCATTTTACATCGCCATTGGCACATATTAAAATCTGACCCTAGTATGAAGAATGTTTTCAATGACCCTCCTCGGGTTGTGTTTTCACGAGGTAGAAACCTCAGAGATTACTTAGTCCATTCAGACCTACCGCCTCAAATTGATAAACCGTGCCTTTTAACCTCTATTCCGGACGGTAATTACAAGTGTGGAGCATGTGCGCAGTGCAACAGTACCCGTTGGTGCACTAGCTTTGCCCACCCTCATTCAGGAAAAATGATCCCTATTAAAGGTGTTATTTCTTGTACCACAAAGGGTGTGATTTACATCTTGCCTTGCCCTTGTGGGAAATATTGCGTGGGAAAAACCAGACGTTGTCTAAAAGTACGCATTGCAGAACATCGCAGTGCAATTAGGTGTAAAAATTTAACTTCCCCTGTTGCCACTCATTTTATTGAGGCAAGTCATTCTATATCTGCTTTACGATATATAGGTATTGAGAAGGTGGTGTGTCCTAGAAGAGGGGGTGATATTGACAACTTATTATTAAAGAGAGAAGTTTTTTGGATTTTTTTCTTTAAATACCCTTGTTCCAAATGGTCTAAACGTTGAGTTTGATTTAAAACCTTTTTTATGATTTTGTTTGGAAGTTCTTGTCTTTTCATTGATGAAGACTGATCTGGCATTACGTTTCTTTAGCATTTGATGGTTTTGGTTTGTTTTCTGTGTCTGGGTTGCTCCTGTGTTGCACCTACCAAAATTTATATATATTTTTTAATATATTTTTTCTGATTGGTCTTCAGGTGTGTTTTTTCCTTTTTGGCTGTGTGTAATTTAGATTAATTCCCAGACAAGGGACTTTGGTTTAGAATTTTTTATGTCACTGAAACGACAGATCTCAAGTGGTTGTTTATTGTCCATGTTTCTTTTTAAAAAAATTTATATTCCTTTGTCTTCTGATATGCTGCAGGTACCCAATTAGTCTTTGCTACACTCCAATTTCAAAAGTAATTGGGGAAACCTGATTGAATGTTTTTCTCTGTCATTATTACTCAAGTGCCTACTCATTGTAATTGAGCAAACCTGTTCCCTCATTACAGAAAAGTGTGTATATTGGGGGTTGAATCACTTTTTCCTTAAACCCTGAGGAAGACTGTGGTCGAAACGTTGGTTATGTATTAAACTTACTGCATCGTGGCCATGAGTGTGCGACTGCTTCTTTTTGTATAGTTTTTGTTTTTTCCATTGTCAGCACCTCTACAATTTTTTGGTGTGCGCTCTTATCCATTTCTTTCTTTAAAAATAATTTATTAATGCACCATGGGAAGAATACATAAAGTCTCACGAGTTCTCTGGCCAACAAACGCTCTGCAGCATTCCTTATAGTTCAACTCAGTTCAAGTCCCGTTATAGCGCAACCTTATTCAAGGCCAACATGTTTCTTTGGAATCGTGCCCTCACCTGACCTCCACCGCATAGATAAAACATTCACCACATAAATGGGGTCAATCCCTCATAAATAATAAGCGTACAGAAGGACACCAATTATTAAACATGAGAAGTCCCGTTCCTTTCCAAAGTTTATAGAGCTGGAGCATTGTGCACTGAGAAACCATCAGTAATGATGATTGAAAGCAATGGAGTCCTGGAAAGCCAACTGAGACCTTTGATTGGAGAAAAAAAAAAAAAACTTTTCAGAGGGTTAAGGAAGAGTGCGAAAATATGCTTAGTGCAAAGGCAGGCGAGAGTTATACATTATCAATAGGAAAGGGCAGGTGGAGTGTCGCACTCTCTCACTCTTTCAAACTATATGTGCCTCAGATAAAAAGGAGTATTCTAACTTGCACAATAGATCTCTTTTTCAGTGAGCAATATTACACCCCTTTTATCTTATAAAGCATGGTTGGTTGGACTGACTAGGGAAAGGCCGATCGATAGCGCAGGATTAATACTTCGATACTCAACAAGCTACTCATTCGGTGTCAATTTACATTTAAAAATATTAGTAAAAGATATACAAATACAAGACGTGAGTGCCAGCATGACTTCTAAACATTTGCAGTGCTTTAGTATGTTTGTGCCAATAGACATCCCTGACATATTTAACAGGCCTGTTTCACATGACTGAGGGAAACTATGTAATGAGTGAACCAAGCGCACAGTCCGCACACTTCTGCATCAAACTTCTAAAAGAACGCCAATATGGAAACATAGTGAGACACGGTGCTACTTTTTCCTCGGAGATAACATACAGCAAGCTGATCTATTTTAGTAAAAGTGCCACTCTGCAGCAACAAGAACTAGAAAGTCCGGTTGGTTGACCTCATGGGTGTAGCCGCCGAAAGCCAGCTACTCCCTTTTTGCGCATTATTCGGCCAATACTGTCGCCATGGCAACCAAAATCGATAGGTGTCATAACTCAAGTATAACACATGTCCATACCAAATATGAAAGTAATCGGTCAAAAATTATAACCTGTACAGCATCCACAAGGAAGTGTCTGTGATTCAGCACAAATTTGCGCATTATTCGGCCAATACTGTCGCCATGGCAACCAAAATCGATAGGTGTCATAAGTGAAGTGTAACACATGTCCATGCCAAATATGAAAGTATTTGGTCAAAAATTGCAGCCTGAACTGCGTCCACAAGGAAATCCCAATGTTTTACCACAAATTTGTGCATTATACGGCCAATACTGTCGCCATGGCAACAAAAATCGATAGGTGTCATAAGCGAAAAATAACACATATTCATACCAAATATGAAACTAATCTGTCAAAAATTACAGCCTGTAAAGCTTCCACAGGGAGGTGTCTACGGATGCGGACGCGCCGGCAGCGGCAAGCATGAATCCACAGTAGCCACTCGACTTCATCCAGGGGGCAACAATAACCCCATCAAACATTTAACAATACCCTGAATGTTACATAGATTCTTAAAAGAAACAAGACCATACCCACACATCAAAGTCTCCTGCACCAGCCTCTGTCCAACTAAAGGCTCAGAAGTTTTCAGAGGCAAAGCATAACCATACAGCTCCTTAACTAGATATTCAGTTACTAAATAAAGTCATATTTTGGTCATGTGAGAGTTTGTTGTACAACCCCATTTCCAGAAAAGTTAGGAGTCTGTGTAAAATGTAAATTAAAACAGAATACAATGATTTGCAAATCATTTAAACCCCATATTAAATGAAAGATAGTGCAAAGACAACATATCAAATGTTGAAACTGAGAAATTTTATTGTTTTTTGAAAAATATTTGCTCATTTTGAATTTTATGACAGCAAAAGGTTTCAAGAAAATTGGGACGGGGCAATGTGTACCACTGTGTTTCATCACCTTTTCTTACTACAGCACTCTGACAGCGATTGGGAACTGAGGTGACCTACTGCTATAGTTTTGGAAGCAAAGTGTTTTCCTATTCGTGCTTGATATATGCTTTCAGCTGATGTGCAGTATCGTTTGTCCTCCAAACATGGCGTGTGCTATGACATCCAAAGAGTTCAATTTTGGTCTCATCTGACCAGACTATATTCTCCCAGTATTTCATAGGCTTGTCTAAATGTTGTGCAGCAAACTTTAAATGAGCTTCAACATGCTTTTTCTTCAGCAATGGAGTCTTGCACGGTGAGCGTGAATAGAGGCCATGGTGGTTGAGCGCATTACTTATTGTTTTCTTCAAAACAACTGTACATGCTAATTCCAGGTCTTTCTGAAGCTCTCTGCGAGTGGTCCTTGGCTCTTGGACAACTCTTCTGATAATTCTTTTCACTCCTGTCAGAAATCATGCAAGGAGCACCTAGTCGTGGCCAGTTTATGGTGAAATGATGTCCTTTCCACTTTTGGATTATGGCCCCAACGGTGCTCACTGGAACATTCAGAAGTTTAGAAATACGTCTGTAACCAATGCCATCAGTATATTTTGCAACAATAAGGTTGCGAAGGTCTTGAGAGAGCTCTTTGCTTTTGCCCATCATGAGATGCTTCTTATGTGACACCTTGGTAATGTGAATCCTTTCTATAAGCCATCAATTAGGACTAAACCAGCTGATATTGATATGCACTGATAGGGGGCAGGATTGATTTCTAAATACTGACGAATTTCATCTGGTTTCTTGGCTTTCCATGCCTTTTTGAACCTCCTTTTCTCCATGGGATCAATACTTATTCCCTGTGTCATTCCACTTTATTACACATAATTTAATTTATTGACTTATTTGTTTTAATTTCTTTGTATGTATGGATTACTTGGGTTGTTACCAACATCTGGTGAAAATTTCATGTCAACAGCCCCATTAGAAATATATTTACTGAGAAAAATGTTGACGCGTTATTTTGTACTTATTTTCCCTGTTGCACGCAGGAATTGGTATTATTTTTAATTTTTTTGGAAAACTGTGTCCCCTACAATTTCTGAATGCGATACCACTCTTTTACTGTTGTAAATTCAAATCGCACCTTAACCCCCCCACCCCGCATGGAAAGGGTTACCAGTTCGAGAGATTATGTCCTGTCAGCCGCAGTTTAATATTGCCAGAACATACCGTCCGGGCTCAAAGTGGGAATGAAAGATGCACCATTCTCCCAATTACAAGTAAGTGTGTCTGAAAAATTATTTTGAAGTTGGTACAGTAAAATAGTTGCATGAAGTTGCTTTAACCTGTATTCACCAGTATTATTTTTTTCAAAATGGCCACTTTGAAATGTGATGTCTGCAACATGTTCCAGTGACATTAAGGCAGCTGCATATCCCCAACTGTGTAATATCACTTCTCCTTTTAACACGTAGTGACTTTTCAAACTGAGGACATGAACTGCTGGGAGTCTTGGAAGTGGACTTTGTTCCCATTCTTGCCTGATAAAGGACTTCAGTCAGTCAACAGTCTGAGATCTCCATAGTGATCTTTCACACTTCATAATCCACCAAAAATTTTCAATGGGAAACTGGTCTAGGCTGCAGGTAGTACCCGCACTCTAACTGTGGAGCCATACTGTCATAATACGTGCAAAGTGTGGCTTGGCTTTACTCTGCCGAAAACTAACTGGGGCATCCCTGAAAAGGACCACATTAAGAAGGCACATATATCTTACAAAGTGCATTTGGTCTCTTCCGCTTTAATTTTGCCTTCACTAGTTGCCCATGCCAAATGCACTAATGCAGCCCCAGGCCATGACAAATGCTAGCTTTTGAACACGTTACTGAGAACAGTCGGGATGGTTGTTCTCCTCTTTGACCCTGAGGAATCGAGGTCCATTATTTCCAAAAACAAATGGATAAAGACTTGTCAGCAGGGGCCAAAATTAGCACCAGCCTCCAGCCAAATGCTGGTAAAATATACTGGTGGCTGGTAGATTTGCTTCACTCACCAGCCAGAAAAATAATGGCAACCTATTAAGTGGCTGGTAAAATTTGAACATTCACAGGCCATTTGGCTGGTGGACAAAAAAGTTAATTTTGCATCCTGCTTGACAGGCCTCAGCACTCCTCTCCTTTACACTTCCCCATCAGTCCATTTCAGATGAGTTCGAGCCCAGTGGAGTTCTCCTGTGATCTGGAAAAACTACTAGCACAAATGTCACTTTTGGGAGAAACTGAGTTTGACCCTCTTTTGCAGTAATTAAGAGTGGTGAAAATCTTAAAAACACTGGCTATTAGTGTTATTTGAACTGTTCAGATCAAGTTTCTATTGCAACCCCAATTCCGAAATAGTTGGGACAAAGTGTAAATTGTGAATAAAATCAAAATGCAATGACTTTCAAATCACACCAGCCAGTATTTTATTCACAACAGAACAGAGATAACATAGCAAATGTTGAAACTGAGAAATTTTACAATTTTATCCATAAAATGAGTTCATTTCAAATTTGATGGCTGCTACAGGTCTCAAAAAAGTTGGGACAGGGGCCTGTTTACCATGGTGTAGCATCCCCTCTTCTTTTTAACACAGAGTGGAGGTGTCTGGGCAATGAGGAGACAAGTTTCTTTGGTTTAGCCATTTGATCCCACTCTTGTTTAATATAGGCTTCCAGCTGCTGCAGAGTTTTGGGTCTCCTTTGGCAGACTTTTCGTTTAATTATGCGCCAAATGTTCTCAATCGGTGAAAGATCAGGACTGCAGGCAGGCCAGTTCAGCACACGGACTCTTCTACTACGAAGCCATGCTGTTGTAATTGCTGCAGTATGTGGTTTTGCATTGTCCTGCTGAAATACACGAGGCCTTCCCTGGAATAGATGTCATCTGGAGGGGAGCAAATGTTGCTCCAAAACCTTTATATACCTTTCAGCATTCATGGTGCTTTTTAAAACATGCAAGTGTCCCACACCATATGCACTAATGCTTCCCCATACCATCAGAGATGCTGGCTTTTGAACTGAATGCTGATAACAGGAGGGTTGGTCTTTCTCCTCTTTAGCCCAGAGGACAAGACGCCCATGATTTCCAACAAGAATGTCAAGTTTGGACTCGTCTGACCACAGGGCACTTTGCCACTTTGCTACAGTCCATTTTAAATGAGCCTTGGCACACTGAACACGGCGGCGCTTCTGGATCATTCTCAACAATGGCTTCCTTGTTGCATGATAGAGTTTTAGGTGGCATCTGTGGATGGCACGGCGGACTGTGTTTACAGACAGTAGTTTCTTGAAGTATTCCTGGGCCCGTTTAGTAATGTCAATGACAGAATCATGCTGGTGAGTGATGCAATGGCGTCTGAGGGCCCAAAGATCACGGGCATCCAGTGAAGGTCTTCGGCCTTGTCCCTTACGCACAGAGATTTTTCCAGTTTCTCTGAATCTTTTGATGATGTTATGCACTGTCGATGATGAGACCTTCAAAGCCTTTGCAATTTGATGTTGAGGAACATTGTTTTTAAAGTATTCGACAATTTTTTTACGCAAGCCTTCACAGGTTGGGAGAGCCTCTGACCATCTTTACTTCTGAGAGACTCAGCCTCTCTAAGACATCCTTTTTATACCCAATCATGTTACACACCTGATGCTAGTTAACTTAATTACTTGCTAAATGCTCTTTCAGCTGATTCTCTTATATATTAATTGCTTTTTCAGCCCTTTTTTGCCTGTGTCACAACTTTTTTGAGACCTATTGCAGCCAGAAAATTTGAATAAGCTCATTTTGTGGATAAAAATGTACAATGTCTCAGTTTCAACATTTGAAATGTTATATATGCTCTATAGTAAATAACAAATTGGCTCATGTGATCTGAAAGTCATTGCATTTTGATTCTATTCACAATTTACACTTCGTCCCAACTATTTCGGAATTGGGGTTGTATTTTTTTCGGTTAGGAGAAGTCCAGAATCCAAAGGTTTTTGTTCAGTTGCGAGAATCCTTGCCACTGATACATTCACTAGGTTTTTCCAGATCACAGGAGAGTTGGCAGTGCTTGTAGATGGTGTTGATATGGGTTACAGGACTCTTCGTCCCCGGATATTTGTCCCCAGACTTTTCGTCCCCAAATTTTTCATCCTTGGACTTTTCGTCCCCGGACTCTTCTTCCCTAAGGATTTTTCGTCCCTGGATTCTTTGTCCATGAGGACTTTTCGTCCCTGGATTCTTCGTCCCTGGATTTTTCATCCCCTAATGAAAAAAAATGTGCCACCATTGTTGACAGACGGATGAACGAACGGACGACAGACAGATCACTATGATATAAGGGTTAGGGTTAGGGACAGGGATAGTGTTATAATGCAGGAAGAGGGCAAAGCACTATTGGGGATGAACCATCCAGGGACGAAGAGTTTGGGGACGAAAAGTCTACAGGGACGAAGAGTCCAGGGATGAAAATTCCCAGGGGACAAAAAATCTGGGGACGAAAAGTCTGGGGACAAAAAGTCCTAGAGCCATTGAAATGACTTCTTTGCATGCCAAAGTCTTCATTTGCTTTTGATGACACCACAACAAACTGTGTTCACTGACACAGGTCTTCTGAAGCATTCACAAGCACATGTGGTTATGTCCATTTCAGAGGCATCTCAATTCTTGATGCACTGCTGGCTGAGGGCTCAAAGGTTGTGTGCATCCATGATTTGAATTCTGGGCCAGGTCACGCGGTAACGGAGTTACAAAATTGGTGTATTTTGTATCATAGCTCCAAAATGAAGTAAGACAGAGTTACAATTTAAATGGCTTTGTGTAGGTCTTCCCTAGCACTTGAAAAAACAAAATAGCTCATTTTGGTCATTTCATTTATTTTGGGTGAAAACGGCAAAAAACTGGTCAGTAATGGAGTTACAAATTTGCAACGGTAACTCTGTTACCGCCCAGTTTTTTGCCATTTTCACCCAAAATAAATCAAATGAACAAAAATTGGCTAGTTTGTTTTTTGAAGTGCTAGGGAAGACCTACACAAAGCCATTTAAATTGTAACTCTATCTTACTTCATTTTGGAGCTATGATACAAAATACACCAATTTTGTAACTCCGTTACCGCATGACCTGGCCCTTCTACCCTGTCTTTTAAACACAGAAATTACTCCAGTTTACTTACAGACCGTCGATGAGATCTCTAAATTTGCTCACGCAGCTTGCTGCGAACTGCAAACAATCTTTCTAAGACTGTCTTCCGCCTCCACTCATTTTACTAATCACAAGTGAATGACCGGTTACCAATTCACCAGCACTGTAATAAATTGACTGAATTTAACAGGGAATTTCACACAGTGTTTTGTTGTAATTTTAACAGTAAGTTGAGTCATTCAACGCACATTTAGCTAAGGTTAATAGTTGGCATACTAGGAGCCACACAATTGGCACGTGTCGTTGCAGAGGTCCAGGCTCCTCATGCAGCCGAGGTTAATGGGGTACAGCACGGCTGTACCAGGCTTGACCGACAGCTCATGCAGTTTTCACCCCTCTCAAGTTTAATAAAGGGGCACGAGGATTTGAATCGCCATTTGCACTCTGTTATAAACTGATTGCAAAATTACAGATAAAATGACTGGCAAAAAAAGGTGCCAGTTTATGACAGCGCGATTACGCCGATTTTTTTTTTTTTTTTTTAAATAAATCAGATCTCTTACGGAATAAGTTGTTCTGAAAAAACATGACCTGTTAACCCTCGTCCAACCAAGGGTTTTTCTACTACAACCCTGACCGATTATTTCAAAATTAAGTGATAAACATCATCTTGTTTGGTATCAGTGTACAGCTACAGATGTCCTCTCTTCAAATCAAGTACAAATAAAACACATTTCAACATTATGACATCATAGTGACGTCATAACTAACACCATATTAGGAAAAAACATCAAAATGACAAAAATCCACTTTTTTTTATATTTTCATTAGTTTTAGCTGAAAATAAGTAACTTTCTGTAACCTCTAGAACTACTGATACATTAATATTTTAGTATTATTATAAATATTATAAACTTATATTCTATAGGCATATTTATTGATCTGAAGAAAGCATTCGACACTATAAATCACGATATATTGATTGAAAAACTTTACAAATATGGATTAAGAGGGACCGCATTAAAATGGATCAAAAATTACTTAACAAGTAGGACGCTTAATTTGTGCAGATGGGCAATAGCAAATCGAATTGCTTGGACATTACCTGTGGAATTCCTCAGGGCTCGGTCATAGGTCCCAAGTTGTTCATAATTTACATAAATGACATTGTTAAGGTGTCCGATATCCTAAAACTAATTTTATTCGCAGAGACTATTACCGACTATTTTTTGCTCAGGTGTCGATCTCAAACAATTGACAAAATTGGTTAATAAAGAAATGTCTAAACTTCACACGTGATTTAATGTAAACAAATTATCACTAAATCTTACAAAGACCAAATTTATGATATTTGGAAAAAAAGGCCTAAAGGGCGACATAGACTTAAAGGTAAATGGTACCAGCATTGAAAGGGTAATCGAATTTAAAGTCATGGGAGTTATGTTAGATAATCTCTTAAGCTGGAAACCACATGTAAACTTGGTTCAAAGAAAGTTAGCTAAAAGCGTGTCTATTCTTTGGAAAATGCAGAAATTATTAAAACACAAGTCTCTTAAAATAATCTATTCAGCACTCATAGCACCCCACTTACACTACTGCGCTGAAGTATGGGGACACACTTATAATAATACAATAGAATCATTGTTTAAACTCCAAAAAAAAGGCCCTTAGAATTATTCATAACGTTCCCTATGGAACTCATACAAACGATTTGTTTATTAAGGCAAAGTTTCTTAAATTGCAGGATATAATAAAATTCAACTCCTTGCAAATTGTATATTTAGGATACCACAAAGAATTGCCTAGAAATATACAATGCCTATTTCTCCAGCGTGAATGTATTCATGACCTAAGAGGCAGAATGTTGTTGCAAACGAGAAGGGTCAAATCGACTCGGAGTGAGCACTCCTTATCTGTGGCTGGAGTCAGTGCATGGAACATACTTGAAGACAATATTAGAATGGCAGACAATCTGAAGGACTTTAAGTATCTTTTGAAATGTGCATGTTTGAATAACTATAAACTTATCCAACAAAATGGCATTGGATAAATTAAACGGAACCATAACGGGCATAAACAATAGGGGTTGTTTATAGACACTCAGCTATATTGTGATTAAAATTCTTCATGATGTCTCATAAATCTCTATGATCTTATGTTGTGACGTTTAAATCGTAGTGTAAATGGACACTCAGCTCTGTTGTGATTTATAAATCTTTATGATATCTTAACCATAATCAAACTGTTTTTCTGGGAGTTGGGGGCGGGACTTTGACAAGCGATTTCGCTTCTCCCGCGACCCTTTCGGTCATGATACATGTTGTGTTGAAATTGTCATGGAACGACTGTACAATCATGCCGAAATGAAAAAACAAATAAAAATAAAAATAAAACTCACGAGTAGCATAAATTTGACATTACTATGATGTCATAAATAACTCATTTTGGGAAAAACACACACAAAAGGAAAACAAATAGTTTTCTGAACATTTTTCACATTTTCTTTACTTTGTTTTGCCCTATGATAGAACAAGGCTTATAATACCAGTAATATGTCTAATATAGTAATAGTAGGCCTATAGCACAGTATAAAAATAGTATACAGTACAGCAACCAGTCAAACACACAGTTAAAAGTATGTCGGTCATGCACTTCTAATATTATTAGGTGAAGATCACTTCAAGGTTACTGGTCACTGCTGGTCATTGTAATTACAAGATTTACTAATACAAGGACAAGCTACAGCAATGAATCAACAGGGATGACAATCAGTGTGGTCTACAAAGTTCATTGAGCATGAAACACAATAATAGCATACTATTTGCAACTAATTTGTAAGCATATTTTGTATCAAAAACAGGCAAAAATTGACGCTGGTGGCAACCATCCCCCCCCCTACCCTGCGACTTTGACGGCCTACCCTACGCCCGGGGGGTGAGGTACCCTATCGTTTTTTCATGAAAATGAGCGCAAAGGATGAATAAACAATTACCTAGCAGCATTAGATCATATCCGTTAACCTTTTCGTGCGACAGGAAAAAATCTACTGGACGAGGGTTAAGGTTAAAAAAAAAAAAATCTTTCAAGAAAATGCAAATATGCGAATGTTTTATGTTTTATTTTGTTCTGGTATTATATCATTTTATTCATATGTAAGTCATGTTTTTTTTTTTTGACATTTCACTCATGCATTTCCGTTTGGTGCTGGACAATATTTTCCACTTCTGAGCACGTACGTAACATTTTGATTCGGTAATAAATTCGTTAATCACGACCACAGTCGCCTATGTTTTGTGACTAGCTTTATGTTTAATGACCATATTTATTTATTTATTTATTATTCGTCTTTGTGTTGAAAAATCACATACTCAAGAAATTCATCATCGGTAACGTTAAAATTGTAACTGAAAGTATTGGCATCATACGATCATATAGACTTCAAAAAAGGAGTTAAGCATCGCCCATCCCAAGTACTGACAAGCGGTGTCAGGCGCAGACGGTGTTCAGAGGCTGCAGTGTAACAATTCCACTCATCAAAACGACCAGACATCCGACAAAATGCAAAATGCATAGCAAGTAAATGAAGAGTTTGGTTCCAAAACGCAATATATCCATTTTACTCATTTTGAGTAAATCAACTTTTTCTGTGTTGGCGCCTATTGCATTTTATAGAGAAACACGAACTTTGACCATGAAAAAATATACTCTATAGTATGAATTTAAAAAAATGAAAATTTTCACCATGTGTAAGAAGCACAGGGAGCTATTGCTTTATGGTATTATCTCAATTTTTGTAATTTTGGCACTTATTGCGTTTTGGAACCAAACTCTTCAAATATAATCGATTTCACAGAAAATGCAACTTTGACAGCATCTTTAGTTCATTGGTGAATGCCAATGAACGCATTCTGTCAAACCATTTTGTTACGGACAGCACAGTAGTCGAGCACTTTCGCAGCTCACAACCGCGAACTTGGCTTGTTATTTTATGTTACATCACTATCTGGTGCTTAGCTGGTTGAGAACCCAAGATATCAGGCAAGCTAGCAATGCAACTAAGGCAATTTCAAGGGGAAGGCCATCTACGAAAGCATTCAAAAGAAAATTCTACTCTTATATAGGCAAGTTTATAGAGTACTAACATTATTCACAATAAACAGTTTCAATGGCTGAGTTATACAATGACCGCAAGCTACAGGGGAGCATTTGCGTAACAGAGCCTGCTGGGTGGTCACGCTGGAAATTATTTAATTTCCGTACAGCAGTGGGCTCATTTTACATAACGATTTCGAAAACTTCTCCCAAATCACACAAGCCTTTTGAGAAATTAGCAATCGCGTCGTATATCTTTCAAAGCGGGGTGCGTGCTCTTGCACGTATATGTCCTCACTTACCCTCTATCGGTGTATGCCTGGTTCAGCTACTGTCCGTTGCCTAGTTAAAATTACTGGGAGATAAGAGCACAACCAGCCGGATGGTCTAGGATACTGGTGCCAAAGAGGGCAAATGAAGTGGGCAAAGAATTTTCTTAGCCAATCTTATTGCATTATAAAGATGCACTGGCGAAGCAGTTTTCATAACCGGCCAGCACAGAACTACGGCGTGTTCGATTCACCGTGACGTCATCACATGGGCGTGCTTGTTTTTGCTTTCCAAGATCCAACTTCATGAGGCAACATGTCTAATTTAAACTCGCACCACATTCTCTGGTAATTCATTTCAGCCTCGCATAAGGACGTAAATACATAATTTGAGAATTTGCTCTTGTCAACACACAAAAAAATGGCCAAATGTAGGATCAATTCCTCTCCTGACACAGGAATATAGCTGCACCCTGCTGATGTTGAACCACCCTGTCTGCACAACAGATGCAGGGGTACGATAAGTGCATAAAAACAGTCAAACTTCAGTAGTACATTGGAGTAACAGATCGACCCTTTTTAAACACTTGACATAGCCCGCCGCAACAGATTTCACGCAGCAGGAATGAAACATTTGTATAATTAATTTGAAGGAGAAAAAAGAAATTCTGACCGCACTGAAAAAAACATCATTCCGGCCTGTAAAAAAGCACATTTATGGAAGCTCACATACCAATGACAAAAATGCGCAAAAAGTGCTCTGATGACGGTCTGATAGAGACCGAAACGTTTGGTTTTGTTTTTCACTTTTTTTATTTTTGTTTTGGTGCACTTTAGCACTTTTTGAGCATTTTTGTCATTGATATGTGAGCTGCCATAAATGTGTTTTTTTCACAGGCTAGACTGATGTTTTTTTTTTTTTTTTTTTTCCCACAGTGAGCGGTCAGCATTTCTTTTTTTATACTTTATTGGCTCCACGCACCTGTAGTACTCATCAGTTCAGTGTGTTGACCTGAGCGCAACAATCTTTTTTCATTTTTATAATTAATTTGAAGCAATGCACTTTGTTCACATGCAAACGAATCCATTGAAACCTTTGCGTAACACCAATTTGTCTTTATGTAACATCTTTATTTAACAACATTGTCTTTATGTTTGTTTCAATAAAGTTCTTCGATTTTGAAACAAAATGGCCGCCTACTTGAAGGGGTTAGGAAAGAGCCACCTCGCAGAAACAATCATTTGTATGCGTTTCTTTAGATAGAACAGTTAACTCTGTCAGTGGCAGTTATATCTTTCAAGGCACTTATCGTTTCGCCTTTGGCTGGTTTGGTAAGTAGACCCATCAGTTGCTTGCTGCTATCCAGAAGGCTAAAGCTGCTTTCACACCGGACGCGGAACATATTTTTCGCACGACAGATTACATTCAAAGTCCATGCAAAGACGCGAATACACGCGCGTGCATTCGCGTCTTTGCGTTGACTTTGAATGTAATCTGTCCTGCGAAAAATTCGTTTCGCGTCCAGTGTGAAAGCAGCTTAAGCAGCTTCACTGTTGGAACTGTCAACGGGGGGCGGAAGAACTCACGTTGTACTCTGTTACAGGTGTAGCTAACATGGTTAGCTTCATGAAACGTTTAAACGACTCCATTGAACATTACAGGTGTGTAATTTAATATTACTTTTTAAATAAGTAACACGTTTGTGATGCCAACAACTATAGACGGCGCCTAAACTATTTGACCAGTTCGGTGAACTTAGCTAGTTAGGTTGGATCATACGCCGCTAACTCTACGACTCTACACATCTAGGCAGCACAGTTCAATTAAAATAAATGAATAAATGCCACAAAGCTCAGTCTGACAATTAAAAGAGGGGTGCTTCTTGTAGAATGAACATTAGAATGATTTTGATTCTGGTTCTGTCCTGGGTCAAGTGGCCTGGTAGCTTTTTTGTCGACAAAAATATTTTAAGAAATATTATAATGCCTCGAAGAGTATTTTGACATTACGAAGAGGCATGCCCACTGCCTAATGTAATGTGATTATAACAATTATTTAGGTTTTGAGTGGCTGAGTCAAGTGGCCTGGTAGCTGCTGAAAAAATTGTTTATCCGCTCTTATTCCAGTTTTTAGCTTACCGGCTCTATGGGCCGATAAGCCAGTGTTTCCCTAACTGTGTGCCGTGAGAGCTTCCTAGGTGTGCCGCGAGAAAACCTACTTACTGTTTTTTTCCTGATAGCCTAATGATATAAAACGGCTGAACTTACAGGATATAAAAATAACAATTCGTGTCATTATCAATTCAGTTTATTAAAATGCCTATTTAAAATTCCTTCTCGATATTTCCGCATCATGTATTCTACTGTACAATTCCTTCATGTGATTGGCCAATCACGCATCGTCTAACGCGAAAAATTAAACATTCCTCGGTAAAACTCAGCTAAAACAGTAGTGTAGGCTAGTTGAAACGAAACAACGAAAATGGATAAATTCCTGACCAAAACCTCGAAAAGGCCGTCCGACTAAGACCCTGAACCACCTCACTCTTGCTGCGCTGGCCAGAAAAAACAAATCAAAGTGGTGAGCAGACTTTACAGTGAGGAATATCTGACTTATGGGTTTACATTCACCGGAGATCCCGCTACCCCAATACCACTGTCTTGCTTGCGGCGAAAAGCTGGCGAACGAAGCTATGGTGCCAAATAAATTAAAAAGACACCTTTCAACCAAACACCCTTCTCTCGCAAAAAAAAAAAAAAAAAAA